>JAOEGL010000004.1:76679264-77879264 GCA_034509955.1 Urosaurus nigricauda | reverse complement strand
TGTGGAGGAACCGCACCATGGCAGCCAAGGAGGCCCCTCATGAAACTCCTTTCTTTCTCTCTCTGCCTCACTCAGTCTCAGGGAGGAAGGAAGGAAGAGGAACTAAGGAGCAGCAGCACAACCGGAAGTGGGGCAGCCCGGACCGAATAAAAAGGCGGACCCCCTCTTTACCAGCCATGATGGTGGTGGCGGAAGTTGATAGAGCGCATGCGTAGAGGTGAGTGAGCGGGGAAAAGGAGGGAGGGAGGCGGCTAGTGAGCAAAATCGATTGCCGAGTAATGGATGAAGAAGAAGAAGAAGAAGGAGGAGGAGGAGGAGGAGGAGGAGGAGGAGGAGGAGGAGGATAAATGATGATAATAACAATAAGTAATGATGATGATAAATAATCATGGTGATGATTATGATAATAATTATTACAATAAAAATCATGATGATAATAAATGATGATCATGATCATGATGATAATAATTAATAGTGATGGAGGTGATGATGATAATATAATAACAAATGATGATGATGATAATAAATGATGGTGGTGGTGGTGAGGATGATGATCATGATGATAATAATGAATAATGATGGAGATGATCATGATAATATAATAACAAATGATGGTGATGATAATAAATTATGATGATGGTGGTGAGGATGATCATGATGATAATAATAAATAATGATGAGTAATGATGAGGATAAGGATGAGGATGATAATAAAAAGTGATTATGATTATCATGATGATAATAATAAAAAATGATGGTGATGAAGATAATAAAAACAATGATGATAATAGGTGATGATGATGATAATGATGATAATAATAATAATGACAGTGATGATTATAACATAATTGATGATGATGATAAATAATGATAATGATAATAATAATAATAATAATTGATGATAAATGATATGATGGAGATGCTAATAATAATAGATGATGCTTCTTTTTAATAATCCTTTAATTAAATAAACAAACCATGCAACCCTAATAATCAATTACATACTCATGAAGATACATATTTTCATTCTCTGACGCATTATTTCTCTTTACCTGCTTCGTATCACATCTTTCAGCTTTTTAACCTTCGTATCACCTCCTTCATCTTCCAACTTCCACATTAGATTTGGGCTGTTTTATTTCTTCTCATACATCCTCCCCTGTACTTACTTCCTTTCACTGTCTTTCATATCATTCCCTTTCCTTTTCCTTCTTTATCCTTTCCCTTTCCATTCTTCCTCATCTTAATTTAGAAAATTAAAAGGGAGAGAGTAACTTAGGGGAAATTGTTAATAATAATAAATTAATAATAATAATATTTCCCTAAGTTAGTAACTTAGGGAAAGTTATTAATAATAATTATTTCTCTTTCACGCGAACGTCATCTGGGGGAAAAAAACCCTCGCATTTGTGTTTCTTCCCTACTTTCTGTTTGGGTTAACCCCAAATGTCATGTGAAAAACAAGTTTTTTTCACTTCAAATCTAGTTTCTTCATGGGATTCGTCCCGTGTGATTAAACTCCTTGGCCTTCTAATTTCTTGACTGCAGTCTCTTTTGATGTCCTCCAGCAGCTTGTTGAGTACCATCCGACTTAAGGGTCATCATCTTATGGAGCTACCTCCTGTTTCAACTTGGGTTGTCTCATCATAGGCTTTTCATGGTAAACGTATGGGAAAGCAGCCAACGGACTGCTGATAAGAGCTGAGACCAACTTGAAAAGCAAACAAATACAAGGCCTTTGCAGCAGCAAGAAACCAAGTCCAATAGTACCAGTCCAACATCCAATAGAGCAGAATCAGGGAGCAAGCCAAGGGCCCAGGATTCCAGAGAGCAGGTCAGCAAGTCAATTCCAGGGTCAAGGGTTCCAGGTCAATCCGTCATCCAGGAGGCAAGGTTTCAGGCACCAAAGTCCAAGGGAGTCAGAGCAAGATACTTTCCCCAGGGAACGCAGTTAGGCTCTGAGCTAGGGCCTGGCTCAGCCTCTTCCACCGAGTCCTCTGCCTGGCTGGTCATGACGGTAAAAGACAGAGGACCTTATCACACGAGCAAAATTTGAAGTTATCCCAGGGCCAACGTGAAGCCAATGCAGGGGCCATCATTGGATTTCAATCAGGAGCCATCTTAAACACAATTGGGGTCATTCCAGGGTTAGGTAAATCCTCCTTTTCTCCTAATTTACCTAACCCTGGAATGACCCCCGATTGTGTGATAAAACAACCTCAAACTTTACCTAACCCTGGAATGAGCCCCAATTGGCTCCTGATTGGGTTTGGTGTCGTGTGATAAAACAACTTGAAACCCCATGATTGCCCCTGCATTGCCTTCACATTGCCCCTGGGGTAACTTCAAATTTGCTTCACGTGATAAGGTCCATTCAAAAAACATACCATGCCTCCTTCTTTGCAGTCCTAAGTGTTAGCTATGGCATCACTGCTGTCATTTCTGAAAAATCTTCCACCAGTGACTAGAGATCTGACCTTTTATCAAAATGTGTGGAGAGACTGTGTGAATTTCTGCAGGGTATTTTCAGCAAGATTTTATGCATCAGCTGCTGTGTTCGAAGTACCTTCAGGCTCAGGCCCTGTAAAGTGAGGCAAATGTTAGAGGTCTCTGTGCATCATCCTATCAGTCATCAATATCCATTTTTATTTTTTAAAAACAATCTTTAGAGCAGCACATCTTTGCCCAGAAGTGTAGTCCATGTTGGTTTCCCCAGCGTGGCTGATAGTTTTGAGACCCAGAGACATTCTGTAAAACTGTGATGGGGGTGGCAGCAGCTGCTGCTTTCCAACTTCTCCTTCCATTGCTCTTGCCATGTTTGGAGGAAGAGGGAAGGTGGAGAGCATCACAGAGCATAGGTCTTGTAGGGCACCTTCCTAATAGCTCCCTCATTGGTGCCAGAATTCATACCCTCCAACTGCCCCAATTGGACAGGGGCAGTCTTGATTACTGTATATACTCATATATGTCTAGAAATGTAGGTTTAAAAAAACTGACCCCAAAAACTGCATGGGTCAATACAGTATTTCGTCCCAAGCCTCTCCCCAGCCAGGCTCCCTCTGCAAGGGAAAGCCCAGCTGGGGAGATGCGACCCAGCGCTTTCAGCCTCTTCTCAGCCGAGCTCCTTCCTGAAGTCTAACCATCAACTTATCCACAGGTCATATAAAAATCCACAATTTTGCCCCAAAAGTTCACCTCAACCTATACACAAGGTTGTCTTATAGTCGAGTATACACAGTAGTCTTTTCTCTGCTAGTGTGTGTTCTTCCTCATTAATAACTGTTACCACTTTCTGATGTTTGACCACATACGGGTTTTCAGAGATGTGGCTGGCAAAGGAGGGGCTGTTTGGACAGTCTATACACATTGCATCTCCGATTACACAAAACAATAAAAGAACAACTGTTTTGAACAGAAAAATCTCACACTTCTATAGTTTGTTTCAAGCCATATTTCTTTCTGACGAAAACAATCATGTTAAATCAATTTACAACACAGTATTTGTCTCTCTTCAGTTGTCCAATTGGTTTCAGTAGAGCTTTTACTCCCTATTAAATAGATATTTGATTATAGGCTTAGATTGCAGTCCTATAGACACTTATAAGGGAGTAATGTCCATTGAGCTCAACTATAGTTTCTAACTGATTAGATGGCTTTATTACAAGATGCTTTCAACAGTGATCCTGTGGGGGTTTAGAAAGCTGTAGCAACAGCATGTACATTTTTATACTGCTTATCAGTGAACTAAGCACTCTCTGTCCCCAACAAGCTGGGTATTCATTTTAGCAACTTACAGAAGGATGCAAGGCTGAGTGGACTTCGGAGCTCCTGGGATCCAACTCACAACCTTGAGGGAGTGACTGCAATATAGGCATTTAACCATTGCACCACCAGGGATCCATAAATAAGCAACAAAGCAAATAACTAGGTGTAGAAACTAGCAGCCTTTTCACAGTACAAAGTTATAGCACTGTGTTTCTAATCCCTGTGATTTGCAGTTCAGGGAGGGTATTTAAAATTCTCAGCCAGAGAGCTTAGGTCCCACAGCAAACTACAAACTCTGAGATTCCACAGGATGCAGTCATGGTAGTTAAAGAGGAATCAAAGTGCTATAGAGATGGAAAGTGCCCTATATATGAAACTAAATTATTGTGGCGACGAAAGGGTAAGGGTATTCAAGGTGGCCTGGAACCAAGTCAGACAGCCACTGATTCCTCTAACTCAGGACTATTGCTGCTGACTGGCCAAAGCTCTCTAGATTGCAGACGGGATTCTTTCCAGCCTAGAGAGGCAAAGGACTGAACATGCAGATCCACACCTTTTGCATTAGCGCAACTGCTGCGTTAAAATTCCTCCTGACAGAAAATCTTCCTTTCTTATTCTTTCCACTCTATATGTACAGATACCACTGCAACTGACCTCTCTTTGAAATTCTCACTGGAGCCAGTTTAGCAATTAGACCTCCATACAGAGGAGCACTGGTCTTATCACTAGACAGTGAGACAGCCGCCTCAAGTAGCTGATTTTGGGTATCATGAAAGGGCAGAAAATTCTTTAAATAAATCAATAAATAAAGCAAATAACTTAATTCTATGGAATGCAGAGGTATTTAAATGCTTCCTTTTCTAAATCAATATGCCTGGCTTGCAGTGAGGTTTGTGGGAAACGGATTTGTTACTCTGCCAGACAACAAACCCAGAGGCAAGTGGTTGGGATCTGACAGTTAAGCATAAGGCTGCTTTATTTGAAAGACAGCCACTATATTCAGATATAAATTCATTCATACATAGAGAAATGTATTAAAAATTTGTTTTCTTATTTTTCTCATGGTGGCTATAGTTATTGGTATATATGATGATAACCTATGGCTGAAATAACTAATATTCACTGCCTGCTCAATTTCTATCTCAACTGTTAATGTTCATTTAAGTAACAAAACAGCAAGGGCATCTTTTCCAACATGTGATACTGCACTATTTCAGGATACTTTTAATGTTCTTGGCCAACAAGTATTTTTCATCTGCCGAAACCCAACACAAGTACTCTGGACCAGTCCTATTTAAACAACCACAAGCTACATTAGGAAGCAACTATAGAACAGGTACGGCAATTGTGCAGCCTTCCATATGTTGTTGGGATGAAAAATTCCAGCATTTTCCCTCATTAACTATGGTAGCCAGGAGCTGCTAGGAATTGTAGTCCAGCAACATCTGTAGAGCTACATGATTCCTACCCCTGCTATAAAGCAACTCTGGAAATAAGCAGCTTAGCTGATGGCACTGTGTGCTTTACATCAGCTCTACTTTAAATGAGTCTTTGTGTACTATTGTGATCTCCAGTGTGTCCTACGAAACATTCACAGATACACATCAGAGACATTTTTAATCATTTTTAATCATGGGAAGCTTTATGTAAAACTTTAATACTCCACACAATGATGTAATTTACACCAGACTTTATGCAGAATGTTGGGTGAGATTTTGGATGGTGCTGCCTTGCACATAAAGTTCACTGCACAAATACTGACAAAGTATTTACGAGAAAGAGCAAAGCAATTAATAGTCTGTCATAAATAAGGTGATCAGATAATTTTGTTTTTGTACATTCCCATAAGTTTAACAACCTCTTTCTATCTTAGCAATCCTTGTGGTAGACATCACCACAGTATTCTCTTTGTTTGTTAAACATACACTTAGTTATAACAAGTGTAATAACACAGTTTGTTCTTTTTCTTCTCCTTTTTTTAAATAATGCAGTTAATGTATACCTTTCCTATGGTTTTGGCTCCCTGGAAGAGAACTCAAGTTTATTCCTATCAACAGTTTCTCGCCATGGGACATTAGGGAAATTAAACTGTTGATCCAGAACTCATATGCCTTTGCTTGAGGCAGTATGTGCAACATGAGATGAATCTGGTGTCTCCATATAGGCTTTTAAAAGTCCCTGGAGAAACAACACACCCCTGGTCACCTTACCCATAACCTGTTTTTTAAAAAATATATGGATGTGTGATGTTTTTGGCTGGATAGTGCTGACATTACAAGCACAAACAGTACTATTCAAATACTGAGTTGGTGAACAGATCTATTTAAACACAATTATGCTGAAGGAATGAAGCATGCAGAAAATATTTTCTGCACTTGGACTCACAAATTTCTAGAAGTTTCATTTTGGATGTGCATTTGAATTGTACAATCTCCATTTGCCTCCACTCCCCCCACCCCCCAGCCAGAGGTGATCCAATAGACATGACTAGTTTAGGAATTTATCCTAGATCCTCATGAAAACCCTTAATGATAGAGACCATTAAACACAACATTTACCAGCCATGAGTTGAAACTACTTCCACAACAGCTGGCAAAAAGGTTTTAATGATCACTGTAACTGAAGTTATTCCAGTTAGAGACACTTTGTAAGGGATTACTAGAGAATAACAGAGACACCTATTCCCTGTTATATTTTTCTTTCAATTTCAACTGGTCTAGTTCTGTATGGTTTTTTAACAAGGAGGAGGCGGCCGTCCATGCCGCAAAATATGTTTTTCTAAACTATCTAGGATTGAGATAGCAATTCGTTGAACATCTGGATCAGTCTGGCTGTTTTGTTTGATGTTGAACAAGTGATGTAAACCACCCTCTTCGATTAACATGCTGCAGTACCTGGCAGCTGAAGAGAGAGAGAGAGAGAGAGAGAGTTTAGTCACTTATTTCTGTTACCTTTCACACCGTATTTTCAATTCAAATTCTGAATGTAAACCACAGAAAGACCTTGCACATTTATTTTCCACATTAGTTGTAGCAAGTCACCTTTCATTTTCTTCCATGCTGTTTTCTAACTGAGGAGAATGCAGATTTAAAGAGATTTATCACAAAAACGCCTATGTGCCCCTGATCTGAAATTGGTCAAAGTGCTGGCATTCCAGAAAAACAAATCCAATTGGGGATGGTTATCATACACAAGCACAACAAGAATAAAAATGAACAGGACAGAGGGTCCAATTCATATTTTGTTATCAAATTGGGAAGGACAAATCCCCATTGCCACCTTGCCAAATACCTTTTCTGTGCATGTGCATGCTCCATCTGTCATTTCTCCAAGGCTGAGAGAGTGTGATTGTGTGTGGTGGCCATGAAAGGGGGAGCTAAGCAATGTGGGCAGTGGTAGGTCGGCACCGGCTGAGTGGGTCTTGGGGATCCCTTGGCCAGAGGAGGAGGAGGCAGTGGCTCTGGGGCTGTCTCCTCCGGGGCAGGCAATGCAAGTCCCAGCCCTGGCCCAATCCCGGGTGGAGAGAGAGGGAAGGTGAGAGGAGTGAGTGGCTGAAGTTGGGTGTCTGGGAGGCTCTTGCTGGCACTGGGCACTGGGGAGGTCTGGGAAGGGCTGGTGATGGTGCCGCTGGAGGGAGAGGACAGAGGAGAAGAGGAGGATGAGACCTGGGAGGAACATGGGATCATGGAAATCAAAGGGAATCCATGGCCGATCAAGAAATGCATTCCCCACCTATCAAATGCATATTTACTTTAAATATGCAATCTAACAGGCTTTTAAAATTCAGTAGTTCAGTGAATTTAGCTATTGCATTCGGATAGGGCCTGGATTCCCTTCGATACCGTATGAAAATTTCATGCGAAATAACATGAAACCCAAGGATTGGCTCTTGTTTGATGATCTCATGCGAATTAAATTTTAAACACTATGATTGTATCCTCACTGCCACTGGGATAACCTTCCAATTTCGTCAGTGTGATATCCTTCAAATGCACTATTAACTGTGTTCTCACTTGCCATCTGCAGACACTAAATGTCTGCTTCAAGAAAAGAGTGGAACTCTCTTCCACATAGAGTCCACATAGAGACTGGTGAATAAGAGACAGGAGTAGGACTGAGCATCTACTGTATAAAGACATGAAATACAAGCATATTTACATAATGGCTACACCATCCTCTCAGATATTGTCTGTGACTGAGGATGCTTCCAGAGAAGAAGCTCCTGGTATTACAAAAAGGCACAGTGTAGCTATTAGGTCTTTCCCTTTTTAATGGATTTTCTGTAGTAAGGAAAACACAGAAGCACCAGTGCCAAAACATGGCAGTATTGGAAATAGGAAAAGAACACTGTCTGTAAAATTCCACATTTAAAGCAGGGTGGTGACAATAAAAAGCTTGTTTGGAGAGAGGGAGGGCAAGTGCTCAGCAAATGTTAATTCTGCTCTCCCCCCCCCCCATCAATTCCTTCCTTCCTACCACATGAACTCTTTTTACTTCTAGTCTTCAGTGTACTGTATAACTCAACATGTTTTTAATCCACTACCTACCTACCATCAAAGTCATAATGGCTCCTAGCTCTGCCTCAACAACCCAAGGACCAATCTTTGTATTGTTCTCATACCTCTTTTGCACGGATCTCTGTAGTATTTCTCTAGAGAAACTAGTTGATATGTATTTTTATTTTACCTTCTGTCCTGAGAGTGACCCAAGCAAGCAACAGGTTTGCTTTCAGGTAGAACTCATTCCCAAACGATATTGTTTATCCATTTATTTCTCACTCTATACTTTTTTTTCCTCCAGTGAACTCAAAAAAGCAGGGCTGAGATGAAATCCAATGCACCAAAAATGATATCAGAATCCAAAATATGTGAAACAACCCCCTGCCCAATCCAGCTGTTTATTTTGCACTTTAACTACGATATAAAGTGCCAGACCCTATCTAAGGTGCAATTGTTAAGACATAATACTATTTGTTGCAATACTGTTGTAATTTCTTATTTTCTTTATAGAAAATGATTTTTATCAGAAATATGGTTAAACATGACAAGAATTCTCAGAAATCTGTTAGTTAATCCAGGTACATCGTGAAGAAGTTACTTAAAATGTAGAGTTGGGTCTCAGTACATACGGTTTTTGCTGCAAACGTGTTGCATGGCCCACACTGCCCAAAGCTGTACCCCAGGAGTCATAAAGCAGCCAAGCAAAGGGAAAAATGGGTTGAAAGACCTGGCAATGAGAGGGGAAAACAGAGGCAATGTCACATTAATGCCTTTACACTACGATCACAGTAGAAATCTGCTGTGTATGTATAGCCAAAAGATTTATACAGAACTTTATTAAGCAAAAAAAGATCTTGGCAGCTTCTGTTTGCTACTAATCTGACATGCAATTATTTATTTTGAGCCAACATATATGAGGAAATCACATCTTAAGCTGTGGACAGAGTCTGTCAACACTTTCTCTCTCTCTTACACACACATGCAGACAAATACCTTCTTTATATAGCTTCACCACTGGTTTTGAATGAATGCTTCAGGAATGCAAATGGCAATATAAAGTGGGGAAAACAACACTATGTTCCGTTGCATAAGAGGATGCCTGGCTTTTCCATGCAATTAGGGAAAGCATGTTCCAAATGTATTTTATTTTTTCAACGGTATTTCTGCAAGCAACTAGCAGGTTTTCAACAAGCATGCTCTGCACTAGGAGAAACATTTTTGCTGCAGGGTAGTAACTCTGGTACAGTTGGTTTTCCTAATTTTTTGGTTATGTGAAGAAATATGAGGGAGAAAAAAATTAAACTGCAGAAATAATGTAAACCAGATGTGACATTTACTTGGTTGAATATCTCCTCTGATTTTTTTAAACCGAAAGCAACCACACGAAGCTGTGAATTTAAGTAGTAAAGTAGTATGAAGGAAAGCTTGTCTCTCCCTCTATGCATGTTTTCCTGTCTGGGGATGAAAATACCTGGGGCAGTGCAACTGGACATATTTTGTGCAATAAGAAAATCAAATGTGCACCAGAAAATAGATTCTTGTATAGTTAGCAATGTGGGTTTTAAATATATATAAAAATAAAAGTATATATATGTGTGTGTGTGTGTATAAATAGAGAAACAGACAATTTCCATCATCATGACCAAAATGTATAGTATATTACTGAAACCAACCACCTAATGGCTCCATCTGTGACCAAGGATGATACAGGCATGAAGTTATGTCTAACTGCTTTGGATTCTGGCTACAGGGTTCACTGGCACATAGAAATTATTGGTTCTTATCACCAGATTTTCTAACGACTTCCACCATTATATAAATATTGGATATTCTGCAATAATCCATAGTACCACCACTGTGGACAGGGACAATGTGCAGGGAATGTCCATGTCTCAATGAGGCTGTCTGTCATTTTCGATGACGCATAGCATGGTAATTCAAAATAACATATTGGTCCCAGCAGATTGAGAAGTGTCTCCTTGGTACCAGCTTTATGGCTTCTGCAGTAGGCTTCTGCAGTGACTCTCAAACAGTAAGGTGGGACCCCAGGGGCGGTGGGGTAAGAAGGGCATGAGACTTGGAGGAGCTGACATCTGCATGTAGATGTAAGGCATGGTTTCCAGGGTAAATATTGTGAGTATCACTGAGCTACACATCATCCAAAAGGAGACCTCGATACTTGCACAATCATAAGAGCTATAGATCTGTCCTCCGGAGGATGATGATGTAGTGAGCAGGCCGTGGAAACAGCCCATCACAGAGCTCCAGGAGTCCAGCCAATGAGAAGCTGGCTGAACAGGGCTATATAAGAGCCTTGACAGAGTGCAAAAGGGGTTTTATTTTGTTGGAGTTTTGAAGGGAAGAGACACCTAGGAGGGAGGGTGTGCTCTTAGGGTTCCTGAGGGAACATTTGTAGGTTAGTTGATAGACCAGGGAAGGGTCTGAGGAGTCCAGTAGGGACTAGATAGGCTTGAGGGAGTCTAGGGAAGAGAGGCTCAGAATAAGCCTATAGGTTTTAAGTATGATTGTGGCCTTCATACTGGAGATAAGGTTGCCTGAGTGGCTGTAGTATTATTGTTTAAGGAACTTTTGTAACTAAGGAACAAAACAAGCAACACTTTAATTATCTTTCATAATTTATTTCTTTATTTTATAAATAAAATTTATTCCTGTTTTGAAATACTGGTTGGCCTCTGTTAAACTATTGCAACACGCTACGAAAGATATCACTGCCTCAGTAGTAGATAGGTGGTGGGCGAACAAGAGAGGGTTATCACGTTTCGGTCTGTTTGCACCACAGAGGAAACTTGATTTTCCAGTCATTTTGTGTGTTGGGAGAATGCTTTATTTCTACAGCAGAAGCATAGCCCCATGAGATTGACTAGATGCTGTATGTAAGAAAAAAACTACACCTTTATTGATGAAAAAATGTGGTCACATGATCACATAAAATACTGAATCTGCTCTAACTTCCAAAATAGTATAGCCTAATCTTAAACATATATGAAAATGAGAAATATTAAGCAGGATTTCATATACCAATACAAAATATTAGGGTGCAAAATAACATTATTTCTCAGTCTTATCACAGAAGTACTGAATTTGGTAGATCTGCATTTACCTGAGAGTAAGTGCCATTAAACTTCTGATTAAGTATGCATGAAATTATCATCAATGATATGTCTCCTTAGAAGTAAGGCTCACTCATTCATTTAAATGGATTTAACTCCCTAATCACATAGCACAGAATTGCACCTAAATATTTCAAAAGATCTTTAAAACCAGGATATGTGGCTTTGTTATAAACCACATAAAGCAGAAAATTTGCACCGAGAGACTGTCAACAGCAGAAATAATATCATTTGTAGCAAATTACCCAGAACTTAATATTTTTCTTAAGTTTTCAAGCTGTAGTTACCTGTATGCCACCATTTCACATTCTGGTGTAGGCCAGTTCAAAATGGCAGAGTGCTGTAAGACAAGGGAAGAAATGGCATTACTTTGAAAGTTAACAATGGTGCTTTGGAATAAACATAATCAGCTATTTTCAGTGCCAACTGTACCAGCTCTTCTAGGAGTGAGGTTCTCTGGCTGCGGCTCAATGTCCAAGCTTGTTCTCCTCTTGATATCAAATGTGCAATAATCCCAGCTGCAAAGTAACTGACCTCCACCTCAACACTGTGCAACAGTTTGCTGATATGGTCTATGAAGTCTTTCCACATGAGCTCTGAATGGAGCTCTTTCACCTCTGCTATGTTGTTCTGTATAAAGACAAAAGGGAAGGATTTCATTATGAGCAACCAGTGGCATAAAAATAAATTTGTTCTATATTTAAGATCAAGAGTGTCAAATTTGTCTTGTGTCAGAAAAGGTCCTCGTTCCAAACTGAATTTAGGATTTGTCTGCTTTCATCTGTAAACATTCTAACATTACTCCCATCACTGCTAAAGAAAAAAAAAAAGGCTACGAAATGCAGAAAGGTCTTGCCATGTTCTTGATTCTACAAATGGTCTCTTGATGGCACTGCACTCAAGTGATTTCAGCATTAAGAATATGCTGGCCAGGCCTCTAAGAATTCAGTTGTACTTTTACTGATGGCACTACTTTCAGACTCAAAAGAATAATTGTAAAAATAGAATAAAGAGACTGCCACTCTCCACCCCTCTCTCACAATGCCAGCAACCTTTGGTGCACATCCACCCTGGGAAATAGATAAATGTATCCCATGAAAAGAGCTGCAAAATTAGGTTGAGCAAATTGTACAGTCCTAAATTAACCCAACTGTCAATATTCAGGAGGGCAAAATAAAATATTTCTTGACACAGCACAAAACTGACTTTTATAATTCACTGGAAAAAACAAAAAAAAACCCAAACAGCTTCATTTATATACCACTTCATACCCTTAAGGAGTGTCTAAGCGGTTTACAACTGTAAGCTATTTGCTCCCCAACAATCTGGGTACTCATTTTAGCAACCTCGGAAGGATGCAACCCTGAGTCGAGCTTCAGCCCTTATGCTGATCTTGAACTCGCCACCTTATGGTTTTGAGTGAGTGGCTGCAGTACAGGCATTTAACCACTGCGCCACCAGGGCTGATTATGATGCATATCATATAGCCACTAGATTACATGACTTTAAAATGGAATTAGGCAAATTCAGGGAAGATGCTGTCTCAGATGTGAGTCCCAGTTTGAGGGGGGAGGGAGTAGGTTACTATTGCTGCTGCAGCTGCTACTATTACTACTGCTACTACTACTACTACCATCATCAGCTGTCAATACTGGAGAATCAACAGCAGGGGAGGCTATTGCCTTCATCCCATTTGTGGGTGCTTAAGCCTGGGGTGACAAACATTTAGCCCTTCACATATTTTGAACTACAACTCACACACTCCCTTATAATTGGTCATACTGGATGGAACTTCTAGACATTGAAATCCAAATTATCTGGGAACCTTTTGCAATACAGTGTGCCTTTGCCTTACGCGGGGGATCTGTTCTGGACCACTACCACCATCCCTGTAAGGCAAATAGGGCATATGCCCGATCCCCATTGAAAATAATGGGGCTTTTGCATGACATACAGCACAGGGGAACACACAAGTGTTAGTTCCGTTGTGAAGCTTTCAGCCGCGTATGATGCGGGTGCACTGTACACCGTTATACTACTTTGATTCCACTTTAACTGTCAAGATTCTATAGAGTGCATCCTATGGAATGTTGGGAATTATACTTTCAGGAGGCATTAGATCTCTCTGGCAGAGAATTCTTAATACTTTACAAAACTACAGATCCCAAGATTCCAATGGATCAAATCAAGGCGATCATTGAAGGGGAATCATAGTTCTACATATGCACAGTGTGAAAGAAGACATGAAGGGCCAGAAAGTCTTCCTCATGCTGGCCTTAGAGGCATCAGGTTGACCATGGCTGGAAACACAAAGTTTGGCTAGATGGAGCCTTCGTCTGATTCAGCAAGTCTCTTATGCTCTACTCCTTCCACAAAATAATGCTGAAACAAATGGGCACTGACCAGGATAGGGCTGGGCTGAATGCAGCCACTGTTAATAAAATGCCATGAAAAGTAATTATCTCCTGCAGTATGGTGGAGAGGAAGAGAGAAGAGAATGCAAAACTTTCCTGTATCAACACAAAAAATACATAATTCATCTTACCAGAAGGCCAAGGACTTTCTGTTGTATAGAAGACTCAGATGGAAAAGACTGTGAATAGAAATAACATTTTTTAAAATTTGTATATGTCATCGATTAATGGGAGATGCGATGTATATTTTGGTTTCACTGAGTACTACTCAGGAGAATTCTCAGGTAATTGCAAGGAATCTACGTATTCAGATATTGTTTCAAAAATGCACCCCCAGTGAAGGGTGCACTGCCTCATGCAAACCCTTCATTGCCTCTAAAACAGGAAGGATGGATCAGAGGAAGTGTGGGAAGCAAGCCTAAGGGTACCTGCAAGCCTTTCTGACATGAGATTAGAATAGGTTGTGCAGGAAACAGAAGGGTAGGAGTTGGATTTAACCCTGAAGGGAGCTGCATGTAATGGGGCACGCCACCTGCTCTGTCGACATGGCAGCTTTTGGGGAAGAACAAGCATGGTCTTGCAGGCTCCTTCTTTACTTGCTTGAGTGATCCCTTCAGAGACTTCTAGAAAATATTTCATCTTAAACTGTAGGCATAGGAACTTTGAAGTGATGAAGCAATTCCAATCCCCCCACCCCCACCCATGATGGCTCCAGCCACAAAGATAAGAATCTTTGACTTTGAAACAACTGTTTTGGAAAAAAGGTGGCAGATTTGAAATCAGGGCAAATCAGGTAGAAGGGACACTTCCTCTGAACCCAATCAGCCCTGCAATTGCTTCCCAGTTTCCCCACTACAAGGGAAGCCCCTGTGTATTTCCTGTGCAACTTGTTTTTGCAGTAGTGGAAGGACCTGCAGTGGGAGAAACTGGAATAGCCTGCCTCCTCACTGTTTTAATATAGCACCATTGCAAGTAGTTTCAGACAAGAACAGAAACCTTTTTCTGGGCTGTTTAAGATCACCAGTCTGCAACTTTCAGGCTCCACATGCAGACTTGGAGATTTGTTGGCTGAGAAGCAGAAGTGCCACTGCTGTCACAAACATGTTTCAGTTCTCACCTCCAAGACTTTCATGAAAAGTTCCAACCCCTGGTTTTCAATAAAGTGCCGACATGTGGTTGGGGACTCATCCGTGAGATTCCAAAGTGCACTCAGTGTAAACTTAAGTGTAGTATCCACTACATTCTGATTCGTTTTTTGCTTGACGATTTGTAGTAGTTGCTAGACAAAACAAAAAAGAAGAATGTTTGCTCTTGTAAACTACATCTTCATTTCAACTCTCAGCTATCTGAGGCTCAAACTACACAATGGCAACACACACATTTGCAATCAGTTCTGCTCCAATGATACACAAAGGAGTAAGGATATCATCCATTCTTAAACTAAAGAGGAGATAGAATAGTGTAAATAAACCCTTCTGCCCTGCTCACAGCTTACTGCTGCAGTAGGGGGCCAGACCTATCATTAGGAAGAATAAGGTAACAAATTTCCTTCAATTCTAATTGGAAAAGCATGTCATTAATTAAGTGTTCAATGGCATTCACATCTATAAAATTATAAGCCCCTATCTGACTTAGGGCCAAGTTATCTCAAGAACCTCTTGTTCCCATGAGGTTCTCCCATGAGGTTCTGCTCTTCACTTGGTGCCTTCAACTGCAGAATGAAAGAAATGGTGATGAGACACTCATCGTTCTCAGCAAGTAGTAACATTACAGCTTTAGGATGGAAAGTATTTAATTTGTTCATTACTTATGAGAAAAATAAGTAGTGCCATTTATAGCTCTACTCCTTTAATGAGAACTTTTTGTGATATGAGCTTTTTTTAAAAATTGCTAAACTTCAGTATATGAAAACCTATGCTACCAACTTTTCTCAGAGGCTATACAGACAGGCAGTAAGCGCTGGCATTGGGGTGGCGTGGGGGTGTGACATTTGGACAGCATATGCCCTGACATCACCCTGATGCTGCTGTCATGCTACCCACCTGACCGCATGGTGGACAGTGTTTCAGTGCTCCTTTGGTGTGGCGTTCACACTAATAGGGTGGGAATTCTGGTGGGTGGGACTTCTGGTGGGCAGGACTCACACATGCTTCCTCTTTCCATGCTGTCCTTCATGCATGCAACTCCATCTCCCTTGTGCACATTGGTTTTAATCCCCGTGTGACATGGAGTAGCACATGGGAGAGAGAGCCTGCATGCATGGGGAAGAGAGCCTGTGCAGGGAAGGAGCGTGTGGGATGGTGGGGGGCTGACTGGGTGTCACCCCCCCTGCCCACTCAGTGACACTACTGCTCCCACCGAATTATTACTCACGGGGCAATTAATTTTTTTCTACACAGCAGTCATTCTTTAAAACACTAGTTTGGAGTTGGAAAGGTGTAGGCTTTAATCTTGTTTTTCTAGTACTGTATTAGTAGCACATATCAAGAAAATCAGGTTGCAATTTCCACCCAATCCAATAAATGAAAATTTCACAGGAGAGTTATAAACAAAACTAGGCAAAAAAGAGATACCATAAATACATAAATATATTTTCCACAGTATCTTTCAAACTAGACAGTAATTTCTGAAATAAATTTAAGTTGCCACAATATTCAATTTGAAAGAAGCAGAAAATACACAAACACACACACACACACCTCTGGTTTACAGAGATTTATAATCAAGACTTACATCAAGGCTTCAAATTCTGTACTTAGGGGCTGTGTTACCATTAGGAACAATGAGGCAGCTGATTTTTGGTATCAAGAAAGGGTAGCAAATTGTTTGTTATTTAATACATTGTCATAATCTGTTGCTTGTTGTTCTTCCTGGTGCATTTTATCTTATTTACTACCAATGAAAGGGCAGATGTTTCTTGGATTGATTTTCTATCTCAGGTGCCAAAATAACTTAACCAAATTTGAGAACTGAATTCCTTGTCTTCAAAATGAGGAGTGAGGTTGTCATTTGCTGCTCTGCCTCAGACTCAAAATATTTCAGTGTTGTTATTTGCTACATGTTACAAACCTTCATGTTATTTGAAAGGCAACAAATGCTTCTTACACACTTACATACATACACACACACACATTCTCCAGGCAGCACTATAAGCTCTTGAATGACAAACTCTTTTCTTCAGAATGAAAAAATCAGTTTCATCTTCTCCAAGACAGATGTGCAGTTTAATCTTATGCCCATCTACTCCACAGTAAATCTTATTAAGTTTAGTGGGGCTGGCATCGAGGCAAAGCACATGGAGCAATCCATTCACAAACCCACTGTGTAAGCTATGGCATAATTTGAATACACACGTTGGAGAAAAGATCTAGAAAGGCTTTTGGCTAGTATCAGCCAAGGGCCATTCTGGCTTCCTGCCTTCTCCTGAATAATATGAGAAATGACATCTTCCACCAATGGCATGTATGAGTGTCATTGCCAATATCGATCCAAGCCTGGGAGGGATAGTGGGCAAGTGGCTTGAATGTATATGAATGCTTTGCCCGCTTTGCATCTATCCACTCTAGAGAGAGGGCTACAGATATCAAGTACAGCAATTTCAGCTTCGTGTAATTGCTTTGCACAGCATTATTTTATCCTTCTTATTAGTGCTTCACACTACTAGGTCAACACTAAGAGGCACTTTCCCCTCTTCTGAACATTACTATGATTACAATAAATGTTACAAACAAGATGCTAACAGGAGTTTATGATCAAAAGCAACACATAAAGGTGTAAAACCAAATGGATTTCCCCTCCCAAACCTGAAACAACATCTGCACTTACAAATGCTTCTATGGCTGAATCTGCACTGAAGAAATAATCCAGTTTCACAACCACCATGACTCAATGTTATGGAATTCTGGGAATTGTAGTTTTGTGAGTCATTTAGCTTTCTCTGTCAGAGTACTCTGGTGCCCCAACAAAATACAATTCCAGAATTCGACAGCATTGAGCCATGACAGTTAAAGTTGTGTCAAACCGCATTATTTCTGCAATGCGGGTGCAGCCTGTGTGTCTGGGGAGATGATAGCTGGGGCCAGTTATGTGTGTCAAATTCATCTGAATACTTTTAAAAAATCAGCCACATTAACATATTCTCAAGGCACACTATAATAAAATTGGTGTCACCTGCAGGCAAAGGAAATGCAACATTTGACAATCTCTCACACAGAGTTTTGAAAGACAGCTTACCCTGACAATGAAGAGCTCTGCACCAAGTTGAGCTGTTTGTTCTGTGGAAAGCTATAAGCAAAAAATAAAACATATAAATGTCAGATGAGTATTAGAAGGACCTCTGGTGATTTAAGCAAGTTGCAGACATTGAAATGGTGAACCTAGTCTCACACCTTTGCGGCAAGAATGGAGATGATCGCCACTGCCATTCTCTGCATGTTCTGATCTTCATGGTTACATAACCACTGCATGACAAGTTTGGCTGCTTCAAACCTGAAAGGCAACAGACAGAAAGCTAACAAAATAGTGGTGTGTGGGAATAAAGAAAAAGCACACCACATTTCAAAATAGCAAAAAAGAAAAGTACATAGGAGAATTTTTTAAAATGCAGTTGGCCTAAGGTAGTTCTAATTAACAAAATGCCTTCCCCCAGTCTTCTCTGCCAATTTATTGAATATGTTGCCCATCTTTCTCCCAAAGATGGGACTCATGGTAGCTCACAGTAACTGTAAATGAAAGTGGAATATAATTAAGATACAAAACAAGATCAGCTATTAACACTGAATTAAATTAAAGGCTCAGTTTAAAACAATCAAAACTACAATTTAATTTAATATTTGAAAGAGTTTGGGTCAGCAGTGTCATATAGTCTGCCATCACACCCAGCCACCCAAACCTCATTGTCTTAATTTAGTCTGTTCATCAGTGAATGTTATGGATTCTATTTCCTCCTGATTGATGAGACCAGGGCTGCACCTGCACTGCATTGTTTGACATCACGTTAAGTGCCATGGCTGAATGCTATGGAATCCTGGGATCTGTAGTTTGTTGTGGCACCAGAGTTTTCCAACAGAGCAGTCTAAATGTCTCACAAAACTACAATCCCCAGAATTCCATAGCACTGACTCATGGTACATAAAGTGGTGTCAAACTGGATTATTTCTGCAGTGCGGGTGCAGCCTAGGAAGGAACTTTTTCTCATGACAGCAAATTGCCATGGGCAGTTGTGAGTATTTATAGCAAACTTGATGTAACCCTATGTCTTAGAAAAACACTGGGTTGCTATAAAAACTCAAGGTTTTAAACTATGCTGTCTTAGTTTCTCTGTTTTGCTGTATGATTTGTCACAACCTGTCTGTACGGCACTTGAGTCAGTACACAGGGATCTGAGATCATGAGAGGTAAAAGGTGCTCATATTTTCTAATAGTGTTTGGATGGAGACTCTTCCTAACAGATCCTAGCAGTACAGGCTGCCTCTTGTACACCTAGGGAGAAAGCACTCTGTGTTTGTGGCCAGAAGTAGTTCTTACAAGGGTTACTTCCATCTAACTAAACGTTAAAAATAATAATTGTAAGCCACTCTGATAGCCTTTAAGGCTGATGGGCGGGGTATAACTACTCTATAAATTAAATACTTAATTATGTATGTGCATGTGAGAGCTTTTCCAAGCACAGGTGTGTTTAATGCTTCTAATAGTATTTGATGTACCAAGAACACATGCTATTTCTTTCCTTCCCCACCATTCTGTCCCACTCCAGGCACAACCTATAATTCTTTCACTTGCATTAACTACAGGATACCTTTTACTGCAAAACATTTGGCATTCATTTTCCTATCTCTTTAATGATTACAATGGCACATACTCTGGGTGGTATGTGGTGAATATATTTAAATGCTGCATTAAAAGAGATCTTTATAAAAGCTAACTCAATTTTCATATATTATTTAGCTTTAGTCCTTTTTTTGCCCCCTTCACCAGGAATTGGGATGAAACACAGACTGTGGACTCTTTCAAACGGGGGAAGAATTTCTCCCAACTCCGAATGGAGCCAATGCGGATTCATGTAAATTCGCTTGTTTAGCGAATTTACATGAACCCCTGCTCCGTTCGGAATTACTTCCCATTACCCGAAAATAACCCCCTCCTGCCCGAATTTGCATGTGAAGCTTTAATTCGCAATAACGTAAAACCCATGATTGCATTCGAATTGGCTTCCCTCTTGCCCGAATTTGCATGCGAAGAGTTAATTCGCAATAACGTAAAACCCATGATTGCATTCGAATTGACCTTAAATTATACTTCCAATTTAGCCTTGTATGAAAGAGTCCTGTGGGAAGTAAGGTAAGACAGCAAAGGCAGAAAAGCAGAAAACTGTGTGGTCATGAGAGAATGCCAAGGGGCTACTCAAGGCTCTAACAGCCAAAACCATAAATAGCTCTCTATTGGTTTTCAATGCATTCCCATCAGTCCTTGCAACAAAAAGGTCATGAAAGATCTGCAAGGAAAATGAAATATGCATGGTAATTGCCAATTTTAAATACCAAAATTACGTAGGTAGATATTAATGATTAAGCCAAGTGGCACATAACTCTAGGTAGCATATAATTATTTCTTGCTAGAGCAGAAGGTAGTGGGTGGATTTTTTTTATCCACTTTGGCACTATTTATGAATATGGACAATTGTTCAGACTTAGTCAGATGCTGGAGATCTCTTAGGGTTATCTCCTTCACTAGCATGAATACTTACCAATTGCCATACCAATTAGCTAGGTTATTGCTGATTACAAAGTTCACTTTAATTACCAGTAATCTTTAAAATTTCCAGCCTCCAGGTCTAAAATGAGATCAATCTATAATTCTGAATGCAAACACACTTAAACAACCAATACCAGTAATTTACAACTGGGAAGGCATACACCTAACAAAAAACAGACAAACAACCACCTTATAAAACTTTAGCCTGGATGTGGATCAAGCAAATGATACAACAAAGGAAGTGCAATCAGGATTAACCTTTTACAGTGATTAATAAGTTATGATTTGCTTCTAAATTCTGTACAGAATTTGTTATTTTCTCAGGAGAAATAAGGAGTTTGCAAACTGCGAAGCAGCAACACAGACATATTCAAGAGCCTAAAACTCATCTTGTCCCTCTGTGGAACTCGGGAGTAAACTGACCTGTTAAATGGAACGTCCTGAAGTATTCTATCACTGCACAATGACAAAAGACAGTTCTTTTGCAGCTGTAAAAGAACAAACCAGTGCTCTTAAAAATATTTCATAGGCAGAATTTCTGAGCCTTTCCACTGTCATGAATCTAACAAATGATTCATAAGCAATCCTTTTATTTGAAGTTTATTTAGAACAAAATGCAACAAAATGGAGTGAAGTGCAAGAATTCATTGGCCTTCGTAAGATATCAGTCTTATTTTGTTTTATGGATTTATATCACATATTTAGAAAGCCTGTCAAAAGATAGGTTTTTAGATACATACACATGCACATATATAGTATAATAAAAACAAGAGAGTTAAAATGGTTTGTAAAAGGACATCAGTAAGTGCACATTTTAAAAGCTAATCATAAAAGGCTACATTGAATACAAGTTTTCAAGTGTGCTTAAAAATGCAAAGAATGTAGGCTTGCTAGATTTCCCAAGACAAGGAAATTTTATTTATTTTAGCAAATTCATTCAGCAAAACAGCAGCTATTTAAGCTGTTTATGTAAGGCACATCATACACAACTGGGAAAACCTTACTGGTCCATTTACATGACAAGCCAAGGTCTCATGGGACCCCTAACTTGTCATGAAAGAACAGCATGGCTACTGCTTCTGTTCAATTGTTTTGGCTTTTGGTAGGAATGGTTAATCAAACCACGGAACTTCCCTTTACATTTGGCTTCTCATGTTGTCTCATAGCAGGCAGCCTCCTTTTCACAAGCTAGAAAAAGAATTCAGTTTATTCTTGGCCTCTTTTTCTGGTTTGTTGGGAAGGAACAAACTAGAAAATGGAAGCTTCCTGCTCCCAAAAGACAGAGGGAAACAACTGTAGAGTAAATCTCTGTGATTTGTTTAGCTACTCCAGTCGCGTGTAGGAACAGTGGAATACTGTGCATAAGCACAACGATCATTCATGACAACCCAGTGTTTTTATGGCACTCTGGATTGTCCTGTCAAGCAAATGCACTCTATGGTTATGAGATGGGCTTAGCCCAGCCTCACACAATCCCTAAGACTATGCTTGATCCTCTTTCTCTTCTGTGAGGAGTTTTGAACCATTTTCTTCTGATTTTCTGATTTTCTTCTGATTTTCTGTGATAAACTCAGACTTTGTGTGATAAACTCAGACTTAGAAGTTTATCACACAAAGGAGAGCAGGAGTTTATCCCGTGAATATCCAAGAAAAATCGTGTAATTATGCGTAACAATTTCACATGATGTCGCACAAAACCCACCATTAAAGTGGTAACAAAGAAGCATTAATGTACATCTTTTTATTTTTGGGATTTCAGCAACAATGCATTTCCAATATCACTTTATTTGTATAATTGCATGTGATAATCATTTGCCATTTCCACTTCATTTGTGGGATGCTTTAAATGTGCTTCAATCTCTCTTTAATGATGAAATCAGCCCCAGTGTGATAAACTCTATACTGTGGCTAATGTTAACTATAATTAATTGAAGGAAGCTACTTTCCAACCATATCTAGGAAGCTGATTCATTTTCATCAAACACAGTTAGCCAGAGAAGTTTATGGTTAGCCACAGAGGTTTAGGTTTTGAGAACATAGCAAACTGTAGTTAATGGAGGTAGAAGTTTCTGATCCCTTCATAGTGAAATAGAGGCTAATACATATGAGCTAAAAGGGGGACTAGGCTTGTCCTCATAACATTCAAGTTATCCCTCATCATTACATGCAAATGCAACCAGTAAGATGATGTACAGGCTGTGTAGTATGAAGGTAGCTAAAATTACAGCAGTCTCAGTAAAATATTGTTAAAACATCACCAACAACCTATGGTTAATGCAATTTTGCATCAGTGTAAGAAGTTGATAAGGCACGGGCCACATTAATAACTACAGGCATATTGTCCACATTCATAGCAACAAGCAACATGTGAATATATTATTTAGTAAAAAACCAAATTTCGCTCAGAAGAAATTTCTAAGACTCTGCTCGATCCTATCTGATAGAGAATTAAAAAAAAAAACATTCCTCTAGTATAAAAATATTTATCCCCACCTTTTTTAAGTAGCCCAATTTCACAAGATATTTTTTTACATTTTGAAACTGTTACTGCACTCTAGTTTTGTGTTCAGAAAAGTTTATGTCCCTTATCTTGAAAAAAATAATAAAAGTTGGCTTACCTGTTGGTGATTGGGGAAATGCTCCATAGCTTTAAGGAGCAAGTGAGTAACATCTGCCAGAAGCCTTACAGGCATGCCTGCAGCTAAATCTTGTTTGGTTAAGTTAAACACACAGGCACTCGCTGCTAATTGCACTGGCAAGTTCAGAGGGTGGTTCCTCATCCCAATAACTACGAGCTGGGATCAAATAAACAAGCAAAAAACAGACCAAATGAGAATTTCCTAACACACTAAAATTGTACAGAATTTGCCACGAGAATCTAAGCAAAATCAACCTAGCCATATCACTCTTTCAAGCCTATTGCATTTCCTTTCAAGTAAGTGAACATCTTAACATCTCCCTCCTATTGAAGACTATTTTAGTCTGAGGGCCCACTCATCTTTTCTCTTTAATTTCCAGAGACACTTTCACTAAGCATTATGAAGGAACTGAGGAGAATAGGGCCACAATCTCTAGGATATGTACCAAGCAAGGGAAATAAAACCATAAGCAGTTTACTTCTCTCCATTCACTCATCCATCCACACCAGGAGTATATTCAATGACCAGGAGTATATTCAATGGCCTGTATTTTTTTTATTAATAACTTACACAAGATAATATCCAACTATCCCCTCAGCACAGTTAACTTCTCTAGAGGAAAAAGGCAATGGGGTGGGTCCAGGCCCTGTCACTTTGGTTGGCACATTTTATTCCTGCCTCTGCACTTCTTCAACATGCCACTTGTGGGTGGGTGGGTGGGGGATTGGCTCCTCATGGAAGACTGGCAATAGACTCACATTCAAAGACACCTAGTTCTGTAATTAGATCCACATCACAAAAGGATCCTATGGAATGAATTTGTACTTCAAACCTCCAGCCATGTGCCTCTGAAGAGAATTATTTACTGTGGAAGTCCTTTTTTATCCTTCAAGCTACACAAACTACAGGTCCTTTCCCCCTATGAATTTCTGATTATCCACATTATTCAAATTTATCACGGCGCTCACATTTCATTCAGTTTGATCTGAATTTCACTGAAGACAACATTGCCCCAGATTCCATTCTCAAAGCAATACCTGCCAAGATATTTATCAATGTTAAGTAGTTTTACCTTTAATATTTCTGGTTTTGTTTTTTCCATAATAGGTGTGAGATTGAAAAGATGAAAGAGTGCTTCCCGCACAAAGAATGCTCGCTCACTGTAACGCTTCAGAGCTTCAGAAATCTGAGTTTCATTTGCCTCTCCAGATACCTGTAATGTAGAAACATAACACAGTAAAATTTGCAATTGTGGCAGAATGAGAGATGGGTGATATAGAGATCTCCAATTTATTTTTAGTTGTTCAAACACAAGAGACAATGCTGGAAACTGCACACACTAAACTGTTTTCTGTGTTTAACTTGTTCATTATTAATTACTCTCATGCAATCGAATACTGCTTAAGCTAAGCAATCTATTCAGAACAAGATCCTGTGCATATCTACAGTGGATTAAGTCCTACTGAGTTCAAGTGGGAACTTCCAGCTAAATGGAAGTATGCTGTAATTAGCCTTTTCTGTATGAAATACTGCAATCTAGCTTGTGCTAATACCTGAAAATACCTGTTACTGATCCACATTCATAATGCTTTCATTAAATCTTTACCCATTAAGAAATTAGATATTTCCTTGATTATCATGAATTCTCATACCTGTATTGTTCTGATACTGTATTTTATTTCTGTCAGGCCATCTTCTGTAATTCCATCCACATCATCTATACTATGAACACCAAGACAGAAGATAAACCTGACCAAGAGACGCTTGATCAAATATGCCCATGCAACAAAAATTCAGCATTTCTGAATTCTTAGATACAAATACTGAACCACTGGAAAACTCTGATACACAAAAAACACTGCAAAGTGCAGATGCAAAATAAGTGGTCCACAAAGCCCAATGTAGACCTGAACATCCTACAATATATTATTTTGTTACATTTATATATCCTGGCCTTTCCCCCAGTGAGTTCAAAGTAGCATTCGCAGTTCTCTCCACACATACTTTATCCTCAAAGAACATAGGTCTGTCTCAAGGAAGATGACTGGTCCAAGATCACCCATTGACTTTCATTAGCAATGGAAACTTGGATCTGGATCTCTCAAGTTCTAGTACAACACTCTAGGCTAGGGTTTTTCAGCCAGGGTTCCCAGAACCCTGGAGCTCTGTAAGAAATTACTAAGAAACTGTGATTGGAAAAAACCAACATAATTCAAGCTGTAGCTATAATTAGTTGACATGAAAATTATTTCAAGGGTTCCTGTAGGGTAAAAAGGTTGAGAAATGCTGCTTCTAGCCCTTACACCATAAATCACTACCTTTGTTTTAGATGGTCCCACGTTAGAAGAGAGTTTCTGCAGAGTTCCAAAGCACTTCTACTTCAACAGTTAAGTTTCATTCCTATATACACTCTGGAAGTAAGGCTCAGTACAATCAGCGGAATATTCTTTTTTTCCACTACTGTCACAGGTACATGGATCCCAAAATGGGGTGCTGGGGTGCTCAAGCCCCCAACTAGACAAGATGCCTGAAATGATCAGGCCAACTGGATCACCAATATTGCAGATGAGCCCCCTGAAAAATTATCATTCAGAAGTGTACTAAATAATCAATCACACACACACAAAAATTAAGATTGCTATTGTAGTCTGTGTTGTAAAAATTAAGATAGCTATTGTAGTCTGTGTTTTAATATTATTTTGTTTTATCTGTATTTCATTATAATCTAAACAATTTATGGGCTATTCAGATGCAGTGCAAGTGTGATATATAAAATAGACTGCCAGCTGACCAGACTGCCAGAGGACAGTGTACTAAAAAGTATGCATGTGCAATAACCATTGAAAGCTATGCCCCTTGCTTCTAAGCAGACAATTATTCCCCTTCAGGTGAAAGAAATACAGCAGCACTGACATGTCAGGAGAAATAGATGGTGGTAATCAGTAAGCAAGAGTCTTCTAGGAATCTGTAAAAACAAGCTGAAACTAATGAGATTGCTACTGTGTTGAGTCTTTGAAGAGTAAGAAACTTATACCCTGGAAAAGAAAACGAGAGCTGTGGCCTCAAAAGAAGATACAGTATAAGCACTGTGTTTTGGACTGACCTATCACCAGTTGTATACACAGGGGCAAACAGCACATAATTTCTGAACACCTGTTTTTCAGACAATTTTTCCTTTTAAAAGACACCTCAGAGCAGTACTCAGAGAAGTCTCAAGCTTAAAAATTTTTTTAAAGCATAACACATCACACTAAAGCTTTGCTGCAAGAATTGTTCAAAACAAAAAGAAGCAGAGAAAAATAACACACATCCACCAGTGCCTAAGACTTTATTTTATAGCTGTTCGTTCCTCCCCCTCCCTCACAAAGCACAGAACGAAGTTTAAAGAGCAATCTGAGAGATGTTTTGGTAGTAATTTTGAAAACTGGAGAGGACACCTGTACCTTTCATGGTTGTGTAAAAAGAAATTCTGACATGTGTTGCTTGTTACCTGATTGTTTGGCAAGCAACTTGCTGAAATTCCCCCTTCTATGCAACATTTAAAGGTTTAACAGCCATCTCCACTCTGCCATCTGACAACCTACCATATATACTCGAGTATAAGTCGACCTCATGTATAAGTCGAGGACAGGTTTTTGGGCCAAAACTATGGATTTTGACATGACCCATAGATAAGTTGAGGGTAAATCTTAGGGGCGTGTAACAAAAGATCTAAATGCTGAAGCAAAGGAAAACAATGCCAAATAACCTCCAAAATTCCAGCAGACATAACTGTTTGTGCTCATTCTAAAGGATGGATGGATGAAAGAATAGAAAAGAAAGAAAGAAAGAAAGAAAGAAAGAAAGAAAGACTAGAAAAGGGTCACTGCTGCCAGGACAGATTATGCTCTTGCCTTTCACCAGGGGATTGTTCCCTTTTTTTATAAGAGTTAAAGGACAGAACTTACATTGACCCCATGGATAAGTCGATCCAAGTTTTTGGAGTCAATTTTTTGACTAAATTTTTTGGACTTATACATGAGTATATACAGTATTACAATCCCATTACAAGATTCAGGATGGGGGGGGGGGAGGGTGTGAGACATAAGACAAGGCATCTCAAGTTCTTTCGTGCTCCCTATTCCCTTCTTGGGCACACTATGCAAAGTGACATGGATACACAGGGCAAGGGCAGGGTGACACCTTTGCTGGAAAGTTCTTCTGGAACAAATATGTATCCCCATCCAAGTAATCAGAACTTACCAACTAATCAGAAAACTGTGAAGCTTCACACAAACACAAAATCAAACTGATTTCATCATGGCATTAGAATCAATACCAACCTTCAAGTTTCCTTCTCCAGTAAGAAATAATGAGTAGCCAGCATCAGTGGCTAAAAGCCCCACAAACTGCATTGAGGGTCGTTGTTTAACAAATGCTTCTACAGCCTCATCAGTAACGTGTTTCCTCCCCGAGATGTCCAAAGATATAAGATTGGGTAAAATGTCTTTCTGTTCTAATAAACGAAGTGCAATATCAGATGTGAACTGCTTGTCATCTGAAATGTCAAGATGATTCAGGAACTTTAACTCTCTGATGACATCCAAAATCTGAGTAGTGGTCATTTTCAAGCATTTCAGGTGGTGCATGGTAAGAGACTTGAGGCGATCCTTGCAGGCAAGAAGTGCAGTTATGTCAGTGACTGAGGTGTTGGATATATCCAAGCTCTCTAATCTTGGAAGTGAAGCCACGTCAGCTAGATCTTCATTGTAAAAGAGAACATTGGTAATGCTCAAAGCACGAAGACCAGTCAGCTGACTAAAGCACCGTTCATAAGGATCTTCCAATGAAAGAGTTAATGAGTTCAGCACAAGGCATTGAAGGTTTTGCTGGATCCATTTATTGCTCCCAAGTCCACTGATGATATCTGTGATTGTAATGTCTGCGTTCACCCCAGTGGCATCGAGCTCCACCAGCTTATGGTGGCAGAAGGCTTTCCGAAAAGCCACAGCAGAGATTTTGGCTTTCCGGATGCAAGCCCTTTTCAAGCGCATTTGGTTGCCTCGAAAAATGCCCACAGTTGCTTCATTCAGCAGTCCTGTACCAGGGTGGGGGTGGAGGGGGTCACAATGAAAAAAGGGGGAAACAACAGTGACAAGCTAATCACAGATTTTATTTCAAAGATGGAAAAGATGCCAAGCTTGGGAAATAGCCTTGCTAGCTGAGGGTTTCTGGGAAATCCAAAGGTTGTCTAGGGAGGGAGAGAAGAGGCAGGCCCAGCTCCATCAGGGCTTGCCTGAGGCAAGAGGACTCTCCCTCCATACCAACTGCCATCCTCTGCCTAGGGAGGGAGAGAAGAGGCAGGCCCAGCTCCATCAGGGCTTGCCTGAGGCAAGAGGACTCTCCCTCCATACCAACTGCCATCCTCTGCCTAGGGAGGGAGAGAAGAGGCAGGCCCAGCTCCACCAGGGCTTGCCTGAGGCAAGAGGACTCTCCCTCCATACCAACTGCCATCCTCTGCCTAGGGAGGGAGAGAAGAGGCAGGCCCAGCTCCACCAGGGCTTGCCTGAGGCAAGAGGACTCTCCCTCCATACCAACTGCCATCCTCTGCCTAGGGAGGGAGAGAAGAGGCAGGCCCAGCTCCACCAGGGCTTGCCTGAGGCAAGAGGACTCTCCCTCCATACCAACTGCCATCCTCTGCCTAGGGAGGGAGAGAAGAGGCAGGCCCAGCTCCACCAGGGCTTGCCTGAGGAAAGAGAACCCTTGTTTATCCACTTTTGTAAACCGCTTTGATCTTTTTTGGAAAGGCGGTATATAAATAAAATAAATAAATAAATAATAAATAAAATAAAGTTCTGGAGTGATGTCACAGCTAAAGAGGTCTCACCAGGTTTAGGACTGAGGTTACAGTAGAAGGAAGGGCTAGGTCTGCCACAAGAGAAAGGAGTCAGCTATACTCCTAATTTATTTTTAAAGGTTTTAAATTGACCCTTTAATTTAATTCTGCTTTAATCTCTGATCTTGTTTTGCATTTTCATTGTACATTTTGTTCAGTATTACTGTAAGCTGCCTTGATACCCCAAATGTGGGATAAAGATATAGCACAAGAAATTCAATAAATACATTAATAAATAATTCTGAGATTTTGCCCCTCGTTTTCTCCTGTTAGTGGTGTCAAGGAAAATTCACCAAAACTTGGAAAATTCTCATTCCTTGAATACAATTCCTAAATATCCCAGTGTTGGTGCTGGCTGGAGGTTTCTGGAGGTTATAGTATAGTCCAATGAATTAAATTTTCCAAACTGGTATGTGGTACTGGAAAATTTCCAGAATAAACCATTTTGTGCTGTGCCTTTGTCCTAGTGCTAGCATAGTTTCCACCAAACCCACATTCTGGATGGAAGGATGCTTGTGAGCAAGGAACAGGGCAAGGTGCGATCATGAAGTAGGTACCCTGTTTCCCCGAAAATAAGATCCTCTGAAAATAAGACCTAGTAGAGGTTTTGCTGAATTGCTAAATATAAGACTTCCTCCGAAAGTAAGACCTAGCAAATTTTTTGTATATAAATATATATACAGTATATAATAAATGTTCGGGTTTTTTGTTCAACAATAAATGTGAATTCTTCTTCATGGAAAAATAAGACATCCCCTGAAAATAACACCTAGTGCATCTTTGGGAGCAAAAATTAATATAAGACGCTGTCTTATTTTCGGGGAAACACAGTATCTATAGAGGTCTGTCTCCAGACTTCAAACAGCACAAAGTAATTTATATTCTTTTGCAAAGCAACCTTCAATGGTTTTATCCCACATTCCTACTACTAATTAGCTTTTAAGGACATAAAGTTTGCTTGCACCACAATCGTTGTTGGCACCACAGGACCAGATGACAAATCAGAATAATAAAATGCCTTAGGCAGGTTAATCAATAAATAGTTCAAACAGCATCTTTTTCTGACATTCCATTTTACTGATTATGGAATCCCCAATTACCAAACCCAGAATTGTTTTACCGTGAAACGCCATTGTCTGCAGAAGTCGGTCAGCCACTTCTTGTGGAAATATCCCAGGTTCCTGCAAACACAATGTCCCATCCTGTCTCTCTGTACAGAACTTCTCAAGGTCAGAAGTTAGGTAATTCAAACAGATGTCAAGCAAGGAATATGGTGAAGCCTCTTCCTATCAGAGAACAGAGAAGTGCCTGTTAATAAATAATTGGTGTTTTTTTAATGGAAATTGCCTGCTACAAATAAAATCATTAATTCCTGAAACTTCTTTGCAGTAGGGGGCAAACCCCCAATGGTGTCATAAGAATATGAGGAAAGAAAAAAACTACATTTATCCCATATGTGGTAGAATTCAAAGATATAGCCATGTTAAGTCGGTAAAATCAGTACGTAAAGAGATCTTGTAGCACCTTTGAGACTAACTGAAATAAATGTATGTGAGGAAGTAGGATTAAGTCCAACTTCTTTCTTTCAGTCAGTTTCAAAGAGGCAACATACTGATTTGTCCTATACAGTACATTACTTTTAGAAAATAAAGACTTGCAGTTATAGATACACAGCATTTACACACGTTATTTCCTTGCTGTTATAGTTAACAATTGTGTGAACTAATTCTCTTCATTCTTATCTTCCAGTTCTAACTAAAATAGGTAACTTTTAGCTATATTTTTTTTAAAATCAGAATACTGTATTACAAGCTGCTGGCCTGTGATGGAAAACAAACCTAAGATACACTACAAAAAGAATTAAGTTAGTTCTGAATAAAGACATTTCAATATTTCATTTCAATATTTTCAACTGTAGGGCTAGCAAAATTACTGGGGGGAGGGCTTGGAACTGTAACTAATTATTTTTTACAAGCAAATTCACTATCCTCTGGTCAGAACTACCAAAGGCCCAAAAGCTGTACATGGATGTTGGCCTCACAGTGCCAGGGAATCTCTCTGCTGCTTGCTTTCCTTTGGTTTTGTGCTGAGACAACTCCCATCTTCTGATGCCAGTTTTTCTCCTCCAACAAAGGATCCTTCCTATAATACATAATGACGTTCAGGCCCTTATACTATGGTACAGTATATAGAAAAGGACAATATAAAATCTATTTGAGTACAAATGCTCAAGGAAAGAGTTAGGTCCAATCTGCACTGCAGAAATAATCCAGTTTGACACTACTTTAATTGCCATAGTTCAACGCTATGGAATTCTTTAGTTTTGTGAGATATTTAGCCTTCTGTGTCAGAGAGCTCTGGTGCTACAACCTACAAATCCCAGAATTTCATACCATTGAGCTTTGACAGTTAAATTGGTGTCAAACTGCATTATTTTGCAGTGCACATTAGACCATAGCAAATGCCATATACTTCCAACAAGTGAGGGTTAAGATACTGTACATCCCATACCAAATAAGCTCATGCTATCTATTTATTCTTTCCATTTCTAGACTATTTCTCAGCATGCTTCTGAAGCAGTTTAATAAGAATTAATGAATTAGGACAATAAAAAATGTAAATCCACAATATACAGCAGCAATACACTGATAGAAATAAATAATTATAAAATAATTAATACCATGAGGATCTAAATTACCAAAATTAATACCTGATATCCCTGCTTCTGTCTAGCATCTGGATAGTGACACTCCATCCCTGCTTCTGTCTAACATCTGGATAGTGGCACTTCATATGGTAATGTTGAGAAATAACACAAGCAATCATGGCTAAGCAAGTTTTAAAAAACAAGGACAGTTGTACAAGGCTACTGAAGAACACTGCATAAAATGGTGTTTAAGGAGAGACAGTGTAAAGAAATTGTAAATTTTGAGCAGTAAAACACAATCCTGACTTTGTTAAACAGGAATAATCTGTTTTACAAAGTTGCCCACAACATTTTAGAGTATGACAACAGAGGATGTTCAGCATTGATTATGCCTTTCAATGTAGGCTTCATTTGCATTGCAGAAATCATGCAATTTGACACCGCTTTAACTGCCAAATTATGCAACCCTAGGATTTGTAGCTTGTTGTGGCACCAGAGCTCAAAGACAGAGAAGGCTAAATATATCATAACACTACAAAACCCAAAATCCCATAGCATGGAGCCATGGCAGTTAAAGTGGCGTCAAACTGCACTGTTTCTGCAATGTAAATGAGGTCACAGATGCAGATTACTATTTTGCAAACCATTTCTCCCAGTAAGCTCTGGGAAGTTTAACCTTTCATGTCAATCTGACAAATGCAAGTGTCTGAAAGTCTCATAAAATTGCTTAAGTAATATGCAAGAATACATTGAGAAGTAGAAAAATTATTCCACTTCCCTGTTTAAATATAGTTTCATTATTCCTTTAGTCTTTTTAAAAATGTACTTATTCAGCATTTAAATATATAGTAGAAACTCTTCCAATAAGTACACAAACACACACAAAAAAAAGAACAAAAAGATTAATTTAACCAATATAAAAATTAAAAGAAACTAGTACCTCTTATACAAGGCCAAGGAGAATAAACCAGCTCAAGAACAGGCCAAGAGCAAATAGCTGTGTTTAAGCGTACTTGAAGATTTGTAGTGACAGGGCTTAGTGGGTGTCAAGTGGAAGCACCGTTCCATGCTATTATGGCAATGGGCTGCAAAGACTATGCATCATATGTAACAATCAAGATAATCGTGAGCTAAAACCAGACTATTTTCTTTGTAATATGAAAGATTATCCTGGTTATTTTTACTTTTTTCTTCTCATATCTGACATTTGCAATTTGTATTTAGCTTTCACTAGTTTAAAGAATAATGCAGACATGGTGACTCACTCACCCTCATAAAAAGCAGGAGCAATGGGCGAGTACATACTCCCCCAGCCAATTTTAAAAATAGTTGTGCCAACCACTTTGAAAACTAAGAAAAATAATTTCAAGCCAACACACCGATTAGCAGCTCTTCCCTTTATTTCACCTTTAAGTATTTTGTGTCCTTTTGTTACCTTCAGGTGCCTCATGAAAGCTTCTTATTAAAATCAGAAAAGCTCAAACATAAAATACATTCCATGTTTACCAAAAATAAATGTCTTATGATTCTATTATTCTATGATTCTATCCATTAATTGCAAAATGAAAGCTCCCTCAACTACAAACACAAGCAAATTTAACTTCGCTATTTAGAGCTTCCTTGGCTGCATCCACACTGCAGGAATAATCCAGTTTGACATCACTTTAACAGCCATGGTTTAATGCTGTGGAATTCTGGGAACTGCAGTTTTATGAGATGTTTAGCCTTCTCTATCAGAGTGTTCTAATGCCACTACCACAAATGCCAGAATTCCATAGCATTGAGCCCTGGCAGTTAAAATGCTCTGAAACTGGAATATTTCTGCAGTGCAGATGTAGCCATTATTTCTCCAGAAAATGATTGATTTTTCTAAAATTATTTTAAAAGAAAATAAATTGACTTTATGAAATGGAGAAAGGAGGATCTCTTATACAATAAGTACTGAAGAGTAAAGGCTTACTTAATATTATCAATCTTCTTGCTGTATTCAATGAGTGACTCACAGACTGCTCTAAAGCAGTTTGTGGTCTGGAGATTGTTCCCACAGGTCACGTAGTTGACAACAATAAAACTCTTGGTGGTTGACTACTAGTACCAGGAATTTCACCCTAGTTAATTAAACAGCAACCATGAGTTAGCAAGGTGGATCGGTAAAAAAACTTCACTCTGTTGGGAGAAGTATGCCTCGCTCATGTAACAGCAACAATGATGGCAGATTGCTGCTTCAACAATCTGACAACCATGGTTACCTGTCCTGCCCCTCAAACATTCCCAGCCCATTTCTTAATAATACAGTAATCTGGAAGTAGACTAAACATTTGGGTCAGAACAAGACACATTTTGCATCTAGCACTGTAACTGAATCAATGCATATATTGGATGGGGAGGCAGCGTGGGATTGCGGTTTGAGTGTCGGACTACGACTCTAGAGACTAGGGTTCAATTCCCAGCTTGAACACGAAACCTACTGGGTGACCTTGGGCAAGTCACATGCTTTCAGCCCCAAGGGAAAGTCAATAGAAGACCTCCTCTGAACAAATCTTGCCATGAAAGCCCTATGACAGGTTTGTCTTAGAGTTGCCATAAGTCAGAAATGACTCAAAAGCACACAACACACACACATACACAGGATGAAAGAACAGACTCACATAAGCTTCAAGCCTACAGCAGTTAACTCTTTTTGTTGTTTTGTTGTGAAATGGGACGTAATAAAAATAGTGACAAAAGAAATACCTGACAGCTCGTGTTGAACTACTGACAAGCTATTTGAGGGTTAAAACAAGTCCATTTACAATAACTTTGCAACACAAAGAAACAGTAGTCACTGACAAACCTTGGCTACAAAAGAGATTTAAAATTTCAATTTATTTCAATGTTGATTTTTAGATCTGATGTAAGTTGAAAAGAATCTCTACCTAGTCATTATGCATTAAAATAAATCTTGAGAGGGAACACTTGAGTAGGCATGTATAATTAATTATCCTTATGAAATCTGTTTGCTGACAGAATGAATAACAGAAGTCAAAGTCTGTTAGCATTGGGATATTCTTCATAGAGAACTCTTCTTTTGCTCAGACATTAAGACAAATGCAAACCGAGAGGTGTTCACAGCTCCATGTTCTAAAATGAATTTATAAATGTTTTTCCGTAGCTATTCTTGTTTTAAAGAATACATTGACAGCATTTTCAATGGCACACAAATTTTTAAAAGTTTGAAGGCCTACATTTTTAATACAAATACATATGCATACGTGCTTGGTGGTTTCTTTTAAGAGGTTTTAAAGCACATTCTCACAATATCTGCTCACAATAAACGACGAGCAAACCAACAGCACAGGAATCATCCTCAGAAAAAGAAAGATTTCCCTCCATAATACTTCATTTGAAATAGAGCCAAGCAGTAGAGCCAAGCAGTTTTCCCTGGCTAAACTGGTTGTCTAAACCAAGAATGTTTTAGAATGACAAAGTAAGTTTAATCTTCCCAGAACTGTTCCAGCACATTCTCCATTAAAATTTGGCACAAATCAGATCACTTATTTAAATATATATCACAGTTTTCATATAATACAATACCAATTGATTTTAAAAAGATAAAAGTTCAACATCTACTGTACGAGAGGGTATCCAAAATGTTTAATGATCATCTTTTTAAAAAATTGACAGAAAGTTTGTTTTGATGTGTAGTTGTTAACTTATCTCTATGTAGTCACTATCTAGATTTATACATTTTTCCCAGCATAGACTTTATAGGATGGAGCCATGGCAGTTAAAGTGGTATCAAATGGCTATTAACTGTGCAGTCCAGTTACACCTGTGTTCCATTTCCAGGATAATAGTTGTTGTATTTTAACTGTGTATAGTGTTGTATTTTTTACTGTGGGTTTATATTTTTAATTGTGTTTTGTATTTTAATATGTTGTACCCCGCTTCAAGCCTTGAGGAGAGGTGGGAAAGAAATAAAATTTATTATTGTTGTTGTTATTTTTAGCTGCCCTCGAGTCAACCTTGACTCAAGCTGAACCTGTGGATGAGACACCTCCAAGTCCCCCTGTCATCAGCCTTTCTGCCCAGGCCTGTATCTTCCTTGATCGAGTGTAGCCAACTGGCACGTGGTCTTTCTAGCAGCACAGAAAAAGCTTGAAAAGTAGAATTATAGCATACCTCCCACATGCTTGAAATCTAGGGCTTGCTGTGCATGTTCATCTAAAATACAAGGCATAGACTTATAAATCCCACATAGATTATTTCAACATTCTACATGGAACACACTCTTCAACAGGCCCAAGAAGCTAAAGCCCAATCATTTACTGGGGCAGGTTACAGAAACCATGTGAATTAATTGCTGGCAACTGTGATCTGTTTTCAAACACAATTTGAAGTGCTGGTTATGACCTAAAATCCTATGGTGGCTTAGATACAGGATACTTAAACAACCATAACTTCTATATGGCCTGGCTGAGATCTAAGATTCTTGTAGAAGGACCTTCATTATGGGGTGAAACAGATGGTCAAAAGGAGCTGGCTTCCTGGAGGACTGGGGACGTGGCATTCAGACAGCAGCATGCCCCCAGTCCACTGGGAAGTCACGTGGCTGACCACACATGAGGTGGATTCATGACATTTTGGTGGTGCAGCATTTACACCTCCTATGCCGAAGAAACACTGAAAAAATGCCTCCACTGCAGCAAAGGCACCTTTTTGCGCCGGGAAAAGGTCAGGTTGGGGGCATGGTGTGCAGTTTCTGCAGCCCCAACCTGGCGAGGAAAGGAGTGGTGGCAAGCCGCCCCTTACTGGCTATGTTTTTTGCCCCTGAGTTCTACCACTTTTCTAGGCTCATTTGGTGGGAACACTGGAAAGGGCCTTCTTTGTAATTGCTCCCAAGGTTTATAATTACCTTTGTCAGATGGCTAAAATGTCTACATCCAATGTTAATCATTTCTATACAGTCAGGCTTTTAGGAAATAACTAATTTAAAGGCCTTTTAATAATGTGCTATTCTTTTTATTGTTATATTTTCCTTTTTAAATAGATTTATTTTAAACAGTTTAGTTGCATTTTTACACACACAAAAACTGACATGCCTTGACTTATGTCCTTATTTCTGTTTTTATCTGTATTCACTTTTATTTTTTATAAGCTACCTTGAGTCTTGTTTTGTGGAAAAGCTGGGTTATAAGTGAATTCATTACAATGATTATGACCTAATATATTGTAATGCACATATGGGGAGAAAAAAAGGCTGCATTTCTGCATGTTCAGCCCTATAAAATAAAATAACTGAGACATTTATATGTAAAGGAGAAATGGTCTTCTCCCTTATGCACTTGTTTGCTACCTCTGTACCCCTAAAATATAAAAGTGCAATGAGAAGTCATTCAAATTTTTATCATTCTGCTCCAATTATACAATATTCTTTGGAACATTAGCTTACTCCCTCTCTCTGCTATACGCATTCGTTTACTCAATTTGCAGTGCTGACAGCAAGGATCTCATCCTTTCCCCATATACATGCATTTCACTTTACTTTCATGTTGTCTACTTTTCCAGATGCCTATGGCCATACCAGCCTGAACATGCCTGATCTAAGAAACTACTTTTTCTGCCTTAATGTCTGCTTGTTTTTCTGATCCATTCACTGCATATCACTACTTGGAAAGTTATTAAAAAGTTAATACTCAGGACAGCCTCCTAAATAATTTGTCATGTATTTAGTTATCTCGTATCACATTACATTATTGACTGCATTCGTTATTTTTTCCTTCCTTAGGGGAGATAACCTTTAGGAACCAGAAGAGAAAGATTTAAGAGTTTTAAAATTGTTGTTAAAAGGTGTTTTAAAATGCCTAATCAAAAAAATAGTTCATTTATTTGTTAAGAGGACCCCTGCCCACAACATCATTCTTACTTGTTGCTCTACTAAAGATGTATCCACATTGTAAAATCAAAGCAATTTGACACCACTATAACTGTAATGGCTCCATTCTTTGGAAAGTCCATCTTTTATGTAAGAAGGTAACTGAAATGTGTCAAAGAATAACCAATGTAGTTTAAGAGTTTGTAATGTCAAAACTACAGTTTGGCTACTATTGTTAATTATTCTCTCTCATAAAATAGCTTGTAGCAGATATGCTTGTCAAAGCTAAAACATTCTTAAAGCAAACAGTTTTAAGGAAGGTTCTAGCAAACTGATTCTATCCCTACTCAGATTATAACACATAGAGCCAACCCAATATCATACATGGCTTAATATTGCTCCTTTTTTGTCTGCCTTGAATTGCAAAAATTGGAAGATGGCAAACAGCCATCAGAAGCAACACATGTTTAGCAAACTGGAGTGGAGGATCACAACAGGCTTGACACACAAAGGCAATGGAATGTAAAGGAGGACAAGGCTCATTTACAGTTAGGATTTATGCTTATGTAGACATAGACATTTTAACAAATACAGTTCTTTCTTTTGCTTCTGGAAAAACTGGGCCTACCAAAATTCTCTGTTCAATAGTTATTAAAAATAGAGCAGCCCTGTCCTCCTTTGCATCTATTTACCCATTTAAGAAGAGCTAATACAGCATAGTGGTTTGGGTGTTGGATTGAAAGAGATGAGTGTTCATGTCCCTGTTCAGCCATGGAAATCTACTGGATGACTTTGGGCAAATGACACTTTCTCAGCCTAAAAGGAAGGCAAAGGCAAGCTTTCTCTGAATAAGTCAACTTTATGATGAGGTTCCTGTAAATCAGAGTTGACTTGAAGGCACCAAACAATCCTATTAAGCCACTGTAATCCATAAAGTTCTTTTTCAGTGACATGATATTGAAAAAAAGTAGTTAAAAGGAAACACTTTTAATGTGAGTCTATTATATTATTATTAGTGAGTGCTGCTCACAACACCATCACAGAATAGTGGCATGGTAGTACAGCCATGCTGAAGAGCCACTGTAAAAGGTGACATGGCAGTGACTTGAAAGCAGCAACTGTAATGCCTACGAGCATGAAAAATTGACAATTCTATCACACACTTTGTCAGCACACTGCTGTTACAGTCATTTTTCATGCCATGTGTTCATATTAAGGAATGAGCCATTTTCAGATATGATGTGCTTTTGCAGCATGGCTGTCACCCTGGAGTTCTTTTTGTAGTTGCTCCAATGCATGGAACTAGCCTTACCTTTTTGTCTTCCTCTCTCACACACAGTGGCAATTTTCTCATCACACAGAGGTGCCTGGCAACCAAGGTCACTACAACTATTCTTAGCACTCCTTTCAATGCCTAGCCAACACACATAGCCATAGAATCATAGAGTTGGAAAAGACCACAAGGGCCATCCAGCCCAACCTCCTGCCATGCAGGAACTCCCAATCAAAGCATACTCGACAGATGGCCATCCAGCCTCTGCTTAAAGACCTCTAAGGAAGGAGACTCCACTACACTCCGAGGGAGTGTGTTCCACCGTCGAACAGCCCTTACTGTCAGGAAGTTCCTAATGTTGAGGTGGAATCTCTTTTCCTGCAGTTTGCATCCACTGTTTTGTGTTCTAGTCTCTGGAGCAGCAGAAAACAAGCCTGCTCCCTCCTCAATATGACATCCCTTCAAATATTTGAACAGGGCTATCATATCACCTCTTAACCTTCTCTTCTCCAGGCTAAACATCCCCAGTTCCCTAAGGCGGTCCTCATAGGGCATGGTTTCCAGACCCTTCACCATTTTAGTTGCCCTCATTTGGACACGCTCCAGTTTCTCAACATCTTTTTTGAAGCGGTGCCCGGAACTGGACACAGTATTCCAGGTGGGGCCTGACCAAAGCAGAGTAGAGTGGCACTATTACTTCCCTGGATCTAGACAAATTCACTTTTGATCAATTGCCCCCTTACTGCCATTTAGGCAGCCAGTAGTACAACCAGGGCGAGAAAACGTCCAATGCGTGCTTAGAAGAGAAGTGATTTATCAGCACACTGCTGGTATCAGCAATTGTGAACATTAAAGTCAGAGTGGAGGCTAGACATCTCCTGGTTCAAATACAGGTTGAGTCTCCCTTATCTGAAATCCAAAATATTCCAAAATCCAAAATTGTCCACACACTGATAGGTGGCCGAGACAGTGAGACCTTTGCTTTCTGATAGTTTAATGTATAAATAAATAAATAAATCATACACAAATTTTGTTTCATGCACAAAATTGCTAATAATATTATGTATAAAGTTACCTTCAAGCTATGTGTATAAGATGTATAAAAAATATATATGAATTTCATTTTGGGGCTTGGTTCCCATCTCCAAGATATCTCACTATATGTATATGTAAATATTTGAAAATCTAAAATTGTCCACATGGGTGGCTGAGATAGGGACTCCTTTGCTTTCTGATGGTCCAAATGTACACAAACTTTGTTTCATGCTCAACATTATTAAATATATTGTATATAAAATTACCTTCAGCTACGTGTATAAGTTGTATACAAAACATATTTGAAATTCATGTTTAGACTTGGCTTCCATCTCCAAGATTATGTATATGCAATGATTCCAAAATCCTAAAAACTCTAAAATTCAAAATATTTCTGGTCCCAACCATTTCAGATAAGGGAGACTTAACCTGTACCTCAAGACAGCCATATCAGGGGCACGATCTCCTCTTGAACAAGGTGTGTGAGGTATTTCTTCATTAGGAAATCCCTTTTTTCTCCTCTTGGAAATCCCTTTTTTCTCCCCCTGCTTGCCTATTCCAATGTCTTTCTCCCAGCTATAACTCTCAGACAGGATGACCAGATGTCTTCACCACAAAGGAGGACAAAGCACCTCAAAATGTAGGACATTTGAGAGAGAAAACATATAGGACATGATCAAATAAAAGCTAAAATCTTTCATGTCTATATAAATCTATGTTTAAGTCCTGCTCCAAAAGGAGGACAGTTTGACATTCCTCCTGGACAGAAGGTGGGAATGGAGGACATGCCCTGAAAAAGGAGGACAGCTGGTTACTCTGCTTCTGGATTACCACATATTTTCCTCACATCAGCCTCTAGATTGTACAACATGGCCACATAAAGCTCAAAACAGTCACGTCTATATTAACTCCTGCTCAAAATGGAGGACGGTTTGACCATTCTTCCTGGACAAAAGGTGATGAAATAGAGGACAGGTCCTGGAAAAGAACAGCTGGTCACCCTGCTCTCAGGTTACCACACCTCTTAAGCACATCAGTCTCTATCTAAATTGTAGAACATGGCCATGCTCAAAGTCCTGCTCAAAATGCAGGACAGTTAGACCATTCCTCCTGGACAGAAGGTGATGAAATGGAGGGCAGGTCCTGGAAAAGGAGGACAGGTGGTTACCCTGCTCCCAAGTTATCACACCTTTTACTCACATCAGTCTCTAGATTGTAGGACATGGCCACATAAAAGCTCAAAACACTAATGTCTATCTATATAGATCCATGCTCCTTAAGTCCTGCTCAAAATGGAAGACAGTGTGACCATTTCTTCTGGACAGAAGGTGATGAAATGGAGGGCATGCCCTGGGAAAGGAGGACAGGTGGTCACATTGCTCCTAGGTTACCACACCATCAAACTCCTACATTGTAAGAAATGGCCACATAAAGGCTCAAAACACTCATGTCTATAATAAGTCCTGCTCAAAATGGAGGACACTTTGACCCTGTCTCCTGGACAGCAGATAATGAAATGGAGGGCAGGTCCTGGAAAAGGAGGACAGCTGGTCACCCTGTTCCCAAGTTACCACACCACCATCCCCTTAGATTGTAGGACATGGCCACATAAAAATGCTCAAAACACCCATGTCTGTCTATACAAACCCATGCTCTTTAAGCCCTGCTCAAAATGGAGGACGGTTTGACCATGCCTCCTGGACTGAAGGTGATGAAATGGAGGGCATGCCCTGGAAAAGGAGGACAAGGGGTCACCCTGCTCCTCCTGGGTTACCCCACCTTTTATATCTCTCACAAATTGTAGGACATGGCTACTATAGACAGGGCTCATTTACCCAAACACTCCTTCCCCAACACCAACACCATCCTTGTTGTGGAATCAACCCATGGCAAAATATATATATCCCTAAATTGGTGAAGAGATCCCCCATAATTTGCAAAGCAAGATACCCTGAAGGAAGTGGGGAGGATATTCCTAATTTATTCTGGATTAGGAAAGAAGGTGCTCCCTCTTTCTCCTTCCCTCCCTTGATGGTGTGTCTGGAGGAGGATGCTGCTGCTTTTGCCCCAGTCTTCCTGGGCCACTCACCATGGCTGCTGCCTGGGACCCCCTCAGCCTGGTCCTCTTCTCCTGTGGTGTTGTGGCTGTTGTTGTTGTGGTTGTGTGTTTTGTGTAGCCGCCAGGGCCCAGGCCACTACCAGAGCCCAGCAGCTGTCACCCTGCTGCTGCCTCGACCTGGAAGTGAAAATGGGCTTCTTCTTCTTCTTCTTCTTCTTCTTCTTCAGCAAAGCCGGCGTCGAGGAAAAGGATGAGGGGGAAGACAAAAAGCCACACACACACAACACAAGACACACCACCAGAGAGTAGACACACACACACACACACCAAACAACACACACTCTGTCTCTCCTCTTAAAGGAGACATGCTCCTCCAAGTCTCCTCCAGCAAATAAAATTACAGTAAAATGCAACAAACTGAACTGAAGAGGCATCTGCATTTATGGGGGAATAAAATGCAGCCTGATAGAGCTTTTAAAGGGTGCCCTGGGATATGGATATGGAATTTTATATATATATATATATATACAGTATTATATATATACAATATTATCCTACAATATTATATATAGTAGTGTATATATATATATATATATATATATAAAATATTGTAGGACATGGCCTTACAGACTATATATAGTAGTGGTAGTAAGTAGTAAATGAATTACAAGATAATTCTCTCTGGATTGTTATCAAACTCTTGCTTGTGTGAACACCCCATTTCCCTGTTAACCATTCCCTTAACCTTTTTCTCACATCCCCCTCTAGATAATATATATAATATTCATAATGTAATATAATATTATACAAATATATATATATATATATATATACATACATATATAATATATCTATATATATATATATAGTAAGCTGCCTTGGGTCCCAACTTGGGAGAAAGGCAGGATACAAAATAAAATAAAATACTGGGGGAGGGGGTGTTTGGAGTTTCACCACACACACCAGGCCTCGTTTGTTTGTTTGTTTGTTTGTGTAGGCCGCCTTTCTAACCAAAAAAGGGCTCAGTATTAGAACAAAAACTCTCAGTGCAAGAGTACTGGTGCCTCTGTTTGTTGTTGGGTGGGTTTTGTGGTTGTTGTTGTTGTTTTGTTTGCAAGGTTTGTGGGAATTGAACCCTGGTCTCCAGAGCTTTAATTCTTTGTCTGGGTCAGTTGCTATGGAATTCTGGGAGTTGGAGTTTGTTGTGGGCCCTTCGGGCCCACAACAAACTCCAACTCCCAGAATTCCATAGCCTTGAGCCAAAAAAAGAGCCAAAGCAGTGCCAAACCGGGTTATTTCTCCAGTGTGGATGCATTATGCAGCTCTTTCTGGGAAAAGATGACGTAAATGGTTGCCCACCCTCTATTTCCGGTTTAAAAATGCCCACCGGAAGTGGCACATTTAAGCGACGGACCGGGTCCGTCCCTGATTCCCTTCCGACTGCTGCCAACCAAGAAGACCAAGGTTGTCCTTTCCTCCCTTTTCCCCTTTTGAAGGAAGGGAAGAGGATAAGGGACAACAAGGAGCCTGGGGTGAGGTCTCTGTGACTTCCCTCCTCCTCCTCCTCCTCCTGGGTTTCTTTCTTTCTTTCTTTCTTTCTTTCTTTGCAGAGGAGGGAATAATGGCTGGCCTGGTGAACTTCGAGGACGAGGAGGAGGTGAAGGGCTACTTGGAGAACCTGGGGGTCGAGTACAGCTTCCAGTGCTACAAGGAGAAGGAGCCCGACGGTGAGCAGGAGGGCAGGGGTATACACATCTAGGTTAAATATGTACATATACCTGTATCTATATATCTAGGATAAATATGTGTGTGTGTGTGTGTGTATATATATCTTGGAGATATATGTATCTATATATATATATATAGGAAGTATATCTATATATATCTAGTAGAGGGGTATATATAGGAAGCAAACCCTATTTCTAATGTTGTTCTTTTTCTTCTTCTTAACTGCCCTCGAGTCGACCCTGACTCATGGCAACCCTGTGGCCGACACATCTCCAAGAGCCCCAGTCCTCCGCTGTTTTGTTCAAGTCCTACAGGCTCATGCCTGTGTCTTCCCTAATTAAGTCTAACCACCTACAAGAAAGAAAGAGCTTTAATTCCCTGCAAAAGTGAAAGGGAGGCCTGCCTTTTCACGTTGTGGCCAAAGTACAACAGTCTCAGTTTGATCATCTTGGCTCCCAGGGAAAGCTCAGGCTTAATCTGTTCAAGGACCCATTTGTTTGTCTTTTTAGCTGTCCACAGAATCTTCAGCACTCTTGTCCAGTGAGTTGAATTTCTTTCTAAACACAATGTATTTAGCACAGTCAGCTTTCTTCACTGTCCAGCTCTCACATCTGTACATTGTGTTGGGGAATACCATGGCTTGGATTATTCCCACTTTAGTGCTCAGTTGTATATCTTTACTCTTTAGGATCTCTTTCATGGCTGCCATTCTCATTCCTAGTCTTCTTCTTACTTCTTGACTGCAGTCTCCATTCTGAATGATGTTTGATCCTAGGTATGAGAAATCTTTTAACTATTTCGGTTTTCTCCTGTTCAACTCCCTGGCTGTTGGTTTGTGGAGTAGTCCCATAGAGTTCAGGTCTGTCCCCAGTGTTATTTAACCTCTACGTGAAACTGCTGGGAGAGGTCATCTGGAGTTTTGGGATGTGGTGTCATTAGTATGCATATGAGCTCTATCTCTCCTTTTCATCAGATTCCAAGGAAGCTGAGTACTGAACCAATATCTACTTGTCAGTAATGGACTGGATGAGGGCAAACAAATTGAACCTTAATCCAGACAAGACAGAGGTACTCTTGGTCTGTTGTAAGGCAGATCAGGGAATAAGAACTCTACCTGTGCTGGATGGCATTATACTCCCTCTGAAATCTCAGGCTCACACCTTGGGTATTCTAGACTTTACTCTGGCCTGGATGTCCAGGTTTTAGCAGTGGCTAGAGTGCATTTGCACAGCTAAAATTAGTGTCCTAGCTGTGCCCATTACTTGAGATGTCAGTTCTGGCTACAGTGACACATGCCTTGATTACATCCTGTTTGGACTACTGTAATGCATTGTACATGGGGTTGCCTCTGGAAACTGTTCAATAATTTCAGCGGGTTTAAAATGTCTCAGATACAATGCTAACTGGGGCCAGTCATAGGGAGCATGTAACTCCCTTATTAAAACAGCTTCACGGGCTACTGATTGGTTTCCAGGCACAATTCAAAGTGCTGGTCATGACCTATAAAGCTTAGGTCCAGACAGTTTGAAAGACCATATCAACCCATCTGAACCCACCAGAGACCTAAGATAATCAAGAGAAGGCTCTTTCTCGGTCCCTCCACCATTGCAGTCTCACCTGGTGAGGACACGAGAGAGCCTTCTTGGTGGCTGTTCCCACCCTCTGGAATGCCCTTCCACGGGAGGCTAGGCTGGCTCCCTCCCCACTTGCCTTTCATTGGCAAGCAAAAATGTTTTTATCCAGACAAGTTTTTAATACATAATATATGTTTGCAATTTTATACCATTTTTATTTCATGCTTTTAATGGTTTTATTGTAAGGTTTTTAAAAATGTTTTTTATTTGTGAGCCACCTTGGATCCCTTTCTGGGAGACAGGTGGCATAAAAATGAAATAAATAAATAAAGCATGACCATGGTTCTTATCACGTATGCTTCATTATAAAACCACAGGTTGTCACCGTCTGGCTGAATACCTCGAAGGAGTAAAGAAAAACTTTGAGGCAGCTGCTAAAGTACTAAAGCAGAATTGTGAAACTAATTTACATAGTGAAAGCTGCTACAAACTTGGAGCTTATTATGTGACTGGAAAAGGTAATGAAGAGCTTCTTTCTGTACAACCCAGGTTATCTCTAAAATCAAGACAGGTTGGATAGTATAGCTGGATAAATATGTGTGGGTAAATGAAAGGTTGGTTTAACAGTTGAAATAATAAGCTTTAAGCTATGAAATCCTCAGTTCATATATTACACAAGATAGGAAATCATTAGCTGTCACTAGACTGTAATATGGAAAAATAAAACTGAGGTAATTTACATATACATTATAAGAATTACTTCGATAGGTGAAACACTTCAGGCATTTTGGGAGAGCTCTGTGTAAATCAAAGTTGGGCAGACTTCACACTATCAGGAGCTGTTTGGGTTTTTTAAAGTAGAACTCCCAAGATCCACCAGTGCATAAATAAACAATTAAAATGAAACAATTTTGAAACCAGGAATTTATTGGGCATGACTACCAGAAATGAATGAACTTCATAGTATTTTCGTAGACAAATCCAGTCTTATTTCCTTCAAACAGTGTTTATTTCATAATTATTTAGGAAGTCAGAGATCCTTGCTAACCTACTGCAAATTGCCCAAAGCAGTAATAGCCCCAAATATATTTATTTTCCTTGTCCAATTTTCCTTGCAGGTGGCCTCCCTCTAGACCTGAAAACTGCCTACAATTGCTTTTTGAAATCTTGTGAGAAAGGTGGGAAGAAATCTACAGATGCTTGTCACAATGCTGGATTGCTGGTACATGACGGACGAGGAAATGAGGATGAGAAGCCCAATGCACTCCTTGCTAGGGACTATTACAGTAAAGCTTGTGATGCCGGTTTTGCACCCAGCTGTTTTAACCTTAGTACAATATATCTTCAAGGAGCCCCTGGCATAGCAAAGGATATGAACCAGGCATTGCAGTATTCACTGAAAGCATGTGATTTAGGCCACATATGGGCATGTGCCAATGCTAGCCGAATGTATAAACTGGGGGATGGAGTTGAGAGGAATGATGCCAAGGCAGAAACCCTAAAGAATAGAGCAAAAGACTTACACAAAGAACGGCAGATACCTTCAAGGTCTTTAACTTTCGGAGAGTAAATCCAGTCAAGTGATCTACTCAGAAGATGCATTTATGTGATCAATTTTTTTCTATAATCTGTACAAACTTTTCTTGTATATCACAATAAAAACCTACATGTTTAGGATGTTGACTCAGGGGGGTTAATTCAACTCATCTAAAAGATGAACTGTGGTAAACGTCATATTTAAATCTAGAATATGAAAATAACAGTTGCTTGGTAGAACTTGATTCTTCAGTGTATAGAAAAAGCAAATTTTGTGTGAGATCTAGCAATGTATATAAAGCAGCAGAACCCATTTTCTTGGCAAAGCAGTTCTCTTTTGTAGTGAATGCCTCTATTCAGTTCCAGTAAGCAGAAAAAGAATTCTTTGGGGATGGTGAGGCTCAAATCGTGTACACATCAAACAGCAGAGATAGGACTCAGGGCGCCTTCTTGATGCTGAATGGTACTTCCCAGTGTTTTTCACCATTGCTTGCTAGGCAGAACTATTGGGATCTAGAGTTCAACAACATGAAGAACTCCACATGTTTTCCACCCATGCTTAACGGACAAAGTTCTATTGAAATCCATGGCACTTACTTCTGAATAGACTTGCATAGAATCACGTTTAAAGATCCTCCTCAGCTGCAGTACTGTGAAATGACATGCAAGAAATTAAAGTGGTTTGCTGAAATTGAAGTGATTTACTAGAGTGTAAATGTTGTGCATTTTTGTGACTTTTTAGACAAATGTATTCTAACATAGTCCACATCATATTTAAAAATAACAAGACAAGTTATGCCTTGAGGCTGACAGGCAAAAGGCAAGGCACACAGATGGGAAAAAATGGTGATCAGTTGGTTCTGTTTCCATCAAAGTAGTGAGTTGGGGATAGGCTGATTTTTCCTTGCCAGGAATGAGATACGACAACTGGCACTGCAGCCATTGCTTCCTAGGCTAGTGGCAGAGTCCAAAGTGTGTTTTCCTTCAACTCTAATGAGAGTACAGCAAGAAAAAAAATAAAATTTTAAAGCACTGTCTTGAGCATTGCACTACTAGGCTGTCACTTAGGTCCAAAACACTCTGCACAAATTTGAGACCTCTTTAACTGCCCTGACTCAATTCTAGGGAGTTCTGGGAACTGTAGTTTTGTGAGACATTTAGCCTCTGCTAGAAAGCTCTTGTGCCAAAAATGAACTACAGTTTCCAGAATTCCCTAGCATTAAGCCAGGACAGTTAAAGCAGTCTCAAACTGGATTATTTATGCAGTGTATTTTGGACCTAAGGTGTTGCTAAACAAATCCAGTAATTATATTTGCATCCAAATAAATGGTCATTCCTAGCTACAGAAAATGTAGTTGCTTCTAGTCAAGTAAGGCAACACAGATAATTTAAATTTCTTTTTTAGTTTCAGGGCAGTTTTACAGAGTACCAAGCTGCACACAATCTTGATTTGGGCCATGCAAAGATAGCTGACGCCTTAGGGTGCTCATTTGCGTGCTTCCAAAAAAGTGTGAATACATATACTTAAAATTAGAATGTACTAATTTGATCTTGATGAGAAATTTAGAAATTATAGTCTCCAAAAGGAATACATTCCACCTCACTATAGTGGAGAAGACTGTAAGTGGGTGATCTGCGTACCTGCTCAGTCTGCTAACTATTGAAGGGGAGCTCCAAGTCCCCTCTTTTTCTTCCAGGTAGTTTTTATTCTTAAACTGGACTTGGACCAGACAGGCCTTCAAATTGAGCAGGGGAGGGAGCCTTTTAGTGTGTGAAGTTTCCCACAGATCGCTGACCTGAGAAGGCTTCCAGAGGAGTTTCACCCTGGAGTCACTCCTTTCCCATCATGTTCAGATAGTGCTTTCCTCTGTTGTCAGTGCTTCATTCCTCTTTTTTCATATGGGGAAGGACCAAAGCTGTGTTCCTAGGCCAAGTCATGCCTTCAGTGTATTTCCACAACCCTGAAATGGAGCATGTTCTCATACAGAAGCCCTTTGTGTGAAGGGCTGCCTTCTGTAAAATAGGAAGCAAGGCCACCCTGTTTGTGACCATTAACATTACTTCCAACCCTAGCAGTGACTTCAGTAAATACATTTTTCTGTATGAAATGTCTCTGAGGGGAGGAGATGGCAATGCTCATCCAGAAAAAAAATGGCATTTTCTCAACTTTGTCCAAAGAATTTCAATTTATATTATTCAGAGATTGTTCTGGGTAATATTCTGCTTGCTTGCTTTATAGGCTGTTACAAATAGTTATTAGCTTGGATTATTATGCATTGTAAGACATCAACTTCAACAGCTGAGCCAATGATCCCTTGTGTAAGAAAACTAATAGTGCAATTAATATGCATTTATTCAGATATAAGTTCAGTGGGTTTTGCTTTTGTGTAAGAATGTCAAGGTTTGTTTCCTCAATCAGTTACTTTGAGATGTATTATAGAGACGTGTAATTAATTTTATTAGTTCTTTCAGTATAGTCTTGTAATAGTCTTTTTCCTGTCACTAGGAGGCACTCAAGTTTTAAAATTGACATTATATTAAGTAATTTTTTCTTGTGTGTTTTTCTATAGGAGGTCCTTGGGAAATAGTTCTTTTCCCTTCAACATGCTAACTTGAAATCTGAAAACAGGCCCATTTGCAGCATAATGTAACTGGTACAGCAGTGTGCAATTTGTGACTTTGGGGTCAAATAACATTTTAGGAGGTTTATTGCCATACATATTTATTACCTGCATTACTTAACAACAGTTTTTATAACACCCTTTCCACCAAATGGTAAAAACAACAAACATATGTGGCACACCAGTATAGGGAAGAGGAGCCTGCTGGCCAGATCTGGTTTGCTGCTTTCTCTAATTGATCCTGCAAAGGTTCCCTGGGCACCTCTTCCCAAAATGCCTCCTCCTCAAAGGAGAACCTGGCTTTGGGCCTTCCTATCCTTCCTCCTCCTGAAATGGGAAGTAGACATGAGACTAAATCCAATGGCTAGTCCCAGCTACAATAAATCCATAGTGATTTGTTGAATGGTGAGTCAACACTTACATTAAACCTTTTGATTTAGTGGGTCTGTTTCAATTGGGACTAGGAAATGGTTTTGATTAAAAGTCGGGTTTTATTTCTATATTGTTGTTGTGTGACCTCAAGTCATTGCCAACTTATGGTGATCCTAAGGCTTTCATAACAAGATTTGTACAAAAGTGTGTGTGTGTGTGCAGGGGTGTATCTTTGCATTCATCTGAGGCTGGGAGAGAGTGACTTGCCCAAGGTCACCCAATGTGTTTTCATGGCCCAGTGGGAATTTGAACCCTGGTCTCCAGAGCCATAGTCCAACACTCAAACCATTATACTATGATGGCTCTGACATAAGGCTTCTTTTTATACACAAACATACAAATCAATAAATACCATCCACAAGTTCTTCAAATTCCAGTTAAGGAAATATCTCTCCATACTCCATTGTAAGGCAAAAATCATTTTAGTGCTCACCTGTTTCAAAACTGTAAACTAAGTTTGGAATACCAGGACTGATATCCCATTCCCTTGAATATTTTGCAGATGAAAACCATGGCAAATGTGGCCAAGCAACATTACAGTATGGCCAACTCGCAAAAGTTATTAATGAAGGACACTCGTTATACAGTAGGGGCTATAGCAGTTTACTTTTACCTGAGCCAAAATTCTGCCTCCAGCTCTTCTCTTCCCTTAATGAGTTAACTGAGTGCAAAATACTTTTGCAGCTTGAAGTCAGTTTGCAGCAATTGAAGTAAGTTGAGAACAAAGAGCAAAAGTGGGAAAAGTATGAGAGAAACTAGAACATTTTTAGAGCAGCTGAAAAAGTGGGAGAATAGAAGATTAATTTGGACTCTCCCTGCCAAAGCAGGACAGTTGGAGAGTATGATAGACATTATTGGATAATATCAATAACTAATTTCACTGCCACCCACTTTTGTAAAATTTATACACAAATTCTCCTAGGAATCAATAATGAGAATTGTCTGATATTTTGTGTTGATTATTCCCACTGTAGCTTTTCAGAAGGACAACCTGAGTGCTGGTATATAACACTGAAGAACAAAATAAAAACAGGTAGGTTGCAGCAACAGATGGCAGCAAAGGTCCTCATATGTTAGCTGTACAGTGGTTAAGAAGAACTATTGTCAGGTGCAGCAGTAACAGAGATAAAGAACAACATGGTGAAGGTAGTGAAGGTTAGGATGTCAGTCTTCATTGCTCTTATTTGAAACATGGCTGAAACAAGAAGAAAGTGCTAGTGAGTCTTACAGAAATAAAAGGGAAGAGGTCAAAGACAGGATGCTACATTTTGCAATGATGAATATAAATGACATGTATAAACCAAGGGGGAAATTGGACAATTTAAGGAGCAAGAAATAATAAATGATACAGAGGAGGCACAGGCTTTTGTATGATTCAGAAGTTGAGGAAGGAGTTGAGCTGTTGGTTTTTCTGTTCCCACTGTAATGTATTTATTCACTGGTGCTCTCTGGAAAAAAATCAGAAGAGGGCAATGTGAAAGAGGCCCAGCTGGAGAGGTGGGTGTGATTTGATGAGATAAAATTATTCTACAATTGATTGAAAAAGCAAGACAGCTGAGGACTTAGAGCAAGTCTCCACATGTGAAGGGGTGAAGAGGTTCCAAAACCTCGAGAGCAGCTGAGCTGACTGGATGATAGTAGAAGGAAAAAGTATCACAAGAAATATATAGCTCATTTGTTCAAAAGACTGTAAATGAGAGGTAGCGTGTTGAGATGTTTCCTATAGGAAGTATTGGATTTAAATAAGAGGGTGCTGAGGAGATAGAAGAAAACACAAAGATAAAAAACAGTTTAGTGAGAAAGGAATGTAACTAAGAAGAACACAGTTGGATGGAACAGTACACGTTGAGTCTCCCTTATCTTACCAGAATATTACAAAATCAAAAATTGTCCACCTGGGTGGCTGAGATAGTAACAACAACTTTGCTTTCTGGCAGTTCAGTGTACGCAAATTTTGTTTCATGCAGAAACTTATTTAAAATACTGTATTGTATAAAATTATCTTCAGGCTATGGATATAATGTGTATATGAAACATAAATGTATTTTGTGTTTAGACTTGGGTCCCATCTTCAAGATATCTCTTTATGTACATATATGCAAATACAGGTATTCCCAAAAAATAAAATAAAATAAAAAATAAAACCTGAAATTCAAAAAAGTTCTGTGTCAAGAATTTTGGATAAGGGTGGCTCAACCTGTATATGAAATCCCAAGCCTGTGGTAGTCCAACACAACTGATGGTATTGGGTGAGGAAGGCTGGAATATGGGAAGATGGAAGTTAAGACATGAGAGAAGCACTGATAAATGTGAGCTAGTTCAAAATTAACTAGCATCTCTCAAAATTAACTACATCTCCCAAAATTCAACCAAGCATGGGGCTTGGGATGATGGAATTTGCAGAGTACTAGTAAGGTGCCAGATTGGAGAAGTCTGCATTAGACAATAAAATATACAAAATGGAATGGTGAGAAAAACTAGCAGTTGTGTTCATGAAGAGAGAGGCCTAGTCTTATTAAATTGTTTCTTGCAAGAGTTTCTTGATAATAGAGAGGGAAGAAAATAATTTTCACAGATCCATATTTGAAAAAAATCACACCAGTCTAAGAAATAGGCCATATAGGCCAATCTCTTCTATTATACTGTTATCCAAGAGATATGAAAGCAAAAGAAATTAGATAATTATATGGACACCAGCTGAAAGCATGATAGTTTAATGAAGACAAGAAATACCTTTTCTTATTTCTCTTTTTGATAGCCTTTGCAGTGGTTGGTTGATAGATTTTTTTTTCCAACATCTTGCTGCACTCACCATAATGCTTCTTTGACCGTTTGTAATAGTATGCTGCAGAATCAATACAGTGAGTGTTCCTAAAAGCTTTTAAATATAAAATGACACAACTGGAAACACAAGGCTGTCATATTAAGCAAAGAATTATGTCCATCATCTACAAGATCCTGTTTAAACAATTGGTTGAATAAGAGGAAGGTAACTCATGAATGCACATAAGGTGAGGTGTTGAGAATGACTCTAAGCATATAGCTATAATGTCACGATGGGGCTTTCTAGATTGGCAAAAAGAAGTGTGTTCATGGCTGCATGAAACTCTAGCCTTTAGATGAGAAAAAGGGGAAGTGTGCCTTGAAAACGCTTTTTTTTTTTTTTTTTTTTGCGTTTTAGGGGAGAAGAAGCGCCTTTAAAAAGGTGCTGGTTTTCCCAGCTTCTTTTTTAAAAACTGCGGAACAGCGCAGCTCCATCTAAAGGCTGTGGTGCAGCTGCTAAGCATTAAGGAAAAGGCAACTTCATGTCACACTTTCCTGTCAATCTAGAAAGCCCCGATGACTTCCTTTTGAAATCATACTATCCTAAAATGGAAAGTCACAGATATTCCTATGTAAGAAAATTGGCTGATGAAGGCTGATATGCAGAAATGGACATATTGACAATGTTGATCAAAGACAATTTTTTAAATAACTTTAACAAAAGGTTGGAAATTGTTTAATACCTATTTGCAGATATGCTGGGGATATGAATCAACTATAACTTTTGTTAAATAAACAGAGTTTGCATATTGTGGAAGCTGAAATATAATATACAGTCGCCCCTCCATTTTTATGGACTTGAAATCCGCGTCCCTCACCCGTTCAAGTGTGGCAAATGGACAAAATGGTGCGTACCCCTATGGGCTCACACCACTATTCAAGCCAATGGGGCTTGAATATAGGCGAGTTTCTGTTTTTGGAGGGAGGGGTCCAGAATGGATCCCCTTCTCAAACACAAAGATCTTATGGAGATGTTTATTTTTAATTGGGGGAGGGGGATATTTCCATATCTTTAATGAAAAAATAATATTTGCAATGTATACAGCACATCTTCCAAATTGGTCAGAGCACTTCACATCTATTAGTGCATTAATGCTAAAAACAAGCTGGTGCCCAGATTGCTCCCATCACCGATGCAGGGTTGAAACTCAAAGATAATGGCTTGCCATAGGCTATCTAACACATTTGTGATTGATTTGATTTGTGCTGATGCCCTGCACCAGTTTATACTGGTTCTACTACTCAGAAAATACCCAATGGCTGGAAATAGGGTTCAGTGATTTATTCAATAGAGCTGGATGGCTGATCTATTTCAATAAAGCATGTCCCATTTTGCTAAATAAATAAAGTGAAACCAAACATATGATGCAAGATTGGCAACAAAATGTTTCAGTGCAGCACTCTACTATTCAGAGTTCCAAACACTCTTTTGAACTAAGCACTGTCTGGTCTCATGGGACCAGATAAAGCCTCAAGGAATTGATGTGCTTTTCCAAGCCCAGATAAAAAGACAAAGTAACAATGGAGGAAGAGAAAGTTCAGTTTTGTTTGTAAATAGGTTTAAAGCCTGGACATCCAGCTTCACACTTTCCCAGATAGCACAAACGCTTACTGGCTTATCTTGAAGGTGTTTGTGTATAGCCTGTATCTGTATTGTGTCAATAACAGAAGAGAGTGGACTGTGGAAAACAGCGGAGAAACATGTACACGGGCCTATTGTATATTTTGGGACAAGTGTAAGACAAGGAATGGAATGCCAGCACTGCAACTCATGAACCTTATTGTTGTACGAGCCCTGCCAGTTAAGGTTACTTTATCTCAAAGCCTGGACCTGAGCCTCCAGTTTCCATGGGTCATTTAAGGAAATAAGGATGCAGATACTCCAGTTTTGGTGGGCTCAGGTCCAGACAAGAGGAAAGGGTTGTGTGTGCAAACTTCCAGATCACTTAGTAGAGCAGCAGCTTGCTGCCATTTACATGGACTGATTTGATGCAACATGCAGAAAATCCTCATAAGTCCATGTAGTCACTTATTATTAAGGTTGGTCCTCTTATCCATAGATTAAACCATCCACAGCTTACATTTGAAAAAAAATAAAAGAATAAAACTTGAATTTGCCATTTTTATATAAGGGACACCATTTTACAACCCCATTGTACCTAATGGAACTTAGGCAACCATGTATTTTGATATCCACTGTAGTCCTGGAACCAATGAATACCACTGTATCATCATCATCATCATCATCATCATCATCCCATCTTCCTCCCAGAACTGGGACTCAAGGTGGCTTACAGAAAATATAACCTCCTTGCAATAGTAATTTGTTTTAAGATTTTAATTATTAAAATAGAATCCTGTAGCTGCTTAATGTTTTACTTAAAGATTTTCATGGCTAATTTTTATGACAATCCAGTTCCATGATGAAAGAGAGCTGCCTCTGCCATAAACAAACTGAGTCTTGTAAAAAAAGATTTAATCCATGTTTTTAAACAGCTTTCTATATGTAACAATATATGAAAGACAAAATCTAATAATTTTCCAGGACAGGTTGAAGCTTTCTATTATCCAGAGTATTTTTCCCTTTTTCTTTGCTCAGTTGAAGTGTGTTTTTGCAAAAGAACATTCCTATGTACATAAACAGGAATACCTGGGGGGAGAAATGGGGCACAGGGTTGAATTAATGTCACATCAACCAACCTGAAATATTTTAAGAAATTTGATATAATGAACATTAACTATTTTAGGAACCCTTCTACTATATTATTCTTATACTAAAGCCCACAAAGAAGCCGATATCCAGTCAATTTTTTTAAAGGTAGTCCCTGCCCACAGATTTATAATTTAACAACCACAAAATGAAAAGGGGAAATGGGGGAAAGGGGAAGAAAAATGTAAATGTAGAACTAAACTACTTAAACATATAGCATGATAAAATCCCATTAATTTTTACCTTAAAATAGGCATACAAAGCAGAAGAACAGATGGGGAAGATTTAAGCTACTTCTCAGCTATTTCTTTAATGTCAAAATTCCTCCCTATGCAGGGATGAAAGAAAGAAAGAAAGAAAGAAAGAAAGAAAGAAAGAATCCTCAATTGACATCAATTTGGGGAAGTGTGGGATTACAAATACAGAGCCATATGTGCCCCCCACAAACACTCTAATAAATCAAGTAGCATCTTTGAGATTACTAACTGAAAGAAAGAAATTGGCAGCATGACTTTCTGTAGACTTAAGTCTACTTCCTCAGATGCATTTGGTGCATCTGAGGAAATAGACTGAAATCTATGAAAGCTTATGCTGCCAATTTCTTTCTTTCTTTCAGTTAGTCTCAAAGGAGCTACAAGATCTCTTTATGTACCAGTTCTACAGACTAACACAGCTATATCTTTGAATTCTAATAAATCAAGACCTTCTCCCCACAGGTATTTGTGAGATACAATCTTATTCCCAGAGGACTTTCTCCGCTACCGCTCCCAAGCTTTGGAATGGTCTGCTGGATGAGTTGCGTCTTATAACATCTCTTGATTGCTTTAAAAAAGCTCTGAAGAAGCATCTCTTCCGGCAGGCCTTCCCTGAAACCTCCTAGATCCTGGCTCCGAAACGGCATCTATTAATGGAATCTGACCCCTTGCTTGGTGCTATCTCTTTCCTCAACTATGAATTATGAATTATGCTTTTAATGTTATTGTTTTAAATTATTGTTAATTTAATCTATTTTAAGGGGTGGGTGGCTGGGAATGGTTTGATGAAGTGTTTTAATCTGTATGTTTTAATCTTGCTGTACCCCACTCCGATTGTGCTTCACAGAGGAGCGGGCTAGAAATAAAGATGATGATGATGATGATGATGATGATGATGATGATTGTATCCCTAATTTTCATTCTCCACTGAGCTGATACAGAGACAGATTTTCCAGATTTTGCCAGTTGTGTACATTCCACATGAACTATACGGGTATTCACATGCACAAACACAAATCTGGCTTTCTTAAAACAAAGACTTTTACTGGATAGATAAGCTAACCACCAGAAAAGTATCTATGTTGCATACGGCCAACATTTCTGAAACCACTTAATTTTAAGGTTTTTAAAAGCTGCTTCTGCATACTGTAGGATCCTTGTCTAATATAGCCATATGTACAGCTGTTCTTGCATCTCTACTTTAAGAACCAAAGGTTATTTTTATATCCACCAGAGAAAGTTGCTGTGAAACTTGAGGGGAAATGGTGCAACATGCTTGATTTCCCTCAAGGCAATAATTATTTAAGGTGTTTATCATATGTGGGGAAAATCGGGTTTAAACAGTCGTTTTTCCGGGAAAGTTGCGTGATCGTGGTGAAGATTTTCACACACATCACAATTAGAGAGGACTTATCCCAGGAATAACCAGCATTCGTGGGATTTTCCTGTGAATGACTTGTTGCTGATTATTCCCTGGTTATTCCTGACATAAATCCTCTTTAAACGAAATATCGTGTGAAACTCTTCACCGCGATTGTGCGACTAAAATTACTGTTTAAACCCCCGATTTTCTCTGTATGATAAAAGTCCTAAGCTATATTTTTGTCTGGCTGTTCTCCTAAAGCAGAGTGAGGAAGCGGGAATAGAATTTCACTTTGATAATTTGGTTGGAATATAGTTGTATGGAATTCTCTGTGACAAACCAGACATATATGTTGACCCACCCAAAAGAAACAGTGTTTTTCATTCCTCTAATAAAAGGAGTGATGAAGAGTGCTTGACACCAAATTAAATGGGTTGCTTCAGTGTCTGACACCTTGAAAGAGATTGTTAAAACCTATTGATTTCAAGAATCAAGTGCCTTTCATTTCAGCTATTATTTGAAGTGGGCTTCTAGATTTGCCTCAGTGATATATATGAAACAAGACTTATTTAATTTGATCCTCATGTCTGATCCACAGTTACTATGGTCAGCCAAGACAGTTGTGCAAGAGGACATGTGGACTGTCATGGAAGCCACCATAAAATGGCTAGAAGCATAAGAAAAGAAAGCAGGGTAATAACAATAACTAATGCAGCAAAAGCTTCTGTAAAGCAGAAAGTAACAAGGTACCGATAGCTGGATAAGAGAAGTATGCTGTCCTGGACCATGGACAGAATAAGGACAGTAAAGAATAGCTGCAAATTTCAATTGAACCCTTATTTCTGCTTTCCCAAATATGGTATTCTCCAAATATAATTGGATTTCAATTCCCATCAGCCCCAGCCAGGTCTACCAATTGTAAGGGGTTATGAATAGTAATTCACCATCTACATAGAGGGCTGCACATTTGTCACCCCTGCTGTACAGAGAGCTAAATTTCTAGAGAGTAAGTTATAACATTACTTAGGGCAACTCGTGCTATCTAAATATAATGAAACATAAACAATATTGTTTCTTCACAGAAACTGTAGTTCAAAACTTTCCTGAGGGCCTCAGGTTGGGATGAGGGCACAATGCTTGAAGAGATCCTAATAGGGCCGTCCTACTCTGTCCTGGATTGTTGAGTTCATAGATTCTAGGTCATAGACTCTCATTGACTCTTGAGACAAGGATTTAAAGGCTCACAGAGTCTTGAGCAGTGGATGAGTTGATTTATCACATGATGGTGAATATGGTGGTTCATTTTCAGGCACACAAGGGCCTCTGAGATGCTAGTCCTCAAGCTATTTTTTCCCCTTGGAGTGCTGAGGTCCTTTGATGTTGCTTCCTTGGAGCTGTTGTTGTAATTACTATTCAGGTTGACCCTGGGAAGCCAATGCAGGCATAAAGTGGGAGCAATGCACCTCTGTGCCTCCACTGTTTTTCTGGCTTCTAATATAAGTACATCTTCCAAATGCCCTGATTTGTTAGGAACCTTCCTAATTAATCCTCTGTCATTCCATTTTCCAGCTTCTTTTAAAACATCTCTCTCCTCTTCCCATGTTCCCCATTTGTCCTCAGGCTATTTCGACTGCAAACTGAGTTCAAAGTGCTAAAGTAGAATCATAGAATCAAAGAGATGGAAGACACCCCAAGGGCCATCCAGTCCAACCCCCTGCCACATAGGAGGGTATTATGCAGATGCTTCCCAGTAATGTGGTTTACAGACACTTTACGTTCTTTGACACTCCCTCTTCGAAACAATCTAGTGGTAGAGCCCAGTACTTTATTAATCTATCTAGATTTAAAAAAAACTCACTTTCCAATATTCTGTTTAATCTTCTCCACTTCAGAACAGAGGTGGGAAACCTTTGGCTTCCAGCGTGCCAGGAAATATTGTCAGTGGTAAGGAATGGTGAGCAGTGATGTCACCAGGGTTGGCGTCACCCAGTGTAGTAACTCAGGCTACCATCTCTAGGCTGCCTGTCACACTCCCCAGGAGCACCCCCCACCTATCTGCCAACCAAGCCACCTCTGCCATGCAGGGGGTGGGTTGTTCCTGCCACCTGGTACCCTTTTCTTTTCTTTCAGGGTGAGCAAGACTTGCTTTCCTGTCTGATCAACAAACATGGAAGGCATTCCCTTCTCTTCAGTGACTGCTGGTGAGGGTGGGGAGCTCCAGCCTTCTTCCTACTCGACCAACAGTCCTGCCAGACCTGGAAGGGGCTGACAGGTGGCAACAACATCTCACCCCTACCAGCGTCTGCAACTGATGGACAGCAAAGGACCCCTGGCTGGGAGAGAGGGCAGGAGGTCTTGGGATGGAGAGATCATCTCACAATGCATGTTCACCCCCCACCCCACCCCAAGGTGTCATCTGGTGCAATCCACACCTTCTGCACCCCGCCTAGTAATACCTCTGATGAAAGGGAATATAATCCCAAACCTCTGTGGATTCCTGACCCCTGCTTGAGCAAGCTCAAGAAACAGAACCCAGAGTAAAATTATGAAACATGATCACAAACCCCTCTATTTCCATTTTTATCCCTGAGTAGACCTCTGCACTTATTCAAGTACTGTAGTTTCAATCTCATTGGCCCCTAGATCTGGGGAAAGTCTTTGAGTAATTGTTATTCAATTAAAGTAACTGCCAATCCCTGATAACAATATCTAATAGAAGCTTGGTGACTACAAATTTGTTATGAACCGATTTCTAAATAATCACTTACCTTTCACAACACAGAGATTGTTTATAATGTATGTTGTCAATGAATGGGAGAGGAAAAGCACATATCATATTTCTTCAGATCCTTCATGACCAAAAGCTAGGAGCCAATGGTAAAGTATGAATGAGTCACTTTATAGGAAACCTGTTCTGAGCACTTCCAATTGCTCTTTTCATTACAGGAATGAGGGCACCATTTATTTTTAAAGTCTCAAGGTCTCTTACTGATTGATCACTATGGATTCCATTAAACTCTATGCCAGTGGACTTTACCAGAATGGCATTCTGTTCCTACCAGAAAGAAAAGTTTCCAAGTTGCACAAATCCATTCTTTACTGTTTTGTTTTTTTAAAAACTTGAATTTATAGCAAGGAAAAGTCAGGATGCTCCTATGTGCAATGAGTTGATTTATCTAGTTGCCAGTCCTTGATAATGATGACTACTAGAAGCCTGAAGTTGGTAAAGCTGTTAAGGTGTGATACATCAGTGCTTAACTATTTATTCTTAAGTCTTGGCCACTGATGTAAAAAACACACACACACACACATTTGATCTGAGAATTTATTGTACTGCCAATGAATTTTAAGAAACTCAGTTTTTCATAGACTGTATTCTATTTGACAAATTCATCATTTTCTTAATTTTTAAAGAAAATTTAACAGATATTGTATGTGTTTTTAAATAGTGCATTGACCTTGAAGATTCTATTCTTTTAGTTTACCAGGTGTCCTTTCATGCTACCTAATTATGCCATGATTATTCCATTTTAACTGTCATGGTTTCATCCTATGGTACCTTGCGATATGCAGTTTAGGGAGGGGTATTTAAACTTCTCAACTAAGGAGCTCTAATGTCTCAACTAACTGCAAGCCCCAGGGTTCCATAGGATGCATATATGACAACCAAAGTGGAGTCAATGGACCTTATCAGATGTCGGAAATTGGAAGTATAATCTAAATGGCAATCTGAACGCAATCATGGGGTTTCACGTTATTGCGAATTAAAGTATCTCCGCAATTTCAGGCAATGGGGGGTCATTTTCGGGTAATGGGAAGTCATTCTGAATGCATTCCGAATGCAATAGGGATTCACGTGAATTTGCTAAACTAGTGATTTCACATGAATTCGAATTGGCTTCATTTTCGCAATAAAGAGAAATTCATCCTGTCTGATAAGGTCCATAGTGTGATACATATGTAGTGTGATGAGCTAGGACATGAGGGATGTTTTAATCATTTATAAGCAACAGAAGCTTACATTTAATTTATTGTATCCTTATTTATGATGAGATAGAAGGATGCTGGTGGTATGTTCTGCTTTGAGGGTAAACATAATCACCTGCACTTAATCACATCAAAAAAAAAAAGTGCTAGCATTACATTAATTTAGAAAATATGCATTGTTCCAAAATTAGGTGAACATTATCTTGTTGATCATAACTGAATACCAAAGCTGCCTGAAAAATTGCAGACCAGCTCTCTGTCTTCTGCATTAGAAATTGTGGACAAAGTGACCTATTGAAAAGCAGCATTCAAAGGGCATTAGTCTTTTTTCCACTGGTAAGCCACATAGTTTTGTTTGTTGAAATTCTGTAAAAATCTAACATTAGCCTTTTAGACATTTTGAACAGTGCACTTTAGAATTTGCCTCAGTGTGGAGCAGCTGTTAATGGATTCTGGGAACATTTCATATAAATGTATAAAAGCTTTTGCAAAATAACAGTACCTTTTGGAATTATTTGTTGCAAGTAATAGCTGTGGAACATGGATTCTGGTTTGGATTAGAGTGCCCATACATAGAATAGGTTGCATTTTGGCCTCGATTTGACAAATAAATAAACATAACAACGAATTAAACTAATTTCTAAGGCATTAGTAATAAAGAAAATGTTGCTCTTGCCTCTACTATCTCCTGAGTCTTCCATCCCCTCTACAAATTCTCCTTATCATGGCAAAATCCAGGAGAAGAAGAGAAAAAGGATTCCAGGGATTCCTTAGCTTGGTACCAAAACAATGCACATGTTAGGGCACAGCGGAGGAGGAATAGGGGGCTAAGTAGTGGTGAGGAAAAACAGAGGAAATGCTTTATTTTTGGAATCCAGAGAGAAAGGTTGGGGACACACACGTTCAGCTGTGCCTGCTGCATTGTTATTTTTGGTCACTCCTCCTCCTCTTCTTCTCAAGTCCAGGAACTCAGCTATGTTGTCAAGCAGCAATATCTCAGAAGATTTAGGAAGAGTTGCTGCCATTCCCTTCATTCTAAAAATCCTTTTTCCTTCAGGAGTTCAGGTTGAGCTGTGCAGCAACTGCTACTGGCCTACTGTGCTGGTGCTATCCCCAGTTAAGAGAGGAAAGACTCTCAGTATGTGACTGGCTGGCATCCTGGCTGCTTCCAGGTGATGGCAATGGAGCGAGATGGTGGATAAAGCAAGGCTTAATTATGATGCTCCTTTCAATCTCTGCCAGAGGCACTTCCCTCACTTAGAGTTATACAGTAATAACATTGGCTTCGGAGATTAAACACATCATTTTTTTATCATTAATATATTCCAAGCAGAAAGGCTGCTCTTCTATACCCCTTTCCCACACCTATTGCAATATAATTTAGCAGATACATTTATTTATTTATTTACTTATTTATTTAGGGTATTTATACCCTGCTCTTCAGCCAAAAAGGCTGCCAGAGCAGCTTACAAATAGTTAATTAGACAGTTTCCTGCCCTCAGTCTTATAATGTAAAAAGACATGATAAAAAAGGAGAAGGGAATGGCAGTGGGGAAGGTGATCAAGTCCAGCGGTCCTTCTCTCCCTCTGAGGCCTGGACCATTGCAGATGGACTGGTTCTTTTTCTAGCTAGGCCTGATGGAGCTGGCCTGCCACTCTCCCTCTGAGGCTGGATGATGGTGGAGTGAGGACCTTCTTCTTACTCTGGCTAGGTTCTTTACATATACGTAATTTCTCTGTTTTACTAATGCTGATGGTTTCTTCTATTTTTAAGTCCTTCCCACTTGCAAACTGGCAATATCAGAGATGTTCCATACAGTGGAGGACCTCTTGCTTTGTTTATAACAAATATAGTAAGTTCAATTTGTAATCATGTTCTGAACGAACTGTACTTTTAATATATCAGACATGAAAATTTTCAGCTGAGCTTAGCTATATATTTTGCATTTTATATTACCAAAGTAGAAAAGTAATTTTCAATCTGTCAAGGGTGCTAATAGAGCACTTTTCAATTTTTCTGAAAGTTTCTGTGTTTTCCTATTTTAAAAAAACTAGCAACCTCTGTCCCAGGGTCTCAACATTTCCTGCATTTTTGCATCAGTAGCTCAGTATATCTGAAAATGTGTGTGTGTTGTTGTTTTTTAAGGGGGGGACCCAGTCCCTCCCCAGTCTAAAATTTCCAGAAATTTTACATTCAGAATCTGTTGAAGAAGAATCAGACCATTTCCAAAAATGCCCAGTCAGGATCAAAAAAAAAATATGGCGGTCCTTGCATTTCCCTAATGGCTTTCCCTCTGGCTTTTGAGGTCCTTCCCGGTTACTGTGATGAGTGAAACCCTGCATATCTGCCACGGAGTCCTGCCCTCAGGGAACTACTGCTTAAAGATGAATGCCAAAAAATCAGAAAAGAAAAATGTGTGATGACGCAAAATGTAATTATAGTTGTAAACCATCATACAAATGTGTAAATATCCTAAGACAGAATGGCCCTTTCCTGACAAATAGGAAAGGATGTTTTAGAGAATGGAGAGGCAAGGAGCTTATAAAAAAATTAGGACTGAAGCATTGTCTTTAAAAAATGGATTTGATATATTCTAAATTGCTCTGAGCAGTCAATGTGAGCTATTTTGCCACATCTTTGAAAGTCTCTTGCTATTTTGTTTATTTATTTATTTTAAAAAAGCCTGCTAATGTAACCTTAACAAGGAGATAAGAGATGTCACCTTCTTGATGGCACCAGTGACAAAGGATATGTCATATGTGAATAGAAAATCGCTTTCCCAATGCACATCTCCTTTGCTGGCTCCTTGTTTCACATAATCTGTACACAAATCACTTCCACACTTCATAAAATTTATGTGCTTCTTTCCCTCTGGGGAGAAGTTTTAAAACTGCTTGAAGTGCTCAAAGTAGGAAAAAGGTGATTTTCCCCCCTGGGAAATGCCACTCAGCTGTCAGGAAAGTTTTAAACTATTGCTCATAGAAGAAGATAGGAAAGTCAGAGTTCGTAAAAAAAAATTTTGTTTCACTCATTTGCTTGTTTTAAATGAATCGACTGACATTTGAAACTTTAGTCCCAAGGAGGGAAAAGTCACTGATTTCATTAGGCTGGACTTGCTTTGTCTGCAATGCACATTTTTATGTCTCCAAATGTTGCATCTCATCTACTTTTCATCTATGTTGGCCACTCTTAGGCCAGCCAAACTGATTTCTAGATGTGTGCCTGCTTGCTTCACCCCAGTGCCCAAAACTAGTGGTTTCAGTAATTCCCATCATTAAATGTAAAAGGAGCATTTTCCTTCAATATCTGCAGGATCAAGTCCTGTTATGTAAGCCTGATGCCACAAAATGCTTTTGTAGCACCCACTGACATCTTCAGTTGCCAAGGGTCCCTGCCATCCACCTCTGTAGCTGGCCTTGGTCCTTCACAAGATTTGTCTTCAGTCAAGTGGTATCTGCCTCTGGAAAACAGGTACTTGCCTTACCTGTTTCTCTCTCTCTGAATAAACTTGGATAAGATCACTTTTAATAACATGAATATCAAAAGGCTTAGCATTCAAATAAAGAACAGCAAAGTAGCTCAATTTCTAAAGAGGGAAGATGGAACATTGCATTTCTCCCACCCGTTGCATAAGGACCAACATTGTCCTTCCTTCATTAGCCTGAATTTAGGGAAAATATGTACCTCTTTTACAGGTACCAAAGCTGTAGATGTGGTCATTTATATTAAATCATTTATCTGCCTTACCTCAGAGAAAAAAATATTCAAGTGGGAAATTTGCTATTGTGAAGGCAGTAATAGCAGAAGCAAGAAAAATAATTTTGATAAAAATGCCATTCACTGGCAAGGTGAATTTTACAGTCCTTTTAAAGGGCCTTCATCTATATAGAGGAGACTCAGTGACGGGGCAATGAACCTTGGTAATTAAGGTTTAAGCAGAGCTTAAAACATAACTTTTTAGAAGTAATTTGTTTCATTATCCTTTATAAGTCCCCCAAATAATGTGTTTCCATTAGCTTTTCATGAGGTTCAAATGACATGTTACCATACTACTTTTGTTCCCTGTTGGTTAGGTAGGGTATAATAATTAATAATAATAAATAATAATAATAATAATAATAATAATAATAATGTTTATTTATAACCCGCTCCTCCAATGAAATACAGTATATTACAAGGTGGCTGGTTGGTCTCTAATTTTTTAAAAAATCTAAGCAGAACAGAACCTGTCAGGTCCAGCCAGCAGCATTCTGTTCAGAGTAGACTAGAATGATACAACATTCTAGACACACTCCGAAGTGTGCCTGCCATCCATCAGCCACTTTTCTGGGCCATTTTCACATTACCTAGTTATAGCACTATGATTTCAATTTAACCATCATGGCATCATCCTATGGAATCTTGGGACCAGCAGTTTAGGGAGGTATATACAAGTCCTAAGATTCCATAACAATGACAGTTAAATGGAATCAAAGTACTACAATGGGCCCTTGGTATCCTCTGGGTCTGGTTCCAAGATACATCATGGATGCCAAAATCCATGGATGCTCAAGTCCCATTGAATACAATAGTGCCCCTTAGATAAAATAGTGTCCCTTAGATAAAATGGCAAAATCAGAGTTTCCTTCTTGGAATATATATATTTTGGGAATACTACTACTCCAGAAAACAGGACCTGGAACAATGGATTCAAGCTACAGGAAAAGAGATTCCACCTCAACTTCCTGACAGTAAAAGCTGTTCAGCAGTGGAACACACTCCCTCAGACAGTGGTGGAGTATCTTTCTTTGGAAATCTTTAAACAGAGGCTAGATGGCCATCTGTCCGGTATGCTCTGATCAAGAGTTCTAGGAAGGACCTAGAAGCAGTAGTACATGCACTGATAACTTCTCGTTTAGATTTCTGTAATGCGCTCTACATAGGGCTACCTTTGTACCAAGTTCAGAAGCTTCAACTGATCCAGAATGCAGCAGCCAGATTAATTACGGGGGCCTCCAGGATAGAGCATATTACCCCCATTCTAAAATCTCTCCACTGGCTGCCATTCAGCTTCCGGGCGCAATACAAAGTGTTGGTTGTTACCTTTAAAGCCCTACATAGCTTGGGTCCAGGTTACTTGAGGGAATGCTTCTCCCTATACAATCCGCTCCGCACCCTCAGAACATCTGATAAAAAATTATTAGATTCTGTTTATATGAGTCTAACACTAACTTCTCATACGGCGTTTTCAGCAGTGGCTCCAAAACTCTGGAATGACCTGCCGGAAGAGCTTCGTTTGATAAACACTCTAGAAGTGTTCAAAAAGGCGCTAAAAACGGAGCTCTTCCAGTGGGCATATCCACCAGATTGTGTATAAAATTTTATCAACCCCCTGCTTGGTGAACCCCACTGACAGACCATATAGTCGATTTTAATTGAATAATTTTAATTTGCTGTATTGTAATATTGTATTGAATACATTGTATTGTTGTTTTATATGCTGTAATCCCACCTCAATCCATAGGGAGAGGTGGGAAATATAAATAAAAAAATTATTAATTTATTAAGAGTTCCTGCATGGCAGAGGGTTAGACTGGAAGAGACTTTGGGGTCTCTTCCAACGCTATGATTTTAACTGTCATGGCTCAATGCTATGAAATTATTCCTGACGTTTCACCAGCATCTGTGGCTGGCATCTTCAGAGAATTCTGAAGAGAGGTCCTTGAGAAAGACCATGAATTTGTGTAAACATCTTGACAGAAGTTAACTTCAATGAAAACTATCACAAGGTAAGTGATGTCCAGAAATGAACCCTGTGGGTGCAGAATATTTAAGAATGACTGAAAAGAATGACTTCTTTCCCTCCATCTTGCAGACTTGGGTGACAACAGAAGGACTGAAGTACATAAGAAGGACTTAGTATACAATAAAGTTGGGAATATCTGAGCACAGCATCCCATCACTCACTACAAGGTTAAGCAAAGGTTTTAGTTCTAAAATTTCTGGAAGCCATTTGCAACCTCATTCCTCTGTTTTGGGGCACTATAAACACTGCATAATAAATTGTTTCCATTGCTGTATATCAGGCTCCTGCAGGTGAATGAGGAGAAGTTTATTGCTAATAAACATCTCAACAGAGATCCACTTCAAAGGAAAGTATCAGAAGGTAACTGATGTACAAGAATTAAATGTCTGAATGCAGAACATTCAAGAATGATGGACAATGTGTCAACAGAAGTTGACTTCAAGGAAACTATCCAAGGTAAGCGTTGTGCAGAACATTTAAGAATGATTGAGGAAATTTCAGCAGAAATGATCTTCAAAGAAAATATCACAAGGACTGAAGCTCCAGAATGCAAGAAAGCTTGGAATATCTAAGTGCAACATCCCATCACTCACTACAAGGTGAAGCAAAAGTTTTCATTCTAAAAATTCTGGAAGCCATTTGCAACCTCACCCATTACTTTTCAGGCACTATAAACATTGCATAATAAATTGTTTTCTTTCCAGCATATCCTTATGGCTGATAGATATGAATGGCTGTAGCTATGCACCTATTTGAATGGCCAGTTCTAAGAATATCTATCAATGCAAAAAGGTGCAGCCAAATTTCATTCCCAGGAGCTTGAGGACACCATGCAAGGTTGAAAGGTATTCTGCTTATCTCTTACTGAGGGCAGCACAACAAGGGAGTATACAAAGGAATAGTCCAGAGTCCAGTTCAAAGGTCACACAATACCAGTCAGTCAGTCACAGCAAAGGGCAGAAGCAAGTGCATAGTCACAAAGCAAGAGGTCAGATAGCCAGAGTAATGAATCAAAGAGCAAGGAACACAAGAACAACAGGGGTGCAAGACTGGTTGTCAGCTGCAAAGAAACCCTTCCTCTGGAGGTCTTTTAAAAGGCCCCAGCTTCTCTCAGCTGAAACCTATTAGCTCCCCTCTTGGCTTCCAGCCTGGAAGAACACGTCAAAGACTCCTTGACTTGTCTTCTCTCCACAGGTCCTAGCCCCTGAAGCCTAGAGTCCATAGAGTCTGTTTCTCCCTCTGCAGTTTCTTGAGCCTCCTCTGAGACTGCTGATCCAGGCAGCCCCTGATCTGCCCCTGTCTCAGCCTCCTCCATGTCTTCACAGTCTGACTCTTCTGACTGTGCCTCTAAGTCAGGCCCAGGGCAGTCCATGACAAAAGGGCTTTTCCCCTTAATTTTAAACCAATGGGCAAACGAAGGGATTAATTTAAATGTAGATCCTGTTGAGGGTTTATTGCTTTAAAAATACAATTTTAAGCCTTTGGCGCATCATAGGAATATCTATCAATGCAAAAAAAAAAAAAAAAAAAATTCCCCCAACCATATTTGACTCCCAGGACCATGTCAGGATGTTCATCTGACTGTGGCCTAAACAGAGCATGGATGATGCTCCATGACTTCCATTGTGATGCGCTTATTGTTCTATGGCAGTTAAGGCTGTTACAAGGTACCCAGGGTGAAGCAGTTAACAACTGATACGTGTCAAGAATAGGCAACAAATAGCTGGTTATTTCAAGTCGTCGTTATTTTACCTTCCTTCTGGGAAGGGAAACATGGTCTGTGAGATTTTTGTCTTCGGGTACTAACTTGTCTTCAGTGGCAGGATTGTATTTGCTCAAGGGAATGGAGGAGGGCATTTGTTGTTCAGAAAGCTCTTTGGTCAGCCTAAGCAGGGACAATGGTATGTGATCCTTTCAAGAGAGTGGGCCAAATGGTGGAAAGGAGGAGGAAAAGCTGGTGGGAAAGGATGGATTCATGTTGGAAGATGAGAAGACCCAGAGGGAACCATCTAAAAGGATCCAGAGGGAACCATCCATGAAGAGTCTGACCCCCAAATGTCTCACTGCTTCCCAACTGCAGCTCTAGAAGGTTGAACAGGTTTGCCTGTAAAGAATAGATGGATAAAAATGCATTTCCACATTTCCTCCAAACTCTCATCCTTCTTACTTACTGCCATGTGACCCATGACTCCTTTCTTTTGGACTCACTTCTTCCAAACCAGCTACTATGTGTGGTTTGCTTGCTAGTCTGTATAATTTAAGAGATTATGCCAGTCAAGTGAACATGCATGAAAGTCTCCTTATGGCCTGAAGATACGAATGGGTGAAGCTGTGCACCTTCAGATGCTCCAGTTGGGTTGGCTTCATCACCAGGGAAGGAACTTTGCTCCCAGAAATGTGAGTATTCCTTAATCCCAAAAGTGAAGGCTGTCCAAGTGGACTAAATCCTCTGGGTGAGTATTCTCCACTTCACTTCTGCTTCCAGAATTCAACTTCTAATTTTTGAGTAAACTTACCACCATGCATTGATGCTTCTTTTCCTCCATCTTGCAGACTTGGATGACAACAGAAGGACTGAAGAATATAAGAAGAACTTAGTATACAATAAAGTTGGGAATTTCTGAGCACAGCATCCCATCATTTGCAACCTCATCTTTTTTTTTTTTCCAGGCATTTATCATTGCATAATAAATGCCTTTCCAGGCATTTGTCATTGCATAATATATTGTTTTCTTTCCAGCATATCAGGCTGCTGCAGGTGAATGAGGAGAGGTTATTGCGAAAGCCCATGCATTCATGTAAACATCTCAACAGAAGTCAATTTCAGAAGAAACTATCACAAGGTAAGTAATGTGCAAAAATGAAATGTGATGAAATCCAGAATATTTGAGAATGACAAACATCTTAACAGAAGTTAACTTCAAGGAAACTGTCACAAGGGGAGTAATTTCCAGAAATGAACCCTGTGGATGCAGAACATTTTAAAATGTATGAAAACATCTCAGAGGAAAGCCCCAAACTCATGGGCCTACACCTAGAGGAATATGATGACAGCTTGTTTTCATGGATGAAATGCATCAGCAAGATATCTAGAAGAAGACAGGAGCATCTAAGCTTCAAAGCCATAATGGTGCCTTTTAATAACTCCCCGAGGTCTTCCTACACCTCTTCTTTCTTAATTGTGTTTCCTTCCCTTTCTCTTGTAGTCACGTTCACCTTGAAAGACAGAAGTGAACGCCATCAGGTATCTATTTTTGCTTTGCAACATCCCATTCAGATCTTCAGAAGAATGGAAAGTATAGGATGAAGACATTTCTAAGCAAAGTTGGAGCTGAGGAAGAAAGACTCAGAGAAAATAGCCAGAAAAAGCAACCACATCATCCCCAACCCAGGCCTCCTAAGTTTCTGTCTCGAACAAGGACATCTGTAGCCCACATCTTGTACTGATGGGGGAAGGAAGTCAGTCAGTCAGTCTGTCTGTGTCATCTCTGATTACCTGGGCCAGGAAGGGAAGCCTCAGCAGGATCTCTTCCTCTGGACTCTTCTCCATGCAATTGCATACTAACAGTTAACGTTCAAGAGCTATGCTCCATCCAATGAAACAAAGTAGCTGATGGGAAAGTCCATTAATACACTGGTGAATATTCCTATCCCAGACCTTTTTGTTAGATAGATCCCATTTAACAGCTGTGCATGATTTGTGAATATGCCACATCTGGAAGCCATTTGCAACTTCACTCTTCTCTTTTTGGACACTATAAACATTGCGTAATAAATTTTTTTCATTGCAGTATATCAGGCTCCTGTGGATCATCGAGAAAGACCATGAATTCATGTAAACATCTCAACAGAAGTCAACTTCAATGAAAACTATCACAAGGTAAGTGATGTCCAGAAATGAACCCTGTGGGTGAAGAACACTTAAGAATGACTGAAAAGAATGACTTCTTTCCCTCTATCTTGCAGATTTGGGAAACAACAGAAGGACTGGAGTATAAGAAGAACTCAGTAGACAATAAAGCTGGGAATATCTGAGCACAGCATCCCATCACTCACTACAAGGTGAAGCAAAGGTTTTAGATCTAAAAGTTCTGGAAGCCATTTGCAACCTCATTCCTCTGTCCTAGAGTTCCAGAGCCCTTCCTCCATTTTTTGTACAAACCAACAGCTGTGCATAGATGCTGCTTCTTCTCCATCTTGCATACATGGATGACAACAGAAGGACTGAAGCTCCAGTATACAAGAAAGCTAAGAATATGTAGGTGCAGCATCCCATCATGGTGAAGCAAAAGTTTTGATCCTAAAATTTCTGGAAGCCATTTCAATCTCACCCTTTTCTTTTCTGGCACTATAAACATTATGTAATAAATTGTTTTCCTTGCTGTATATCAGGTTCCTGCAGATAAATGAGGAGAGAAAGCCGGTTAATTCATACAAAAATTTCAGCAGACGTTAACTTCAAAGAAACTATCAGGATGTACAAGAATAAAACCTGTGAATGCTGAACGTTTAAGAATGATGGAGAATATCTCAGTAGAATTTAACTTCAAGGAAACTGTCACAAGGTAAGTGATGTCCAGAAATGAATCCTGTGGACGCAAAAAGAGCTTATTCTGTGAGCCTTAAGGTAAGAAGGAATATTGTATACTCGAGCTTCAGTCCTTCTGTGGCCCTTGCTGACATTAATTTTTCAAACATCTCAACAGGTGGGCACTGCTGGATGCCCAGAGGAAGGCGAAAAACCTCCACTGACCACCACTTTTGGGGTCAGGAAGGAATTTTCCTCCAGGGCAGATTGGCTGGGAATCCTGGAGGTTTTTCGCCTTCCTCTGGGCATCCAGCAGTGTCCACCTGTTAAGATGTTTGAAAAATTAATGTATTTTGTTACTGTTGTTGTTAAGTGTCTTCAAGTTGATACTGACTCAGGGTAAGCCCATAGATGAAACAACTCCAAGCCCCTCCATACTCAACCATTCTGCATGCTTTTTCAGGCTTTGAGTTAGCCGCCTTAACTGAGTCTGTCCATCTGGTATGGGGTCCACCTCTTTTTTCCTACCATTCAAGCATTATTGTCTTCTCTAGTGAGTCGTGCCCTTCCATAATGTGACCAAAACTTTGCCCATTCTGGCTTTTAGGAAGAGTTCAGGAATTTGATATGTTCCCGTATCCATGCCTTCCTGACCATCCATGGTATCCTCAGTACTCCTCTCCAGAACAACGTCTCAAATGAACTGATTTTCTTTCTATCAGCAATCTTCACTGTCCATCTCTCCTATCCATAGATGGGAAATACAATGTTATTGAAGATGCTTACTTTAGTATTCAGTGTTATAGCTTTGCATTTTATGATCAAGTCTAGTTCTTTCATAGCTGCCCTTCCCAGTCCTAGTCTTCTTCTGATTCCTTGAGTGCAATCTCCGTTCTGATTGTTGATGGATCCAGGCTATGAGAAGTCTTTGCCTTTTTCAATGTCATTATTTTCTAGACTGAATGTATGTAAGACCTCAGTGATTATTACTGTTGTAAAAACCTGCCAAGCTGAACTCAGCAGAGAACGACAAGCCTCTGAAAGGGAGTTTTTAAAATAAGAAGCTCACTTTCAAAAGAAGAAATACTACAAAGTCTTCAGAGATCTAAATAAGAAAACTCTTACCATTTGGAAATAGGATGTAGCAAGATGTCGAGTATTGCTTGCTGCAAAATGATACTCCAGTAAGAATTTGCTGATCCATTTTTTAAAACCCCCTGCTTGCTAAAATATAATTAAATAGCAGCACTGTTCTCTAAATTTAAAATAAAATTTAGAAGATTGATCACTCTGTCAAGATAGGATGGCTTTTCCTTCATGATGAAGATGGAACCTGGAGGATGCCAGCATGTCTTCTATCTGGAGAGATGGAGAGAGGGAGCCTCACCCTTTCTTGCATAAGGAAGGCCCTTGTCGACATGCCCAGGGTAGCACTGACCGCCACTTTTGGGGTCGGGAAGGAATTTTCCTCCAGGGCAGATTGGCCAGAGATCCTGGAGGTTTTTCACCTTCCTCTAGGCATCTGGCAGGGGTCACCTGTTAGGCTGTTTGAGAGATTCATAAGAATTAAATGAAACTTATAGCTTTTAAAACTTGCCCAATGGAACATGGCAAACAGACATAACAACCATAATGCAAAATTAATAAAAATCAGGATCTTTGAAATACCTATAGTTCTGTTTCTTTCTCCTTTGTTTCCCCAGTTTTTGTGTTTAAAAATACAGTTGTGGTAATGCTCTTGAGTTCAGTTCAGAGAGAACAACATTACTTTCCCCTTAGGTGGAACTTCATGCCACTTTAGAAGTCATAGGACTCTCAGACTGTTGTACCTCTCACTTGCTCCTTCTGGGGGGAAAAAACTGTTCAGGAAGAGAGGAATTTGCAAAGGCTTCAGTTCTACCAAACAAACTAGATTTGACACTGCTTGAACTGCCCTGGCTCCATCCTATGAAAACCTGGGATTTGTTGCAGCACCGGTGCTCTCTGACAGAGAAGGCTAAACAGCTCACAAAATTACAAACCCCAAAATTCCATACCATTGAGCCATGGTAGTTAAAGCAGTCTCAAACGGCATTCATTCTGCAGTGTAGATGCAACTCAGGGGGAAGTTTGGGGTTTGGGGTTCCACATACATTCTAAAACTAGAACTTGTTGGCAAGGAATTCTAAGTCCATTACCAAATAACAAATACCAGAATTTCGTAGGGTGTAGCCACAAGTCAAGCTGATATCAAACTAGTATTGGTGTGCAATTTGCATTCACCCACATTCAAAATAGAGAACTGTTCTCTACAAAGCAAGACACATTTCTAATGGTCTTAGGAACTGAGATGAAAATAATTTTATGGTTGGGGATCACCACAACCTGAGGAACTGTATTAAATGTTTGCGGCATTAGGAAGGTTGAGAACCACTGCTCTAGTTGCATCAGCCCCTAATACACACAGAATCTCAAGAATTAAACTGTCAGAGTAGAAGTCAGAAAAATTCCATGAACTAAATAATAAATAAAATTATCACACTAAATTTTTTAAACAAACAAACTAAGGAGTTTATCAGACGATGGAAATTGGAAGTATAATCTAATGGCAATCCGGACGCAATCATGGGGTTTCACGTTACTGTGTATTAAAGCAATCTCACACAATTTCGGTCAAAAGGTAAGTCATTCCGAACACAATCATGGGTTTTACGTCATTGTGTATTAAAGCATGTCATGCAATTTCGGGCAATGGGAAGTCATTTTCGGGTAATGGGAAGTCATTCTGAACGCATTCCGAATGCAATGGGAATTCATGTAAATTTGGTAAACTAGCAAATTCACGTGAATTCGAATTGGCTCCAATTGGCTCCATTCGAAATAAAGAGAAATTCCTCCCGTCTGATAAACTCCTAAGGTTCAAGATATGGTATTAGAAATCATTATAAATTGCATGCAGCCACCAATTTTTTGGCAGACTTTGCTGTTATCTGTTTATCTTGCTCCACAAGGAGAAAAGATAAATACAAGCCAGATGAATGCCTTTGTATAGAAATGAATAATGAGTAATTACAAACCTCTATAAAAAGAAGCAGAACAATGGTACATAAGCAAGTGCAGTATTTCAATACCATCACATCAAATAGCACACCAGTGTACCAGTTTATGTAAAGGGCAAGACAGAAAATAGGGCTTAATCATATGAAGGGTATGTTTTTCTTATGGCAGACAGGTTATTACCTTGTTCACAATAATACAGATGCTGCCTTACTAATGCATCTTTCCCTTTACTGAGATTGGGAATTAATGACTGTTATGGTGACAACTCAGAAGAGTAAAGCTGAAATGTGATGGCTTACCTTTAGCTGCTGTTGTGAGAATCAAGCAGAACTAAAGGAAGCAAATCAAAAGGGTTATATTTAACTATAGCTAATAATTTATTGTCCTAAACTAGCTCTGAATGGAAATAGAGGGAAGACCAGATTCCAGTTGCAAAGAGACATTTGGAACACAACCTGTAACAAGAAAAACAACTAATAATAATTGTGACTGTCACTTTTGTAATTATTTTAAATTGGCATTAGCCTCTATTTGATTCCCATAGAGCAATTGACCTGAGGCCATGGCCTTATAGATTTTCATCACCAAGATTATATGATTATTATTTTTATTTGTGTGGGAGAAATGCATTAAGCTTGTAAAACCTTTTGCTCAGCATATTCCTTTTGGGTCTGCTGATGCTTGGAGAATCATGCCCAATTACTTGGAAAGTCTGCCTTGTTCAATCAGCTGTTTATTGAAAGACCATTTTGGAGTCTATGGCATTCAGAGTACATTGTTATATTTGTCCAGAAAGCATCATTATTTTTGTCTTATTGTAATTCACCTCTAGGTGTTCTTTTTGACAATATTTAGAAAATGCCCTTAACAGCGCCAGATTTCCTGAAGTCTGAGATAAGAGTTGAGCCTCATCTGCATATAATAGATTGAAACAGGTTTTGTTTGTGGGTATGATAAACAAACAGGTTTTGTTTGTGGGTATGATATGGAGAGATCAAATCCTCAACAGGGTTATTAACATTAAATTAAATAATGTATGAGCTAGAATATAGCATTGCAGATAGCAAAGTATCTATAAGATGTACTTCTGTGTAATACACTACACGTCAACCAAGTATTATTATATAGCCTTTCATCTATAGCTAAGAAGGATAATCCCCCCCCCCCCCGAATCTTTGATAAGGAATTGAATACAATACTCCTTCAGATAGACACATGTGACATAAAAAAGCACAATCTGTTGGGGATTTTTAAAATATGTTTGTCATTTAGATGAGTTAGGACAAAACAATGATCACAGAGTCCCAACCTGAGAGAAAGATGAAATATAAATAAAGTGGTGGTAGTGATGATCTAAGATGGATCCACCCTTATTAGACTTGCCTGTTCAGCTGTCACAGTAGTTCCATCTTTTATCAGTTTCTTGTAAAGACGCTTTTCAGAAAGCTTGCTAATTACACATAGCAGACTAAGTGGGCAGTAATTTGCAGGAATAGACAGCAACAATTACAGCAATAGACAGAGCATCAAGTATTAAACCTTTTAGATCAATATATGGAAACAAAACTGCCAGCAAAGGAGCCCACCATCTAATATTAGATCTCAAACATTTTAGTGGTAAAATATCTATTCCCAGTTAAAAATGCTTTATTTTTCAGCAAAGAGCAAGACGCTTAGCCTCAGCTACTGAAATTGTCATCCATTTAAGGTAAATTTTGTGGAATTTCGGTATTTTGTCTAATTTGATGTATGGGTTAGAGAAACGCAACACAGTACTGCAGCCATTTATCGGGGCCAATTAATACATGACTGGAGCAGAGAACATATTATCTATTAAATCTATTATTGTACACCAGATGAGACACAATCCTTAATACTAGAAGCTTTTATCAGAATTTGCCTCACATTTTTCTTCTCTCTCTCTCTCTCTCTCTCTCTCTCTCAGCAAGTACTTAAATATATGCTTGAAAGCAACATATTCATTTAGCAAATATCCTGTGTGGATGTTCATGTACTTGTGATGGCTTTTCCTCAGCTGACATTTGTGGTATTTACAGTCACTGTTTAATCAACCTGTTGTAGAGATCCTTCTGAACCACTGCTCTTTATTTTAGCATTTAGATAGGCTTGTAGTCTATCAAGGTGTGAAATAAATGTAATCAGTGACTGTGCTGACTGGGATAACAGTATTATGAAAAGCTATGAATTCTTTAGACAGTAAAAGATAAGAAAAATATCCACTTTTGGTCATCACAGTTCCCTTAATACAGTCACATCTATGTCTTTGATGGAATACAACTGAAATTCTAAACAAAAACTGCTGTGTGGCAAACATGCCTATATCAGAATCAGAAGTAGGTATTTATTTTCTATTTCCAGGTTTCAAAATAAATACCACACATATGCAGAATTAAAAATATATTATATGATGAATTATATTGTCACCCCATTTTGCAATTAAAGTATCCTCCATACAGATTTCCAACCACAGTTCTTTTATTGCTTGGGTCCTGGCTACTTGCAGGAATGCCTTCTTCCGTACAATCCACCCTGCACACTTAGGTCCTCTGGGAAGAAATGTACTGCAGTTATGGAAAACTAGGTAGGCTGCAGTTACCCAGAGGGCCTTCTCATCAGCCACTCCTAAATTATGGAATGGCCTGTCAGAGGAGATCTGTCAAATTACCAATCTGGATGTCTTTTTAAAAGTCTCCAAGGCGGCTCTCTTCAGACAAGCCTTCCCTAATTGATTGCCCAGTCCCACCAATACAGATTGTTCAATAACTGTCTCAAGATGTCCTGCATCAATGATGACTACTTTAAGTAATTTGAATTGTATTTAATGTTGTTGTTTTATTATGTGGATTAGTTTTAGAAAGGAGATAAGGGGATCATGTAGTCACAAAGCAAAGGCCTACCTAAATAAAAAGGTATTTTCTTACCAGTGGAAAGAAAGCAGGAGAGGGCCAAGTGAATTGTCCATGGAAGGGAGTTACACGCCTTGGGAGCTTCCACTGAAAAGGCACTCTCCCATGTTCTCAGCAAATTTGCCTGTGATGGTGGTACGGTAGGAGAAATAGCATCAGATGTTGTTTGACCCAAAAGTCCCAATTGAGAAATGTCCCTTTTAAAAGATATACTTTTGCCCCATTCCCACTACATTTTGATTCGAAGTGTGACGCGGGCTATGTGACCTTCGTTCACACTCGAATCAACTTCCGATCCTCATCGGATCGATTAGTGGATGAAAGGACCGGGTTAAAAGCAAATAACCCGGGCTTTCCTGACACTAGTTTTAAAGTGGTCTTTTTTGGTAAACACGATTCTGAAGCATTTCCAGTAAGTGGGAACGCTGGTCAGAATCTTTTTTTTGTTTTGTTTTTTGGAGGGGGGCATTGATCGCAAAATCAATCTTGTTCTATTTGTGATCTTGCACATTTGCGATCAGTAGAATGAAGAAAAAGAAAAACACACACACACACAGACTGCTCCTGGGGGTCCTTCCTTCCTTCCCCCCTTCCTTCCTTTTTTTTCTCTTTTTCTTCATTATACTGATCATAAATGCACAAGATCACAAATGCACAAGATCATAAATGCACAAGATCACAAATGCACAAGATTGCATTTGTGATCTTGTGCATTTGGGATCTTGTGCATTTGGGATCGGTACAATGAAGAAAAAGAGAAGAAAAGGAAGGAAGGGGGGAAGGAAGGAAGGACCCCCCAGGAGCAAGTGTGTGTGTGTTTTTTTCATTTTCTTCATTATACTGATCACAAAAATGCACAAAATTGATTTTGCGATCAATACCCCCCCCATAAAAAAAATTCCCCTGCGGGAAGGGAATGGGGCATTAAGGGCTGTCACCTTACATGGCAGCTCCAGTGGGAACCACAAGCATTCCCAGCTAAGAAAGCGGTTCCAAACAAGGCCCCTTTTCATAGTGTGAACGAGGGGCCTTTTGGAATCACTTTCATAAGCAGAGCACAGCCCGGTTCCAATGCGGGGTTTTCCACAAATGGGAATGGGCCCATGGACTATAATATCACAAGGAGGTCGGTCATTCACATATGTTATAAACTGGATTGCAACCCAGTTTAAAAGTAGGTCGTTCACACTTTCATCGGGTTTTTCCAATCCGAATTGAGGTGGCCACCGGCCCAAATCCCCCTTAACCCAGGTTTTTCAGAAAGGGGGATTTCAGCATGTCTTTTCAAAAGAATCAGTCTTTCTCTACCAGCGCAAATGGGAACTTGCTGTTGATTTAATTCGGCATCAAGGAAGGAAGGTGTTAATGCACAGGGGGAAGATTATGCCCACTCCTTTGCTTTCTCCCTGCCAGCCAAAGCCAAAGCCAGGGAGGAAGTTCTCCCAGGAACATCATTAGTGTACTTTAAATATATATAGATTTACAGCTTATGCACACCTTTGCTATTGCATGGCTGCAGTCGACAATACATTTGAATACTCATATTGTCAGTATGACAAAGGTGCACATGATTTGTTTGACATTTTTAAAAAAGGATCAGTGTAGGTGCGGGTTAGAAGTCATTTTTCCCTCTTTCCTCAGAAATAAAACCACATCAGACTCCACTCCCAAGTTTGAGTTATATTTCATTTATACCCCACATTTATACCCCAAGGCTAACCTATCCCAGGGTTTCTTGCCAATGGTTGTTCTGAGGAGTTTGCCAATGCCATCCTCTGGGGCCGAGACAGTATAAATCCCCCCCAAGGCGAACCTGTTGAGGAACATTCTTGGCAAGGGTTCTTCAGAGGGGCTTGCCATCACCATCCTCTGAGACTGAGACAGTGTAACCCTCTCAAGGCAAACAGATCAAGGAGCATTCTTGGCAAGGGTTGTTCAGAGGAGTTTGCCAATGCCATCCTCCATGGCTGAGACAGTGTAAACCGCCCCCCAAAGCAAACCTATCGAGAAGCATTCTTGGCAAGGGTTCTTCAGAGGGGCTTGTCATTGCCACCCTCCAAGGCTGACAGAGGGGGAAGGGGTAGATTCACCCAAACAGTGTGACCTAGGTGAACATCATTTGATTGACAGTTGTTGTTTTTTTTAAAAAGTGAGAACGATCAAAATGGCGGCTTCATTTTAAATTGATACAAATAGCAATGTGAACTCCAACAGTGTTAAATTGCCACGGAGAGATTCAATCAGGGGTAAACCTAGTGGGAACTTTGATTTGGTATTACACCATTGAATTTCTCCGGATCTATGCAGCACAAAAGTGTGAGTGTGAATGGGGCCTCCATCTCAGCACCAAACATTTCATTGGACAGAACTTTTCAATTTTCTAGCTTTGGTAGAGTAGCAAAGAAATGGGTTACTCTTTTCTTGCACATGTCTCACTTCTGTCTCGAGGGAGGGTGCATGGCTGTAATTTTTCCTATTCAACCAAACTATAAAGCTTCCCAGCCATGTAATGGAATTATGTGTAATTGCTTTGGATCACCAGACAGTACTCCTTAAGTAATTCCACTTTCTCTTCTGGAATCCTATGTTTACCAACTGGAGAAAGAGAGATTACAAAGCTAAAATCACTCTCTTTCCTCAAAGTGAAGACATATCTGTCTATCTATTTCTGAATATTGTGGGTCACATAGGGGCTTTCTAGATGGGCAGGAAAGTGTGACATGAAGTTGCCTTTTCCTTAATGCTTAGCAGCTGCACCACAGCCTTTAGATGGAGCTGCGCTCTTCCTCAGTTTTTAAAAAAGAAGCTGGGAAAACCAGCACCTTTTTAAAGGTGCTTCTTCTCCCCTAAAACGCAAAAAAAAGCGTTTTCATGGCACACTTTCCCTTTTTCTCATCTAAAGGCTAGAGTTTCATGCAGCCATGAACACACTTCTTTTTGCCAATCTAGAAAGCCCCATAGGTTGTTAATCTTTGGTGAGACAAATTCCCCAGAATAACACTTGTTTAGTGATGGCAACAACAATTTGTCCAGTCTGGTTTGTCTGATATTTGGTCACACCGCATGATCATCTTCAACCAAACTCCAGAGTCCTTTCAAGTTTCACATATTGATAATCACTCACTTTTATCAAACACGTTACTGATTAAATAACATCAGTTTAGTGACAGCCGGTTCTCTGCAGCACTACACTGAGGAATTGCTGGAGCTTGCTCCACCTGAGAGTGGTCTGCAGATGCACCAGTGGAGAACCATTGGATGAGAACCCTTTAGCTCTTGCCTTTCATCTTATTTCAAAAAATCAGGCCTGTGGCAAACAACTCCCAATTACATACCTAAAGAAAAGAGACTGCAGTCTGCCAGATATTATAGACTGTATAACCATAAGATATAGAGAACTGCTCTGTATTAAGGAGGATTTATGGCCACGTTACAAATCATTAAGCATATATCATGGTATGGAATGAGATCTATATTATAAATAGTACAACAGGGCAAATTTCAAATGCTGCAATGCTTTTTGAAAATGGTACAACAGTACAGATTTGAATGGCAAAACAATACTTTCTTATTTTTTAAGATGCAGATCATGAATCTAGTTTTCATGTGTATAGTATATTGTCCTTGGCATTGCATACATCCTAGAAGCACATAATTCAAGAACTGTCATGGTAACAAGCGTAAATGAGTAACATTAAGAATGCAGTATACATCACCTCGTCCTATAAATGTCAGGCAATCAAGAGACAAAGGCAGCATTAAGCTTTGTTCAAGATACTGCAGGAAAGTAATTTAGGTGCTTTTACGGTAAAATGAACTTTTCAATGAACTTTATAACACAATAGAAAATGTTAAACTATATGAAATGTAACAAAATGTCTGCATTAAAAGATGGGCACAGTTTACACTAAATGAAATATTAAATGCTGCCCAAATTATAGTGGTTAACTGAGAAAGAAACTTACAATAAAAAGTGCTGAGTATCTCTTCATACAGACAAAAAGGATTTAGACTGTGGAGTGGCAGACATAATCTTTTCATCCTTAATGATGGTTATAGATTTAATATCTGGATAATATGTAGGACAGATGAAATGAAAAAGAAAAGGACTTGCTGAAGAATAGGAAATTTTAATGCAAAAAGAGAAAGAGGTTAAAAAAATTAGATGCCAAGTATGTTAGTTCTAGTATTGAGAATAAGGTTGAGATGTTTTGTTTAGTTCCAAAAGAAATAATCTGTATTAAACATTTGAAATGATAGGCATCCATGTGTATGCAGGCCAGTAGTCTTCCATGATTTTTCTTTTTCTTTTTCCTAAAGGACTAGCTAGGTATTTATTTTAATCTGATAAGGCTATAGAGCAATTTCCCCAAAATTACTGCATCAGGCATCTCCACCTCTGATACTCTGTTATAATCCAAGCATGTGCAGTGTATCACAAATCTTTCCACATCAGGTGTAACATAAGACAAATTCGATTTTAGATTGGTTGAAATATTAATTCAGTAGCACTTGTTTATTTTAATTAATGCAAAGATTCAGCAGAACATTTTTGTGTTGTCCTTAAACAAAGAGAATGAAAGGACAACTTTTTAAAAGTTCTTTCCATTTCCCCCCAATAAGCATTCATACACCAGAGCTCAGTTTTGTTTTAAGACTAATAAAGTTATGTATTATATCAAAAATATTTGATTTCCAATGCTTTCATATATTTACTTTTGACCAGATTCATCAAATTATGTAATTAACATTTGTATCTATGTAGCTACTGTAATTTTCACAAATTTATCTTGGTTAGATAATAGAAATAAATATTTTAATCTATCTGCCATTACTTTAAATCGAACATTAAAAGGAGGGGAGAAAACTGTGACCTTCATACAATTTTTTTTTTTGCTTGTTTTGCTTTGTATGGTTGAGGTTTGCATTTGATGTGGTTCTTTCCACCATTGAACCATTACACCACATGGGTTCCTTCAATGTTTCTGTTAACTGCCCTTGGGTTGACCTTGTCTCATGGCAACCCTGTGAATGAGATATCTCCAAGACCCCCTGTCCCCCACTGCTCTGCTCAGCTCCTACAGGATCAGTCCTGTGATCTCCCTGATTGAGTTTAACCATCTGACATGTGGTCTTCCTCTCTTTTTACTGCCTTCTACTTTTACAAGCATCATTGTCTTTTCTAAGGAGTCATGCCTTCTCATGATATGCCTAAAGCATGATAGCTTCAATTTAGTCATCCTGGCTTCCAGAGGAAGTTCAAGCTTGACCTGTTCTACGATCCAATTGTTTGTCTTCTTGGCCATCCATGGTATCATTAGCATTCTTCTCCAGCATGAGATCTTAAACAAATTGATTTTCTTTCTATCAGCTTTCTTCATTGTCCAGCACTCACATCCATAGATTGTGAAGGGGAATACAATGGCTTTGATGATCCTAACTTTAGTGTTCAGAGTTATATTTTTGCACTTTAGGATCTTATCTAGTTCTTTTATAGCTGCCCTTGTTAATTCTAGCTTTCTAATTTCTATACTGCACTTTCCATTCTGATCAATATCTAATCCAAGGTGTGGAAACTCTTTGACTATTTCAATTTTCAATTCATCTAGGATGAATTCTTGTAGATCTTCTGTAGTAGTTACTTTTGTTTCTTAATCATTAAGCCTATCTTAGCATTTTCCTCCTTGACCTTCTTCAGTAATGGCTCCAGGACTTTGTTGTTTTCTGCTAGCAGTATTGTGCCATCTGCATATCTTAGGTTGTTGCTGTATCTTCACTACTGCTTTCTCTGAGTCTGAGCCAGCTCTGCATGTGATATTTTCTTCATACAGGGTGGATAAATGGGTTGATAAAATGCAGCCTTGCCCGACCCCTTTCCTGATTGGGATATATTTTAAGTAGATTGGAAACTATTCTGTTTCCCCACATTCTGTTCTGACAACAGCCTGTCCTGAGTTATGCATCAGGTTGTGCATCATGACAATCAAATACAGAGGCTCTCCCAATCCTCTAAGAGCAAGCCATAGCATTTTGTAATCTATGCATTCTAAGGGTTTTCTATAATCAATAAAGCACATGCAGATTTTCTTCTCAAACTCTCTCGTGTGCTCCATTATCCAATGTATGTTTGCATTGTAATCCCTAGTGCTCCTTTTTTTTCCTGAATTCATCTGGCACCTCTGGGATTTCTTGCTTCATATATGGTAGGGGTCTTTGCTGGAAAATTCTGACCATGACTTTGGTTGCATGGGGAATTAGTGCAATAGTTTTGTAATTATTGCAAACGTTTGTGTCTCATTTTCTGTGGCTGGGAATGTATATTGATTGCTTCCAATCTGCTTTGTGTCCCCCCCCCCCCCCCCCCCCGTTTTTGTTGGCAGGTTTTGGTTAGAACTAAACTTGATTCTATCTCTGTGGACTGTAGCAGTTCTAATAGTATGTCATCTTTTCCTGGTAATTTATTCTTCCCAGTTTCTTTAAGTGGCCGATACCATTTCCTTTAGTTCCTTTACAATTTATTTATTCAGTACTTTACATGTGATGTTACATTTCAAGGTTTCTTAGAAATGGATGCAGCATAAGCTGATTTGGCATTGGGTACAGAATTGTTAAAGGCCAATGAAATTGTTTCATATTTGTAGCCAGTACTCTATTCATATATTTATACCAGTACAGAATGTTCAAAGTACTAGTGTACATTCCAAGAACAAGGTTAAGGTCAGTGCTTGCTAAGATACAATGTAATATACCTGGAATGTAATAGGTGTATATGTACAATGATATTTTTGGTGGCTCAAAAATGCTAAAACCATTTCTGTGGCCTTGGCCAGAAAGGCAGAGTAGAGACATCTTCAGTCAAAATGAAATACATGAATTTACTAAACTGTTAAATACAATGGACCCTTATTTGATTCCAGGACCCCCTGTGGATACCAAAATCTGTGGGTGTTCAAGTCCCATTATTTTCAATGGCATAGTAAAATGATGTCCCTTATAAAAATGCCAAAATCCAGGTTTGGTTTTTGGAACATATATTATTACTATTTATTTATAGAGCACTATAAAGTTTACACATCACTTTACATGATATAAATCAAAATAAAATAGCATAGTAATGGTAATAAAACCTGCCATATGGTGTACAATCTAAAATATCAATATTATAAAATCAAACAACTCTAAAATAATAAAGCAAGGCTAAAATGGGCACAAAGACATGATAACAGCTTAACAACCAGTAATATGGAATGCCTCCTTAAACAAAGTCATCTTCAACTTGGCCTTAAACAGGGAAGCAATAGATCTTAATTGGGTAAAGAAGAGATTCCAGGCATAGGGAGCAGCAAGGGAGAAGGGGTGGATGCGAGCAGGGGAGGAGGAAAACCTTGGCTGAGTCAGGAGACCAATGCCATGAGATCTTAATGCACGAGGAGGGTGATAAGGAGAGACGATAAGTAAGAGGGAGCCAGTCGATGAAGAGCTTTAAAAGTCAAAGTTTGTAACAGATTCTGAAAGGGATGGGAAGCCGATGGAGGGATAAGAATAAAGGGGTGATATGGTCAAGATGACAGGCAATGAAAATAATCCTAAGCGGAGCATTGTACAGAAATTAGGGGGTCCAGGTGGGAAAGAGGAAGACCCACTAGAAATGAGTTACAGTACTCCAGAATGAGGCCAAAAGGACTAATTCTGGCAAGATTGTAAAGGAAAAATTTACATGACTTAGCTGGGGCCTGGATCTGAGTAAGAAATGATAAAGACGAATCAAACAGAACTCCCAAGCTATGGGCCTTGTTAACAGGTTGAACAGAAATGTTATCGACAGTAATTGAAAGGTAATAATGGAGAGATGGTTTGGGCAGGAAAACAAGCAGCTCTGTTTTGGTCATATTGAGTTTTAAACACCGGTGAATCATCCACGCAGCAACAAGGCATGATGACAATTGTTACTCAACCTCTGGGGAATGCTCAGGAGTTGAAAAGTGCATCTGAGTGTTATTGGCGTAAAGGTTATATTCATAGCCATACAAGCTAATGAGATTTCCTAGGAACAAGGTATGTAGGGAAGACAATAAAGGACCCAAGACAGAACCCTGTGGGATTCCAACAGATAGTAGAATAGAGTTGGAAACCTGATTTCCAGTAACCACAGCAAAGGTTCAGCCTAAAAGGTAAGATTTTTTTTAATTGAATATTTTTATTGTTTTCTCAGTTTACAGTACAGCATATCCCAATTAATATACTTCTATAGTACATTATAGATGATTTTAAGGAATAAAGCAAAAGAAAGGAAAAAAATTAAGAAAGGGGGCCCTAGCCCTGATTGGGAAAAAGGAGAGTAGTAAGAAAGGGAAAGGAGAGAAAAAGAAAAAAAAAGATTTTAAAAAAAGTATATTCATACTTTATTTTCCTTTAAATTGTCAATTGCTTTATCTATTTCCGCCATGGATATCGGGGAGTTTAACATTTCTAGTTGATTCTTAGAAATTCTTTCAAGTTGACATTCTTTAATCTTTGTTTTAATTTTTTCTTTTTTGCTCTAAAGGATCTGATTTGTAAAGATTACTATAAAGGTCTACCACTATATTCTCCATGTCTTTCTGTAGTGTATATTCTGTATCTTTATCTTTAAGTTTTACTATTGTTTTCTCCCCTCTCTCTTTTTTGATTTTGTAAGCCAGCCATTTTCCCACCTTGTTTGCATTTTCAAAGTGGTAGTGTTTTATATACCTCATTTTATTCATCACCTCTTGAGTTAATTTTTGTTCAATCTGGTTTTTGATAGTCTGTATTTCCTGTAGAATTTTCTTATCTTTAGGTCTCTTAATATATTCTTGTTCTTTATTTTTAAGTTTATCTAGTAGTTTCTTTTCTTTATCTTTTTGAATTCTTTTTAATCTGTTTTCATGTTGAATCAAATGTCCACTTATTACAGCTTTACCTGCATCCCATATAGTTTTCATTGGTATTTCTTCATTTTTGTTTTGCTCAAAGTAGTTTTTTATTTCACACTTGATTTTCTTAATTAATTCCTCATCTGCTAAGAGGTATTCTGGCAGTCTCCATGAGTATTCTTTTTCCCCTTGGTTCATTGTTATTTCTATTGGACTGTGATTGGAGAGTAATTTTCAGTGTATCTCTGTTTTATTAATTAGGTTACATAATGTTTTAGATACAAATGTAATATCTATTCTAGACCAGAAATTAAATCTTCCTGAGAAGTATGTGTACTCTCTGCTATTTTTATGTTGTACTCTTCCAAAGGTAAGATTTAAACCAGTCTAAAACTCAATCTGCGAAACCCAGATCTTGAAGTAAGTCCACTAGAAGACCATGGTCGATGGTATCAAATGTGGTGGAGAGATCCCAGAGAACTAGAACAGAATAGTGACCTTTAGACTTAGGATGTTATCAGATGATGGAAATTGGAAGTATAATCCAATGACAACCTGAATGCAATCATGGGGTTTCACGTTATTGCGTATGAGTGTATCTCATGCAATTTCGGGCAAAAGGGATGTCATTCCGAATGCAATCATGGGTTTTACGTTATTGCGTATTAGAGTATCTCATGCAATTTCAGGCAATGAGAAGTCATTTTCGGGCAATGGGAAGTCATTCTGAATGCATTCCAAATGCAATTAGAATTCACGTAAATTCACTAAACTAAGGAGTACAACTGGTTTGACTGTTACCAATGTAAGGCTCCTATCATGTTTACCATAACTATGCAACTGTATAGTTGCATATAGCAATAATCATAGGATGAAATAGCTGTGGGTGCATTAACAATGTGTGCAAGTTGTGAGTACAGCAGAGAAGTCTTTTTCTGAACCCTCACAATCAACAGTATTGGAAGAAATACACCTAGACAATCTGGAGGACATGGTGTTTTGAGAGCATTTTGACCTTCGGCTCAAGCACTTCCACCTACTGAATAAAATCATCTTAGCTTCACATTCTTAGCTATTGAAAACATGTCTACTGTGAAAGGACCTTTTGTGGCTGAGACTTCATTCTCCTGGGAGAACCTGGTTTCTGTTTAGATAATCTGTTTGAATGTTCAAAGACCCTTTTACATATATCACCGAGATGGATTGAATCGTTGCCTCTATCAAGAACAGGTGTTTGGATGCCTCTTTGATTAACCAGCTGGACTTTGAATCTTCCTATTTGCTTACATATGTATGCAATCTGGTGTTGTCTATTCAAATCTGCACATTTCCTCTTGGAAGCTGAGTAAATCCTTGAAGTACAAGAAGGCTTTAATGCTAGGTAGTTTATACTGTGCTCACCATCTTGGGGAAACCAATTGTCCTGAACGTTTACTCCTTTACAAAGTGCTTCCCCACCCAAGAAATTGCATCCACTGTCATCACCACTTTTTCTGGTTCTGAAAAAAGGATTCCCTTCTCTAAATTTGTCTGAATCCACTAAGGAATGATTTCTTTAAACCTGTTATCAATTCTGCCTGCTCAGTATTGTAAACTGTTGCACCATCAGAAACAGAATATCTATTTCTTTTCTCATGCTTTCAGGCTGCAGTCTATAAAACTCAGGTTTATTTTTCTTCTGATTTTGTGTGTGTGTGCTTGCTCCATTAGCTAAAATATACTTATAACCACCAGATCTACACTTAAGGAAAACTGTGTTGAGAGTGCATTATTGAGTAACTACATGGTAAAATCCATTTAGCCCTACTGTTGAAGGCACTACATGGCAATGCACCAGCTGCTTGTCCATGCTGCAATTGTACTGGGGGACTAGGACTACTCTGTTATTGTATCACTCGAACCATTTCCTCAGCACATATTTGCCCTCTTGAAGAGTGAATTAGGATTACCAATGTCCTTTCCACCCTTTGGTGTGGGGCATGCACATATATTTGGAGTGATGTAGATCCAACAACACTTCCCTTGGCTGTATCCCCAATTGTAATTTTTCCACTCTCTGTTCTGGATTCTACTCTAACCTGAATCTCACTCCCCCACAATATGCCAATAATCTACTCATGCCAGATACCCTATGGCCTTGGTGCTGTGTTGAGTTTCCAATATTGCAAACGATCCTTGCCAACAGATGTGGAGATGTGGATGTGCTCCGAAGAACAGGGAAAAACCCCAAAGAACATTTTAGAGCAGAATAGAGGAAAGGAAACAGAAGAATGCACAGGGAATGGCAGACAAAATAAAATGGTAACAAATGGAAGGCAGAAGGACAAAGATGGACCCAACTACTGAGTAAGGGGAAAGCCTGAAGAAAATGAGGAAGGGCCACTGGCAAAAAGAGGCATGCTTGCAAAATGAATCAATTCCTGTAAAAGAGAACACTGCAAATTAAAAAAAAATTAACTGGACTTTAACAAAAAATATGGAGTAAAAGTGGTTCAAAAAATTCTGGTCTAAAGTGAAATTTACTGCTTGTTTGCGTTTCAAAGTGGCTTGTGTTGTGTGCACTAAGAAGGGTGGAACTGATACAACACACTTTTTTTTCAATGATGTAGATCCAACTAGTATGATCTCTAGCCTGTGGGCCATTGTTTTGTTTTCCATATTTGTTGGCAGATGGATGGATTTGATCTCTATAGCTTGAAACCTACTGGTATGCCATCTGTTATAGTTGATTTATTTCTCCCAGCTGCTTTGAGAGTAGCTGCCAGTGCACTTTCTAAAACTGCAGGTTTATTGTGAAGGATTCTGTCATTGTTTCATCCTTTTGTATAATTCTTCAATGCATTGCTTCCATTGTCTTTTTGTTTTGTTCTGATCATATAATGTGTTCCCTGATAGATCATTTGCCCTTGGTTTAAATTCCTTTTGACTGAGACTATTTGTCTGAACTATTATTTTCCTTGGGGGAAACTATTTTGGGACATTTCTCCGATTCATCTGCTTGATCTGAATAAGTAGTACTGCATTACAGTCTGCTGTAAGAGGCAAGGGAATGAGAAGTTGTTCAGTACTTTTTTATCATTAAACCATTAAAAGGTCTTAGGTGTTCATACAGCTGGGTTGTTTATCAAATACTCAGAAATACATGCATAGACAATAAAGGTGGGAAGGCCCCTGACACTGTCACCTTATTTAGGTGGAGCCAAAGAAGAAAAGAAAAGATTGCAGACTGGGCAAAGTAGCAGCACTCAGAACAACCAGGACTGAAAAATATTGTTTTCTAGTTTGATTGCAATGCCAGGATGCAGCAGTTGCAAAGGATTGGTGCTGAGCTGAAGATGAATGAGTGTGGAGTCGGAGGTTTAAAAGGGAAGAAAGCAAGGAGGTGGTGGAGGCAAGGAAAGGCATGAACTGAAAAAAGTGTGGGATGCAGCAATGGAGAGGGGTCTGGGGAACTAAAGCTGATAGATGAGACAGGAATGGGCAGTTTGCATCACCTTCCCATTGGGAAGGTGATGCAAAAATCTCCAATTTTTCTCCTTTTAGTATGTAACATCTTGCCTGATGAAGAAGCCAGTGGAGCTTCGAAAGCTTGCAACAAGTTTATTGTGCATTTTGGTTGGCCAATAAAGGTATCACTGTTTGGTGAGTTTTTGTTTGAATTTCCTAAATGGCCAATGCAGCGACCCCTGCATGTTTTACACACATATACAGAAGTTTAGAAAGAAATAATACAATTGGTTACAAAGTATTTGTCCTCCATTTTTAACCTCAGTATAGTAGAAGGGTCCCTACATTTTAAAAAGATCTACTGATATGGGTATGGAGTACATGTAGCCCACTCCTTTCCCCACCACCTACCACTATTGGTTATATTAGCTGAGGCAAATAAAACTGAAGTCCACCATCATCAGAAAGTCCACACAATTTGCACCTCTGCTGTAGCATATCAGGTCCATTTCTAAACTTGCTAATCCTGATACACAACCAGCTGCTGGAAGTACTTGCTCCAAAATTCATTATTCAATAGGTTCAAGCTTGATGTAAGGTCTAACTCTCAGTCCCATTATAAGAGATAAGAACATCAAGTGTGGTTCCTAATGCTGTATTTGAATATCTAATCAAATGTTAAAGTAAAACTGTCTAAATTCCTAAGTCAAAGTACTTTTCTTCATAATTAGGTCAGATCTGAGACAAGAAAAAGGAAAATGAAGACTTTCTTCTCAGTCACAAATATACTATTTGAAAGTTATTTTTTAAAAAAATAGGAAGTTTAGATTACTGAAATTTAAAAGGAAAAATAATGTTAGCCATTATGGCCCAAAATAATGTACAATCAGAAAATAGGCAGGTACAAAAAGAACATGTACAAATTACATGTCTAGGAAAGTACAAACATATACAGGTAGAATGACAAAAATATAAATGTCCTTAGTAAGTAAGGAAATGTTTTGTGTTTAGCATAAAGTCATTTTTAGTATGGCACCATTTAATCACCCATACCTATGCACAGACTAAAGCCTAAAAAGCTATGTAATCCTAAATCAGATCAGAGCCCAGTATTTCCAGTTCCGACGAGCAGTCTCTCCCCAGAGTGTTTCAGGCAGGATTTTTTTCCTAGTCCTACCTGGGGATCCTCTGTGATCTCCCATCCAAGGATTAACTAGGCCAAACTCTGCTTAACCTCCAAAGTCAAATGGAACCAGGTGAGTTCAGGGGCTGGTATGGTAACCCCATGTATTATGGTATGGTAACCCCACGTATGGTAACCCCATGCTGGTATGGTAACCCCATGTAAACCAGGTGAGCCATCCAAGGAAAGGCAGCCTATACACAGAATGGAAATTGCCCATCTAAATAAAAGCAGCAAAAATACCTCTGCAATCTAAATTATGTGGGCATCCTGCAATCAACTTTAATTGGAATCAATGGAAATGACTGCAGTTATTCTATGGCCCTTTTAACAGATTATGGGTTTTTGATTGTTTGTTGTTGTTGTTTTTGTCTTGCTGCAGAAATGATAGTGTGGTATTCTTGGGGAGTTCCTGTTTTCATGTATCAGAAAACCCAGGAGAGGATCAGATATTACCTACCATTTCATGCTAATAAGTAAAAGTACAGGAAGAAAAAGAGATTTATGCAAATTGCATAATTGCTATTTTCCTGTAACATGATAATTGGTAAAGAAAACATGATATCAGATTCAGCTGCAGACTTGGTGAGTGCTACTAATAAGTAAACAATATTGCTTGTGATACAGTGGAAAAGAAAGGGAGCATTTTTATATATAAAGAAAAAGGGAGGAGGAATGGCTCTATCTGAAGTGGAATTCTGCTGAATATCTAAGTGCGTAGGTGATGTGAACAGTTCAGCATAACTATTCATTCCACAGCTAAAACTCCCAGGATCTGGCTGCTGGCATAGCCAGAGGCCATGCTAGATCATGGATTCTGGTAAATATGATGCAAGTAAAACTTTTCTAAGCTCTAGCAATAGCAATAGGAAGTACATTTCTATACTGCTTATCAGTGCACTGAAGCATTTCCTAAGCAGTTTACAACTGTAAGCTAATTGCCCCCAATAAGATGGGTACTCATGTTAGTGACCTCGGAAGGATGCAAGCCTGAGTTGAGCTCCAGCCCTTTTGCTGGCATTGAACTCGCAACCTTGTAGTTTGTGAGTGAGTGGCTGCAGTCCTGGCATTTAACCACTGTGCCACCAGGACTTTCTAGTGGGGATTCCATCCCTCACAAACTCCTTTGCAGACTTGATGTCATCAAAAGGTATTGCCATAGCCTGTGAGGTCCTCCATCCCCAGGCTGAAGCACCATCTAGAATTTTACCAGTCAGGACTTTGTCCAGGTGACAGCTTTAGTAGCCAAAGATTCACTCTTAGATTATTTGATGACATTCAAGTATACTGGGTAGCTCTGCTTTAGGCCCTTTCTGCAAAGGCCAGAATACTTCAGGAGCAGTAGAGTATTCTGGCCCCAAAGATGCCCCAATGTTCCACTGTTACCTGGGACCCTTCACTGCAATTCTGTGTGGCTGTTTGCAGGGGCATCCTACTGCGCAGCCTAGAAATCTAGGCTAAAAATAGTCTGATATGATACATTGCATAGTCACTACCACAGCAAATCACTGTTTTGACTTCAGACTTGCAACTGTGCCAGGTGGCACTGTGGGATGCCCATGTGAACAGCTTCCCAGCATCACAACAGAGGGCTCTGGATCTTCCAGGAAGATCTAGACCTAAAGGCACTTTAATCCATTATAAGGAGGGTATACTCTGGGTTTAGTGCTGAACTGGCCATTGTCTGGACTGTTCACACCAGAACTGGGATTTGGGTTGTGTGTCATCCAGACTCCCTCTGAGAGGATGGAAGGAGGATGTTTTATTTGTTCAGTGCAGACAGGGACTCAGTTACTTGCTTTTCACAGGGTAGGCAATTACATAACTGCAGGACACCAGCTGAATCTTAAAACTTAAATGGTCACAGAGGATGTTTGTGGGACAGAGAGGAAACACATCATTGTCATGTTTCTAGCTATTACTTCAGAGACAAGTTTTCTTGCCTAAAAACTATTCTTCATTGAAAGGTTAAAACTCCCATGTCTTTTTGTATCCAAACTTTTGTACATCACACTATGGGGCTCAACAGACGGGCACCTCTGTGCCACTCCTTTGAGCCCTGCATCATTGCCACAACAACCAAATGCTGTGGCAATGATTTGCTCCCTCTCAGGAGCAAAAAGAAGTTGCTGAAAGCAACTTCCTAGAAGGGGTGTAATTGGCATGCCCATGTCTGCCAATTGCATCACTTCCTGCAAGTGCCATTTGGGTGCTTTGTGTTGCTCGCGGCATCATGGCACCGCCTGTGTGGAGGGTGGAGAGCCATGATGGCATCATTGTCACGTATTAGGGTTTGGGAGCATGCGGTTGCTGCATGCTCCCAAACCCTAATTTTGGCCCGAGGCCGGCGCTTTCCAACCATCTGTACTGGGCCTAAATTTATGTGTTTCCTCCATACCGGTTACAGCTTAGCATCTCTAGCTTAATGTAGTGTGTTACATTTGTTTCCTATTCAGAACGAAGTTAATGTTTTTGTTACTGAAGTGTCACTTTTTATTTGATAATCAGAAACAAAAATGCTTCTTCCTTCCACATTAGACAGCTGTCAGGAGTGGAAAAGAAATATCCCCAAACTTGTATGTTTTTTTGCCCAATGGCAAGATTGTTTGATGCACAACATGGATTTGAGGCAGTAATTTCTTTTAGCTGAAATGTATGCTGAGGCAAACAAACATGTGCTGTTTTGATAGCAATGCTGTTTTTGTTGTTTTTTTAAAAAAATCTTATTAAGTCTTTTCAGATGTCATTCCTCGGGTCTTTCTCTTGATGTTCACAAACTTAATTTGCATTGTTCCAGATACAATTAGCATATATATATATATGTGTGAACTGCTTTTGAATGAATTCCATGCTTCTTGTCCAGCTTGGCAGAGGTGCTGAGAATTGAGAATCCAAACTGAAACCTTATATAACATGTAAAACCTGTATACAGACAGGAGGAAAAAGCTGTGAGCTAGCCTAGAGAGAGATAGAGTATGATCCAGCAAGATTTAACAGGAGACCAGAGGTATTAAGCCTTCTTCTAGCCAGATAGTATACATCTGGGGTGATTGCAAGCTGAACAGACCTCCTTCACTCAATGCTTGGTAAAATAGGGTTTGACTGGGAGACATTATTTAGTTGCACATATGTAAGTAAGTAGTCCATTTAAAATTCCTGTCTTCACTTTTGAGGGCCACAATGAACAGAATCTGCAAAATGTAACATTGTTAAGCTCAAGCAGACAAGCACAAATCTATATGATTATTCGGGAAATTTTACCATTCAATCTTCATTTTAAAAATTAAGTTGCTGAGTGCAGACATTGCAATTATATGCACAATAAATTTCATATCAGTATGTTCTTCAGATGCTTTTGATGGAATACAGTATTCAAGTCAGTAGTGTATTCCATCAACACATCTGAAGAAGTGGATTGAAACCGGTGAAAGCACATGGGAAAATAAATTAGTCTCAAAGATGCTGCAAGATTCTTCCCTCTCTCCTTTGTCCCCTTCTTTTTATACTGAGGTAGAACACTGCTTTCTCTTTGAAATCTATATGTATATTTTACAGGTATGATAATTAAGATCTGTTTTCATGTCTGTGCTCTGTGCTTCCTAATGTAGTGACAGTCCCATAGAAGTGTCTTGTTTGTTTTTATTAAGAAATGCAGGGGCATGCACAGTTAAGTCACGAAAGTAATAAAGTTATCCCTTCTTACATTATAGTTTTAATGTAGCTCCCGTATGCCATATTTATTTATTTTAAAGGAATTTTCCAAGTAATTCATATGTAATAAGTTGCTACTGAGCTTTGGTATGGCAAGGATGTCTTTTAAATAAAGCAACACCTATTTCCTTATGGTACAGTTATGGATGCAGAAGGTCAACAAGGAGGGGGGATCGTATATAAAGATTAAGTTCTGTAACTATTAGGTAAAAGGTAGTCCTTTGACATGAATGTCTAGTTGTAACCAACTGTAGGGGGCGGTGCTCATCTCCATTACTAAGCCAAAGAGCCAGCCTTTTCTGGTGACTACTCCGGTGGTCATATGGCCAGCATGACTGAACCAAACACTGTTACCATCCAGCTGAAGTGGTACCTATTTATCTACTTGCATTTGCATGCTTTTGAAGTGCTAGGTTGGCAGAAGCTGGGACTAGTGACAGGAGGTCATCCCATCATGCAGCACTTGGGCCTCGAACTGCTAACCTGCCGATCTTCCAATCATCAGAATTTGTGTCTTAACCACTAAACCACTGCATCCCTTCTATAATTATTATTCATCTGTTAAACCAGAGAATTACTGGACTCTGTGAAACAGAACAAGCCACTGTTTTGTTTTAAAATAATGTAACTGTTAGTTTACTTTGTTGCATATTGCAGTATTTTGCTTTTGCATCTCTAACATTTTAATAAAAGAGTCACAAACTATTGAGACTGCTCTCTTCAACATTCCCAGAGTTTGGCAGCAGATACAGAAATCCTAATGAAAATTGTGGTGGTGAAATAAATCTCACTTGCCACCTAAGACTGTCGTAGGTTTTCCATGCTACATCTCATGTTTTATTTCCAACTTCTCTTTAAAAGCTTACTTCTATATTCATTGTGGCCATTTTCCTGAGTTCTGACAGTAATCCTTTTGTCCTTTGGGCTGTGACATCATTAATTTTTTTATTCAGTTCATATATTCTTTTATTCACACTGGCTCTTGTTTTAAGGAGCCATATAACAGTAAACATAAAAAAGACCCAAATAAAATCTAGCACATGGCTCATAAACTACAGCCTTTCTGTCTGGTGATTCACCTGACTGAAGGAACTAGGGCTGTGTTCACACTGGAGAAATAAACCGATTTATTTATATGAAGTGCTAATGATGTGAAATTCTGGGCATTATAGTTTGTTGTGGGGCCCAGAGCAGATGTATGACCAGTTTCAGGGATGTATAATACCATGGTTAAAAGTTGTGACATCATGAGGGTAATTCTGTATTGGTTTTATGGTTACTGCCAACACCATAGCATAAAGGTTGCATCAAAAAGTATCATGATTCTTTTGTTGTTTCATACATTTATTGAATGCACCAGATTACTTTCTCTCTTGCTTTTCTTCCTTTCCAGTCTCTTTTGGTTACCAAGGGGATGGCTGGATAATTGGCGTCAGATCCAAGTTATCCTGGTCTTTCAGTATAATAGTGTTGTTTCAACCTTTTCGAGCCAAGCAACAAAATTGCTGGAAGAGGGAACTATGATGACTTTATTGTTGTTGTTTTTAACTGCCCTCAAATCAATTTCAACTCGTGGCAACCTTGTGGATGAGCCCTCTTTTAAAACTCCCTGTCCTCCACTGCTCTGCTCAGGCCCTAAAGGCTCAGGTCTGCGGACTGTCTGCTTGAATCCACCCATCTGGCATGTGGTCTCCCTCTCTTTCTACCTTTCCTAGCATTATTGTCTTTTCCAGTAATTCATGCCTTCTCATGATGTGGCCAAAGTACGACAGCCCCAATTTAATCATCCTGGCTTCTAGGAAGAGTTTGGGCTTGATCTGTTCCAGAACCATTGGTGATTTATGTAGCACCAAACACTTCAAAATGTCTGGGAGTCTTGTGATCCCTTGCAGACCAAGAAACTGATTATATCAGAAACTTCTGTGTACCCAGTCCACATCATCAGATGCTTAAAGCACATGTATACACATGTTTAGTGTGGATAGGATCAGTAATCAGTGAGCTCAGGGGGGAATGAAATGTAGAAAATACAGCAATACATTTTAACAGTGGCCATTCACAAAACAGGCAGAGTGGTAATAGCTTTAGGGACTATTTATCTATCAAGCAAGTCCTGCTGGAACACATTAAAATTATGGTGTCCAAAAAGTAAATTCTGCCTATTTTTGTTTCTCTGTTGAATGGATTTGTAAAACTTTTAGTAGCAGTAAACTTACAAATTTACTGGAGGGAAGGGACATAAGATCATACACAAGCCAAAAAATTAAAGTAAAATATAATTATACAAAAAGTTCTGTTTCAAAAAGCATTTCAAATTAAGCATATTTAAGTAACTGCATCAGAAATATACTTGAAAAGGTCAAACAACTGGAGACCAGCATGCACTGTGGGTTTTAAATGTCATTATTTAAGAAATGTTTTACAAGGGCATTGGTCTGTAGAGAGGAATACATTTGTATTGATCAGTACCACAGCTTGCAGCCTACTTGCACTGTATTTTTATCCAGTTTTTTTAAAAATAATGTTTTTTCTGTTTCCCATATTAGTCAAACTCTGACTGAAATAGCATTATTATTTTATTGAATAATCAGTGCTGCGGTGAGTTGTTTTGGCAGCTTTCTATTTCCTAGTGATATTTGTCTGGACACTTCTGAAAACAAGGTGGTAGAAATTGATGTTCAAATGCCAAATTAAAACTAGCAACCCTGACAATTGATGGCTTCCATCAGGTTTTAGTTTGAACTTCAAAGAAACTATCCAAGTGCTGAATCTCATATACAAAATAGTCTCAGTATCTAGTTCCTTTAAAGTTTAACTGAAACATAAAATTTATTCACAGTCCAAGATATGAAAACAAGATGGTAAAAATTGATGCTTGGTCTACTATGACAAGTGTTTTGGGTCCAACTTAGGGGTGATGTCACTTGTTCAACCTTTGTGCAAAAATATTTTGATATTGCCACTAACTAGATACAATTGTTGGTGCTGCTTCTTTTCCACTAAACTCCAGTGGGAGGCCAAAATACAGACAAGACACATATTAGTACAAACACTGCATACATTATGAATATGAAAATACTGATTCAAGTTGCATGCTGGGGAGACCTTGGACAAGTCACACATTAAAGCTTCATTTCCCCATGTAAAACTGGCAGTACCCTGTAAAACCTTGGATTCTCTCCTTCCCTCTATCTCTTGTTCTCTCTCACATACCTCTCGTACACACCTCTGCTTTTTTTAAATTCAGTTTTATCCCACTTTTCTCCAGATAATGAGACTCAAAGCTGTTACAACATATTTAAAATAATACAAATTAAAAGTATTAATAAAATATAAACATAAGATTTTAAAAATTATAAAAATATATGAAGTTAAAAACATTAAATGTTTGGTGAATTTGATTACTATGTTCTCTCTAGGAATCTCTAGGTCCTCCAGTGCAATTCTATGTCCATTTTTCACAAGCAATTGGAGGACTTAGAACATTTTCACACGGCCAAAAGTGACGGGAGCATAGTGGGATGCTCCAGTCACTATTGTGCAATTGTGCAAAGATTATCAGACAACGTTGCTCAGTGTCACCGTAATTGCACCATTATTCCGTGAAGAAAGAGTAATTCTGGCACCACTTTTCATTCATAGAAAAGTCTGTGAATGAAAAGTGGTGCTAGAATTAGTCTTTATTTGTGGGAAAATAACCCAATTATGGCATTATCACATGACATTGTCTGATAATCTTTGTGAAATTGCACAATAGTGACAGTGTAGCCAAGAGCCTAGTTGGGGAATTTTACTATTAGCTCAAATTGCGAGATGGGTCGGCTACAACAACCCTGAGAGGTCGCCTCCCGCTGTGTATACCAAGAGGGCCGGGGTTCAAGGAATTCTGCAGAGACAGGCTGGTCTAATTAATGTCCAATTTATTAAAGAGAAAAACAATCACACAATGCACTCACACACACACACAAACATACAAGGCTGAGGAAAGTCAGTAGTTAGCGTTGGGAATAGGTTTGAGGCTTGCCAAAGTGGGAATTCTCCTCAAGGATCCAGAAGAGACAGTGATTTCTGGGACGAGTCCACTCCGCACGTGGGTTTGAGTGGCTCTCGCTGGTGACCAAGTTCAGAGATCAAACTGACGTGGAGTATGCAGACCTCTGTACTGGCACACTGAGTGCCCAAAACTGGGGGTTTTTATAGGGGAAAAACCCCTTCTGGCAAAGGTGCCTAATGGTGGACTAAATGCCTGGACAATAGGGTCTGATGCTCTTAAGAGGATTAATCTATTGTGGTGATATCCTGAGGACTGGTATCAGGATATCAAGAATTCTGAGGAAGAGGGGAGTCAGCGGATTAAGGAGGACAAACATTACACCTCCTAATGGCTAGGTGATGATCCCATTGCGACTTCCTAGACTATCTGGTGATGGTATTATCTGAGAAGATGTGTACTATAATCCTCTCTTTCCTGCTTGACCAGTCCTTTCTGGTCTGGCCAGTATCCAGGCTTGACCAGCAGCCAGGGTTCATCTAGGGGTCATATCAATATATATATATATATCATTTATGCCATGATTTTATACAGGGCACTTCGGGTAACAACAGGAGCATCCCACTATGCTCCTGTCACTTTTGGCCATGTGAAAATGTCCCTAGAGATTGCTAGAGAGAACACCTCTCTAGACATATGTAGGTCCTCCAGCACAATTCTGTGGTCAGCCTCTGGTGGATGTTGACCAGAGTTGCACTGGAGGACCGAGAAACTCCTAGAGAGGCGTTCTCTCAGATAAAAAAAAAACTGGTTTTTTTATTTGTGGTTTTTCCACTTTCATGAGTTTCCTGTGTCCCTAACCCCAGCAAATATGGAGGCCCCATTGTGTGTATATGCATGTGTGTGTTACCATTCCCTCTCTATTGCAGACAGAAAAGTCAGGGCTGCATTTCAGGCAAGCAGAAAGGGAAATCAAAATTCATGGATGGGGTGAATCTCAACACTGCTGTTGTGCTGCTCTCCCAGATCATTTTCTTTCCATTTCCATACTCTCTCTCCCCCAGCACTATGCTGAATGATTACATATCATGTCAGGGGCTTTTGGATAAATTATATTGTCCTCCATAGCTGGCCCATGAAAGCCAAACAAAGTAAGGAAAAAATACATGATAAATGATAATCAGAATGGCTAAGGTTATTCCGTTCCATATGTTTTATACTGCAGTTCCCATCAGCCTTATCTGGCATAATCCATGATGAAAGGACATACAGATTCATTTACATCAACCTTCCCAAATCCAATGTTATTCAGATGTTTGAATTTCCATCTTTTTTGATCCCATGCTGCTGTGTTTTGCCTTTCCTATTGGAACAAAACTGAGAAATGTGTCAGTGATCACATAGCCTAATACCATTCTCTCACTCTGGGGTGCCTTATGTATTTTAGAAGGTGTATTTTCATTGCTACAATGCAGGGTCCAACATAAAGATAAAATGCATGAGTGTTCACCACCTCGAGGTTTTATATTAGCTCATTTTAGGTGGCCCAGTTTCTTGTTGCGTGCCTTCAAGTTGCTTTCGACTTAAGGTGAACCTAAGGAAACGCTGTCAAAGGTTTTATTGAAAAGATTGTTCAGAGGGGACTTGCCCTTGCCTTCCTCTGAGGTTGAGACTCTGACTTCTCCAAAGCTACCCAGTGGGTTCCATGACTGAATGGGGATTTGAACCCTGGTTTCCAGAATCCAATGCTCAAACCATGCCAGCTCTCTGGGCCAGTTTGGTAGTCAGCTATTGTAGTAATCTGGTTTAATGCTGCTCAAAGTGATTGGTCCATGGACTGGTACCTGTCCACAAGCCATCAGCTGCTAATCAATGATTAGTTTCCAGGGACAAAAAGAAAAATAGCCAGTGGGCACAAAGAGTTTGTGGGGGGGGGGGTGCTAGTCTCTCACATTAAATAGCTTAAGAAGCACTGGTTTAATGTTGCTGTTTTGTTCCTCCAAATAAATGCTTCATATCAAAGCTATTTTACTTTGTTGTTCACATGGAATATCACAGCACTCTACACACTGGAATAAATGAGCAGTTCCAGAAATAAAATGTAAGCGGAACTGTAAGTTGTACCTTCTAGTAGACAGATTGTCTGCACATGTAATGCAATGACTGACAGACTAAATACATTGTAGACTCATTGACATGCTTTTCACTGTCATTCAGGGGTGGGAAAGGACAAAAAAGGAAAGAAAGAAGCAGGGAAATTATGCTGTTGCCCAAGTATTGACTTCCAACAGGTCAGAGTGCATTTTCTTCCTGGCAAGATTTATTTTCAGTCTCCTTTGTTCCATGTAAATGACACCTGAGATGTTCAAACTACACTATGATGCCATACAATGGAAGCAAACCAAAAGCATTTGGAGGAAGGGGAGGAAAAAGAAAGATCCACTGAATCTCAATAGGAGTTTTAGGGATGCACTAGAATATACCTCTGTTATGAAGCATACAGTCATAGGCATCCAAAAATATGTTTCTAGGTAAGGCAAGCATCTTTTTCCTGAAAGACACTCATTCCTGCTGTGTCTCTGATTAGCCCTTAGTCATGCAGGCAGATGAGAAACTAGCAATGGCTAACATTTCTGGTGTCTATGGCTGTATCCACAATGAAGAAATAATCCAGGTTGACACCAGTTTAACTGCCATGGCTTAGTGCTATGGAATTCTGGGACCTGTAGTTTGTTGTGGCACAATAGGTCTCTGAAAAAGAAAGCTAAATGTCTCGCAGAATTACAAAACTACAATTCTCAAAATTTCATAATATTGAGCCATGGCAATTAGAATCATAGTGTTGGAAGAGACCCCAAGGTCCAATCCCCTGCCATGCAGGAACTCACAATCAAAGCACTCCTGACAGATGACCGTCCAGCCTCTATTTAAAGACCCCAAGGAAGAAGACTCCACCACACTCCAAGGGAATGTGTTCCACACTCAAACAGCTATTACTGTCTGGAGGTTCCTCCTAATGTTGAGGTGGAATCTCTTTTCCTGTAGCTTGCATCCATTGCTTTGGGTCTTAATTTTCTGGGGCAGCAGAAAACAAGCTTGTTCCATCCTCAATATGACACCCTTCAAATACTTTGAACAGGTCTATCATATCACCGCTTAACCCTCTTCCCCAGGGTTACATACACGGCTCCCAAAGTCTTTTCTCATAGAGCATGTTTTTCAGACCCTTCACCATTTTGGTTGCCTCCTCTGGACATGCTCCATCTTGTCGACATCCTTTTTGAATTGTGGTGCCCAGAACTGGACGCAGTATTCCAGGTGATTGGTACTATTACATCCCTTGATTCTAGACACTATATTTCTGTTGATCCAATCTAGAATCGCATTGGCCTTTTTAGCTGCCACCTCACACTGTTGATTCATGTTCAACTTGTGGTCTATTAAGACTCCTAGATCCCTTTCATATGTAGTTTTGTTAAGTCACGTGTTTCCCATCCTATATCTGTGAATTTCAGTTTTTTCTGCCTAAGTGCAGTCCCTTACATTTCTCCATGTTGAAATTCTTTTTTCCCCCCAGTTTTGGCCTAGCTTTCTAAACTATTAGGGTCAATTTGAATGTTGATCCTCTTCTCTGGGGTATTAGCTACTCCTCCTAATTTGGTGTCATCTGCAGATTTGATAAGCACGCCCTTTCACCCAAGTCATTGATAAAGATCTTGAATAGCATTGGGCCCAGGACAGAACCCTGTGGCACCCCACTAGTCACATCTCTCCAGGATGAAGAGGAGTCATTGCTAAGCATCCTTTGGGTTCAGCTGGTCAACCAATTACAAATCCACCTAACAGTTTCATTGTCTAGCCCACATTTTACTACCTTGTTTGTAAGAATAAAAATGGTATCAACCTGGATTATTTTTGCAGTGCCGATGCAGCCTGTGAAGTTCAGGCAGTCACCATGTTGCATGGATCACCCCCGAAGCAAAGACAGCTGCCATTTCTTAATAGTTTATGAAAATCTGTGTGGAGAAAACAGTTCCCATTGTTACTGTGACACATGCATACACAAGTACACACACTACAAAATAGGCCCAGTCCACTTATTGCCGTTGTCAGTCACAATGAAAAGGGAAATTACGTTTACATGTGGCTTTTCTACAATGCATTCATAATGTATGATGTGATTAAGCATGTGATTCAATTAAAATACCAACTGAAAATCCTGGATCTCGTCACTGTGCATCACTTGTGCACATCTGGATGAAGCAACAACTTTTAAAAATATGTTTGTTATTTGTTAACTGTCCCTGAGTTGATTTCAACCCATGGTGACCCTGTGGATGAGACATCTCCAAAAACCCGTCCTCCACTATTTTACTTAGTTCCTGCAAATTCATACCCATGACCTCCTTAATAAAGTCCATCCATTTAGCATGTGGACTTCCTCTCTTTCTACTTCCCTCCACTTTTCCTAGCATTATTGTTTTTTTTTCCAATGAGTCATCACTTCTCATGATGCATCCCAAGTACGTTAGCCTTAGTTTTGTCATCTTGGCTTCCAGGGAGATTTCTGGCTTGATCTAGGGCCCATTTCTTTATCTTTCTGGCTGTCTGTGCAATCCTCAGCACTCTTCTCCAGCACACATCTCAAATGAATGGATTGTCTACCTATCTTCTTTCTTAACTGTCCAGCTCTTACATCTATACATAGTAATGAGGAATACAATAGCTTGTATGAGTCTAACTTTTGTGCTCAGTTGTATAACTTTGCATTTTAGAATCTCTTTTAGTTCTTTCATATTCTTATTCTTAATCTTCTTCTGACTTCCTGACTGCTGTCCCTATTTCTATCATTGTTTGATCCCAGGTATGAGAATTCTTTTACTATTTCTATTTCCTCATTGTCTAGGTTGAATTTGCATAAATTGTTCGTGGTCATTATCTTTGTTTTCTTTATGTTCATCAGTAAGCCTGTCTTTGTACTTTCTTCCTTGATCTTTCCTAGTAGTTGTTTCAGGTCTGGGAGGTATTTTGCTGGTATTACAGTGTCATCAGCCCTGGTGGCGCAGTGGTTAAATGCCTGTACTGCAGCCACTCACTCAAAACCAGAAGGTGGCGAGTTCAAGACCAGCAAAGGGCTGAAGCTTGACTCAGGCTTGCATCCTTCCGAGGTCGCTAAAATGAGTACCCAGATTGTTGGGGGCAAATAGCTTACAATTGTAAATGAAGCTGTTTGTTTAACAAATTGTAAGCCGCTCTGATAGTCTTGGCTGAAGAGCGGGGTATAAATAAAAAACATTATTATTATTATTATTATTATTATTATTATCTGTGTATCTTAGGGCTCAGCAGATGGTCCCTAAGGGGAGGCTCAGTGTCATCTCTTTCCTTGCTGGATCGGGGCTACAGCAACCACACACCAAGGCCCCAATATGGCCTTTCCACAGAGCAAAAAGAAGCTGCAGAAAGCGACTCCTTTTCGCATCATGGAAAGGGCATCCTAACTGCCATGGTGACAGGTTTTTGGTGCAGCGCATTTAAACCACCATGTGGTTGGGCACATGGTGTGATGCCAGCATGTGGGTGGCTGGCATGCAGACATCATGCCTCTACACCAGCATATAACGCTAATCTGTAGACACTCTTATATGATTGATATTCCTTCTTCCTATTTTCACTCCTGCTTTTCTTGCAATACATTTTGCATATTGTAAGCCTGATTTTCTTACACTATGTTCTGCCTATAAATTGAATAGGTAGGGTGATAAGAAAGTATAAACATGAGTAAAATCTATCACATTAGCACCCCGGATGTACTAAATGGGGAAAACCTACCACTGCTCTGCACACAAGATTCAAGAACCATAAGTCAACTATCATAACTACAAACTTGGAACAACCCATTGCTAAACATTTTAATTCTGAGGGACACAAGATTCTCTGACATGTCTATATTTCCAATGGATACATGTCTGAGAAATGAGAAAACTTGATGTACAGACCTGATGCTACAGAGCCTTAATGCAGAGGTCAATAGCACTCTTCTCTCCAGCACCATCCTCTGGGTTCCATTCTTAGACCCAGGGAATTCTGTAAGTGCTACTGGCTGCTGCATATCTCTCTCATTCCAAAAATGTAGAAGATGAAATGTGTTATGCTTTTTACAAATGTACTTTACAAATGTACTTCCGTTTTATAGTATCCCTCTGGGATCCTGGTTCTATTTGTAAACAGTGTTGCTCAGCTGTGAGTGACAGAGAGAGGACAGACAGATAAGAGGGGCAGGGGGGAGAGGGAGAGTGATTTTTATTTTGGGTTTCTGTCATGAACAGGACTCAGGACAGTTTATAATAATCTGTTTATGATCGTATGAACGTTTGGCTTCTGTTCAGCATCGATCAAACATTCAGAAACCTGTTTCTTTAGGCACATTCATCAAACAAAAATGTCTATTTACATTCAACAAATACTATTATGGAACTTCAGTATGGAAAGAACTCATGCAGCACATTTGAGGCTGTGCGAAAGAAGTTGTAGCATGAACTTGTGGAGTCTGTCAGCTCTTAATAGCTTTAATAAAACTTCAATTTTTAGGAACATAAGGACGAAACAGATGGGCAGGAAAAAGTGGCTTGAAGCTGCCTTTTCTAAAGCCACATTGAAACCTCACCAACCGCACCATTGGCTCCTAAGGCAGCTGGAGTGTGCATGCCATGACCACATGACATGGCTTCATGCCAGGAAGAACGGGGAAAAAAGCTGCTTCTTTTTGAAACGTCTTTTCTCTGCATAAGGCACCTAGAGGGCACTTTCCTGCTGGCTTCAAGGCATGTGTCACTAAATGTCATGCCTTCAAGCCAGCCTGAAAGCATCTCTTTTTGCCTGTCTGTTTAGTCCCTTAATCATTGACGTTGCATTATGTAAATTCTTCACAATATTTTGGAAGAACCATAATACCTGATTAAGTTCTAGCCTAAGGCCAAGACAGTTTCCTTTCTCTGTCCAAGGAGGAGCAATGTGACAGATCCCCTTTCCAGGCTGGCCCCACATTTCTAACCCTTTGGCTCCTGTCACTCACGTTGCCCCTTGCTCTCTTTTAATCCATTCCTGGATTGGATACTTGGGCCACAAGGTGCCTCACTATGCAGACCAGTGACTGTGTTGTTTTGATGGGTTCACTGTGGTGTGGCCAGCCCTCTCCACCAGTTTAAAAGGCACAGTTTTAATAGATACATTTTAAAATAATAATAATAATAATAATAATAATAATAATAAATAATGGTAATGTGGAAGTGTATTAAGACACACTTAAAGAAAATACATTATATTTTGAACTACTTAATCATTCACATCCCCCCAAAATCTTATTCACTTCCTCCCTATGGCTGACAGTCTATTACCATCTTTTCTCTATCTGCCTTCTGACAAAGATATGCATCAGTAGTAGTAGTAGTAGTTGTTGTTGTTGTTGTTATCCTTTTTTATATAGCACTGTAAATTTACACAGCACTATACATACAATTATTTAATTAGATGGTTCCCTGCCTTCATGCTTTGTACCATTTCTCCCTCACAGGTTCCCCCTTTACAGCATCCCGAGCTGTGATCATCTGGCTCCAACCAGGCTCGGCCAGCTCCCCCTTCACAGGCAGATGCTCAAAGCCAGAATAATAGGTTTTCCCTGAGTTTCATCTTGGTGAGCAAACAGTACATACTCCAGAAATGAGATGTACGTGCTTCCACAACAAAGTCACCACTAAATCAATGGATGGCTGTGCACACCCTTAAGTACCCAACTGCTGAGTGCTAACTGAATTGGTTGCCTTAGCCATATTTCTTGAATCAAACTGAACCCTTATGTTAAGGTAACTAGAAACTACTGTTTACAAAGGAAGATTTCCCCCTTCTAGGCCCACTTGTCAATGTTGAAGTATGTTGTGTTTGTTTTACTTAAAAGAGACAATAACCACCTCTGGAACTTCAGATATAATGTCTTTAATGTATTCTGGACTGACCCTGTTAACAAAGGGTTAGGTGTTGCATATTACAGTAGTAGTATGGAAAAGCTGTCACACAGAGATGGCTGCCAGTAGAGATAAAACACGGGAAGAACAAGGTACTCGAGAGACATCACAGGGACCAAGTCATTGATCATGAGGATATGAATAATACACCTGACCTAAGAAAGTTGTTTGCATCTTTTGCACCTTTCAGAATAGACACAGTAATTCCAAGAATACAAAGATAATACAGATTTTTGATATGTTCACCAGAATGCACATTTTCTCAGCCTTTCTGAACTTTCCTTAAAGCATCAGGGTGCACTGCTTTTGCTCAGATGATAAGCCTTTCCCAGCAATGGGGGCAAAGGATACCAGCTCAAAAAGCTGGTGGGTAACCATGAATTTTCACACTTTTATTTATCATTACAGTTTTAAGTCACTTGCATAAACTCATTTCCATAATTTACATAAACTAGGGCGGATAAATAACAACTTTTTGATTTGCTGCCTCTTTTTGGTGTTGCCGTCTGTTTTCTGACATAAAAATAGAAAGCCTTTAGGATATTTTGAAGAAAATTAATGGTTCATGTTTTATTCTTATTATTTTTTGTTATGACAAGAGTGAATGCATGACTATATGAGAACTGAAAACATAATTTTCTGAGGCATTCCAGAAACATTGCACTGTTGGCTTCAGAAAGCCCATAATATGGATACATATTTTAAAAAAGAACTCTACCCTTTAAAAATGCCTTATCTAGTCAATCTGTGTTCCTCCAAACAGAGTCACACACCAGCTCCTATTAGCACAAGAGATGATGGGAATCAAAGCCCTTTGACATCTGGAGGGGATGCTGTTTGCCTGCTCCATTCTAAGCAATGGAGCTTCAGATCATTTTCACCTTACCTTAAACAAACTGGAACATAAAGTGAAAAATACAGAGAGAAAAATATGGCAATATTAGGTGCCGAGAAATCATGAAAAGAGGTGATGGCTGATAAAGAGGGGTTCAGAGAAACCAGGGAGGAAGCAAGAGGTTCATGATTATGGAGTTTATCACACGGGAGGAATTTCTCTCAACTGCGAATGGAGCCAATTCGAATTCACATAAATTCGCTAGTTTAGCGAATTTATGTGAATTCTAATTGCATTTGGAATGTGCCCAGAATGACTTCCCATTGCCCGAAAATGACTCCCCATTGCCCGAAATTGCATGAGATACTCTAATATGCAATAACATGAAACCCCATGAATGCATTCAGAATGACTTCCCATTGCCCGAAATTGCGTGAGATACACTCATACGCAATAACATGAAACCTCATGATTGCTTTCAGATTGCCATTGGATATAATTCTCCCAAATTCCATCGTATGATAAACTCTAATGTGAGAAGAGTGCAGAAAAAGAAGGAGCAGTTAAGAAATGTGAGGTTCAGAGAAAGGGACTATAAAGAACCCTGGCTCATCATTCTGGGCAGGTGTAGCTAGGAAAAGGAGAAAAGATGAACACAAAGAGGAGTTCTGGGAAATCTGTACAGGTGAAAAACAGGAAAAACAACCATGTGGAGCACATGGGGAAAGAATGTCATAAAGAATGAACTGAAAACACTGATTTCATACTGTAAGACAAAATAATTTTCTGTGGATAATGTCATGATGTGGTTCACTTGCATTAGCATTAGTAAAAACAGAGAAGTGAGCCCTCTGACCTCTGAGTTGTACATCTGTACTCTACACTGTATGCCTTTCTTGCTATGAAAATAGATTTGTAGAAGTGGGTTCCTGTACTCTCACACTCATAAGAAATTAATTATTGCTAGCCTTGAAAAACACAAGTGTCACCTTGTAACAGTTGTAAACAAAGTCACTAATCATAATCTGTTACATGTTATGCTAAATAAATATGAATATTAACTTTGATGCACAAGGAATGAAGCTGTCTGTTACCAGAGTCTGCATAAAGTATTAAGAAGGCAAGCTGGATGATGGCCTGAGGACCCCCCCCCCCCTTTATCTTGGGGAAAAGCCACACCTCAATTCAAAAGTGAAAACTGGGATTTTCCTTCAATCCCCCCCCCCCTAAGAAAATGGTTTCATTGATCAGAGCAGTCAGGGATTAACTGTTTTGTTTATCTCCACTGAATAAGAGGCCTAGCAAACTGACTCAGGCTGCTACACCCCCTCCCCTTTTATTGTGCAGCTTCCAGAGATTTTGGGTAACTCTATCTGGATTTCAAAGAGGGTAAATGTCTATACTTAATTGGATTAATCTCCATTGTTCTCTACTGTCCAGACCATCTAAGTTGTTATTAGTGCCTGAAGAGCTTGTTATCATTTGCACAAGCTTTGAACTCATCATTTTAAGCATGTTTTTGTTTTTTGAACCCTCCACACAATAACACCGAGGGCAGGTTTTGCCCCACCCAGAGGTGCTCCCTTTACTTTAGGAGCCAGCCCCCAAATTAGGAAGAGGTTAAATGCAGTGACACACACACACACAAACACACACGTGAGCAGAGAGAGAGAGAGACATTTTGGGACTTGTTTCACTGCCTTATGCTGCTCCAAAATCCAGTCATCAAGACATCTCTTCAGATCAGAGGGAGAGAAAATCTGTGTGTGTGTTTTAGTCCATAGTCCCTTAAGCTTTACTACATCCTTCTAGCCCTCTCACATTGATCAGTAGCAAGGTTTTAGCTCGCATGCCATTTTCCCCCTCTCTTTGACTTTGAGAAACAGCTTGCGTTGAATATAGACTGTTCTAGCAGTTTCTTCTGCTATGTTTTTCTGTCTTTTTAATAAATAAGTATTGTTTTCGCTGCAAAGCCAGTTTTTCCTTCCCTTTTACTTCGTTTCTTCCCTTTTACTTCATTCTCATTTGGAGCCACTCTGGTTAATTGCCCATTATTAAAACCATCAGCTTGTAAGGTCCTGCAAAGGGTTAGTGACTGGTGGAGCCTCCCCTTCACTCAAACCAGTAAACAGTGCATTGCTCTTAACAAATTGTAATAATAATCATTTATTTCTCAGCCAACTCTCCCTATGGCTTGGGGCATGGAACAAAAGATTAAAGCACAGCAACAAATAGATAAATAACACAGTTAAAAACATGAACATCAATTAAAATACATAATAAGTTAAAAGAGCATTAACATCAGTTAAAAAGCATACATATTAAAAACAATCAATTCATAATTTAAAATGTCACGATTTCGACACACCATTTAAATAGTCCTGGCAAAAGAGTTTGGTCTTGAATGCTGTTTTAAACTAGAATAGCATATCCAGATGTCAAATATCTTCCAGCAGGTCACCCCACAATCTAGGGGTGGCTGAAGAAAAAGTCATCTGATTAACAGCTGCCAGTCCTGACTGACCTCCAGAAGACCCAAATATGCACGACAGATTATACAGGAGAAGGAAATCCCATAAGTAAGCTGGACCCAAACCACATAGAGCTTTAACCATTATTTTGTATCTTGCTTGAAAGCTAATTGATAGGTAGTGGGATAATTTTTATATAGATGTAATATGACTACTTTAGAAGCACTAGAAACCAATCTGGCAGCCAAGTTTTGTACTAACTGGAATTTCCAAACCTGCAACAGAGGTAGCTCAATGTACAGCACACTGCAGAAGTCCAACCTTGAGGTTATCAGCATATGTACTATCATCTTTAGGTTCTCCAGCTCTAGCATGATTAGCATGCTAGAATTCATAGTCCATTGCTTATTTAAGAACAAATTTAAGAACAAATATATGTTTGGCTAGCCCATGAGAACAGACCATCATCACAGTGGCTGGAAAACAAATTTCAAAGAACTCTCAGGTTCATACAGTGGATTCTCACCAACCAGATTATAGTTTGTGCATTTATTTATTTCTGTGTGGCTTTGGAGACTGCTTTGCTGGTACCTTCTGAAGAATGCAATTCTCTTCTAAGGAAACAAACAGAGAGAACTATTATGCACACATTTTCCAATTGATCTATCTTTGTCACACGTGAATCCCATCAATTCTCCAAGGAAATCCAAGTGTATAAACATGAGACTATCTTCTGTTCTCCTCACAATAACATTATGAAGGAGATAGACCTAAGACAGAAGTGAGGAACCTTTGGTTCTCTAGATATTCAGGCTTCAACTCCTATCAGTCCACCCAGCATGGCCAATGGTAAGAGGTTATAGATGATGAAATCCATAACATCTGATGAGCCAAAGCTTCCCCACTGAGAGATAATGTTAATGTTTACTACCATCCCTGCTGAGGTCAATGGTTAAAAAGAAATATGAAGCAAATTTTCTATATAGGAACACTTTAATGACTATAGTAAGGACTCTGTGAACATTCTGTATATAGATATTTTTAAATAAAATACTGACCTACAGTAATTCTATGGTGAAGCACAACATGTGAATAACATTTGCTGGAATAATGCATAAGGAAGACACCAAGCAAAATGGGAAATACACAGAGCAGAATCATAAGAATGGTATGTTTCCACTTTCATCCTTCACATCATATTTTAACCTTTAGTTCTGATTTAACTAAATTTGATTTATTGTTTGATATCCCACCCTTCAGACAAAAAGGCTCCCAGAGTAGTTTGCAAAAGGTTAACTTGAGAGTTCTCTGCCCTTAGATTTACAATCGCAGTAAGACACACCATACAAGGAAATGGCAGTGGGGAAGAGGATTATATCAAGCAGATGCTAGTAACTCTTCTCTTCCACAGAGGCCAGAGCTGTGATAGCTGGGATGGAGGGAAGACCTTTAATCAGCCTCTAGGGCCTATGCAAAATGGAGCTGTGCCTGCCTATTCTTTGAGTTGTTTAAATCAACTGCTCTCTGTTGAATGTACTATCAACTTACAGACAGATAGAAGCTGAAGTAGGAAAATGCCCCCTGACATTCTTCTGAGCAGGATGGATCAATAGTGCCCTGGGACAGAATTGAAGCCTATCTTGTATTTTAACAGCTAAAAATGAAAAACCTTGTGGAAGAGAACTAGGAGCCATCACTACACTATAAAGTGGATTTATTTAGTCCTTACTTTTATATCCTGCCTTTTCTCCAAATGAGCTCAAAGTGACATACATGGCTCTTCTCTCTTCACTTTATCCTTATAATGTAGGTCAGGCTGAGAGGGAATGACAGGCTGAAGGCCAGCAATGAATTTTATGGCTCACTCAGGACTAGAAATTTGATCTCCTGATTCCCAGTGCGATATTCTAACTGCTACACTTTACTTCACCTGTCTGCCAAGAAAAATTTGGCATCATATCCCATAATCAGACCTGCCTCCCTCTCCACACAGATTGGCCCTAACGGAAAATGCCCCCTGGCAGCAAGAACACTCCGGGCAGATAAAGACAGATTGCAGGGCCAGAAACACATCAGCACTGGACAGCACCAGAGTAAGGATTCTCCTGACACTAGTTGAGGCCACTGAACAAGGCAAAGTTTGGGGGAGGTTTCTTTTTGGAACTAGAGCTTCCTTAATCTCCCAGCTAATATGGCCAGAATGTGGTTCACAATTCTGGAGTGTACAGAAATTGTACACTGACTCCTTTCCGACCTCTATATTTTATTATGGATTTTGGCCCCTGAAAATAAATGGCAAAAACCACCCAGTCCACTCTGTGTCATCCAAAGTAATGTAGACTAAAACAAAAACAAAAAACATTCCTTTTATTGTCTAGGACATGAAAAACAGGCCAAATATAGATTTTTTTAAAAGCCCCCTAGGGTTTGGGTTGTTGTTTTCCTTTTACTCTAAATCCTCGCTGATCAGTTCTTGATTCCTTCTTTGAAATAACTCTCGCTGAGTGTGAAGTCCTAAGCTTTCACCACTATAAATGCAATTCCCATCTATCCAAATGAATCCATATTTATCTCATAAGCTTCCCTCCAAACAATGAACTGTCCTGCTGAATCACCTTCTCTATGATGCTTCCCTGCCCCCACAAAGCCACTTCTTATTTTCCCTGCCCCTCAAGCCTATCTTTGCTATGGTACATAATCAGGATTTAGGAAACAGAACAATGCTAAACCTCTTAACTCAAACTTCATTCTAAGGGAATCCTATCTTCCTAACCCAAGGGGCCACAGGTCTGTTGCAAAAGAATAACTTTCATGAAAATGTTCCACTGTTGGTTTCCATAATGAGTTTTAATACTTCTAATGCCAATTGAGAAATTATCCAATTTGATATAAAGCAGGAGTGGGCAACACATTGCCCACAGGCCACATATTGTCTCCCTGCCCATTTTCTTAGCTCTTAGTGCCTCCTGCTGCTGCTGCCAAAAACAAACAAAAACAAAACAAAACAGAGATACATACTACTAAATTTAACACTGCTGCAAAAAGATCACATTTCCCCCTTTCCTTCTCGGCTGAAAGGGAAGGAAGCATTCTGTCTAACATGTTTGTGTTACAGGGGACACTTTCTTGCACACAGAATACAACCAGATGCCTATGAGAAGCCCAAGGTCTTAGCTTGCTCATAGGCATACTTCAAATGTGGGACTGCTGTTGTTTCTGCTGCAGCCTGAATTCAGATACATCCCAGCTTTGCCGCTATACTAAGATACATACAGCTTATAGATTCATTCCCCGCTGGCTCTTTCTGTTCAAATCTCCCTCTATAGTTGAAGCATTTGCTTTGTTTTGTAGACTTTAAAGTACAAGCCATTCTCTTCTGACTAAAAGTCTGGTGTTTTATTTCTATGTATTTATTCCTTTGTTGTTATTGTGTGTCTTCAAGACATTCAGGGTTCTCTTGGCACAAATTGTTCTGAGGGGTTTGCTTTTGCCTTCTGAGGCAACCTGCCAAGGCCACTCAACGGGTTTCCATGGCTGAGCTGGGATTTGAACCCTAGTCTCCAGAGTCATAGTGCAATGTATGTGTTCAAACCACTGCAACATACTGGCTCTTGTTTCTTTTTTTCTTCCCTTAAAAAATCTGCTATGACAGTTTATTACTGTCCTGAGCTTTTATTACTGATATAAGGTCCATCAGCAGTGTAGGACAGTATACAACATATAATCTTGCTCTGAGAATGAGACAGTTTTGTAAGTGGCAAATCCTCAACTAAATCCCCTTTTTTCCTCAGTCAGAAAAATGGGTGATCCTAGAACTCAGTCTGCAGAAAACTAAATGCCTGTTTCACACTGCAACTTCTCTGCTACAATTTTGCATATCTATGGGCTCATTCCCACTATGATTTAAAGCAAATTGTTGACCGGTTTATATGGCTGCTGTTCCCATTTGAAACCTGTTCCAATCCTGTTCACAACTCCATCCATCTGTCCATCCAGCATCTAATACAGTGATTCCCAAACTTTGGTCATCCAGTCTTTTGGACTTCAGCTCCCAGAAGCCCTACCTAGCTTGACCAGCATTCAGGAATTCTGGGAGTTGCAGTCCAAAACATCTGGAGGACCAAAGTTTGGGAACCACTGATCTAATACATGGTTAAGAAACTTTTTTTCCTGTCAAGGGCTACATTTTTTGGAGGTAGTTTACTGGATGGGAATAAAATCATTTCATTTGAGATGTGGTGGTGGAGTAGAGTACTGAGAATCCTGGGGACAAACACTCCAAAGTGCCACGTAAGTGTTACAACCATTATGAGAAGTGGCAGGTATTAATCATTTCTACAGTAAAAGGTGCAGAATGGTTTGTAACCTTTCTTTTTCAGAAGATGAAGTTCCACAGATCCTCCCTCCTGACCCCATAGAACCTGATCTCAAACAGAAATTCAGGCTCAGCTGCAAAAGAGGAGAATAAGAGGATGTACAGGAAGAACACTGTACCTATTTGAAGAACTGGTGCGTACATATCCTGTTCTGTACATCTTTCTTTAACATAAAGAATTCCTCCTAGTTTCTATATCTGAAAAACAAAACAAAAATAGTTTCCTAAGTCCAGCTGGAATAAACCAGACGTTTTCCAATGACAGGTGCCAGATGATAGGTCTGGGGGGAGGGGGAGTACTAGTCCATTGCAGTAAAAATAACAGAGTTTTGACATTGTAATATTTTTATTTGACATAAATTTCCATGATTTGCAACTGAAGTACATTTTAACAGATGCATGGAATGCTGCCTGAGATAGCAGATTGTTATACACATTTTTATATGATATGAATAAACCACACCCAAGTGTCTATATAATACTGATATCATGTATTTGATGAGGTGACCTGCAACCCCCAGAATCTTATGTCCTAAAATATATGTTACCAGGCCTGAGGAAAAATACTCCAGTAGTTAGGGCAGGGGTGGAGAACCAGTGGTATTAAAGATTTTGCTGGACTCTAGCTCCCATTCGCCCCAGTTAGTACTCAGAAACCTCTGGAGGGGTTTGGGTTTACTCTGATTGAACCTATTTCTTTTCTAGTTCTCACGTCCAAGTTCCTGACATAAAAGATGATGAGAAAAGATGATTTCCCATGAGCTGTTACTAAGTTCTCTTCTAGGTTACTGAGTTCCTTCTATAACCCAAACACTGAGGTTTCTGACTCATGCCTACCAGACTGTTTCAAATGCTTGGCTATTTATACTTGAGTAGATTATATTCATTCAAAGCACTGGTGTCTGCTTCCAAATTAAATTAACACATATGTGACTGTGATGAAGCAACCTTATCAATAAATCTTGAAGTAATAATTAAGAGGATGTCAGTTTAACTGCCAAGGTTGTACTGACACACTAAAATTTAGTAGAGCAGAGATACAATCCAATATATTCTTACACAGGAGTAAGTCCTACTTAACTGAGACTTCCTTCTGAGATGTGTATAGCCTTTTAGTGTAAATGAATTTCTAGCAAGATAAGGGATTAAAATAAATCCCTATTGATATATGTTTCAAACCAACTTAGTTAAGGTTGCCATAGTTACCAAATGTGCAACTGAGTGATCATTCTGAAGTCATGTTTTAGCAGATGAAACTGCAAATTATTTTATCTGATTTTGAACAGAGCACCTTTAATTGGCCCAGACAAGTTTGGTGGGCTTGAAAATTCTTGTAATTGTATCTTTGTTAACAACTTTTGCTTCCCCAACAACAGAAATTAGTATCTTTATTTCCCTCCTATCTATTGGTGGCAATCTTTATATTAATGGCCAGTAGTGTCTGTAGGGATCCTCTATTCAAAAGAAGTAAGGATGAACAGATGATACTTGCAGATATAACTGTAACTTTTAAATTAAATTCACAAAAATCTAAAATTTAAAGGAGGGCTACCTCCTCCCTCCACTTCCTAACAAGGTTCTTGTGCTTATATATTTTAAAATAAACATGCGTGGGTATATAAAAATAAAGAGGAGGATGTTGGCTTTATTTTAGAGGAAGGAACTAGCAAAAGCAGCTGAGTTTTCCTTGCCTAAGAAAATCCTATGAAATTCATGGGGTTGAGATAAGTCAACAGACAACTTGACACACACATACACAGTCTTTAGGAAACAGGAAAGGCTGGTATTAGCCAACAAAAAAAAAGCATGAGAAAAAAGAGTTTTCAAATGCTGCCTTTCTTTCTTTCCAGCATATTTCAGAAATATTTCCTACCAGAGGGGTTAATATAATAATACAGACTTGGATTTTGTCTTCTTGACACTGAATATTCCTGGATCGCTTTAGAGTGAAATCTTAAAGGATGAGGGATGGGAAAGAATCCACTCTGAGGTCAGGGCTTCTGCCATATTCAAGGCATGCTGAAATCTTTCCAGCGGGGCAGAAGCCTTAGCATTCTCCCCTTTGCGAGGCTTGTTCTTCCCATGTTCCCTAGTTGTTAGACTAGGGGTGAACAACTCAAGAGGATATGAGGACCACCATCACCCACAAGCTGCACCTACTCCAGAAGGTTACTTCAACTTTTTAAGCTGTTACCCATATAAGGTGGTAGTGATGGTGGGACCCAAATATCAGATGGGAGCAATCACACACCCTTGAAATGTATCTACACTCTTGAATATGATGCAAATATGATTGTATAGTTCATAAGGCACTGGCTCAAGCAGATCCAGATTCTCTTCCCTCCCATCCACTCACCATCACAACCTCCCATACCTGGCCTTCCCTGCAGTCAGAGTTCCAACCTTAGACACTGAGGCAACCACAGAATCCATCATGGGGCCTCGCTGGGGCCAGGAAGGGAGATCCAACAGTGGATCTGCCCATCTGAATGAAAAGCCCCCAGAGTGTCATCAAAATCTTTGAGGTAGGATCTATTCCTTCGAATCACCTCAGGAATTTATTCCTGGGAATACAAGATTACAGCCTTATGGTCTATGGCATGCCATCTTTTCTCCTGTGCACATGGTGTTTTCAATAGAATAGATTAAATTTGGTCCAAATTTCCAGTAAATCACCTGTTTTACCACAGTATGAGGACATCAAGCCAAATCATTTAGTAAACCCTACTCCTAAACTGCTGTATTAGCATTACAGTGGGCCCTCCACATTTGCTGGCTTAGGGGTGTAGGACCCCCATGAAAGTGGGTAAAAACCCAAATAAACTCCTTTTTTAAAACCTGAAGAGAACACCTCTCTGGGAATCTGTGGGTCCTCCAGTGCAACTCTCTGATTTACATCCAGCAAACGTTGACCATGGAATTGTATTGGAGGACCTACAAATGCCTAGAGAAGTATTTTCTCTTGGAATATCTAGGTTCTCCAGTGTGACTCTATGGTCAACCTCTGGCAGTCATGCTGGGGGACCTAGAGATTCCTAGAGAGAACATATTAATCAAATCTGTGAATAATCAAACCCACAAATGTGGAGAGCCAACTGTTTGTTAGTACTGGTGTTGTAGCTTCCCTTTCCCTCAGAGCAAAAATACAATATGGCAAAAGAGCTAACAGAACTAGTGCTGATACTAGGACCAGGCAGGAGAGAATTAACAAAGGCATATAAGGTTGAGGTAGATAAATTGAGCAGAGAGAAAAAAATGATCCTGACTGATGTGGGGGAAACTTGCCCTCCTTCCCCCCCCCCCCCCAAATAACATTACAGTGTAGTGCAATGGTTTGAATGTAGGTCTATAATTTTGGGAGACCAAAATGTGAATCCCTTTGGTCCTGGAAGCCTACTGGGTGACCTCTGGCAAATCACACTCTCTCAGCCTCAGCATAAGGTAATGACAAACCCCCTCTGAACAAATCTTGCTCCCTAAAATCATGTGATATGTTTATCTTAAGAGTTGGCAATAAGTTTGAAATGCACTGAAGACATACAACTACAAAGACAAAGGAGTCTCTCTGTTCTCACAGCCACCTCTAACTTTATAGTCTAATTATGCAGAATGGATGATAAAAGGGGTGATTTTAAAAATGCAGTGAATGTAATCGGTAAGATTAATAACTGCATTTTCTCCAAGAGTCATATTTATTTATTATGGAAGCAAAAAACATGCAAGGTAACAGCCTCATACTATTGCATGCATTTCTATACAGAAATAAGTCTCAATTAATTAGATGCTGTATAGAACGGGTAAGCTGTTATAGGACTGTACCCAAAGTAATGTCAAAGAGCAATCATACTGAGGGGGAAAATTTTCAGATGCAAAACAATTTCACTAACCCTTAACCTGGGAAGAAGCAAAAATAACAAATAATTAAGCTAGTTTTGTTAGATAAGGTTAGAAAACCTCCAACATCACAGGCTAAACCAACATTAAAAAGTAAGAGGACAGCTTTGAAATCACCAATTCCTTTTGCAAATAAAACTGATGCAATTACAACATTAATAAATCCACTTTTACCCAGTGGCACTGCCACCCACCAGCCCAGAGTACTGTGTGGCCTGAAGGCAGCCCCCAAAAAGGCCTTCAGGGTTTGATGCAACTGCTCACATCAGACCCTGAAGGCATCCCCCACAGCAGCCACCACTACTGAGGGGGGCAGCACTGTGGCCTCCGGAGAGCCAGTTCAGGGTCCAGTGTGGCTGCTAGGCAAATAGAAAAGGGTGTACCACCCCACCAGGAGATCCTTCTCTAGGGTGTCACCCAATGCAGTCCATACGCCTCATGCCTCCCTGTGACACCTCTGCCTGCATCGAGGCTGCGTTTCTACTCATATCTACCCAGTAATACATTCTACTGAGTTCAGTGGGCTTGTTCCTAGGAAAATGCATGTAGAGTTACAGCTCAAATCTATCTCTGCTTCTTGAATAATATTTATGCCTTTATGTTCTCCTCTTACACCTATTATCCAGCAGAAGGCTGAATGACAATGCTACTACCCCAACAAAATAAATTTATTTTTAAAATGACACAGCCTCTGAAAATAATACAATTGAAATTTGGATTCTTTTTATTCTTCCTGTAGTGTGTCCTTTAGGGCCATAATTTTCACTATAGAAATTTAAAAGATGAGCGTGTTTTTGTTAATCAAGTCTGAGACTATTAACAATTCAAACCAGTGCTCAGAATAGAAAATGTTGCTCCTTCAGATATTCTGGACTACAGCCTCAAGAATCCCTCAAGAAACCCTTGCCATTGGCTGTGCTAGCTGGTTTTTCTGTGAAATCATAGAATCATAGAGTTGGAAGACACCACAATGGCCATCCAGTCCAACCCCCTGCCAGGCAGGTTCTCACAATCAAAAGAAATAAGTGTGATAAAAAGGGACAGGATACTAGCATTGAGAATATTTTCTTTATTAACCAGGAGGCTTCTTTACCTGGCATCTCTTGTCAATGTTCCATTAGGAATCACTTATAAAGATGTGGCATGCTGTTTTTGTCTGAAAGAGCTTTGCCACGGGGGGGGGGGGGGATGATATCTTCTAATTAAAATCAGTTAAGAGCACTGCCCTTGATCTCCATCCTTTGCAGAATGCACTCAAAAGCCTTTTTTGCACCTGTTTATTAAGACCAGGACATTTTTTGTTTTAAGAATTTTTTCCTTATATAATTTACAAGTAGTGATGGAAAAGATTCACGATCCTCGCTAAAATTACCTATTTCATACCTCTTGAGATTTATTGAGAGATAAAATACATCTTCCCTCAAAATATTTCATATTTGTTGAGGCTTGTAGTGTATTTCATATGCGAAACACAAGGCATAAATGTTAAAAATGTGAATGGTTGAAATGCTATTGCTTACCATTGCACATTTTCCAGGGTCATACAATGGTGCCAGACAAAATTGCTGCCATTGCATTGAGAGGGAAAAACTGCTGACTCCAACCAGCCTATTACTCAAATGTATTATTTCTTTCTTAAAAAACATTACTTCTTTCACAGCTGCTGTGTCCACAGCCTTTTCATTCCTGCTGCTGGGCATAGGGCCCCAATAGGTTTCTGGCCAAACATATGAAAGATGCACATGAATAAGCTTTAGACAATGAGGTAAAATGTGTACAAAATGTGTGCATTAGAAAGGATGTGTAAGTAAAGCCATATATTTTGGAATATGTGTATGGAAAATATGCACAAAATTCAATGTGGTAAAAAACAACAACCAAGGTTTTATTACATGATTCAAAAAAGGCAGGGAGATATAGGTATGTAGATTAGATTTGGAGAAATTTAATGAAAACAGACCTTGTACATAATGTTTGTACAGAAAGGTGTCTAATGCTCCTTCAGCCCAGCTGACAGTACATATCAAGGAGGGCAAAAAGAGGCCTGTTTTTATAAGGAAATTTTGCTTCTAACATAAGATGTGGAGATATGTAATGAAGGGAATTTTTACATTTTCTGCAAATGAACAGGCAGAGAGGGCTTATCAGTTGCACAAAACCAGGACTTATTCAATCCAGGACTTGCTGAAAGTTGATGAGAGTCCATAGTTTGTAAATGAAGCAACTAGGATATACAAGCTTCAGAGAGTGGAGCTGCCTAGGATTAGGGTATCCGATGGATTGCATTTGATGAATACATTTGTGATTTAGGCTATGTGTATAAGGTGTATTCCAAATATAAATAAATTTCATGTTTAGTTTTGGATCTCATTTCCAAGATATCTCATTACGTATATGCAAATATCCAAAACCCAAAACATTTTTGGTCCAAAGCATTTCAGATAGGTGAGATTTAACCTGTACATCTTTAATATGCAAAGGGATATTAGCACTTTTGAGACTAACTGAAAGAAAGAAGTTGGTTGCATGCACTTTTATAGACTACAACCTACTTCTTCAGGATGTTTGAAGTGGAGAACTCAGAGACAGACCTACTATATACACCATTTGTGTGTGGGAATGTCAATCCAAATTCAAAATCTTGTATGTATGGAGATGAGGTGGTAAGTACAGTTTTAACAATGGTTGCTGGGAGACAAAGGTTGGAAAAAAACTGTTATTTACAGCCAGAGAGAGTAGATAGCCATATGAATGAGTGTTGGAATGTAGTGTGGGAAACAAAGAGGGATGTGATGAATGGTTTAGGGTGCCCTCAAGAGGACAGGAGTTTTATAGTACTAAAATATGTGAAGTGTAACAGGAAACAAGGAAATGGTTTCCAGCCTCATAAACTTCTAGAAGATGAAAAGTCCAGAAAGTTTCTGACTCTTAAAAAATATCAATAAGCAGTAGAGTTCAAGCATTTTATTAATAATCCTTAAATGGGACTAAGGGGATTTACAGACCGCCCAAAAATGGGCGCCCCTTTCCACGCTGGACTGGGGCCAGGGCAGCCTCTCTTTGGGGCCAAAGTCTCCCAAATGAAAGTAAAAGCACTGACTTCCAGCCTAAGATGTTTAAGTTGTAACAATTTCAAAATACAGTGAAATTGTGTTTTTCTCTTACTTTGGGCAATATGTGACATCTCATCTGTCTCCAATAGAGCAAATGTCAACTTTTCTAATTTTAAATTAGATTATTCACAAAATATTTAAGATCTCCATGTGTCTGCTCATTCTGTCTAAAAAGGCAGAAAGCAAAAACTCCAAAAATGATATCTAACATATGTCTCTTCTTCCTCAACATATTCTTATGCTTCCCAGGCCAAATTCTTGAGGAAGGACAATCTGGTCTTTGGGCTTTGCTTAACAAAACTCAAACCATTTGAGCTGGGATGAAAGGTGTACTTGCCGCTCTGAAGCTACAACAATTTTCTTTGCTAAAGCAACAAAAACAAAGATTACTGTTCTACTTTCTCTCCTAGATAGTTAGGGAACATCAAATCTGCAGCTCAGCAATACATTTTATTAAGACAAACTAAAATGTTTACATGCTTTTGTAAGAGGTATTTTGGCTGGTCTTAATAAAATCATTGTGGATTTTGGTCTTGTATAGTATTCACCCTTCAGATATTTGTAGCTTTCTGTAGATTTTGACTGGTCCTGCTAAAGATATCATCCAGCTGTGAATGCATTAGACACTTCTGCCCATAGAAAACAAATGAAAGGACAAGATCATATCTGCATAAGCTTGTGCCACATTCATCCAACAGAAGATACTGTGGTAGTTGGTTTATAGGCAAGAGTATAATTCACAAAGAAAGATGCTGATTTTCTTAAGCAATACAGATTATCATTAACAGAGATGTGAAGTTCTACCAGCCCAGGTATGCCTCTTTTCTAGTGAGCGACACAACATTCTTCTCCCTTTCTTTCCCAGTCAGAACAACATGAAGACCTGCCAGTTTGCATGACTGTCCTATCAGAACTGAGCTGAGAAACCAGACTAGGAGTTTTCTTCTTTTGTAATGTATTCCTTCAATGCTTCTTTTTCTTTTCACCAAACCTTCCTCAGAACTGCAGCAGGGGCAAATGCTAGCCATCTGTTCTTGGGAGGTTCAAAAGGATTATTATTGATTAAAGAAGATTTGCAGAGCTAGAACTCAGAACACTTTAAAATCCAAGTGGAAAGGTGCATCAGCCCATATTCAGATGTCTGAATATGCTCTGCTGAATGAGGGAGTCTTACCTGCTGTCTGTAAGCTTAAGCTTAAGCCCGTCTCCAATTTTCTGCGTGGCTTTGTGCTGATAAACAAGTAACAGAGAACACACACAGTGATGATAAAAGCCAGCAGGACCACTGCTGCGACTGACAAGCCAACAAGTGCTCCAACACTGAGAAAAGAAAAAGCAATGAAATTTAATGAGCCAGCTAGTCTGAGGATACTGTCAAGCCTGCAGCCCCGGGAAAACATTTTGGGTACATGTATTTCATGGAAGAAGATAGACGTTTTGACAGTATAGGGAAAAATGATTCACCTTTAATGTTCTTGTGGTAGCCAAAATCATTTCACAAGAATTCACTCCCAGCCCAAAATGACATTATTTAGATCTGTAGACCAAACCACATTATTGTAATATCTAGCATTAATGAATTTGACCAATGCTGTTATCTAAACATGTATAAAACAGATCATACTCCTTTGAAATCAGGGAACTTAAATGGAAGTGAAGTCTCTATCCTCTTTGCCTTCTGAAAATAAATATATAAATGGATAAATGAGACGGAATGTCTGTACACTCTCAAACATTCATCTTAAACAGACAAAAAAAAACCCGTTCTGTCCAGAAACAAAATTTCTCTAAGTATCCCTTATCCAAAATGCTTGGGACCAGAAGTGTTGTGTATTTCAGACTTTTTTGGATTGTGGAATACTTTTATTTGCATATAGGTATATCATAAGATATCCTAGAGATGAGACCCAAGTCTAAACACAATTCATTTTTGTTTCATATATACCTTATACACAATTACACATAGTCTGGAGGTAATTTTATACAATATCTTAAATAATTTTTTGCCAGAAACAAAGTTTGTGTACATTGAACCATCGGAAAGCAAAGATATCACAATTTCAGCCATCCATGAAAAGAGTTTTGCTGGTTGGAATGTTTTAGATTTCAGAATTCTGGATAAGGGAGACTCAACCTGTACAAATTAATTTTCTATCAGCAAGTTAGTTTAAATGGCACAAGACAAGCTATGTGGTATACTTTACAATATCCTCCAGCATAGGAGAATAGCTAGGGACTGCTACTGCAAACCAGTATTTGTTTCTAGACGGATTTTCTTACTGTGCCTAGTAGTAGGGCTGGTCTTTTGAGGAAAGGAATAGGTTATGCTTCCCTTTTTCACATGCTTCTTTCAGGAGCAAACCTCATATTGGGGCAAGCACAGGCCTGAGATTCAAATAATTGACCATGTACCTGGTTTGGTCCAGAGGAGCTCATATTTACATAACTTCCATGTTGCATGGCTAGCATCTGTCAGAAGCAGTAAGAGAAAAGGAGAACAAAAGCTACAAAAATACATCCACTGCCACAGTCAGTTTTTTAAAAAAATAGTTAACAGACATGTAGAACCATGGGCTGGGACATCAGAAAGTCCCACAGGGAGCCCAAGAATTGAATGGAATTCAAGATTAATCAAGATTACAAAAGGTTTAAGCAGTATATATAAATCCTGTGATAGATTCTCCTTATGCTCTGATTCAAGAAAGATTCAGATAAGGAAACTCCTGTTACTGGAACTCCCAGATCTGTTCCTTGGGCTGATCCCAGAAAGTTTAGCATATTAGGGAGTAAACCCCTTTGTCCACTAGGCTGGTTTTCTAAAGCAGGAGTAGGGAAAGTGTAGTCCATGGGCCACACATAGTCCTCCCGGGCCATTTGAGGTCCTATGACACCCCCCACAAACACACACACCCTCACATACACACATTTATCCATGTTTTTGCACATGCCCTGGGCCATTTTAGGCCCAGGAAAAGCTTTTTTTTTCAAACACAAAGTAAACTGAAAGTTGATTTCTAGTTTTCTTGTACCTCTCAGGCATAAAACAAAACAAGAGGGGCCAAAGGCAGAGTGAAATTGCTTCCCGCAGACTCCCTGGGGGCATGCAATAGCATTTTGAACCCAAACTTTAAAAAAAGTTTTAAAAATCCCAGAGTGTATGAGCAATAGCTCTTCAGTCCCCACCCCAGTCGCCGGCAGTTGTCTGTTTCTGTTCTAAGGGGTTTGTAGTTAAATTTAGGAAAGTATGGGGGTAAAAATTGCATCTGACTGGTAGTTTGAAATATCAAATCCATCTCTACCACCTTAACATGCTACCCTCCCTTCTCCTGCATGAGAGAACCCAGTCAGAATGTGATACCAATGAGAAATAAACCCATTAACTCCTCTTTGCAAGCCTCTAGACAATTTTGTCCAGCTACTTCATTTAGATAATAAATAGTATGGGAGACAAAAAAGAATCCTATAGAGCACCACCAGCACAAGTATCACCATGATGGACTACGGTCACCCAGCATTACTCCCTCTGGACTTGAGGTCACTGTTTTTGGACTTAAGTGTTTCTTGGACTACACCATTTCTCTCTGATCACATTGAGCACTAGTGCACTGTCAGAGCCTGAAAATATTTAATCAGAATAAGGCCCTTTAGATATACTAGGAATTGCAAACCTGGGCTGATTGTATGCCAGTTTTTACAAGAGGAAATGCTATAGTCCGTGAAATGTTTCAGATTTTATTCCATTATTGCATTAGTGGGGCCACAAAGGTCTATAGTTTCTTCTATCCATGTAACTCAACAATCACACTGCTAGGTTCATCAGCAGTATAATGTTCAGTTTGTTTGCTGTTGATATTTTTAGACACAATATTATAATTCTATATTAGATAGTAATTCAATTTACATAGGATAGTGAAAGTAATGAAGGTACACTTTTATTACAGTAGCATAGCTATTTTAAAAACTTAATGGATTTTATTTCATTTTTTTAAAAAATATATTCATTTCAAAGCCTTACATGAGAGGCTTTAAAGAATAATTCGTACAAAAATATATTGTTAGGAAGAAAGAATGCACCCAAATCCATAGTCAAAACAATTGTGCTATCTTGCAGTTGTAATGAAATAATCTATAACTTAAATAGCTAGAGAAATAATACTATCTGTTCTGGGAAAATAAAGCTATTAAAATGTTTACTAAATTTACAATTAAATCATATCTGTCTCTATTCCGAAGTAATGACTTCATTGGGACTTGCTCCTAGGGAAGCATGTACAAGATTGTAGCTTTAGCATCTGTAACACGGCTGCCATCCTTCTGTATTGAAATGATTGGTAATACCCCAACATCAATTAATGGGGTGTGGGCTCTTGATTAAAATCTATGGTAGACAATCAACAGATACTCTACAAAGAATAAATTCTTAAGCAATGTATTAAACAAATGTCTCTACTAATTTTTTGTCATCCCCCCCCCACTTGACAGTTTGGCTTCAAAAGACAAAACAGACCTACCACTGCCATGCCCTCCTCCAGCTCAGACTGACAACCACCTGAGTTCTCCAGAGGTGCAGGAGGTAGGAGAGAATGTTCCATGTCTGCAGGAAAGGCAAAGGCTTCAGTGTTTGGCACAAACCCAGTCCCTCCCCTGCAGACAAAGTGAGAGGTTGCACGGGGGAACACCCTCTTGAAATACTGTAAAGTCTACAACATCCAAACAATAATACCTTTATTGGAGCAACTAAAATAAATAATTACATGTTACAAACCACATTGGCTTCTTCATCAAGCAAGCAGGAGACTGAAATTGAAGATGTTGGTCATAGGCCTGCATTTTCTGTTTCTGGTCTTGACTCTTAGGTCAGATGGTAGGGGAGGGCTATATGCAGACTGGCGCCTCCCGCTTTGGCCATGTGGTCACTGGTAGATTTTCAAAGTCAAGGAAATTTAATGTACATTTGTAATTCAAAGAAGATATTTCCTTGGAATCCAGCATGTCTCCTTCCTTTGTGAAGTCACAGGCTTCTGAATTTCTGGGAAACACACTGAATTTCTGGGAAACATTGTAATATTGGAAAGAGAGGCCTCTTGACAAAATTAACATGCTACATTTAAAACAAACAAAAACAAATTATTTAATTTTCATGTCACACAATGCAGACCATTGAGACTTGCTACAGGGTTGCGGGGCCAGACCAAACAGTGCAGTTACAAGCAAAAGAACAAATGCACAGAGATGTCAAAAATAATTAAGGAAGTCAAGAAACACATCTTTTTGCCAAGGGGATCCCTAAACACACACACACACAAGCATTGAACTAAAATAATATTAGCCTATTTATATCTGGATTTACTAGACTGTCCTGTGTAAAGGCTGGGGGACTGCCAGGTATATGGTCCATTTCACAGCCAGAAATTAAACCATTTTTGAAACATATCTGATTCTACAACATTCTATATTTTAACATTCCACACATCAAAAAGCCCCTTAACTTTGTGTTTCAAGATCAGATTTGTCAATAAGTAAGGCAATAGGTAACTTGAAGGTATATAAACATCCACATACATACAGAATACTCTGTCCTAATATAAGGAAACAAGATGGGAATACCTTGCCTGCGTTGATGTTGGACAATTCAGAAGTTTAATCAAAATAGCAAAATGAAATCTTCAGTTCTCACATTCCAGTTTGGAAAATCTGAGAAGCATTTATCGGGGATGTTGTGTTAGAGGACCACTCCAAACGTATATGATTAAAGAACATCTTATCTGAGTCCTGGGGGTCCTCCTGGTCACCTGTGCAGTGGGGAAACAGTCATACGGCCACCAGTCTGGCACCAGGGCAGCTGTCTCCCAAGGTGGGTGATGCTCACCTCTGTACAAGTGGGCCCCCAATTCCTCCTGTACACCCAGTGCAAAGTACCTGGGGTAGTGTTGAAGAGCTCCTGGAAGCCCTCCACCAGGGTGGGGTTGTTCCTTGTGCAGGGCGCCTGCCTGATTTGAACTTGGTGAAAGGCACTGCTCCACACATTTATTTGGATCACATGGTGGCATCAACCTGGAGGATTTGTCAAGCACCTTGAAGCAGGGCATAGTGGCCATGGCACAGCTGCTGGATGAGTTGTGGTCACACACCTCTCTGTATTGCTGTTGGAGAACCTTGCTTTTTTTCAAGCATTTTTTTCAAGTGTTCATGCCCCTTGACCCACATCTCTTCTGCAACCCTCTCAAACAGCTTGATGTTCTGGTGTGGTTCCTGGAGTTTCACCTGCATGTTCTGTCCCCATATGGTTATTAGGTCCAGTGTCTCCTCTCCACTCCAACGAACCCCTCCTCCACTTTTCCCATGGCTAAATCATAGATGCCACAGCCATAATGCTGGGCATCAGTGAGTGGCACTGACGTTGCAGATGGCCACTCATGCACTTGTATGATCAATTTGCAGAGTAACAACAAAAAATTATGGGTAGCAATGGCACCAGTAATAGCATGTGACCTCAAAAGTGTAAGTGCTGTGGTCCATGTGGGAACTTCCAGTTGGCATGGGTCAGCGGCTTGCTGGGTTCAGGGCACCTGCTTCTGACCACATCTGCCAGCTATCTGCCCCCCCCCCCCATCTTCACACTGTTGTGAAGTCCACATGCCTGTGCAATAGTTTGCCCATTCCATTTTGGTGTAGAGCAAACTAGGATGTTTTTTGTGCCAGTGATTAGTCTCAGAGCACAGCTTGGTTCCATTTTCCTCCTCTTTGGCCATGTGCATCATCTGAACAGATAGGTTTCATACTAGGGCAGGACCATTTCTTTTGGCCCATCTGGACAACTCCTCAGTCATTAATTAAAATGGAGACTGCAGTCAAGGAATCAGAAAGAAGACTAGGATTTGGAAGGGCAGCTATGAAGGAACTAGACAAGATCCTGAAGTATATAGATATATCATTGAATACTAAAGTTAAAATTGTCTGTGCCATCATATTTCCTATTTCTATGGATGGCTGTGAAAGCTGGACAGTGAAGAAAGCTGACTGGAAGAAAATTAACTTATCTGAAATGTAATGCTGGAGAAAATTCTATCCTATGGATACTGTGGGCTCTGCTAGAAAAACAAATATATGGGCCCTAGAGCAAATCAACCCTGAACTTTCCCAAAAAGCCAAGATGACTAAACTGTTGTTTAGCACTGTTGTACTTTGGCCATATCATGAGAAGACATGACTCACAACATAAGAGGTGGACCTCATTGCAGATGGATACTCAGTCAGTGAAACCAAGGCCCTGAGTCTGCAAGACCTGAGCAAAGGTATTGATGACAGGGTGACGGGGGGGGGGGGTGTGTCTCATTCACGTGGTTGCCATAAAACGAAGGACTTGATGGGAGTTAACAACAAAAGTTGTACTTGCTCTCAGCTCTCATGCAGACACACACACACACACTGAGTATGGTTCTAGGCACCTGTTGACAAAAAATAGATATGCCACTGGAACTGGCCAAGAATTTTTTTTTTAAATGGTATGTGAAAACATACAGTGAGAGAGCCTTCCCCCAACATTTGTTCCCCAAACAAATCCCTTCCAAACTTTATTTTTTAGAAAATAAAATTACATCAGGGCTTTGTTACACACCTATTTGCATACCCATGTTTGTTCCATGACTGCAATACTGACAAGATGCAAGTCTCTAAAAGAAATCTGGTATAGAGGCATGCTAAAGAAATCCAGAATTAGATATTTCTGCTATGATAACAAAGATTATGAATGTTATGCCAAATTTATTAAAGTACTGTTTAAGCAATCATGTTAGAGATATAACTACTCCTAATTTTCTTCTTCCAGTCACAGTGTTTTTTCAGTTATTAAACTTAGATTCTGCCCTTTTTCCAAAGAGTTCAAAGCAATATATAAATTTCCAACCCTGGAAATCTTAGTTTGAAGATAATTTGCCAACCTTAAGCGATCAATTAATTTTGCATTAACTATTTTAGCAAAAATTACAAAATAAATTTGTTGCATTTTTATATAATAATGAGATGATTACACACTAGTTTAATACATTCAAAAATTATTAAATGTACTAAAGCAACAAATACCAAAGAAATAATTAAAATAAGATGCAAAGTTCATAATTCCTCATCCTGTTAACTGTGATGGGTGTTTAACAATTTAAATAATGATTTCTAAAACAATTAAAATTTTTAGCAAATTAGGAATGATTTGATGGAGCTACAATAATTTATGTCTAAGCTCCGTTTATTTAAGCCTTGTAGTATCCTAAACTGAGAGAATGATTGGACCAACGTTTACACTAATGCATCAGCACATGCATGGTGTTAAACCTGCATAACCTTAATGTGCCTCCTTCATAGAAAAATCCCTTTGTCTCATGTAAGCAGCACTTAAGAGTATTTAAATATGTCATTTGAAACATATGAATTCTACAAATGAATTGTACAAATTGTACAAATATGAGTTGTACAGATAACTGCTTACACATATAGTCCAATTGCAATACAATCATAAAGACAAAAATCAAAGTACTTTTTCTGTCCAAGAAGGATCTTGGAGAAGTCCTTGGTCTGACATTCCACAGCTCATTAGCAAAAAAAAAAAAAAGGCCCTAGTGAAATACTAGTTGAAACAGCCTGTAGTCCTAAACAAACTTACTTTTGAGTTTTACTTCCCATTCCCATTGAAGTCAGCACAGTTTATTTCTTAGTAGGCAAGTTTAGGATAGTGCTATACACTGCTATTTTACTCTGTATCCAGGATAAAGAATATAGGCTATCAGAGGTTAAGATGACACATACAGCTCTGATTTAAAAAAAAAAGGGGGGGGGGTTAGAAGTGTTTTACAGCCATTTAGCAGTAGCTGTTATTTTGAGTCAATGTTGTATAAATTACAATATATCTTGTAAAAACCCATGCACTAAGCTTTCCTGTGCAGATTATGAATCACCTCCAGGTGATTAGACGGAGGCTCTAAAATATTCTCTCTTTTTTCTCTTGCTTTTTTGAGTCACAAATAAATAATGCAAGTATTACTGGAGAAAGGCTAGCCAATTCTTTTTTATGAGCTTGTTAACTTTGGCATGCTTCTATAAGTCTGAATTATTGCAGCAATCCTTATCCATAGCTTTCCATCAGTCAACTCCCATACTGCAAATATAAAAAAAAGACTGAAAAGTACAGCTGCTTGCCTATGGCCACCTAGGCAGCCGATGATTGAAATGGGATTTGGACCAAATCAGTTTCTTGCGAAGAGCGTGCTTCCACTCACAATTCACAGAACCATTATACAAGACCACAAATGTCATTTGAATTAATTTTAATTTAAAATAGTTAACAGTACTTCCCTGTTCTAAACCATTAATATGACGTTGCATCTATCACTCAGTAGAAAGCATGCAATGAAAATTGGGTAGAAATTCAATGTTTTATTAGCCACCAATAAAGTGGTTAGGAATATGTTAAGAATTACTCCCTGTCATGTCATCTCTTAAATATGCAACTTTCAGGGCTCTTGTTGCAAACAGGAAAGAGAGAGGATAACCCCCCATTAACTACTCTGCTGTAAATACCTGCACCCTTAAGTGTGGTAAATTATTCTTTCCCCTCCACATAATTCAGTAACCTCCATAACAAGCTCTAGTCAGATGTGCAACTGACGTCCAAAACCATTGCCTGTGCAGAACCATCTGCAAATAATTTATTGCTAGAAGCAGAGGTGGTGCATATAGTACACAAGGGATGTGGACCTGTTTTCTAAACTGCGCCTGAAAATCTCTGACAGTAAAATAGAAATTTACCTATGTTAGTCTGGAAAATCAGTATGCAGAGCTCTTCCAGCACCTTTGCGACTGTTTGAAAGAAACTGCTGTGGAGGTTGTTGAGCTTTTGTAGAGTCGGTTTACTTATGAAAGCTTATGCTGCTACACCTTCTTTCACAGTCAGTAAAAACATAGTAAATAAGGAGCTATGTGCTGGGCTGTCAGAACACTTCAAACCTGTTATATTTGGAGGCAGATGCATTATTCTTCCACTCCTATTTGGGGAGAAAAGTGGGATAGAAGTGAAATAAATAAATGGCCAGCCCCGAGTTTGTGCAGCAACACCAGTCCTCTGTGTGTGTGTGCTTGTATGTACCTTCAAGTCACCTGTCAGTTTATAACAACCTCATGAATTCCATAGGGTTTTCTTAAACAGGAAATACTCAAGAGGTGGTTTTGTCAGTTCCTTCCTCTGAAATATAGCTGACAGCACCTGGTATTTGTTGGCAGTCTCCCATCCAAGAACTAACCAGAAGTGAGCCTGCTTAATCATTTCCTACTGTATTCATTTCATCTCTAGAACTCTTCACTTTATCAAACTTTGATTATGGTCAGAACCTAACCAGCCATTAAAGAATTGCCTGGAAAATCAGTATGCAAAGGGATCCTGTAGCACCTTTGAGAGGAGTTGGTAGCACAGGCTTTCATAGACTTGAGCATGAGCATCTGACCCTATGCATCTGAGAAAGTAGGCTCAAGTCTACAAACGCTCGTGCTGCCAATTTCTCTCTTTCAGTTAGGCTGCACCCACACTGAAGAAATAATTCAATTATGCATCTACACTAAAGAAATAATCCAGTTTGGCTGAATGCTATGAAATCCTGGGAACTGTAGTTTGTTGTGGAACCAGTGCTCTCTGGTTGAAAAGGCTAAATGTCACGCAGAACTACAAATGCCTGAAATCCATTGCATTGAACCATGGCAGTTAAAGTGCTGTCAACCTGGATTATTTCTGCAGTGTGGATACAGCCTTCAAAGGTGCTACAAAATCCCTTCATACAGCTGTTAATGTGCAGTCATCTGAGGCGTATGTGAGCTTCACTTTTCTGAACATGAGCAGCGTGCACTTGTCCTTACCTGTCTGGTGAACAATTTCAAGCTGCACTCACAAACTGAGATTATGAGAGGGCTCTGGGCTCCTAGGAAAGAAGTAGGAATGTTAGTACTTACCAGTGATATGTCCATTTCCAGAAGAAAATAGCTGAACATCCTCTAGATGTTCCTATATACATCCTACAGATGCTCCTATAGAGATTATGTGAGAGATTCTGGCTCCTAGGAAAGAAATACAAACATTGGTACTTACCTGTGATACCTCCATTTCTAGCAGAACATTTCTGAGCACCCACAAGATGTTCCTATACTTCAGTGGTTCCCAAATTTTGCTCCTGCAGAGGTGTTGGACTTCAGCTCCCAGAATTCCTGGTAGTTGGTCAAGCTAGCTGGGGTTTCTTGGAACTGATTGGGAATTACTGCTATAAAACCTATAGATGCTCCTACAAACTGAAATTATGAGTTTCTGGCTGAGGAAAGAAGTAGGAATGCTGGTACTTACCTGTGACATATCCATGTCCAGCAGAAAGTGCCCAAATATCCTTTAGCTCAGTGGTCCCCAAACTGTGCTCTTTAAAGGAATTTGGACTTCAGCTCCCAGAGTCCAGACATGGCTGAGGCTTCTGGGAGCCAAAGTCCAAAATCTCTTAAATGGCAGTTTGCAGACCACTGCTCTAGCTGTGCCTATATATACAGTATTCTATTGATGCTTCTACAAACTGAGATGAGAGGACATCTGGCTCCTAGGAAAGAAGTAGGAATGATGTTACTGATCTGTGATACATCCATTTCCAGAAGAAAGTGCCTGAACATCCTCTAGCGGCTCCTATATAGATCCTGTAGATGCTTCTACAAATTGAGATTATGAGAGGGCTTCCAGCTCCTGGGAATGAAGTAGCAAAGTTGATACTTACCTGTGATATGTCCATTTCCAGCAGAAAGTGTCCACACATTCTCTAGATGTCCCTATACAAGTCCTACAAATGCTCCTAGAAATTCAGATTATGAGAGGGCTTCCACCTCGTAGGAAAGAGGTTTAGCACGTATTCACCCACCCATTTCCATTCTTCAACCCTCCTGCGCACTACCCTCTCAGGTGGACTGGGAGTCCTCTTTTTCCAGCACACAGCCTCCACTTCATCCCATTGTGTCCAGGAGGAATTCCCAAATGTCCTCCATTTGGCTGAGCAGTCAGTTGTTAGTTTTCTTCCTGCTGTATTAAAGACGGTGAGATTTCATCTCTTTTCCCAAACCATAACCAGTTAGGATTGTTTGTTATGTATTTATTTATCAAAGCCTATTTATTTATCAATTGAAATTATGAGTTTCAACTCATCAACTGCATTGTCCCTTGAATATGTTGTAGACTCATGAATTGTCCTTAGAATATGATGCTGCTGTTTATTTTAACATATGTTTTAATAGTGAATTTTTTAATTGGATGTTTTAGGAGAGGGTGGGAATTATTGGGATATGAGGGTTGTATGTATCTTTCAATTAGTGAGCCGCCTCAATTGTCATGGACAGAGAAGCAGGATATAAATAAATTATTTCTTTATTCTTTAGGAAGGCAGATTTAAAACAATAGTCTGACCCACACTTTTGCTGTTCTGCTGATGAAAGCTGAACTCTAACAAGTTTAGCTTTCATACTACATACTGTACTGCCAAGAAGCACTTGGCACTTCTGGGAGTGTGAAGCCGAAGGCTTTCATGGCCAGCATCAATAGGTTTTGTTTTGTTTTTTGTTTTTCAGGCTATGTGGCCATGTTCTAGAAGAGTTTATTCGTGATGTTTCACCAGCAGCTATAGCTGGCATCTTCAGAGAACTTCTGGAAGTGTTTCCACAGAATCAGAGTTGGAAGAGACCCCAAGGGCCATCCAATCCAACCCTATTCTGCCATGCAGGAAATCACAATCAAAGCAAATCTGACAGATGGCCATCCAGCCTCTGCTTAAAGACCTCCAAGGAAGGAGACCCCACCACACTCCGAGGGAGCGTGTTCCACTGTCAAACAGCCCTTAGTGTCAGGAAGATCCTCCTAATGTTGAGGTGGAATCTCTTTTCCTGCAACTTGAATACATTCATTGCATCCTGTTCTCTAGGGCAGCAGAGAATAAGCTTGCTCCCTCCTCAATGTGACATCCCTTCAAATATTTAAACAGGGCTATCATATCACCTCTTAACCTTCTCTTCTCCAGGCTAAACATATCCAGCTCCCTAAGGTGTTCCTCATAGGGCACGGTTTCCAGACCCTTCACCATTTTAGTCGCCCTCCTTTGGAAACACTGTAACCTCCTTTTTGAATCGTGTTGCCCAGAAACTGGACAGTAGTCCTCCAGGTGCGGCTTGACTGAAGCAGAACAGAGTGGCACTATTACTTCCCTTGATCTAGACGCTATACTTTTATTGATGCAGCCTAAAAAAAGTTTTCCTCTTCTTCTTCTTCTGCTGTGTGCCCCTCATATTTCCTTCTGGGCAGTCCTCCATTTTGTGGTGGCTTGGTCCTCCTTTTCAGGTGGAAGTGGCGTGTAGTAGTCACACCTGGGAAGGAAGTTTAAGAGAAGACACACAAAGACACAGAGAGAGAGAGAGAGAGACATGTAATTATTCCCAGCCCTTTGCCACCTGCCCCCTCAGGACTCTCACCTGAGCCACCACATGTAGTTGTGCTGGTAAGGGAAGAAGCTGTTGGGGTCGTCGCAGCAATACTTGACGTCCTGGAAGCCGCAGCAGTAGACGGCGCTGGCCTCGTCGCCGTCCTCCCTCCTCGGGCAACGGAAGGCGCTCACCAGCACTTGCTCGGCGTTCATGTAACTCGTGCAGTCGGCGCTCATGGCGGCGGCAGCCAAAGAATAATGTTCCCACAAAACAACAACAAGTCAGGATTAGGCTCCTAAGCACAAGCAGCAGCAGACAACTCGTTACTCTCCCGCCTTTCTTTCCCCTCTTCTTTACCTCACAGACACCTCACCAAAGCATTAAACCCACTTGGCGCTCAGTCACTACTAAATTCTCTCTCACAGATTTCAGTCTTAACCGTTTGGCGGTTGGTTCTTTTTCTCCTCAGAGAGGCGGTTCAACGGTCGCCACGCCTGCCGCCATCTTGCCCCGCCCAGAGCCCCTCTTATATCCTCTTCTTCTTTCCCCTCATGATGAAATAATAAAATAATTTTGTTTTTAAAAATGGACTGAACAAGGCTTTCTTTATTTATTTTGTCGTTGTTGTTGTTGGCTGTGTCCACACAGCGGGAATAACCCATTCAATAAAATTTAACTGAACATGTTAATTTAATTTAATTTATTTAATTTATTCAACCTTCTAATTAAAATAATAATTGTAAGCCACTCTGATAGCCTTCAGGGCTGAAGTGAAGAGAGGGATATTAATAAATAAATAAATATTATTATTATTATTATTATTATTTAAATTTTAAATTTTAAATATATTTTTATTTCAATAAAAAAGTAACATTAAATTTCACTAAATCAATACACAACATACAGATCAAACAAAACAGTATCTTATATCTTATAGAGTACTATACTATATAATAATTTATTTTTTATTGTATATTATTATATATACTATATAGTATAGCATTTTATACAGTACTTCCTAAGATATCTGAGATATTCCCAAATGTCAAATTTGATTTATAGCTCACTCTTATTTTCATTATCAAAGTAAAACCCAAAGATTCCCTTATTGCACTTAACTAAAATGTTTGTGCCTTCAGTTTATAATTACCGATCCAATATTGCTACTTTTCTGTAAGTCAATTTCAAACTTTTTAAAAGTATATATTAAGATTTAAATAGTTTTAAAATAATTAAAATAAAGATTAAAATAAATTTAAAATATATAAAAAAGTTAAAATAACATTGTAAGCCTGAGGGCAGGGAACCGTCTAAATATAAGATTGTACAGCACTGTGTATATTTACAGCACTATATAAAAAAAGGTTGATAATAATAATAATAATAAAAATTAAAATAACATTAAAATGTTTTTTAAAAATTAAATTTAAAAGAAAAATTAAATTTTAAATTAAAATTGAATAGATTGAACTGCCAGGTTTAATAAATTTAAAATATTTAAAAATGTTAAAAAGTAAAATTAAAATATTTTAAAATATTTTAAAAAAAATAAATTTAAAGTAAAAATTAATTTTAAATTAAATTTAAATAAATCGAACTGCCATGTTAAAAAAAGTTTTAATAAATAAATCAAACTGGATTATTGCTGCAGTGTGGTTTGGACCAGAGAAGATCCATTCTATTCATTCAAGGTGTCTCCGTAACACAGAAACAATCCAGCTTGACATTGCTTTAACTGTCATGGCTCAATGCTATCGAATTCTGGGATATTCTCACAAATCTACAGTTCCCAGGATTTCATAGCACTGAAGCCATAGCAGTTAAAGTGGTTCAAGTGAACCTTTTCCCTTAGAACAATATTTGTGTAGGAAAATAAAATCCTCAGTCACAGAGGCAGATTCATTCAAGGTCTTGTCCGCATCACAGAAATAATCCAGTTTGACACCACTTTAACTACATGGCTCAATGCTATCAGATCCTGGGAACTGTAGATCTGTGGGACGTTTAGCCTTCTCTGTCAGAGAGAGTTCTTCTACCATGAAAAATTACAATCCCCAGAATTCCATAGCATTGAGCCATGGCAGCTAAAGCAGTGTCAAACTGAATTATTTCTGCAGTGTAGATGCAGCCTAGGATGTGTAGTTTTGTGAGACCAAGGCACACTTACCAATGAATATAAAACATGCTTTCATCAGCGCTGTCAACGCACAATCCTAAATATATACTGGACTGACTATGTGACGAATGTTGCTATCCTGGAGCAAGGAGGGATCATCAGCATTGAGGCCATGCTACTGAAAACGCAGCTGTGCTGGGCAGGGCATGTTTCTAGGATGGAGGACCACTGCCTCCCAAAATAGTACTCTATGGTGAACTCGCCACGGGTCAGTGAAAGAGGGGTGCCCCAAAGAAGAGATACAAGGACTCCCTGAAACAATATCTCAAGCTTGGCCAAATTGATCAGCAACAATGGTCTGCCCTGGCCTCACATCGGGAGGCATGGAGACGCACTATCCACAATGCTGCAGCCTCTTTTGAGAACTCACGCCGAACGAGTCTCGAAGAGAAACGACAACACAGAAAGAACCACAACTTGGTAACATTGCCCAAGGAGACTTTCTGCTGTGCTTTCTGTAACCGGACTTATTATCTCGGATCGGCGTTTTTAGTCATCAACACACTTGTAGAAAGCGTGGGATGAGTCCTTCCTGAATCTTCGTTAGCGAAAAAAGACAGAGAGAGATTCACTTTTTCAGCTATGACTGCCTCCTGTGGGATCCTGGGATTTGTAGTTTAGTGAGTGGTATAAGGTTTTGAGTGTTGGACTAACAGAGCCTGAATCCCAGCTCAGCCATGTAAATCCAATGGGTGACCATGGATAAGTCACTCTCTCTCTGCTCTGAAGAAACTTGCCAAGAAAACCTCAGGATAGGTTTGCCTTAGGGTCGCCATAAGTCAAAAAATGACTTGGAGACATACAACAAATACAATATACACCATCAGGTTTTGTTTGTCCATCATGAATTGATTGAGTCTCATTTATGGAGAAATGTGGAACATAAGTCAAACAAACAAAGATCCCCGGGCTTTATCTCTTCTTAGTTTTCAGCCAGCCAATGGTATGGATTGAGGAATCTCATAACAGTAAGAAACTGTTCTGTTTCTTCAGTTTCTCTTTTCTTCCCCATCTCCTATTCATTTTGTGTCCCATTTTTAAGTCTATAAGCCTGAGAACAGCGTCTGTTTTATTATGTGTATTGAGATTCTGGAGTTTATCACACAGGAGGAATTTCTCCCAATTTCAAATTGAGCCAATTCAAATTCATATAAATTCACTAGTTTAGCGAATTTATGTGGAATCTGATTGTGTTTTCTCTGTGAACCTTTCCAACTGTAGTAATAGCAGTAGTAGTAGTTAGAATCATAGACTCTTAGGAGTTCATCATATGGGAGGAATTTCTCTCAATTGCAAATGGAGCCAATTCGCAATTACGTGAATTCGCTAGTTTAGAGAATTTACGTGAAATCTGATTGCGTTCGGAATTCATTCAGAATGACTTCTCATTTCCCGAAAATGACCCCCCATTGCCTGAAATTGTGTGAGATACTCTAATACGCAATTACGTGAAACCCCATGATTGCATTTGGAATGTTGCCTGAAATTGCCTGAGATACACTCATTCGCAATAACATGAAACCCCATGATTGCATTCAGATTGCCATTGCATTATACCCCCAAATTCCGTTGTATGATAAACTCCATAGGGTTGGAAGAGACTACAAGGCCATCATCCAGTCCAACCCCCTGGGATTCAAACCAACCCCTCTGCCATGCAGGCACTCATGCACTTGTGTGCCTTCAAGCTGTTTCCAACTTATGGCAACCTTATGAGGTTGTCTTGTCAAGATTTGTTCAGAGCTGGGTTTGCCTTTGCCTCCCTCTTAGGATGAGAATGTGTGACATGCTTAAGGTCACCCAGTAGGGTTCCATGGCAGAGTAGAGATTCGAACCCTGGTCTCCAGGGCTGCAATTCAGCTCTGAAACCACTATGCCACACTAGCTCTCCAACTGTAGAGTGAAGTATAAATGCTATAACATAACCAAATATATCCTTATCACGTTCGTCCTAGTCAGTGCAGGTCAGTATAAGGGAAAACAAAATCCCATAGGGCCTGTTTGTTGCACTCTTGTTTGAGCACTTCCACTCATTGCAGTCCAGATGTACAGTGCTCTTCAGCTTCCTTCCAACCTATGTAACTGACAAAAACAGCCCTGGAGCCACTGCATATTGTCCATGATGTGTGGCTTCTTTAGATTATCACACTAGGATCAATTCCAGTACCATCCCACAATCATCCCATTACCATCCCACAATTATCCCATTGCCAATAATGAGATGATTGTGGGATGGTTCTGGAATTGACTCTAGTGTGATAACCTACAGGGTCAAACTCTGTATTCTAAAACATGGCCCTAAATGCCAGCTTTCCAGGAAGCCATGGTCCAAAACACACTGTGGCTTCTGGCATCACACCCATTTAAAGTTGTGTGCATCAGGTGAATCAGTAGGTGTCATTTGTTATATTGCAAACATACATTGGATAATTTAACACATCAAAGAATCTTCAAAAGAAAACAAACCTGAGCTTTATAAACTATAGTAAAGCCTTTGATTGTGTGTAGATCATTAATAACTATGAATCACTCTTAAAGAAATTGATAGATTGTTCTAATGGGTAGCTTATATTCAGGCAAGAGGCTGCTGTCAAGACATAATATAGAGAAACCGAACGGTTTTCCATTGGCAAGGGGGTCAGGGAAGGCTGCATTTTATCACCCTACCTGTTTAATTTGTATACTAAAGATATCATACAGAAAGTTGGATTAGACTTGGAGGAAGAAGGCATGAAAATTGGAGGAAGGAACATCAAGATTTGCAGATAACACTGCACTGCTAGAAAGAAATAGCAAAGACTTGGCACAATTACTGAAGAAAGTCGAAGAAGAAAGTGCAAAGGCAGGCTTAAAGTCTATTTACTTAGCTATTGTTACAGCCGTGATTGTATATATAGAGTTCAGTAAAGATAACTTTCACTGTTTAAGTTTCTTTTCTGGCTGCTATTATTATTATTATTTGTTTCATTTCATAATTATCATTGATTTTATTTATTTATTTATTTTGTAGAGAGAGAAAAATTATCCATATCAGGTGTCAAATTTACTACACCACTGTATATATAGGACAATTTCCCTTTAGGGATGTTGGTATTAACTTCACCTTAGGTGGACAAACCAAGCTACTGTTGCTAATCCTCAGAGCTACAACTCCAGAGCAAAATGTCTTTATATAGGGTTGGCCCATCACAATTTTGCTACTAGAAGTGAAGAACAGAGCCCTTCACTACTCCAGGTATGGAAGTATACTGGACTAGTAGCTGAATCTTCCTTCAAAATTTGCAATGGACAGTGTCCCATGTCACATCTGAGGGAGCATATTAGTTTAGGTGGCTCGCAGCGGATTATGTAGCATACACAATTTTTGCCTTTTAGTATGCTAGGAAACAGCAAGGCAGTTCAAAAGGAACAACCACGATGCTGCTATTCATGCCCTCCTACAGCATCTTCTACCTGAGGTTGTACCCATGGATATGTTACAGTAAACATTAAACTGTAAAAGGACATGTTGTTTTTACTTTGAAGGGGAAATGTCCACAAGTGAGGAGAGTGAATACTTAATTAATTAATTTTATTACAATATTTATAGCCTGCCTTATATCCAAAGATCTCAAGATGCTGCTATTCATGCCCTCCTATGGCATCTACTACCTGAGGTTGTACCCAGGGACATGTCACATTAAACATGAAATTGTAAAAGGACACGTCATTTTTACTTTGAAGGGAAAACATTCACAAGTGAGGAGAGTAATCATTTATTTATTTAATCAATCTTATTACAATATTTATAGCCTGCCTTTTATCCAAAGAGCTCAAGGTGATGTACAATAAAATAAATATAGCACAATTTAAATATAACAATAATTTTAAAAGACTAAAAGCATGTTAAAATACGACATTTTAAAACCACTCAAAACATTTTAAAGTAATGCAAGCCTTAGTGCATATGCAAATGAATAAAATCAATAGGTCCCGAAGGCTTTAATAAAAAGTCATCCAATTTGCACTCAGTGTCACCTGAAGCGATCAGAAGTACAAGCAGGTAGCATCTTCCCAAACAAATGAGCAAGTAAGCAATCAAGGAGACAGGTAGTACCACTTGCTCCAGTTCACCCAACACTATGCTAGGCTTCAGGATTACAGTAATGGGAGGTGGACGAGACAGACACAAGACAGAGCAACATGTGCAAAGATAACATTTTTACAATATAAGCTACACAAAATAGAATGCTGCGAGGAGTGGGGAAATGGAGATTTAGGCATTAGGAACAACTGAATGTAAGTTAATTGAATGTAAGTTTTCATCATATGCACAAATCATCAGAGAAACCAGATATCATCCAATGGAACGTTCAGTCGGAGGACACATAAGATTGGAAGCTGCTGATACTGTTCAAAAGGAGGTAGAAGTTCTAAACAGTTCTAACTGATATAGCGAAACCAGTAGCATGATAATATATAAAGGAAAGAAACAGAGCAAAAAGTTGGACTCAAAATGGTAAGTGAATGAAAGGCAATGAGGAAAAGGTGGGATATAGATTTTTAAAGAGCCAGTAATATGAAACTTAAATGGACAAGTTATTTTTAAAAAGAAACGACTCCTCTTTCAAGGGAATTCAGGATTAGGAGCCAGGTTCCTCTTGGGACAGAATACTCGTCTCCAATCCCACTCTTGTTGCTTTTTTAATTACATTACAAAGCAAGAGTTCATCTACCTTGGGATCCATCTGCAATTCCTCTTGCATATAAGGCTATTCCATAAAACACCAATGCACAGGGTGAGCATGTCCTCTTTTTCCTGTCTATATCCATCATTTCAACCCCCTGCCCACGAGGAATCACAAAATCCTCCATTTTGAGCATGGCTAAGAAGCATGGATTTAATATTTATATGAATGTGTTTAGTTTTTATTTGGTAATATCCTCCATTTTTCTTGAAGGTCCTATATTTTGCTGTGCCTTGTCCTCCTTTGCAGTGAGGACATCTGGTCACCCTGCCAATGTAGGAATATTCCACATTGATTTTTCTTGCTTCTTTTGGACCCAACAACTAACCTGCAGACAGAACCCAAAAGATCCTTGTTTCAAATTACTGCAGCCATAATCTGGTTTACTGTCCTTCTCAGATAATGTGTTTCAAAAATGTCTTGATAGTGATGTTTCTATTTTTATTTTCAAAGTCACTTTGCATTCATCATTTTTGAAAACAGCAAAACAAGATGATAATATTATAGAAGAGGTGAAGATGATGTTGAAACAAATTTAATCTCTAGTTATTACTTACAAAACTATTCTAACAAACCTGGTGGGACATATTATTTCATGCTCTTTTCACATTGTTAGATCTACAGAGTTAATTTATTCATCTTCTTATTCTTTCACTTCCTTAGAAAGTTTGCAAATGTTTTTGGTTTATGGAAAACTATAATGTTTCTCTTTGAGTTACGCGAATCCCTCAAGCTTTAGCTGCACAGTGAGTGGTGTGTGGGTGGTGAGTTGTCTCCCTTTTGGGTAGCAATGTATCTGGGGCCTTATTTTACTTTGTTTTGGCTGCTTCATAAAGATAATGCATTCTTTACACTGCACTGAAGTTTCTGCCCTAAAAACAATGCTGCCTTCTGTCACTGAATGAAAGTACTGAAGCCACCCAATCAATTGTCTGGGAAGTGGGATGACTGAATATTTATGGATGGCATTTTCATTCTCTGTGTAACTAGATCTTTTTAAAGGATCTTTACCACTAATGGCATTTTAAGCAAAATCGATCAATACAGCCTAAATGCCATCTGCACACCAACCTCTGAGGTCACCTTGAAATGACCAACATGGCCATGTAAACTATTTCACTTGTGTTTCTGTCTCATCAATTTTCTATTATTTTAAACATTCTACACACAAATGTAATTTGTCTGGATTTTTATATGTCTTCTAATCTGCTTTGGGTGCTTCCAGACTTATTTTTTTAAAAACCTAGAAAGTCCTGGATTTTATTCTTGTTCTTTCTAATTTTATTTTTGAGAGCCATGCACATTTTGTTTATGCCAGGATATTTTCTATCAGCTTCTAATACAATCAGAGACATTTTATACCCACTTAACAGGTCAGTTTATTGTACAGTACATCTGTATAAAATAGAACAGAACAGGAACAAAATCTGGGATATTTAAATCAGTCTGGATGCATTTTTCCCTATCTTGTTACTAAACATCCAGCTTAGGAAATGAAAAGTGTTTGCAAATTCAGATATGCTAAACAAAGTACATTGAACTGTCTTATATAAAATGCCTTTCTTGTGGGAATTTGGATGACTACAAACCAGCATGGGATAGTGGTTTGAGCTTGAACTATGACTCTGGAAACTAGGGTTTGAATCCTCTCTCAACCATGGAAACCCACTGGGTGTCCCCAAGCAAACCACACGCACTCAGCCTTGGAATATTATTATTGTTGTTGTTATTATTATTATTGTTGTTGTTGTTGTTGTTATTCCACCCTTTCCCCAAAACTGGGGTTCAGAGCATGATAGGACCCTGTGATAGGTTCACCTTAGGATCACCATAAATTGGATTATAAACGATTTGAAGGCACCTAACAACAATACACACGTAGGATGAGAAAACAAGTAAAGTCACAATAAAATAGCAAGAAAGAAACAAAGAAGTGGCAGTGCTTCCCCACCTGCCCCCATCTGCATAAAACACAATTAGGAAAATGACTTTTCACCTGGGCATCTTTTGTAGTACATTTGTTATGCAATAATATAATCAGAAGCTGAAGTATAATGTTTAAAACATATATATTATGAATTTTTAACTTTTCAATTAATACAATTTTCTATGTACGATTGAATACCAAACTCTGTTTGGCTGGGAAACAGGCGCAGCTCATCCAGAAGGGAGACTGTAGACTCAGCGTGTTTTTTTAAAATGAGCACTAATAAATTACCCTTTTTTTCCAAGAAATCCCAACTTTCCAAATAAAAGTTAGGAACGGTTACTCTAAAGGTTCTCCAGATAATCATAGTAAACCTTCCCCCTCATCTATCTTTAAAAGGCTCTAAATAGGGGTAGGACATGAAAACTGGAAGCAACTAGAAAAATCACTTCCAGTTTCAGAAAAATAACAATATGCTGTCCAATGTGCTGTCTATGATGTCCAAAAATGCAGTATGTACAAGCTCAGACCTTGTAGCTGCCTGCCCCTCTCATAATAAGTATTTAGATCTACTTACATTATTATGATTGTGGATGGAGGTAGCAATAATTATTTTGAATTAATTAATTGGACATACACTATATTCTTCTAAATATAATTTCAGTTCTACCCTACATAAAGCCTTTGAAATTAATTAGAATTGTTAATCATAACTAATTTAGGTCTCATTCAGTTCAGTGAGTTTACTCTTGATAGGAGGGTGAGTCTGGTGTAGTGATTTGGGTGTTAGACTAAGACTTTGGAAGTCCAGGGTTTGAATCCTTGCTCAGACATGGAAATAATCTGGATTGCCATCAGTCAGAAACAGCTTGTACAGTCCACAAACATCTAGATAGGATTCAAATTAGATTTAGCACATTATTTTATGAGTTCAACCTTCCTTATGGGTACAAAGGGATTTTTAAAATGTCAGTTATAGAGACATGCATCTGCATTCATGTGTTTTATGTGCTTTAACTAGGCAAAATTTAGGGCTGAACTAGATACAGTCCATGAATATTGCATGAAAGTGATTGATGTGAACAATTTTAAAATGTTGACATTGATCATCCAACATTTATACTGCAATAGGTAGGAATTGTGGCTTAACGCTTCTGCTATATCACAATCCTCCACCCCTGAGTGTAACTCCAGGGAGTTTATCACATGAGGGAGATCAAAGGGTTAATCCAAAGATATCCTGAAGAAATCGCGAAATTACACAACACCATTTCACATGACGTTGTGAAAACCCAACAGTTAAACTAGATTTAAAGGAGGATTAAGCGATGCTATTTCACACAACATTGTGAAAAACCTACAGTTAGACTAGATTTAAGGGAAGATTAGAATCATAGAATCATAGAATCATAGAATTGGAAGAGACCACAAGGGCCATCCAGTCCAACCCCCTGCCATGCAGGAACTCCAAATCAAAGCATCCCTGACAGATGGCCATCCAGCCTCTGCTTAAAGACCCCTAAGGAAGGAGACTCCACCACACTCCAAGGGAGTGTGTTCCACTGTCGAATAGCCCTTACTGTCAGGAAGTTCCTCCTAATGTTGAGGTGGAATCTCTTTTCCTGCAGTTTGCATCCATTGTTCAGCGTTCTAGTCTCTGCAGCAGCAGAAAACAAGCTTGCTCCCTCCTCAATATGACATCCCTTCAAATATTTAAACAGGGCTATCATATCACCTCTTAACCTTCTCTTCTCCAGGCTAAACATCCCCAGTTCCCTGAGGCGTTCTTCATAGGACAAGGTTTCCAGACCCTTCACCATCTTAGTTGCCCTCCTTTGGACATGCTCCAGTTTCTCCACATCTTTTTTGAAATGTGGTGCCCAGAACTGGACACAGTATTCCAGGTGGGGCCTGACCAAAGCAGAATAGAGTGGCACTATAACTTCCCTTGATCTAGAAACTATACTTCTATTGATGCAGCCTAAAATTGCATTGGCTTTTTTAGCTGCCGCATCGCACTGTTGACTCATGTTCAGCTTATGGTCTACTTGGACTCCTAGATCCCTTTCACATGTGGTCTCATTCAGCCAGGTGTCCCCCATCCTATATCTGTGCATTTCATTTTTCCGCCCTAAGTGCAGAACCTTACATTTCTCTGCATTGAATTTCATCTTGTTAGCATCGGCCCAGCTATCTAGTTTATTCAGGTCATTTTGAATTTTGATCCTGTCCTCTGGGGTATTAGCTACTCCTCCCAGTTTAGTGTCATCTGCAAATTTGATAAGTATGCCCCCAATTCTGTCATCCAAATCATTAATAAAGACATTGAATAGCACTGGGCCCAGGACAGAACCCTGTGGGACCCCACTGGTCACTTCTCTCCAGGATGAAAAGGAACCATTGTTGAGCACCCTTTGAGTTCGGCCAGTCAACCAATTACAAATCCATGTAACAGTTAACTTGTCTATCCCACATTTTGCAAGCTTGTTTGCAAGAATGTCATGGGGAACCTTGTCAAAGGCCTTACTGAAATCGAGGTATACTATATCCACAGCATTCCCTTCATCTACCAAGCTGGTAATTTTATCAAAAAAAGAGATCAGGTTCATTAATCCACATCTTTTCAAGTTTAGATTTCTACAGAAATAATTGCGACATAACATTATTTCCACTTTAAATCCACTTTAAATTTGCTTTAAATTTGTGAAGGTTCAAGTTTGCTTTAACACCACTTCAATGTCATTTTAACATTGAAATTGGCCCCTAGTGTGATAAAGGGAAAATGAGGGCATTGTTCTCCCTCACAGTAAGAATTCAGCTTCTTCACAATGAAATTTCCTTAATTCCCCAAATTTCTAGCATTGCGGTGAGTGAGGATTTGAAAATCCTTCACACCTAGTGTTGGCATCCCCTTCGTAATTTTGCCTGCCCCTTTTCTTTGGAGAACTAAATTATATTTCTAAATACTCAACTGAAGTTTTACATTAATACAATGCCAGAAATGTGGGAACTGAAGGCAAATTTCTTGGGGGGGGGGCATCATTCTTATTTGGGGGCAATGGCCCCACTTTTATGGACCTGAGATCTGGACAGTGAAGAAAGCAGATAAAAAGAAAATCAACTAATCTGAGATGTGGTGCTGGAGAAGAGTGCTGAGAATACCATGAACAGCCAAAAAGACAAACAAATGAACAGATCAAGCTTTAACTCTCTCTGGAAGCTAGAATTATAAAAAAACGAGGCCGTAGTACTTTGGTTACATCATGGGAAGGCACGACTTGTTAGAAAAGACAATCATGGTATAAAAGTTAGAAGGCAGCAGAAAGAAAGGAAGATGGCAGGCCAGATGGCTAGACTCAATTAGGGAGGTCACAGGCATGAATCTACAAGACATAGGCAGAGCAGTGGAGGATGAGGGGTTTGGAGAGGTCTCATCCACAGGGTCACCATGTGTCAAGATCAACTTGGGGCAGCTAACAACAACAAACCCACATTTCACCCTTCCATAGTTACATCTCCCCCATACTTCCCCTCACACGAAAGCTGATATTAGTTAAAGGAGTGATACTTTTCATTGGTGCCCACAGGAAATTCCTTCTTGATGCAAATTTTGAGGGGAATGTCCCACACACATAACACTCTGTTTCTAATCACCCATGGTTCTAATCTTGTTCCCCCTTCCTATGACATAACATTTTTAAAATATGCCCATTAACTGTTTTAGTAAAACAAACCTTGCACGTACTTTGGCTTTTAATCCTCAGAAAATACTTTGCTTCGTATTCTTGTCTTAGTATTTACTTAATTTCATATTCTGTCCTTCAATAACCAGATCTGCAAGTTCCTTTCAAATAAATTATCTCTATTGTTCTCTTTTAGCCTCTCAGTCTCCCTTCTGCTTGTTTGTACTGTTTTTATTGTATTTTAGCAGAGTTTTGTCTTAAAAAAAATTTTTTTTTTTTTTAGATATTAGTAAAAACAAATGGGTCCTAGAGCAGATCAAGCCAGAAATCTCCCTGGAAGCCAAGATGACAAAACTGAGGCTGATATACTTTGGCCACATAATGAGAAGAGAGGACTCATGGAAAAAAAATAATGCTAGGAAAGGTGGAGGGAAGTAGAAAGAGTGGAAGGCTACATACTAGTTGGGTGGACTGTATTAAGGAGATTGTGGATGTGAGTTTACATGACCCAAGCAGAGCAGTGGAGGACAGGGAGCCTTGGAGATGTCTCATCCATAGGGTCACCATGGCTCGCGATCGGCTCAAGGGCAGTTAACAACAACAAAATGGAATAACATACAACAGTAAAAAGCACATAAAACAGAAAAAGCAGCTGTCCACAAGCAATTATGTCGCACATACAAGGACTACAACTTTTTTTGCTTTATATCCAGGGCCAGCTCTACCACTAGACCAGGGGGTGGGGATTGAAGCCTGTGGGCTTCCTGTGGCCTCCCCAGGCTCTCAAAATTTAGGCCCCAAATGCCCCCTCCAATCAGTGAGAGCAATTTTCACATGTTATTTTAGGCTTGTTAACTTCTAGATGACTTTCTGTTAGAAACAGAAGCTCTCTCCTGGGCTTAAAATATCACAAAATATCACAAAATTCCATGTCTCTGAGGGAATATTGCAGGCATTTGGGAACAAAAACTGTTTTCATTTTGGGTATGTGTGCAGAAGAGGGAATGCGCTCCAAAAATCCCTGGGGGACCAGTGTGACCTCCCCAACCCACAAGAATTGCCCACTTGTGTTAGATAAAATGATGAGTCAACCACCTCAAACAGCTTCAAGGAACAGAGGCAGCAGACTTCTCTACCTTCTTGGGTCCCCTAAAATAGTCAGCATTCACAGAACTGAAATAACAGTGCCCGTCCAATTGGCTTATCTAAACAGATTGGTTAAATCAAAGGAAGCATCTTTCTCTCTCAGCCAGAGAAATGCCTTAGGTCAGCTCTGTTACAATCATATCAGATGTTTTATGGACTGTTTATCCAGTGATTTCCAGAGTTCATTTGGGAGACTGACTGGTGTTTAACTGATCTGGTTTTGTTTTGGGGATTTAGAATTCCAAGCCTCCATGGCTATTCTTCCCCATATTATACCATTATTGATTTCAGAAACACGCAGGAAGAAAATATATATATCTTTTTAAAATCTTCTGATCTCATTGTTTTTTGTCTTAATGTGCCAGGAACCATATGATGAAATTGAGACAAATGTCAATATTATCGATGAAAGACAGCCACTAAGAATAACATATAACATCAACAGAAAGGTGTACAATGAAGAAGAATTTGAAAAAGATCATGACCGAAAGACTTATTCCCAAACCAATAAGGATTTTGAGAGCCCTCCAGTTGGGCGAAAGATTCAGTGCAGGTGGGAGTCATTTTGTTCCTTTGAAGATAACATGTCACCTTGTATTTTAAGTAAGTGGCAAGAATATCTTTTCATTTGCATATGGATGGATCTCAGGACTGCAAGGTAAAAAGAGTAAGAATATTCAGATAAAAACAAATACAAATAAGCACACAATGTAATGCTATTCAAAACACAAAATACATGGCAGGCCTCCTGTACCTTTAATAGTTGTATTTAAGAGAGAATTTCAGAAGGTGCTGCTTGTTATGCAAAGTCCAAATGATGAAGTTTCCTTTTGCATTAAAGGCATAGGAGTCCTGTCCTGTTTTTCACTCAGCAGCCCTAAAGGCATGGCACTCAAACCTCTCCTAGTGGTTTCGTACAGAGCCCTTGGCGGTTCACTTATGTCCTACAGTAGGTTTGATACACCCAACAGGAAGTCTAATGTATCCTGCAGGCAGTGATGTATTAACTTCTTTTACTCCAAGTCTCACGTCAAGTCTCAAGCCTCTACTTTCAAGTCTCAGGTCGAGTCTCGTCCTTTCAAGATAATTTCAAGTTTTAAGTCTGAGAGCCAATTTTAACAGGAAAAAAAAAGAGGTGGTGGCATGATGAAGGGGGTAGATTTTCAATAATTAGAAAATCAAGAAGTGCACAAAGATAGGTAAAAAAAGTTCTGGGAAGGGAACAGCAAATGTGTTGGGCAAGAGGCTTAAGGCAGATGGATCCTTCTAAAGCTTTTCAAAAGCTCTAGAAGGCTCCTTTGATGCGCAATGGAGACAGGCTGGCTGCTGAGTACACCTAAACTGGCAAGACTCTCCCCTATAGTGGGTGTTGGGGGGCATATTTCTTAAAGGGAAACAGCAAATGCATTCCATGTGAGGCAGAAGGATCCTTCTACAGCTTTTCAAAAGTTGCAGAAGACTCCTCTAATGTGCAGTGAGAAGTTACTGGTTATACATCAACTCTCATCTCAGTCCCATTGCCTAATGTGTTTGTTGTTTCTGGATGAAGTTAGGCCAGCAAGCTGGTTGCTAAAAATATACAAGTCTCAAGTTAAGTTAGAGCGTCATTTATTGCCAAGTCAAATCCAGATCAAGTCACTGAAATGACTCAGCTCTAAGGCTCTTATCACTTATCTTTTTCATACAGTTTAAGCCTCCAGGACTGGAGCTGGGATGCAGGATGAAGGCAGAGATTATTGCTCACTAAATTGCTGCTGAACCACTGGCTACCATCATCCCAGGTCCAAGCCAGGTCCCAGCTGCACTCCGCCAGCACTTTTTAGAAGCTGGAAAGTTTCCAGCTTCTAAAAAGTGCTGGCGGAGTGCAGCACTTCATTTAATGATGAAGAGAGGGAATTGGACTCTAAGATATATTTGTAATGTTGGAGCAATCTTAAACTGGGGAAAGTGTTGTACCATTCAATTGGAAACCCATCAGGACCAGGATATTTCCTAATGCCAGATCTCCTGTTTAATCATCACATAAGTTTTAAAAAATGTAAATCAGATAGTGTATATGTTGCATTGCTGATACTTGGTTCATATGTAAAAACACTAGAAGAGCCCTGTGGAACGAGACCAAAGGCCTATCTTGTCGAGTACTGTGTTCACACTGGAGTTTATCATACGACGGAATTTGGGGGTATAATGCAATGGGCAATCCGAACGCAATCATGGGGTTTCACGTTATTGCGTATGAGTGTATCTCACGCAATTTCGGGCAATGGGAAGTCATTCCGAACACAATCATGGGGTTTCACGTAATTGCGTATTAGAGTATCTCACGCAATTTCGGGCAATTGGGGGTCATTTTCAGGAAATGGGAAGTCATTCTGAACGCATTCCCAATGCAATTAGAATTCACATAAATTCGCTAAACTAGCGAATTTACGTGAATTCGAATTGGTTACATTCAAAATTGAGAGAAATTCCTCCCATGCGATAAACTCCACTGTGTCCATCTAGTAGCCTACGGAAAGCCAACTAGAAGGAAATGACTGCAACAGCACACTCTCATACTCTCCATAACTATTCTCCTGATTTCTTCTTGTACTGAATAATTTCATACATTCCTATCATACATGCGTATAAGTGAAATGATACACATCATCACCTATCATTGTTGTATCATAAGAACAGGATAAAAATATCTGAAGTGGAAGAAGGAAGAATTTTTCCAGGTGGGAAAATTGTCTAACTACTCAACCCAAATTGTTTCAGATTCTCATGTGCACGGTTCAAAAACTTACTCATTAAGATGTTTCCCATTCTAAACTGGATTTGTTCATATCGTGTCACAGAATGGATTCTAGGAGACATACATTCTGGCATAAACGTAGGCATGGTGCAGATTTTTCAAGGTAAATAAGATATTTTCCTCTTTTCTCTCTCTCTCTCTCTTTTACTATAAACTCCTCCATTTTCCTTTAGCCAAATTGTCAAGATTAAAATTACCATCTTCTAGTAATACAAGCTTCAAAGGTAGCTTATATTATACTGCATAAATGTAATCATCTTATCTTTAACATCTATTGAACAATGTCCCAGACCAGAGTTCCTTTCTATACCATGAGATGAGGAACTGTGATTCTCCAGACATTTTTGGTCTACAGCTCCCAAGAGCCCTAGCCATAACTGGCCTATATAACAACATAAATGGTATACAAGTCAGAAAATATCACAATAATTTATATCCAATATTGGAAGAAAAAAGAATTACAAAGATAAATACTTAGGAATTTGCTACCCTTTTTTGCTACCCATTTTCTCCTCTCTTTGGTGGTCACTTCACTTTGCCTAATGGTAAGGAGAGCCATGCCACTGGAATTAATGAATCTAATTACAACCCTTTAGTCTAGTAAATCTAAAATTTGTACATTAGCTTCAGGAAATATCATCTGATTATCCTACACTGGATAAGAACATACATTTCTTCTGTACTAGATATTATATACTTTATGTACGGCTGATTGAAAGAGTCAAACAGATTGTAGAGAGATTCAGTGTGGGTGGGATTGAGGTTCTTAAGTGCATTCTATAAATAAAAAGTGTATTGAGTAAGTCAACAGACCATGTCAGAAACAGATGATAAAAATACCAAATATTTACAAATGGTAGTAAATTTGAAAGAAAAGGAAAGGTAATCTATTATATTACTACTTTCATTAAAAATGTTTTTCCTTTTTCCTTAAACTGGATGCTATAACTATAAATAGGGTAACCTTCCGTATCATTAGTTCATTGGAACCTTGCAGAAGAAAATTCAGTTTTTTCTCAAAACTCCCCCACACCAATTTCCCATATGTAAAAGTAGAAAAATAATGTTCTGTAGAATTGGAATACAGTACAACTGGCATGCCAGTTAAGTAGTGGGCCAATTTGTCCACTTCAGTTGCACAACCCATTAGACTTAAATATATCATACCACACTTCTCTTAAGATGCCAACCACAGATACAGGTAAAATGTCAGAAATAAACTCTTCTAGAACATGGCCACATAGCCTGAAAAACCCACAAAAAACTATGGATGCCGACCATGAAAGCCTTTGACTTCACATATCATACCATTGGTGGAGATTCTCTTTCATTTTACCAGATGGTGGCTGTTGAACACCTTTGAAATTAGGACTGAACACTGGGTTGTGCAATAAAAAAACAGGGAAGGGATAACACCTGTAAGCCCCTTTGTGCATTGCAAATTTCTTTCAATTTTAAGAATATTTTAAGATGTTTTAATGACATTTTTCAGAACTAAAAAATTGTGAACAGTGGCTTGCAATGAAGAATGTTAAACACTATAATTTAAAAAATCTATTTATTAAAACTACTTTTTAAAAATCTATAATCCTATTGTCTTAAAAAAATCCATCCAAACATTAACCTAGCAACCAACGCAGAAATAAAGCTGAATTAATCATATGTCAAAGACAAATTAAAACAGACATTTATTCAGGTACTATCTGAAGGAGGGAAAGGATAAAAACATATACAAATAATTTAATAACTGATTATGACAATGGATGAAGGCTGGCTTACCATCTCCCACTAGAAATTAATAATGCACTTTCCCCTCAACACCATCTGATCAACATTTTAAAATATATATATATGTATATATTTTCAGGACTATCAGGAATATTGTTAACTGGGTTACCGCTACCAATTGTCAATACTTTTTATTCTGCATTTTGCTGCTCTTTAACGTATGCCATATTTGGAACATCACGCCACATATCAATTGGTAAGTACTGTTCTTTTAATTCATATTAAGTAGTTATTTGACAAGAGAGATGGCAGGCGGGCCCATTTTTATATTGTTTTAATTTATATATTTATTTTATTTGTATCCCACTATTCTCCTAGTACAGGACCAAAGGCAATTCATATTAGCTGTAAAAAAAAGTAAAAGTGCACTAAAAAAAACCCTGTTTCATATAAAAGTTAAGGAGCACTAAATAAACATTTCTGTTAAAAAGACTGAATTACAGCAGTTACAAATATTTATTTTAATATGGCTCATGGTTTATTGAGATTGGTAAATCCGTGGTCCTTCTGTTAAGAGATCTAGCCTCGTCTCTGTAAAAGACAACAAGGTCAGATTGAAAACTGTCATGATGCTGATTTTCTGCTTTTTAGCTTCTTGTCTGTTCTTCTGGCTGGGGCCACTCCAGCTAAGAGACAAAAGACAAGTGCATTCAGTTGCTGGTAGGATGCAGTAGTACAGATAAGTTTTCAGTCTGGTGTCACTTAATTCAATGCACTGAACCAACCTGGATTCTTATATAGATATGGTCCTTACTGGCCTGTCTTCATGAGAGAGAGGGCCTTTACAGACTGGCCTGAAAGGCTGGCCTGGGGGCAGAGTCGAGGTGCAGCATCCTGATGATGCATGCCTGACTCTGCTCCCCCTGGGTGTGCTGACACCACACACCACTCCAGATGTTGTTCGATGTCATGGCACTTTTTGCAGCTTCTTTTTGCACCCTCGAAAGGCTGGATCGGGGCCATAGCGTGAAGTTGCCGCGGCCCCATGCGGTGCGAAAAGGGGCAGCTGCAGTCCACCCCTTCAGGGTGGTCTGTAGAGTCCCAGAGTGGGTTTATTTTTCTCTAAAGCACAACACACACACACACACACACTTTTTTTGTTTTGGATTGCTGCAAATCCTCTGATTTATCTGAGCATGTAAATCCATCCTAGGAATGAAAATCTTTGCTTATTTTAACCTCACACACAATAATGAAGCATTTCAAATATTTTCTCCCATCTCGATAGGATTACAAGATGACATTTCTAGGGAAGGAGTGATAGTTGGAAATCTAGTGTGTAGTGGTTTGAACAGTGAACTAAGACTCTGGAGACCAGGGCCTGAATCCCCCAGTTGGCCATGGAAACCCAGTGGGTGACCTTAGGCAAGTCATACTCTCCCACCCTCAGAAGAGGGCAAAGACAAATCCCCTCTGAAAAATCTTGCCAAGAAAAACCTGACAGATTTGCCTTGGGGTTGCCATAAGTCAGATAAAACCTGAAAGCACAAAACAATTACAATATACAAAATTCCTATACAAAATGTTCATCAAAAAGTCATGAAACGTGAAATATCACTTTCATGACTTTTTGGTGAACATTTTGTATAGGAATTTTGTGCAGCCCTCCCCCCCTCCCCCGAGTATATTTTGGGAGAAAGTTTTTGTTGTTGTTGTTGTTGTTGTTGTTGTTGTTCAAAGTTGTTTGGGGAGGTGACCCTGCTGATTCCTCTGCATGCATGCATTCCCCCACATAAAAGTTTGGACATTTCTGTCTGATGCAGAATGCCTGCAATTTGTTCCAGGTTGTGAAAGCAAAGTAATACACGTGCCATTGCACATGGATGCACATTGGTTTATTAATATAGAACTTCAAATTAAGTTGACTTTGATTTCATATTTATTTATCTTATAATAAACACACAGTCCACAAATTATTTGTGCTGTTTGCGTTGTGGTATTATTTTTATCATTACAATTTCTTATGGTAAAATGTGATCTTACTTAGAAAATGTAATAAAATGCCAGGACTGATCTATCTCTTCATTTCACCAAATTTGATTTATTATTATTATTTAATTACATAATGGTCCTGCCAAGTCTCAGGGCCAGGACTGAATTCTCGGGAAATTGCAGTGTGGCTGCAAGTGGGGAGACAAATCTCAAGGCAAGCAGCATCAGAGGAGGAAAAATATTAATTTCTTGTATGTAAATTGGCTTTAAAGTAAGCTGGCTTCAAAATGCCAGCAGAAATGGCAACAACTACTGCAGCTACAGAGCAGATCTTCCCACCTACCTGGCCACCAAAGAAAAGTTTCTCTCAGGGTACAGCTTGTTTCTCTGGGTTTCACCAAAATTTGGGCCTATTTAACTGGATTGGCTTCATGTTTCTTCCAACACCAACTGACCCAGAACTTATTCCATACTGCCTCCTAAACCTTGCTTGCTTTACCTCTGTGACAAAGATCCAGCCTTATGATATAGGGTCTGTCACTGTGACATTACAAGGACCTTCCTTTTGAACTTGGAATCTCAGTGAATGGGAAGCTGCTATCCTGGGAACTATTACCTAATAATTATTTTTTCTTCTACTTCTGTCTCTCTGAAGTGACACTGCAATATTTACTTCTGTCTAGATTTGGCAGCTGAGTTTGTTTAATAAAGGGATGCAACAGAGCATAAAGTGAGGTTTTGGGGTGACTGCTACAGACTCTCTCTGTGGTGGTTTTTCTGGTTCCTGGGATGAGCTATTCACCTGTTAAATAGGTTGCAGAGGCCTCTTGCTGCACTGTTTAAGCTTTCCTTCAAAAAAAATTCTGTTCCCTTTTTTTTTCTTCTTCATTTTTTTGGAATCTGTGTAACCTGTAGAAGGCTTTGGGTTAAAAGGTTGCCTCCTTGCACCAACTGCAGCTGCCCATACACTCTTTAGACATTTGCATCAATTGAAGTAAGCTGAGGACAAATGGGAAAAGTGGAAAGACGAGAGAGAGAGAGAGAGATACTGGGACATTTTAAAAACAGCTGAAAAATGTGATGAAAGAGGATTAATCGAGACTGTCCCTACCAAATCAGGACACATGGAGAATATTATACTTTGTTCACTGACTCCTTGTTAGAAGGGTAAAATAATAATTACAAGTAATAAAGGCATGTTAGTAAGTAAAGTGACAGTTTACGCCTTTTTTCCCCTTCTTTTTGGTAACAGGTTCTTTCAGCATTCTAAATGCAATGGCAGCAAATTTTCACAGCACTCTTAATTTCAACGTTAGATTGTCAAGTAATGCCAGTCTGGCCAGCTTCTCTGATACAACTTTTATAAAAAATTATATGGAGGCATTAACTAATACTGCATCTACTACATTTCTTGTTGGCATGATTCAGGTAGGAAATGAAACTGTTTTATTTTGTTTAATTTTTATGATTGTCTATTTAAAGAATACTGGGTTGAACTAACAATGCAGGCTGGAATGTTTTATGTGGAAAAATTTGCTGAAAAAGTTCTCCCAACATCTGTGTATGTAATGTATGGACACCAATAAACTGGGCCCTTTCAAACCTGTAAGTAACATTTTTCAGCAGCCCATTTCCCACTATCTATCTACATTCATGAGATGAAAATAGGTTGTGTATTAATAGATCTCTATTTACAATTGGAACCCTATCACGATTGGAATTTCAGTTCATGCATATACTTGTAAAGGCGTTCTTATATTTCCCTAGAGATGAAAAGGTTGAGGAAAGACTGGCAAGTATCAGTATATCCACCCCATGCATGCAAATAGATCAAATGGGAATTTTTATATCTGGGGAAAATGTATACAGTACATCTTATGTTCAATTCTTTCAACATATTAAATTTAATATTTTAACAGTTTTCAGTGCCTGAATATTTCAACATTTAGAGATGGCATGTTATTGAACTGTTATTACTTTAAAACAATTACATATATTCCAATAAAAATAATCCTCAGGTAATACATTAATAATATTTGAATATAACATTTAAAGTGAGTTAAGCCTTACATTATTGTTGTTGTTATTTTCTAATCAAATATTTTAGTTAAGATATCTTTGAGTACAGGGAAAAACCTTGTGTAGCATGTAAAATACTGTATACAGCATGTAAAATGTTGCGTATGAAAATATTTGTCAAATCAAATATGCAAGTTAAATAAGATCCTGGTAGATCCAGATATGAAATATTGTTGAAAGAAAAGTCAGAAAATATTTTAGATGACATAGTTTTTTGTGGTTTTTTGGGGCTATAAGGCCATGTTCTAGAAAAGTTTATTCCTGACATTTCACCAGCAGCTGTGGCTGGCATCTTCAGAGAATGCTGGCGTGAAAGAGATTGGGTATATATACTGTTGGTTGAGAGGAAGTGATTTACAGGATACTGTGCAGCTGCGGATAAGTCTACATAGGGACCAACAAACACAGTGTTCAAACATAAATCAAGAAATACAAGATACTGCAGACTGGGTCAGCCAGAAAAATTAGCAGTAGCAGAACATGTTATAAACTATCCTAGGCATAAAATAGCAAGTAGCAATAGCATAACAAGTACATTTCTATAGCTCTTATCAGTGCACTTAAGCACTCCCTAAGCAGTTTACAACATGTAAGTTAATTGCCCCCAACAATCTGGGTACTCATTTTAGCGACCTAGGAAGGATGCAAGCCTGAGTCAAGCTTGAGCCCTTTTGCTGGTACAGTATTGAACTTGCAACCTTATGGCTTGTCAGTCAGTGGCTGCAGAACAGGCATTTAACTACTGTGCCATCACCAGGGCTCTCTATGGTGTTTGAAAACACTGAAATTCTAGATCATGCCAACAACTGTCAGGTCAGAATGCACAGGGAAGCGATTGAAATCCATAAACACCTGGACAACTTCAACAGGAAAGAAAAAAACAGTAAAGTAAACAAAGTTTGCCTACCAAACCCAAGACCCAGCAAATGCAATGAAAACTACCAATGGGGGAGGGGGGGGTCCCAACAGACAATGGATCATTAATTAAATAGACACCCTGAGGCCTTATCATTCAACTAAAGAACAATACACAGAATAAAATGTAAATCGCTTCCTCTCAACCAACAGTATATTTACCCACTCTCTTCCATGCCAGCTTTCCCTGGCAAAATGTCAGGAATAAACTCTTCTAGAAGATGGCCTCAAAGCCCCCCCAAAAACCACAAAAACTATGGATGCCACCCATGTAAGCCTTCACATTATAGATGACATTTTTCTGAAAAGCCGATAGAACTGATTTTAAGTAATCAAACAAATCTTTGGTTAGAAATCTCTAGTGAAGATAATTGCTTTTAGATTTATGTAAGTAGTGTATTATCTTATTGAAGTTCCAAAAATCTGGAGACGTAACTTGCATTTTATACAATTTATAAGATAATTACTAAAATAAAGTGTTCCTGAAATATGTTAAGCTGCAAATCCAAACACACCTCCTGATTTTCAGTTTCAATCGCTGCTTTAAAAGTTGCTTTAATGGAAGAAAGTGGATTGGTTAATTTTCTTAGATAATTTTGCATGTTTCATGTCTATGAATCCAAAGGCTAAATTAAGACAACTATTTCAAAAAATTTAAGAGTGATATCTTATGTACACTTCTTTTGAGAGTAATCCGAATGCAATGTGCTCTGTTTTCAAGTAAATATCTAGATTTTTTTCTATGATTTTTTTCTCCTAGCTTTATTGGAATGCAATCTATTATTCTTCCTTATGCACTTAACCTTAGGCTTAGGACTCAGGAAAAGCAAGGGAGGCAAGTGAAATCTAAGTTTAAAGGATGGGGATTGAGAATTATACTCTTGGCTGGACGAACACAACCTGAGTTTAGAAGGAAGGAAATTGGAAGTAATAATATAGATTTACCTGAAAGAGTTGACTAATTTGGAAACTTACCAGAGGGATCCCCAGCACCTTATCCTCCTTACAGAAGATATAATGTAGACTTTAGAATATAATCCTAACATCTTCAAACTCCCACTGGGCAATATGGCAACCCACTATAGGGATAGGTGGTATTGTGGGAAGTTTCAGTTTATGTCTGATCCTAAAAGCTCCTATTTCTTATGCTGATGCTCTCCTGTCTTCCTTTTAGATGCTTTTAGGTGTTTTTGGCTTGGGATTTGTCACAATGTATGTATCAGAAAGTCTCATGAATGCTTACCTCACTGCAGCAGCACTGCATGTTATTATATCCCAGCTTTCTTTCATCTTTGGAATCGTAATTGACTTTCATTCAGGCCCTTTGGGATTTTTTTACGTGAGTAAATCCACCTTTTATTCAAAGTCATGCTTCTTGGTACAGGAAGGGAAGGTCAGCTTGAGAGATCACAAAGGAAAGGTTGCAAATGATAGTTTAAATGTTTCTTCAAATTGCCTTATCTCAAATGGGCTCAATATTGTTGACAACAAGAATATTGCTGTTGCCAGTATTACTCAGTGAAGATTCCTGCCAAGATGAATTTAGTCTCAAAAAGAAAGATAGAAATGTTGACAGAGTGTGAAAGACTCAGGTGAATCAACAGACCTTCTTCATGGGCTCAGTTCTTTTGAAGACCACAGCTTTCAAGGGTAATACTAGTTCCAGGAATTAGAATGTCATGTTATAATAAATGAGAAGAAGACTGTGGGTTGTGATACAGACAGTTTCCACTTGGTCTGTGGGTTGTGGACTCTGACTGACTCCTTAACCCCACAGACCTATGCTAGGCTGGGTACCATGCTAGGTATTGTATTTCTACCCTTGGAGGCCTGTATTCTTATTTCCCTCTTGGTCCTTCCTAGAATTAACAAACAAAAGAATAACCTGTTTTATACATTTTATGCCCATTCCAAATTCCCCAAATGTATCTAAGGAAGTAGACTTAAATTGCCAGTTGAAACAACCATAGCTATTTCTTAATGACATGATTATGAGTATTAAAGCTGAAGCTGATGAAATGTCAGACAGATATTAGAATTAGGTACACCAACAGTCTCTATCAACCTTAGCAGCTTATACCAAATCCATAATTTCCAATCTGAATGGAAAATTAAAAGGTGAAGTGAACTAATGCATACAAAAAAATGATTAATGATGCAAGCCTCCCCTTATTATGGTGCTCAAATGTCCTTGCACTAGTAAAATACCAGCAATAATGGGATAGTGAAGTTACATCATCATTGCATAAAAGAAAGCCTGATACTGCAGACATGTTATGACAGTGGACAACACAAAATGAAGATAAAAAAATAGGTGGAGTTGTAGATGTGGTCTGAGAGGATCAGGCCAATGGAACTATGTATATTCTAAGAGTACTCCTGCTTCCTCTGCTAGTGCAAAGTTAGAAGCAGAGTTAAAAAGTATATGCACACATAGAGGAGACAGTGAAAAAAAACTATGTGTATACTATATTACCTGACCCTCCAAGGTACACTGTCAGAATTCTGACATATACCAGGCTAACTACTGCATAAGCCAAATGTTGAGCTGCTTTCCACTCTACTGAATACATATCTGAAGTAGAAACTCTAGCAATTAAAATTCAAGACATCTTCGTGCAATAGTGTGTTAACCCTCATAAGAATGAACTCATTCTGATTTTTTAAAATATATATTTTATTTCAGAACTTGGCATATTACTGCATGGGCCTTCCAAAAGCAAATTCCACTAGTATACTGCTCTTCTTGCTTTCTTTGCTAATGCTGAGGGTCAGTAAATGCATTAAGATAACTTACAAACATTACCCTGTTGAGTTTCCTATGGAACTTATTTTGGTATGTATTTTAGTTTTTTGAATTACATTTGAATTATGTCCCACTGATCAGCCTTCCCTTAGCAGCTTATACCCTTGTTAAATGAAAAATAACAGCTTGGTGCTTTAGGTCATAGAACTGGATGGTAGAACAACTGTCTTTAAACTTTGTGTTATCTTTAGACTTTGAAACCAGTGCTATTCAATGTCTTTATTAATGATTTGGATGACAGAATTGGGGGCATACTTATCAAATTTGCAGATGACACTAAACTGGGAGGAGTAGCTAATACCCCAGAGGACAGGATCAAAATTCAAAATGACCTGAATAAACTAGATAGCTGGGCCGATGCTAACAAGATGAAATTCAATGCAGAGAAATGTAAGGTTCTGCACTTAGGGCGGAAAAATGAAATGCACAGATATAGGATGGGGGACACCTGGCTGAATGAGACCACATGTGAAAGGGATCTAGGAGTCCAAGTAGACCATAAGCTGAACATGAGTCAACAGTGTGATGCGGCAGCTAAAAAAGCCAATGCAATTCTAGGCTGCATCAATAGAAGTATAGTTTCTAGATCAAGGGAAGTTATAGTGCCACTCTATTCTGCTTTGGTCAGGCCCCACCTGGAATACTGTGTCCAGTTCTGGGCACCACAATTCAAAAAGGATGTGGAGAAACTGGAGCGTGTCCAAAGGAGGGCAACTAAGATGGTGAAGGGTCTGGAAACCATGCCCTATGAGGAACGCCTCAGGGAACTGGGGATGTTTAGCCTGGAGAAGAGAAGGTTAAGAGGTGATATGATAGCCCTGTTTAAATATTTGAAGGGATGTCATATTGAGGAGGGAGCAAGCTTGTTTTCTGCTGCTGCAGAGACTAGAACGCTGAACAATGGATGCAAACTGCAGGAAAAGAGATTCCACCTCAACATTAGGAGGAACTTCCTGACAGTAAGGGCTGTTCGACAGTGGAACACACTCCCTCGGAGTGTAGTGGAGTCTCCTTCCTTAGGGGTCTTTAAGCAGAGGCTGGATGGCCATCTGTCAGGGATGCTTTGATTTGGAGTTCCTGCATGGCAGGGGGTTGGACTGGATGGCCCTTGTGGTCTCTTCCAACTCTATGATTCTAATAAATGATATCGATGAGTCAAGCAACCCTATCCTATAGGTCAGAAAAAAAAACCCCATAATGATGAATAAGGTGGGGCAATGCACCTTAAAAGACCAATAAAGAGACACCCTGTATCTCTTATATGTACATATGCATCAGCAGCTTATTGTGAGATGTGTATCTGAATGGACAACAGAAGGTAGTTTTCAAAGTAATCTTGATTGTCAGGATCTATGCTTGCTGCCATATGCTTAGTTTATTTCTTTGTAATGCTGATTGCAACATGAATTATTCTTGCCCTGTCTGCTGTGATCATACCTTAATTATGCCACTTTGCAAGTAGTATTAGCAGTTGCAGTCTACTTCCCCATGCAATCAGAGTCTTACCAATAAAGATAATATATTTGTTGTAAGAGGATGAGAGGGTGACACACAAGTGCACCCCCGATGATTGGTTTTTGGATCAAATAATTTCTTATCTAGTGGATAATTCCATGTTTTATTTTACAGATTATTGTATTTACCATAATTTCTACTCAAACACACATGTATGCTGAATCCAGTAAAGGAGTTTTTACAGTGGCTCCGCACAGGTTGGTAATCTACAGCTAATACAACATATCACATTACTCAGTGCTGTTTAAATTTCACTTGAGATCTTACATAGCTGTATAGATGAGTGCCCTCAAGGGTCATCCTTTAGGTTTGGTATTCCTTTCCATAGAATGCTTGTTTGAGCATGGGTCTGAGGTTGAATTCTTTCAAATCTCTTGGTACTTATTAGTCATATTTACTATCAGTCCACACTGGCTTCCAGCTCTGCTGCTGCGGTGATCATGTCCATGTCCTTTGCTTTCCAAAGTCAGCACAGTTAAGTATGTCTGAATTTATAGCATTTCCTTCTCAACACCTCCTGTAATAAATATGCTTGCTTACCAAATTTAATAGCTGTGATACTGATCTGTGTAAATTGTTCTATGGTCTGATCATTAGTGCTGTGTATGGACTACTGGGAATCATGACATTGTGTAATTACTGTGGTGTTTATTAAAGTATACATTTTCAATAGGAGTTCACAACACTTGCACAGTATGGCAGTGGGTTAATTTCTGTTTTAAATGACATCTTTCTGTCCATCCAAGTATCTATCATTTAAAAGAGCTATATCTCCTCTTTCAGTAAAATCTTCCAGGAGAATAGCTAACAATAAATATTTAAAATCAGATGTTTGAGGCCTAAAAGTCTCTTCTCACTTCACAACTAATCTCCACTATTCTCTTGGTAGTCAATCTGTTTGTGGTGAAACAGAAAGTTGTAATCCTACAAATAAGCAGAACTGCAGGCCTTCATCATGAACAGAGTTATCAAGACGTTTCTTTGTAGAATGGAAAAAGAGACTCACAATATCTCTTTTATTTCAGCTTTCTGCATCCTACATTGCCAGATGTCTCAAAATGGAGCAAGATTGCACTACATGCTTCATCATTGGCAATAGTGAGCTATTTCCTTCTCATTTTTGTGGGAAAGAAGTATGCAAATATTCATAACTATCACATCAGGCACACCCAGGTATGAGCTAAATGCATATGCCAGCTGGGGGATTCTGGAAGTTGTGCATTAAAGTATCTTCTTCAATATCTAGATGTTTAGTCATTAATAGGATATTGTACATACTAAGTTATAACATCATATAAATATAGCAGATAGAAAAAATATTATTATTATTATTATTATTATTATTATTATTATTTGTTCTGCCTGAAAGAAAACAAGAGCAGACACATCTAGGGAATTCAGCAATGGGCTGCCACATCAGAAGAAATTTGCCTCTTGTAGCCACCTACTTTACAATAAATTGGGTATTCTCAGTATAATTTAGAATAAATTGTAAGATTCTGTTTCATCAGAAAGAACAGATCTATCTATAGAAACGTAGGTCCTGAGGATAGGTGGATATGATAGAGAATTCTTCCTAGATATTTTAAGGCAGAGACAGTGATTGCAGAGATTTATAGAATTTCCACTGGAACTGCTCCTCTCAGATTTTGTCCAGTGATAGCTAAGCCCAGAGGGCCTGGAGGTGAGCTGGAGAGGGAGGGTGATGGGACACTTTGTCCCCTACCACCACCGCCGCCACAAAAAAAAAAAGAGGGGGGGAAAGCCCACTGCTACTGAGCTCAATGAGGCTCAGAGGGCCTGATGGTGAGGGAGAGTGATGGGACTCTCAGCCCCTGGAGAAAAACCCGCTGCTGCTGAGATTAACTAAGTTCAGAAGTCCTGGAGGTGAGTGGAAGTGGGAGAGGGAGGTCAACGGGACTCTCTGACAGCCAACCAACACCTCTCTCTGCTACAGAGGACATGCAGCCCACTGGTGATACCCTCTGCTGCTATCACTGAGACCAGCATGGCCCAGAGAATCTGGGGGGCATTCTGAGAAGGACATAGGGCTGGCAGGGAGGGTGGCAAGACTAAGAGGGGGAGAAGGACATGAGGGGAGGAAAAACAAGAGGGTAGGGCCAAAGGATGGATGAGCTGGTGGCAACTGAAAGATCAGAGGGAAAAGAAGGAAAGGGAATCTTGAGGGGTCAGGGAGGGCAAACAATCTAGTCAGGAACAATGGGATGCATAAAATAGAGTAACAAACAGGTACTGGGCATCCGGAGTAGTAGTGGGTGATATTGATGTAAGATCTCACAGAGAGAACAGCAGTAAAACCATATCTAATACATGTTAACGCTGCACAAAGAAAAGCAAAGGTGAACGTCCTTGTGAGACCTTCTCACCAAGAAAAGGTGAGATAGCTCCAAATAAAACAAAAGGAAGGATTAATACACAGACAGAGATAGTTGTGGGAAATCACAACAGAAAGTTGATCAAGGACACAGGAGAAGTCAACATGTCACCAGTCATAATGCAAAGCTTGTCTGAAGCAGCACTACACATATTGTAGGAACATGGAATGTGATAAGCATGAGCCAAGGGAATCTAGACATTGTAAAATAAATTAATGGAATGCATAAGCATAGTAATAGTAGGGATGAGCAAACTAAAAAGGACAGGAATGGGTCACTTTGTTCTACTCAGGAAATGAAGAGACGTGAAGAAACGGGGTGACTTTCTATGCTAAGGAGAGATATCGTGAAAGCAGTTAAAGGATATAAAACACGAAGTCAGACCAAATCGTGCCAGTAGGGTTTTAAGGATAACCTATAAATATTACCATAATCCAAGTATATGCATCAACCACAGAAACAGAGGAAGAAGAAATTGAGAGATTCTATTAAGATGTCCAGGAAGAAATTGACAACACACCAGACTTCAAACTAATAATAGGCAACTATAATGTTAAAGGAGCCAGCAAAAGGAATCAAAAACAGTAGAAAGATTTGGACTAGATACAAGAAACAAATCAGGAGACCAACTGATAGAATTTTGCCAGGTCAACAACCTATTCATTACAAACACTTTCTTCATACAACCAGAGAGGAGACTATACATACGGACACTGCCAGATGATCAATACAAAAATCAGATAAGATTATATAATCAGAAGCAAAAGATGGAGAACCTCTATTCTTCTGGCCAAAATGAGATAAGTTGTGGACTGTGATACAGATCATGAACTTCTTATATCAAAGATTAGAGTAAAGTTGAAGAAGAAAGCAACAACAGTTATCATACCAAAATATGATCTGAACAATATTTCATCAGAATGTACAAACAATTTAAGAAACAGATTTGCACTATTAAGAGTAATTAACTGGGAACCAGAAGAACTATGGTTAGAAGTCAAGGACATAATCAAGGGAGTATGCAGAAAGACACTATTGGTGGCCAAAAAGAAACAGTGGATAACAGGAAGGAAAAGCAGAAGAAAAGGGAGATAGGAACAAAACCAGAAATATGAATTCAACAGTTCAATTACTAGTGTGCAAAAACAAAGAAGACTACTATAATTATAAATGCAGAGAAGTAGAAGACAATAATAAAAAAGGAAGAATGAGAGACCCACAAGATCCAGTAACTCAAAGGAAGTTCATACCAAGGGATGGAATACTCTATGGACTCTTTCAAACGAGAGGAATTTCTCCCAACTCCGAATGGAGCCAATGCGGATTCATGTAAATTCGCTAGTTTAGCGAATTTACATGAACCCCTGCTCTGTTCGGAAGGCATTCGAAATTACTTCCCATTACCCGAATTTGCATGCGAAGCTTTAATTCGCAATAGTGTTAAACCCATGATTGCATTCGGAGTGGCTTCCCTCTTGCCCGAATTTGCGTGCGAAGATTTAATTTGCAATAACATAAAACCCATGATTGCATTCGAATTGCCATTAAATTATACTTCCAATTTATCCTCGTATGAAAGAGTCCAGTGTTAAGAAGAGGCACATACTACAAGATGGAAGCTGCAATAAGAGAAACTGGGAAGAATAAATCACCAGGAACAGATGATATTCCAGTCAAACTGTTACAGTCCGTACAGACAGAATCAACTTTAATGCTAACTAAAATATGCCAACAAATATGGAAAACAAAACAGTGGCCAACAGACAAAATAATCAATATACATCCCCATTTACAAAGGAGACACAAAAGACTGCAGCAGCTGTAAGACAACAGCATCAGTTTCCCATGCAAGCAAAACTGTGCTCAAAATCTGAAACATGGACTCCAATCATATATGGAGAAAGAAATCCTAGAAGTGCAAATGGGGTTCAGGAAGGGAAGAGGCACTAGGGACCATATGTGGTTAAAGGAACATACAAAGAATTCCAGAAGAAAATCAGCATGTGCTTTATATTCTGTAGCAAAGCCTTTGACTGCATAAATGATCAAAAGTTATGGATTGCTCTCAAAGACATGGGAGTACCACTACATTTGATAGTCCCCTTGAGGCAAAATTTTGTGTGCAATCAGTTGCCATTATGAGTAGTGCTGTAAATACGTCAGAGTCTCAGTTTGGAGGTTCTAATTCTGTAATTACATATTGTCAAGGATTTTTTTTCTGACCTATAGGATAGGGTTGCTTGACTCATCGATATCATTTATTAGAATCATAGAGTTGGAAGAGACCACAAAGGCCATCCAGTCCAACCCCCTGCTATGCAGGAACTCCAGTCAAAGCATCCCCGACAGATGGCCATACAGCCTCTGTTTAAAGACCTCCAAGGAAGGAGACTCCACTACACCCTGAGGGAGTGTGTTGCACTGTCGAACAGCCCTTACTGTCAGGAAGTTTCGCCTAATGTTGAGATGGAATCTTTTTTCCCGTAGCTTGCATCCATTGTTCCATATTCTATTTTCTGAAGTAAAAGAAAACAAGCATCAAATATTTAAACAGGGCTTTCATATCACCTCTTAACCTTCTCTTCAGTCTAAACATCCCCACCTCCCTAAGTTGTACTTCATAGGGCATAGTTTCCAGACCCATCACCATTTTAGTTGCCCTCCTTTGAACACACCCTATTTTCTCAATATTCTTTTTGAATTGTGGTGCCCAGAATTAGACACAGTATTCCAGGTGAGGCTTGACCAAAGCAGAATACAGTAGCACTATTACTTCCCTTGATCTAGACAATATAGTTTTATTGATGCACCCTAAAATTGCATTGGCCTTTTTAACTGCCACTTCGCACTGCTGACTCATGTTCAACTTGTGGTCTACTTGTACTCCTAGATCCCTTTCACGTATAGTCTCATTCAGCTAGGTTTCCCCCATTCTATATCTGTACATTTCATTTTTCTGAAATCAAGATATACTATATCCACAGCATTCCCTTTATCTACCAAGCTGTAATTTTATCAAAAAGGAGATCAGATTTGTCTGGCATGACTTGCTTCTCTGAAACCCGTGTTGACTTTTTGTGATTATGGAATTGCCTTCTAGATGTTCAAAGATTCTCTGTTTAATGATCTGCTCTAGAATCTTTCCTGATATTGCTGTCAGAGTAACTGGACAATAATTGTTGGGATCCTCATTTTTCCCCTTTTTGAAGATGGGGACAACGTTTGCCCTCCTCCAGTCTGTTGGGACTTCTCCTGTTCTCCAGGAGTTCTCAAAGATTATTGCCAGTGACTCTGATATTACAATTGCCAGTTCTTTTAATACCCTTAGATGTAGTACATCAGGTCCTGGAGATTTATATTAATTTAGATTAACCAGGTATTCCTGTACTATCTTTTTGCTTATTCTGTGCTGAATTTCCCCTGTTCTGTCCTCTGCTCCATTATCCTCATGTTGAGCACACTTTGCCTTTTCTGAGAAGACTAAAGCAAAGAAGGTGTTGAGTAATTTTGCCTTTTCTCTGGCCCTGTTAATATTTTGCCATCTTCTCTGTCAGTGATAATTCTCTAGCGTATTACACAGATAGTAACTGGGGTAATGAGAGAGGCTTCAGAGGAAAAAAATGAAAAGAAAAAAGGAGAAACAATAACATAGCTTCTACTACTAGAAGTCAGATACTTCTTGAAGGCCACAGGTTCACTGCATTGCAAATAACAGGTACATGATCAAAATTCTTATTGTTTCTTCAAAAGAGGATTCTCCAAACTGGTGCCCTTCACAAAGTTTTGGGATGCTACTCCCATACAGACCATAATTCACTCTGCCTTGAAACAGAGCATTGAAGTCCAAAGCATCTTGAAGGTGCAAGATTTGGGAAGGTACTTCAGACCAATATTAGATCCTTTGAGGTTTGCTTTCACTTATTCCCCTTGAAGAATAATCTCTGCATTTTTTTTAGCACTACAGATGCATAATTCTTAATGAGTATTTTTTAATCACAATAATCTGAGTGGTATTATTTTTCATTTATCATACAGGATTTAATGGCAATTGGGTTGTGCAATGTCTTCAGTTCATTTTTTAAGAGCTTTGTTGTCAGCTGTGCTATTTCTACAACTGTTATTCAGGAGAAGACAGGTGGAAAAACTCAGGTGAGTTGGTTGCTTTAAAATACAGCATCTGCAACATTGGCGGCCTAGTGAGCCACAGATTTGACCATCTATAGATCACCACACCCCATATTATTAAATGGCAGCATGTGCATACATGCTGCACTGATACAGACATGCACACATCGCCACCCATTGAATAACATGGGGCATAACCATCCATGTGGGGGAAGGCAGAACTGAATCTCCATGGACGTAATTAATTCTTTCAAATTTTTCTTTAGGTTCATTTACTTGGTACTATTTTTTCTCAACACACTATTACAGACCGGAAATAGGCTCCAAATATTATTCTTCAGTCTATATAAATCATATTTGAACTAGAGTATATCTTTAATGGAGTAAAATCTCTCTGAGATTTAGGAATACTTCATTCAAGGTAATTATTTGTATTTGCAAAAACATTCTTAGATCACTCTTTATCCCCAAAAGTGTTCCACAAGGCAGTTTTCAACCATGTAAAATTTTACAAATAAAAACCAGATAAAGATTAAAAACAACTAAAAATGAATCCACAACAGGTAACATTATAAAATAAATTAAATAGATATCTAATATACAATGAGGAACTGACCAATTTTAACCTTCTGCAATGTGGGTACCACCATCAAAATTATTCTTCTCTTCTCCCTGCCAGCTTGAAGATAGGGCAAGCCTCTGAAAATGAGCATAACTGACAAATAATTGTTCAAATATTCTAGTTCAAAGTCATTCTGGGCTTAATGATAATCTCAGCAATTTGAATTGTGCTCAGAAAGAAACTGGCCATCAGTGTGATATGAATGTGCCACATAATTAACTTGTTGTGTGAAACAACTGATGTAAAGTGATATCCCTCTACATGGTTAACTACTAACATAGCTAATGACGTGATAGAAAATGACATTTACCTTACTAATCTCCTTTGAATTTATGGCTTTGAATGCAATATGAGAAAGATGAATGTTGTGGCTGACACAACATGGACATCTACTGATGAACTCAGCAAAATGTGATTGTTACCAGAACAAATGCCTAAAGTAGTGTTGTTGTTTTTAATTAGCTTGCAGCTCTGATTGGAGTTTCCTTAATGCTGGGGGCTGGACTAAAATTGGGATACTACTTCCAGTACCTTCCTAATGTAAGTCAATGTGAAGCAAAGTAATTGGACAAATTTAAGTAATGTTAATTTAGAAGATGACTGTTTATAAAGCACTGGGTTTTCCACTATATGAACATTAGCATATTTGTTGGTTTTACAAGATATGTGATCCATGATCCCTTCCTCTCTCCTTCCCTTATTTCCTACTTGTATTCATTAAACGCCTATCGAATAAAAGTAATAGGCATCACAAAATACTTCCTTTAACAGCTGTCTAGGTTAGTTGTACAGTGGGCAGTGGTAATTTTGAGGTTTATCATCATCATCATCATCATCATCATTTATTTATATAGGACCCTCGTATTATATAGTGCCATCATGGTGCTCCAGTTTAGAAACTCATTTATGCCAGACCTCACAGTCATATCCCACAAAGTGACTCCAGAGATACAGAGGTTTATAAGTCAGATCCCATAGCTACACTCATAAGGAGAATGCAGAAAATCAGACAATTCTGTTGATTAAATCAGCAAACCAGCTGTGAAGTTTACATTGTTGTGCCTTCTAGTTGTTTCTGACTTATGATGACCCTAATATGAAGATTTTCTGGGCAAAATTCGTTTAGAGAGGATTCACCTTTGCCCTCCTCTGGGCTAAACGCAAGACCACCAAGTGGGTTTCCACAGTTGAGCAGGGATTCAAATCCTGGTATCCAGAGTTGTAGTCGAATGCTTAAACCACTATACCATACTGGCTCTCAACAGTTTACAGCTTAAACCCAATTGTCAGTCCAAACAAGAAAATAGCTATTGGATTGATAGGATTTACTCTGTGTTAATTCACTATTCAACAGTCGACTGAATTAATCTACTCAGATTGGGAATAGCCACTAAGGCTTCAAACAGATGGCCCAGAAAAGCCAGCTACAGGAAGCTTTGGGGGCATGGCGTTTTGATGCCACACACCCCCAAGATGTCTGAAAAACACCCAGCCATTCAGACGGGGCCAGCTTCAAGCCAGTTCTGGGCACCACAATTCAAAAAGGATGTGGAGAAACTGGAGCGAGTCCAAAGGAGGGCAACTAAAATGGTGAAGGGTCTAGAAACCATGCCCTATGATGAACGACTTAGGGAGCTGGGGATGTTTAGCCTGGAGAAAAGAAGGTTAAGAGGTGATATGATCGCCCTCTTTAAGTATTTGAAGGGGTGTCATATTGAGGAGGGAGCAAGCTTGTTTTCTGCTGCTGCAGAGACTAGAACGCGGAACAATGGATGCAAACTGCAGGAAAAAAGATTCCACCTCAACATTAGGAAGAACTTCCTGACAGTAAGGGCTGTTCGACAGTGGAACACACTTCCTCGGAGTGTGGTGGAGTCTCCTTCCTTAGAGGTCTTTAAGCAGAGGCTGGATGGCCATCTGTCGGGGATGCTTTGATTTGGAGTTCCTGCATGGCAGGGGTTGGACTGGATGGCCCTTGTGGTCTCTTCCAACTCTATGATTCTATGATTCTATGATTCATTCCCAGGACGTGATGTTTTAATGCTGCACATCCCCAGAGTGGCTTGAAGCTGGCCTGGGGTTGTGCTGGATCTTTTCCACTCCTATTTGGGTTGGCTGCTGGGTGGATCAGGGCCACAGCGTGTGCTTGCTGCAGCTCCAGGGTGAACAGCTCTGGGGCAGCTCCTGTCAGCTCTTTTTGGCAATATATTTTGCCCCAAAGATTCAGGGCTGCATATCTATCAGAGACAGGCTTTTGTAAATTTAATGGATTTTCAATGAACTTGCAAGACCAAGCCACTCCAAATTTAAAAAAGAAGGGTGCAAAATTGAACAAGAACAGCTTTACTTTTGCCCCATTCTTTTTTGAATCACCCTGTACATAATAAAATGACATCTTGCAATAATATATTGCTGCTAGGAAAAAACAGCCCCGCCATGCTTCTACCAGGATTGCTGCAAAACTCATGTCCAAAACACTGCAGAAATAGTCCAGTTTGAGACTGCTTTAACTGCCCTAGCTCGATGCTAGGGAATTCTGGGAAATGTAGTTTTGTGAGACATTTAGCCTTCTCTATCTGAGAGCTCTGATGTCACAATGAACTACAATTCCCAGGATTCCCTAGCACTGAGCGAGGGCATTTAAGGTTGTCTGAGACTGGATTATTTCTGCAGTGTGTTTTGGACCTCAGAGAGCTAGGAAATCTATGATAAGTGGCAGATGAGTCATTGTCCATGACCATGATAATATGAAATGTTGGTGCTCCAATCATGACTCTACTACACAACTACATGCTGGGCATGGGAGAGAATTTCTAGAACCATCCTGTCAACTGCGGGAGAGAATTAAAGGGGAAGGGGAAGGTCAATGATGAGGTGCTATCTCTACCACACAATTAGGAATGAAGACTAAAAGATTGGAAGGCTGTACTTTAAATGACTGGCTCAACATGATGGCATACAATTCTTTCCTCTCCCCCTTCCCCCATATTCTGTGTGGCCCCATATGAAAGCATGCAAATGAATATGGCTATAAATGCAAAGGAAACACCCTAATCAAATCTGCATTGGTCTGGAGAGGTATGAAAGACTTCCTGCCTGTGTGGTCCAGACTACTGATAGGCTGTCCATGATAGCAGTTTGGCTTCATCCAGGGCAGAAACATATTAGGGAGGGAGGAAGACACATTATCCCAAAACATTAATGAACCTTGCAGAGCACAGCTACCTGTGTTGGGTAGACTGGTTGGAATGTGGAAGAAGAAAACCATGCACTGCTATTTTATGGTAAAACCTGGACAGAAATAAGCTGAAGAGTCAACACAATCTCCCATCTCTGAAATAACCTGGAAGTGATAAAGAAAGGCAGCTAAAATTTCCCAGATACTTGTAACTAGTAAATCTCACATCAGATTATAGCCATCTTTGTACCAGGTCCATCTGCTGAAGTTTTCAGCAGCTGAAGCTCCTCTTCGTTCCTGCTTTACAAGTGGACTTCAATTATTGCCATAGGATCAATATTTTTTATTTTTTATTTTATGACCATTGCAGTTGCAGATTATCACATTTGACAATAAAGCATCACCAATAAAGCATAAATATAATAGTAGATGCTCTGGTGCAACCTTCCCCAAACTACTGCCCTCCAAATACATTGGACCACATCTACATCACCCCCATCTGCAAGTTGCCTAGTACAGAGCTTAGGATCATTAGTGATAGCACCTCGTCATTGATATTAAGCTATTAAAGAAACAGTTAAGTTGGCATTAATCGGCATTAAAACACTGAGGTTATTTACTCATAACTGATTATCATGTTGAATTCTCATGTTGAATTATATCACTAAATTGTAAAAATAGATTAACAATAGAGTGGGCCCTTGTTATCTGCTGGAAGGTTGATTCCAGGACACACATGGATACCAAAATCCATGGATGCTCAGGTCTCATTATATATAATGGCATAGTAAAATGTTCTCCCTTAGATGCGATGACAAAATCAAGGTTTGCTTTTTGGAATTTATTTTTGAATACCGTATTTTCAATCCCTAGAGCCCCAGTGGCACAGTAGTTAAATGCTGATACTGCAGCCATTCACAGCCACAAGGTTCTGAGTTCAATCCCAGGCAGGGCTCCAGTGTCCACTCAGCCTGGCCTCCTTCCGTAGGTCACTAAAATGAGTATCCAGCTTGTTGGGAGCAATTAGCTTACACATGTAAACCGCTTAGGAAGTGCTTAAGTGCACTGATAAACGGTATAGATACTTGCTATTGCTATTACTGAATCCATGGTTGCAGAATCCAGAGGGCTGACTATACTAAAATGATCAATAGCAAGGTAACAAGCACAAATTGTTGTTTAAATAAATGTTGTGGTGTTTAATTATTAAAATAAGGAACTTTTAAATTGTTGACAATCTTAATAAGTTGGGGCAACAAATGAATTCTTCATTAGTTGTTTTCAAGCTTTGATCTGAGCAAAATGATAGTTGTATTCCATCAAATCTAGACAGCATCAGTTTGAAAGGGTTGCTCTACAGCTGAACAGTTTATATGCTAATATAACTTTAGCTGTCTAACCAAGCAAAAGCTGTTTGTTCCCAGTGAGGTATCTCAAGTGTTTATTCTGACAGCTTGTGTAACAATGTTCATTGTATTTTGTGCATAGTATTATTCAGGAGAAGCAAAATAATATTTTCTCCCTAATTTGCAGGCTGTTTTAGCAGCGATTATACTGGTCAACATGTTCCCATTTCTTGAGAAATTTATGGATATCCCTTTCTTGTGGAGGCAAGATAAATACGATTTTGTAAGTGTCACACAATCTACAAAAGGTTGAAAAGAGAAATTAAATGGGCTAGTATATTAATGTTATACCCAGGTAACAGTGGTGAAGTGATTTACCTCCATACGTCTTTAAAATCTGTTTATACTGAGTGGATCAATCTAGGTGAGATGAGAGAGAACCATGATTAGAATTCCCCTCTCTAAGGGCATATTTACAAGGACCAATTAAACCAGTTCCCCACCCACCCCACCCTTGTCACATCCTGTCTTCAAAGCACCTGTTCTGGGAGTAAAGGGGAGTTCAAGGCAACTACGAGGCCAGAATAGTCCAGAAGCAGCCTGGAATATTCTGGCTATTTTAGATGCACTCTTGACATATATTTTTACTAATGGTGTAAGGAACAGCTCCCAAGCTGGGATCCTGGGAAAGGTAAAGTTTCCCTTCCAACTAGGATATGAGCATTAAACCTTGGAAATCATATCCTGGTTTTGAGTAAGCTCTTAAAACATAGTTTCACAGTTCAGATGTCATAAGAAAACTGATTTTAAGAAGGTCAGAAAACTGAAAACTGAGCACAAATGCAAGTGAAGGAATTCAAGGGGTAAGGATACATGGACATATATCCTTGTTTCAACTGTATTGAAATATGCTTTATCAGCCACGTCCATCATCTCTCAACTGAACTATTACAAACAATACCACTCAGAAGCACAGCTTGGAATGTGAAGTCAAAGGCTTTCATAGCTGGCATCCATAGTTTTTTTGTGTGTTTTTCAGGTTATGTGGCCATGTTCTAGAAGAATTTGTTCCTTGTCCACAGCTGAATGGTATCCTGAGGCCGGGAGAGGGTTTACCGCATACCATGCAGCTGCAGACAAGTCTACGTAGGGATCACCAAATGCAGCGTTCAAACATGAATCAAGGAACATGAGAGACAATGCAGACTGGATCAACCAGAAAAATCAGCAGTAGCAGAACACATTATAAACCATCCTGGGCATAAAATGCTGCTTGAAATTACTGAAATTCTGGACCATACCAACAACTACAGGGAAGCCATCGAAATCCATAAGCACCTGGACACGTTCAATAGAAAAGAAGAAACCCTTAAAGTTAGCAAATTTGGTACCAGTCCTGAAAAACACTAAAATCAAGAGCCAGCAAATGTAAATGAAAACCACCCAGGATTAGGGTTTCCCAGCAGACAATGGATCAGTAATTAAACAGACATTAATCTTCCTTGCATATCCTCCCACCCTGAGGCCTTGCCATTCAACAGCAGAACAATACGCAGATTAACATGGAAATCACTCCTCCCAATCCAGGGTCACACAGTACACACACACACACATATATATATACACACCACTCACTTCCATGCCAGCATTCTCTGAAGATGCCAGCCATAGATGCTGGCAAAACATCAGGAACAAACTCTTCTAGAACATGGCCATATAACACAAAAAACTAGAGCTTGGAATACTGTTTTGATTATAACTCCAGCAATACTTACCATGCTGGTGGGGATTTTATGAGCTTGGTCTGAAAAGCAACTTTTCCAAGTGCTGTACAGATATTATAATCATCAAGCAGAGTTAAGGACCCCACCTTAAACTAAGATGTGATGGATTTTTAAAAATTCTCAAGCAACTTATTTCTCAGTGGAAAATGGAGGCCCTGTCACACCTGCATTGTTTAGTTTTCTAAAATTGCAAGTATGGTGCCCTAATATTATACTTATGTCTTATTATAATAAATATCTAACACGATTCCTATTTCATCTTTTCTTAAAGGGAATTTGGATTGTAACATTTCTATCTGTACTCTGCCTTGGTCTGGATATAGGCTTGGGAATTGCTATGGGATTTGCCTTTTTCATAATAAGTGTCAGGTCACACAGGTACTGTCTCTTATTACAGTGTAGTATTATTTAACTGCAGATAGGTGTATGTGGAGAAAAGAAACATGTGTAGAATATATTGGAAAAGTGTCCAGAAAGATTGATTTTATGGGGAGGGGACCTTCCTATAATATGGTGGCTAAATATGGTGGCTAAAATAATACCAGTAGTGCCTAGGTTGTTACATTCTTTATCTGTTGATATCAATTGGGTAACCATCAGTGGAATATTATAAAAATAGAATTAAAATATAAATAGTATATCCTCTGAATCTCAGGCTTCATTAGCCAGGTTGTAGCTTCACAATATGTACAGAACAACCTCTAAATAGCTTACTGTATGGGGGTGGTTACATTCCACTCTGCCCACCATATTTACCAAATGTTTTGTTCCATAGTGGAGTAAGAAATAAGACCAGGCTTTTAATTACTCTTCCCCCCCCCTTTTTTTTTTTTTTGGTCATAGCTATTCCTCATGAAGAAATGAGAAACTATGAACAATTATTGTTGTTATTGTTGTGTGCCTTCAAATCATTTCCAACTTATGCCAACCCTAAGGTGAACTCATCATAGTTTCCTTGGCAATATTGGCTCAGAGATGGTTTGCCATTGCCTTCCCTTGAAGCTAAGAGCATGTGAATTCCCTGAAGTCACCCAGTGGGTTTCATAGATGCATTAATTTGTATAAACATTCCACTATTTAAAGCCGCAATCCCAGTTATGTAGTTGCCTGTCCACCATATTTTCTTTCTTTTCGTGTAAATAAATTATTATTTCACTACAAGCATACTCCCATGTGGGGAGAGGGGAAAGTATAGCATTTAGAGCAATAGGTTCCATGCATTAAGAAAAGCAATTTATCATATATTTTGTTTCAGAATGAAGATGTTGACTCTAGGCCAGATTCCAAACACCAATATTTATCGTAGTTTTTCTGACTACAGTGAGGTAAGGGTGGGGAGGTAAATATTACTTGCTATAACCAACCCTCATCAATGGCATACTGGTAAGTGAGACATCAAATTTAATTGATTCCAGTATTGGTATTCTGGTCAAGCAGTGAAAATAATTACCACAGTTGTGACTGGAAGTGAAGAGCCATACTTGAAAAAGCACACTTGCTGGCATCCCAACAGCAGCTCTGAAAAATATGTGATATGATCCCCATCCTGTCAAAATATAGTCAACAATTACAGTGTGTACTGCTTGCTATTGCCTTGTTACCATGACATGAACAATGAAAGTAGATCTGTGGCACACAGTGTGTGTTGCCACTTGTATTTGTTTTGCAGAGGTACAGAAGAGAGGTCAAGGGAGGAAAGCTCAGTAAATACCAAACATGCTGTCTCTCACCGCTAGTGCCACATTGCTGTAGAAACAAAGCAGTTTGACACCACTTTAACTGCCATGACTCAGTGCTATGGAATTCTGGGATTTGTGGTTTTGAGAGATATTCAGCCTTCCCTGTTGGAGAGCTCTGATGCCCCACCAAACTATAAATCCCAGAATTCCATAGCACTGAGGCATGGAAGTTAAAGCAGTATCAAACTGCATTATTTTGGCAGTGTGGTAGCAGCCAGGGAGACAGAAAATTACAACATGCAGGAATGGAATAGTATATTCTTGGAAAAGAGCATGGCTGGGTGAAATCTTGAACAGGGGCACTGTGCGTGACAACATTTTGTTGCAGGTCTTGCAACATTTTACTTTGCTTTTTAGGCTGTAGAGATTCATGGTTTAAAAATATTCCAGTGCTGTGCCTCTATTTCATCGGCAAATATGAAACATTTCAAAGCCTACATTTTACACAAGGTAAACAGTGCTTTTCTAATGACAATGACCAGGAATTCTGAACTCCTGACTTCAAAAAGACTGCTGTCTCTGATAAGCTATCTTTGTTTCTGTTTCAGATGAATATGAAGGCAGTGCCCCTGGATGAAAATGAGATGAGAGCTTTGATCTCAGTCAGTATGTCTAACGTTAAAGGACAGAAAAAGGATTTAAACTGTGTCTGTGTTTGCGACCCCCCTGAACCATTACCCAGGGTCAGAGATTTCTTTTGTGTGGTTTTGTTTGTTTTTTTGTTTCATCACATTATTTCAGAGTTCCCAATCAGAAGTCATTGGGGCAAGTGTTTTTACATTCCACAGAGCTGAAACCTACAGCTACTGGGTATGCATATATGCATGGAATCTGATTAAAACAACAACAACTTTCAGACTGTTCGTATACACAAATTAAACATGACACTCCTTAGGAACATATAACGAGGGGGAAAGATAGCAAAGCTTGTTGCTGTACCATTTGTTTCACTCAAAGTATAAATGAGGTCATAACCTCTAATGCTAGAGGATTACTTTTCCCTAGCTGTGGGCTGGCCCCACTTATGTACCAAGGGCAAAAGGAGCATTCATCTGTACAAGAAAGATCTTCTATAGCACAAAAATTATGTATACAGAATAGAGAAGAGGATACCGGTCTCATAGAGGATAATTATATCAATATCTAACCTATGGTGGGCATATTACGTGCAGTAGCTGTCCTGTAGGTTATATTCAGAGGACAACAATAGACTGATAAAGAATTTTCTTCTTGTGTTCTATGCCTTTATTCCTTTGATCTCTTTCTTTTAATGGTTTTTCAGCTTCCAACAGTTAGTTGTTGTTGTTGTTGCTCCTTCTTTTAGAGTCTAAAAGTACCTTTGCTGGTATGGAAAGACGGTATAGGAGGAAGTACAATTTACATCTCCACATATTCTCAAAGACATATATCAGGATGAAAAAGCCATTTTAGTTCAGCACTGAATGAGATTTATTATTGATAGTCATCCAACAATAATTACCTGGCATAGGCTGCATCTGCGCTGCAGAAATAATGCAGTTTGACACCACTTTAACTGCCATGGCTCAGTGCTATGGATTCCTTGGGATTTGTAGTTTGTTATGACACCAGAGCTCTCTGATGAAGATGGCTAAATATATCACAAAACTATGAATCACAGAATTCTATAGCACTGAGCCATGGCAGTTAAAGTGGTATCAAAACACATTATTTCTGCAATGTAGATGCAGACATGGGTACATACTTAAAATCTGCTTTCCACTCCATTGTTCTTTATCCATCAAAACAAGAATGTTTGACATTAAACTTTCTTTCAGTTATGTTACTAATACAGTTTAAAATTGACATGCTTGCAGATACCACTCATTTAGGTTAGTTATAGTCTAATCTTATGCTTTGTATATTGAGAAACAAGCCCCACTGAACTCAGTGGGTGTATTCTGTCCTTAATTCTGCCATAAATCTTAAATGGAGAATGGTAGAAATTTTAGATGTGTCAAGATTCTGGGTGTATGATTGTTTGCTGTTGTTGTGTGCCTTCAAGTTGTTTCCTACTTATGACAACTTTTTATGGCGTTTTCTTGGCAAGCTTTGTTCAGAGGATGTTTGCCATTATCTTCCCCTGAGGCTGAGGGCATGTAACTTGCCCAAAGTCACCCAGTAGGTTTCATGGCTGAGATAGGGAATCGAACCCTGGTCTCCAGAATTACAATCCAACACTCAAACCACTATGCCATGTTAAAGATATTTAAATAAAAATAAGGAAAATACATAAATGAATTGTAGCACCATCATACCCTGTTCCAGAATCTCAACTCTCTCACATTCTAGGTTCCTTATACAGAGAAACTTCTAAGGCGAATTCGACCAGCTAATGAATCATTCTCTTCTTCCTCTTTGGCCTTGGTACGATGGACAAGAAATGACAATAGATATCCTTCTGATACTGACTATGTGGAGTCTGCAGCTGCCAGAGATAGGGCAGCAGGTCATGATTATGTAAAGAGAAAAGAAAATTTTAGCAGATTATGGTCATGCTCTGATCCTCCTTTAACAAGATCCACAACTCAATTGTACCCACCTGATTCAGATTCTGCGATATATATGATCCACACAATTATTTTGGACTTCAGCATGGTGCACTTTGTTGATTTACAAGCATCTTCCTTATTACGGGAGGTAAGTCACCTGAATTATTGCCACTCATTAATAATGTAATTCTTCTACAGCATTTATTTATGCCAATTCTCACAATTTATAATTTTTAAAGTCTAGTTCATAGACCCTATTTAAATATTGCTGTGGGAAATGAAAATTTTGTACATGAACATTATCAAGTAACATGGCATAAATAAGTAGCTAAAGAAACTATTGTTGCTTTTCCAACAGCAAGTTTCCCATCCACTATGAAAATTTAGAAATGAAGTTATTGTTATTTTGCAGTTATTGAGTAGATAATTGACATGGAATTTCATCTTGCACCAAATCAATCCACACTTAGGTTCTGAGCCCACTTTATATTTAGCAGCCCATTTTAAAGGTACACTAGAAGTAATTGATATAGTACTTTTCCAAAGTACTAATCCCAGGATTCCTTAGGATGGAGACATGACCATCAGTGTGGTATGAATCACATATAACTGTGATAAGGGTTGTTCTGAGGGGCTCACCATTGCTATCCTCTGAGGCTGATGGGAGGGGGAATTCACCCAAACAGTGTGACATAGATGCACATCATTTGGTTTACAGTTTTAAAAAAATGAGAACAATTGAAATTTGGCTCCATTTTAAATTGATACAATGGTAATGCAAACTTCAACAGGGTTAAATTGCCACTGAGAGATTTGATCGGAATAAATGTAGTGGAAACTTTGATTCGGTATTGCATCATTGAATCTCCCCGGATCTACTCATCACAAAAATGCTAGTGTGGATACAGCTGTGTTAATGGTTACGTTAATATACAGTTGCAGGCATTCCACAATTTCCTCTTTACAATCTCCAATACACTTTCTCTTCCAGTCAGTATCCTTCTCTGATCATATTGAGGCCTTTTGTCTCTTTCTCCAGTTTCTCTACTGGCCTGTTAGAATACCTTTCTGACCCTCTCTAGGCCCAGTCAGATTCCCTATTTGACTCTCTCACTAGAACTCTTATTCAAGAACTACCCCTGAACTCAAACTTTCCCTCAACCCAATTCCCTTAAACTTCTTTCAGCTATGTTAAATTCCCCGTCAACTCTCATCTACCCCTCAGCTGAACTCCTCCTTTTATAACTATTCCTTCCCCTGCAACTCCTCCCTCACAGTCAGCCCAAACCGCGATTGACTGTCAGGTCTGCCCATGTCATCAGCATACAGGTGGCACCAAACCCAAAACCTAGCAGTTTGTTGAATAGTATGGGAGACAGAACAGAGCCCTGAGAGATGCCACAGGTCAGCAGCCAAGGAATCAGACAGGAATGCCCAGCACCAGCTTTTGGTCTTATCTCTCCAGGATGGACTGGAGCCACTGTAAAACAGTACCTCCAACTCCCATCCAATATTATGGTTGATGGTATCACAAACTGCCAAGAAGTCCAGCAGAACCAAGAAGGACTTCCACTGTCCAATTCCTGGCATAGGTCATCCATCAAGTTGACTGAAGCTGCCTCTTTCCCACAACCAGGCCTAAAATCACATTGAAATGGATATAATTCTGGTCGTCATACTAAAAGCAAGCCAATTAAACTTTTGAAATCCTATCATATAGTGTTGTATCAGTCTATGTATAAAAAGTATAAATACTACCAATGTTAATATACTTGCTTATTTTTGCAGCTCTGTCATGCATTTCAGAATATTGGCATCACAATCCTGATAGCTGCATGTCATCGTAAGTACTTTAATTTTATTTCTCTAGCTAGTTTGGATATAATTCATATGAATAATATCAGTGCAAAGCTGGTGACACACATAATTCTTTCTGCATTTTTAATCTGACAGCCACTGTAATAAGAACCTTTGAAAAGATGAATTTTTTTGACCATTGTGTCACTAAAGCACGATTCTTTCCAAGTCTACATGATGCAGTACTTTATGCTGTGGAGCCGGATCTCTTGCAAAAGACAGTGCCAGTGGAAGCAAGTGTAGTCCCTGATGAAATCTTAGCTGATGTGCATTTAGATGACCAAAAGGTATAGTAGTTCATAAAATTCCATAATTAATTCACTAATATGACAGTTGCAAATCTGGGAAAGTCATTTGCTGTGAGACTAAAGAAAAGTCCACAAAGTGGTGGTGTCCCTGCACTGGGTGTCAGCTGATGTGGGGGGCAGGGGGCTTCCATGGGTTGCACACACTCCCTTCCCACAAGCCACCTTTGATAAGGAAAAGGATGGGATGAGGCACAGGGCGGGTGTGTGTGTGTGTAATGCACACAGGGGTGGGAGCATGGGGACAGTGCAGGGGGTAGGAGCATTCACAGGGAGCACGAGAATGGTACAGAGGTGGGAACGCATGTGGGGGAGCATGGGGACAGTGCTGGGAGGAGCATGTGTGGGGATGGGGCAGGGGAGGGCCTGACCTAGTGTTACCTCACCCTTTTGGAGTGTCATTTGGGACCACATCACTGCACCACCGCCACCCACAATACCACTGCCACAACATACAGGTTTATCCCCTTGGGTCAACCAAATCAGGCAGGAGCCTCAAAACTCTAAGAAATTAACAACCATTGCTTTCAACCCCTCAGTTTTTAATTTCCTGCCTTGCCAACTGATTGGACAATAAGCCCTCTCTCCTTAAAATTGATTAAAACTGTTAGATAATTATAATATTAGGGCAATAATTAGGACCCTCCCTGATATGGTGGCTTTGGTATATCCCATGTGCCATGGACTGTTCTATCAGCCTCATGGAGAATGACAGGTTGGTATTTACAGAGAAAGTTGTTCTTGTGAAACTGAAAGAACTGTCCACTCCTAGCTAGGGGGGGAAATTAATATTGTTGGATATTGTTGCAATAGTTAAAAAGGCTAGAAAACAAAACTGAGGAGAGAGGGTTGGAAGCAAGTTATAATGTCTTGGAATTTTGAAGATCCTGCCTGACCTGGTTGACATGAGGAAATAAACCCTTGTGTTGTGGACTGTTCCTTCAGTCACACAAGGACAATAATTCTCAGTAAGTACGACCTATTCATTTGATCATTTTAGACTAGGAAATCATTTAAATAACTGGTCTTACTAGCTTATTGCTTTTGTTGTTAACTGCCCTTGATTCAACCCCAACTTATGGCATACCTGTGGATGAGACATCTTTAAGCAACCCCCCCCCCATTCCCCACTGCTCTGCTTAGGGCTTAATTTTTACATCAAAGTAGACTTGTAGGTGAAATGAAGAAAACTCACTTCTCCCCTACTTTACTTCCCTATGTTTATGCTGACTTCAGATACTTTTCTCCTAGCCTGAAAGTGACACCGGGTGTTAGATGGACTGGAAGAAAGGTAGTTGAGGCAATGTAATGCAAGAGATTACATGGTGGGAGAATTCTAGATATAGCCATGTTAGTCTGTAGAATCAGTATGTAGAGAGACCTTGTAGCACCTTTGAGACTAACTAAAGAAAGAAGCATAGACTTCAGTGTACTTTCTCAGATGCATTTGGTGTCTGGGAAAGCTGCCAATGGAAAAGCTGGTAAGACTGAGGCAGGCAAATACAAACAAATGTAAAGCTTTCCAACAGCATGGAAGCAGTCCTAAGAGCACAGTACCAGTCCAATGTCCAATAGAGCAAAACCAGAAGCCAGTCCACAGTCCAGGATTCCAGAGAGCAGGTCAGCTAGTCCAGTCCTGGGTCAAGAGCTCTAGGTCAGTCCAAGGTCTAGAAAGCAAGGGGTCCGGCAACAAAGTCCGAGGGAGTCAAGAGAGAGAGAAGCTTTTGCCAGGGAATGCAGATAGGCTCTGACAGAGAAGCTCGGTATCTCACAGCTATTTACATTAGGCCAGTTCCTTATCACAGCTGTTTGGTGTGCCCTTTCTGTACTTATTTGGCTGAAGATAGGTACCTCCTTGTCCTGCTCCTCTGTGTCTCCCAAGTCTGGACTCTCTGCTGGGGAGAAGCTGGACTGCTGAGGCACAGGCTCTGCTGGAACTGGCAAATCCAAGCTAGAGCCTGATTCAGCCGACTCTGTTGAAGCTGGCAGGGCAGAGCTGGGGTCTGGCTCAGCCTCAGGTTCCACCTGGACCTGAGGACCAACTCATCTTTGTCCTCCAAGTCCTCAGCCTGGCTGGCCATGACATTTGGACATGATGGGAGAGTACAGCTACTTAATTCATCCATTCTCCTCACCCACTTATTTGTGTGGGCCATATGCATGAATAAACAAGTCTAACTGCTTTGGTTTGTTCCTGAAATTCTTCTGTATCATTAATTTTTCATGTCATGTTCCCCATTGAGAGCTTGTTTTCCTCAGAAGACAAAGCAGGAGTACATGTAAAGGAACTGCAGCAGATACTGACACCCAGCCAAGTTATCCTTCAGTTTTGTGGTTCAGGTCGGCTTCAGAGCAGAAAAAGGAGTTGGAAGAGAGAACTTGCCTTGGTCCCTAGAAACATGGAGGCTCAAGCATCTGGCTCAGACTGTCCCTTGCAAACAGAGCTACCTGAGCTCCCTAGAACTCTGTCTCTGATTTATGATTTTCTTGACAATGGACTGTTTTGATGCTGGATACTTCTTGCTTTCATGGCTTCTAACTTTGTCTCCCTGAATTCCTGCTGCAAGTTGAGAGCAGGACAGTTCTGTACATACACTTTGTACCTGCACATTTCAGAAGTATTCCCCTATCATATTTACATTCAGCTGAAGAAACAGCATACATAACCACTCTTCAACAGAGACTTTACATTGTTGGTGCATTTTTATAATCAGAATGTAGAAGTGTTTGCAATAGCTAAACTTCTTGAATTATTTATTACGATGGTTTTTAAATTGTTTCCTTTCCCCAAAACCTACTTTTTATAACTGTTTTTTAAAATCTGTCGTAAGATTTATGAGAGAATGTCAGTAAATTCTGCTCAAACAAGCACTTACATTTTTGTTATCCACAAACCTTGTTATGTTACAATTTGTATTTGAAAAAATAACTAATTTCCAGTATATATAACTGTGTTGCTTTTAACTCATTATTTCCAAACTTTGATCTGGACACTGCGTGTGTGTGTGTGTGTTGCATAGATATCCTTAAATCATAGAATCATAGAATCATTGAGTTGGAAGAGACCACAAGGGCCATCTAGTCCAACCCCCTGCCATGCAGGACCTCCAAATCAAAGCATCCCTGACAGATGGCCATCCAGCCTCTGCTTAAAGACCTCCAAGGAAGGAGACTCCACTACGCTCTGAGGGAGTGTGTTCCACTGTCGAACAGCCCTTACTGTCAGGAAGTTCCTCCTAATGTTGAGGTGGAATCTCTTTTCCTGCAATTTATATCCATTGTTCCGCGTCCTAGTCTCTGCAGCAGCAGAAAACAAGCTTGCTCCCTCCTCAATATGACATCCCTTCAAATATTTAAACAGGGCTATCATATCACCTCTTAACCTTCTCTTCTTCAGGCTGAACATCCCCAGTTCCCTAAGGCGTTCTTCATAGGGCATGGTTTCCAGACCCTTCACCATCTTAGTTGCCCTCCTTTGGACCCGCTCCAGTTTCTCCACATCCTTTTTGAATTGTGGTGCCCAGAACTGGACACAGTATTCCAGGTGGGGCCTGACCAAAGCAGAATAGAGTGGCACCATTACTTCCCTTGATCTAGACACTATACTTCTATTGATGCAGCCTAAAATTGCATTGGCCTTTTTAGCTGCCGCATCGCACTGTTGACTCATGTTCAGCTTATGGTCTACTTGGACTCCTAGATCCCTTTCACATGTGGTCTCATTCAGCCAGGTGTCCCCCATTTTATATCTGTGCATTTCATTTTTCCTCCCTAAGTGCAGAACCTTACATTTCTCTGTGTTGAATTTCATCTTGTTATGTGAGCTATAGGGTTGCTTCTCAGCAGTAAGACCAGTTGAGACAAATCTCATAAAGGTTACTTCTGGGTGTCAGCTCTTTATTTATTCTAAAATGGTATTGGGAGTGCAAAATGAAACCAGAAAGACTAGAACCAATCTCCCCCAGTCATGCAGGAATCTTGCAGGCTGTGTCCTACCTCTGTTGAACCTTTCTGTATTTATTAAGACCTTCCTAATCCCTCTCCAACCCATCCTTATGGAAGATTTTCTGGTTTTTTAATTAATATTTTGCAACTCTTGCTCTCCAAAACCTCCAGGAGTAACAGTTTTGTCTTAAAACAGGTTGCCTCTTGTCTTAACAAAACAAGTTGCAGTTATTCTTTTATTTTAACCTCCTCTTCTAAAGTGAATGCTTTACACTTAGACTTTTTTGTTTCTAGAACTGTGTTATTATACAAGGAGTCATACATATGTTGTAAGACCAGTTGGGTTGTTTTAATTATTTGGAAATAATGTGGTACAGGGCTGAGATACATCCTGATACATCAGAATCATTCTGTGTACATATTGACACTGTATATTTCTGTGTGTTTCAGGACAAAAGGAGTCAGCAATCAGGCAGGAGTCGGCAATCGGACAGGAGAAGTCTGCAAACAAATGGGATCAGAGATTGCAGAGATTGTAACTCAGTGAAATCAGTTCAGAGTGACACTTATATTGATGAGCCTATATCAGATCTTTTCCGCACCTTTTCTCTCCAGAGTGATGTAGACGCAATCCCTCACCATCGTGAAGCATCTCCCATGGAGGAAAATGAAGATGAGCAAGACTGGGAGGGGAAATGGAAATATTCCAAGGAGGTCTAAGTTATGAGAGCTATCAGAATTTAGCTACATAAAAATGTCACAGATGTGTCATAAAAGTGTCACAATTCAGGTAGTTTGTGCTGAATAATTTTTTTTTATGTTTAAATTAATGTTGTTAAAATACTTAGCCATTTTGGTTTAATTTATGGGGAAATACTGCAGGGTTTATAGAATACAGAAAGACATTATTGGCAGAATACTGATTAGACAAGGGAATAGCTGTAAAACATGGTCATCAGTTAAACGGTGTAATTTCCAAAGTTTTTCAAGGCATATATTCTCTGCCTTTTGACATGATTTTGGACATCCATTCTGCTTCTAAAATGTACATGAAAGGGATTATCTCATAACAATCTTTGATGATGTTGAATGTGAGGTACTAATTAAAGCATGTTTTATCTTGTACCATTGCATGAAAATGAACAATAACGCAACAGTCTAAAGAAAGTTTGAGGAACACCTGCTTCAGTTGTTGTTACAGTACAAATTCTGTCACTTTCCATCACTAACCAGAGGTGCTTGGCCAGTTGCCTCTATGTCAGTGTGGCAGTGAATCTGTCCTACATGTTACTTGAAATTTAAAGGCACTATTCAAGGTGCAGAACTATTATGGGAACAGAATTCAGCACCTTGGATGGCTCTTTTTAAAGCCATGTACATGGAACATACCTTCCCACTGACATAGAAGCCAACAGCTACCACTGTCACTGCTTATTCTGGATAATTCTTATGGGAGCTGCAGCCCAACAATATCTGGAGGCCACATGGTCTTCATTCCTATTGTGAAGTTCAGAAAACAGATTTCATCAACAGAGGTTTACAGTCCTCAAAGCAAAAATTCACTTTAATCTTTTAAAGGAATATTTACTTTCAAGTTCAAACTGGAGACTTCAAATTTGATTCTTGACCTTGATGCTTGAATGTCTTCACAATTCATGGTATTTAATACATCCTTGGTGCCAACAGCTGCACCCACTGGTAGCATAATCTTAGTGTGGCTGTGCCATCATCTGAAGCCTGGCTCCAACAGTCTCACAGAACAGATATTATAGTAATGGATGTTCATTATTTCAGCTGAAAATAATAGATTTTCCCTGTTTGCTAAATCAAGTTGGAACATGTTTAGTATATTAATACCAACCTCTCTCCACCCCAAATAATGCTCCTCTTCTTATCATTATTTACTTATTTGATGTTTGTCTGAGGTCATTATCTTGCTTCTGTTGTAAAACTTTTCAGGCTGGAACTCTGATCATAAGCTGTGTGTATGTCTACCTTATAAGGCTAAATGGCGGCTATAGCAGCAGTAGGGGAATTTAGAACAGGGAACTGTTATGGAAGATGAATTAAATACATCCTTCCCCAATCAAAGGGAAATAGTTGTTCAGCTCAATAAATGACAGACCACATTAATCCTAAACTACCTGTAAGGCAGGGCCAGACCTCCCATTCAGTAGAGTGAGCTGGTTGCATTAGGCATTAGTAGATGTCTGATATAATGAAAAGCAAATTATTAATTGCTGTTAATGTATTATTGTTGTATTTTTAGTGCTGATGGAAACATGGGGTTTTTTTTGGCTCAAGTACCAAAATAACTTTGGTTGATTTCAGGCACTGCACATCTTAATTGGAGAGGAGGGAGCCCTCTGTTGCTCTAATTTGTTTAGTTGCCTGTCTTTCCACTGAGCTTACATCTCATGAAGAAAGCAAACCCACTTCTTTGGTTCACTGTAAAATTTTGCATGCTTCCAAAGTAGCATAGTATACTCCAACCAAGTGATACATAACTGGAAAGATTTACACAGATCCTTTAGGCTCAAGATCCACAGTTGCATTGAACTGACAAATCTTATACCTCATATATGTGAAAGTGCCCCTCCTAACTTTCAGCACATCTGCTGATAATAGTTTTCTGAATTAAAATACAGCAACTGCTTAATGGCATCCTTCAGCATCTAATTAGCAAAAAGGTGAACAAAATGTTTATCAACCTATGTGAACACTGTACAGTTTGTAACATCTTCACTTTATCTGAGTATATTAGTCATTTTCCTTAAAACTTGCCTGTTGTATTGTCACTCACCCTTGCAAGGCATCTGCTCACATTTCCAAATATGGAAATGGTTTCGAAGAGTCCACATCTTTCAATTTAAAGTGAGAAACCAGGAGCCATGTTCTTTTGAAAACAAAGCCTCTACGATTCATCTGAATTATTGGTTCTTCTTAGATTAGTAATCAAGAAAATGCTATCACTTATTTGTCTTTCCACAACACAAGTATTTGTTTACTTTGGGTTATAAATGAGGCTCATAAACAACTGGCAAAATAATACTGGGATCCCTTTTTATTCTGGTTCAGGCTGAAAATTCTCCATCCCTTTTACCAGTGGTTACAAGCATGGACATTTTCCAGTTTGGGTTGTCACCTATTGATAATATGGTGATTACAATGGAGGAAATATACAAATGCTTCCAGATGACAACTCTCTCTCTCATGTGTGCCTCTATAAAAATGTTGAACTAGTGCTAGCCTTCTTTGGCACTGTTTGCTCATTATTTAATCCCCATGTAAGAAAAACTGTGCTGTGCTGGAAAAAAACACAGCTTGTTCATTGACACCTACCCATCTCAAGCTGAATCTGGAGAAATTTGGTGAAGCTCACAGACCTTTTTTGGACTCATAGGCCCATTTTAGATTGGCAAAAAGAGGTGTGTTGATGGCTGCATGAAAGCCCAGCCTTTAGATGAGAAAAAGGGAAAGTGTGCCATGAAAACACTATTTTGGAGTTTTAAGGGAGAAGAAGTGCCGTTAAAAAGTAGCTTGATTTCCCCACTACTTTTTCAAAAAGGGCGCAACATTGCTATTGCATCTAAAGGCTAAGGTGTAGTTGCACGGTTAAATGGGGCTCTGTCTCTTTAAAGCACCCATTTAAAGGCAGTGATACAGGTGTGGATCATAATGGATCGTGGGTTGGGAGCGTGCGTGGTGTGGACTTCATTTCTAATTAAAACGCTCAATGCCCTGCAGGTGTAAAAGCTGGGGTTTAACCGCAAAGTTTTTTAAAGCTCCCAAACTCTAGCTCCACTCCTAATCCGAACCCTAGACATGCGCAGTAGGGACTCTGGGATGTCGTTACTGTTATTCTACTGTGGATAACATGTCAATTCATTCACAAAATAAAGGGGTTCATTCATGATGCACCAGTGCAACGGCACAGTTTAAAAAGGCGGAGGAACCGCAGTGATAAACCGGTGAACTTTTAAATTTTTTTCCTTGCCGGCTGTGAATTGCGCAATTGTGCAGTTCCCAGCAAGCAATGATAATGTCGCTGTATTGTGTACCTGCGCAACTGCGCAATTGTGCAATTCGCAGCCGGCAAGGAAAAAAATTTAAAAGTTCAGCGGTTTATCACTGCGGTTCCTCCGCCTTTTTAAACTGTGCCGTTGCACTGGTGCCTCATGAATGAACCCCTTTATTTTGTGAATGAATTGACATGTTATCCACAGTAGAATAACAGTAATGGCATCCCAGAGTCCCTACTGCGCATGTCTAGGGTTCGGATTAGGGCTGGAGCTAGGGTTTGGGAGCTTTAAAAAACTTCGCGGTTAAACCCCAGCTTTTACACCTGCAGGGCATTGAGGAATTGCGCAGTTCGCAGCCGGCAAGGAAAAAAATTTTTAAAGGTTCACCGCGGCTAAAAGCTGCGTTCATTGAAGCCCATGTAGCTGTTCCACCTGTGTTTGTAGCGTTCTGACCGCTTTCCATGTAGCTGCTGAGCCACAGAAAAGACTTCAGATAAGTCGTTCCCACACCCCTCAGTCTAGCAGCCCTGTACCTTTTAAATGCACACCTGGGTCTTGCAGTCTAGCTGCTGAGCATTAAGGTAAAGGCAACTTCATGTCACACTTTCCTGCCAATCTAAAAAGTCCCATAGTGTTAGTGGCTGGGGACGGGGTTGGGGTGGGAGGGAGATAAGAAGCCTCATCAATTTCTCTCCCATATTGTAATGAAGGATTGGTGCTCTCAATTGATAAGGTGTTCCCTCTCCTTTGTGGTGAATCCAAAGAAGCCCAGTGTCAATTTCAGCAAGCTTCATAGAAGGAAGGAAGTTCTCCCACCCATATATGACTTTCATCACGACAAGGCTGCTGAAAAGGAAGGAGGGGAAGTGGTTTTCATTAGCTTTTGCTGGCCCTGTAGCCCCTTGCCTCTTTCCTATGCTGTTGTGAAAGTTCCTCTAACTCTCCAGAGCCAGTTTGAAGAGAGGTACTATCGGCCTAAATCCCCTAAAGGTGCCAAATCCCATATCATTTTGGAAGCTAAACAAGGTCAGCTGTGATTAGTACCTGGATGGGAGACTACCAACAAATACCAGGTGCTGTAGTCTGTATTTAAGAGGAAGGAATGGGTGAAAACCACCTCTGAGCTTTCCTTGCTTAAGAAAATGCTATGAAATTTATGAGGCTGCCATAAGTTGATAGGCAACATGAAGGTGCATACATATATTGTAGGCAAACTGGAGACAATCATATCTCCTTGGCTTTTCATTAAAAGAGGAGAGCCATTTGGCTCGCAGATGATGTTGAACTGCTTTCATCAAGCCAGTTTTGGGGAATGACTGGAACAATGAAAGCTTTAGTCCAAAGAGATCCAAAGGATCACAAGATCCCCATCCCTACATTAATGGGTACCAGGAGCACCCTTTCTGTCAGTGGAACTTTACTCACAGGATATTTCTATCCAACTCACTGTCTGGATTTTAAGAGGTAACTGAGTGAATGGCTTCAGCACCACAGAAGATAACTTATCCAGAAAGGCATTATATTTTTCAAATATAATGACTGCTCTTATAACCACACAGACTATCTAGTTATTTATTTTGTTTTTGTTTTTTTGTTGGGTTTTTTATTATTTTGTAAATGACAGTATTGATGCTAATTCCCATGATGGAAAGTAGCTACTCGTAAGATTTTTCTAGGAAATTCTGTTTGAAGTGAGGTTTCTGCCTAGAGATTCTGATTGACTCTTCATCTCACCAGAATCAGTCAGTGACGTCAATGAGAAATAAAGTCCTTGCATCTGGATTTTTTATCCTAAGTGAAAACTATTTCTCTTTGGTTAAATCAGAATAAAGGGCTAAATGTAAGACAAACAAAACAGGTACTTAGGGGTAGTGGTTCTCACCTTTTGGTAGTGCATATGTTTTGGACTTTGACTTCCAGAACCTTGACCATTATACATTTTGGCTGCGGTTTCCAGGAGCTGAAGTCCAAAACATCTGGAGGACCAAAGGCTGAGGACCACTGGTTTAGGATGTGGAAGCTAACTCAGGGTAATGGAAATTATTTGTCTTGGCTACATTTTATTTTAGGAATGTTAAGAGGTAAAAAAAATAACAGTCCAAATTGTAACTAGGGGTACAGAAAAAAACATATTTTTAAAAGTCACAGTTCGTCTCTCTTCTTCAGGATGATATTTCTCACAAGTTCAGTGACATAAGGTTTTATTTCTTCAATAGTGACAGTAGAGTCCCAAGCCTTTACTGCTTTTCCATTTGGATCTACAAGGTATTTCCAGAAATTCCAGGTTGGCTCCTCACCAGTAGATTCTGCACAGAAAAATAAATGATATAGATGAGTGGAGATTGTTTTACATATAATTCTAGGGTTATTCAGTTCTTTTAAAAGGGATGTAAAGTTGGAAGGGGGCATTTGATTAGCAAAATGAAAATGGTAGTTAAGCAGTATGAAAAGGAGGTATAAGCAAAATATGAGGAAAAGTAAATGTTTCATTGGTTCTGTGAATATACTGAGATATTGGCAATAATTGTATCAAGGTCATCAGCAATTGCTTTAGCTAAATGGGACTAACTAGAAATCATGGAAGGGGGCATAATTCATAGCAACTATTTGAATACCTCTGCTCATATACTGATATTTTTATATTTTCCTTAATGTTGATTTAATCATTAGCTTCCTCAAGTGACTGAGGAATTCATTGACCTTTATACTGTATATTTATTTGCAATATACAGAAAAAGAATGCTTATGAAAAAATGCACTTTAAAAAGACATAAAATATCAATATTCTATACACATACAGTTAAAATACAAAGACTGTCTGTACAACTCTAGATATTATTTATCATAGTTCTATTTAATCTTTTCTCAGGAACAGCTTTTCATCTACTGTATCTCACAAACATCTGTGAGACAGAATTCAAAGACACAGCTATGTTCGTCTGGATCAGTATGCAAATTGATCTTGTAGCACCTTTGAGAGTGAGGCCCAGAACATACAGAAATAATCCAATTTGAAATCACTTTAACCACCCTAGCTCAGTTCTAGGGAATCCTGGAAATTGTAATGTATGTACTCAACTATAAGTCGACTTCATGTATAAGCCGAAGTCAGGTTTGGGGGCCAAAATTATGGATGTTGTCATAACCCATGGATAGGTTGAGGATAAAACTTGGAGGCTCCTTCAGTGTGTGTGAATGTGTGTGTATGGCAAGAGAGACACTCATTGAGCCTTTTTCTTCATCGTTTCAGTTTTCAATGTAAAGTCAAAGGCTTTCATGGCCAGCATCCATAGTTTTTTGTGGGTTTTTCAGGCTATGTGGCCATGTTCTGGAAGAATTTATTCCTGGTGTTTCACCAGCATCTGTGGCTGGCGTCTTCAGAGAATGCTGGCATGGAAAAGAGTAGGGTATGTATATATATACTATGTGACCCCAGGTAGGGAGGAGTGATTTCCATGTTAATCTGTATTGTTCTGTTATTGATGGCAGGGCCTCAGAGTGGGAGGATATGCAAAGAGGTTTAAAGAGACACTAATCCTCTTTGCATATCCTCCCACCCTCAGGCCTTGCCATCAACAACAGAACAATACACAGATTAACATGGAAATCACTCCTCCCTACTCAGGGCAGGGAGCCAGCGGGACTTAAACAAACAGTGATATCTATCAATCACCCAGGATTCTTTCTGCTTGGCTCTTTCTTGCTGAACTCAGCATGTGGAAATCTGGAAGAGCTGGTATGATCTTTCCATAGTGACTCATAAATCAATTGCCCTGAAATTTTGGGGGTCAATTTGTGGGCATAATTTTTTTAGATTTATAGACGAGTATATACAGTAGTTTATTGTAGCACCAGAGCTCTCTGACAGAGACAGAGAAGGCTAAATGTCTCACAAAACTAGTTCCCAGAATTTTCTAGCATTGAGCCAGGGCTGTTAAAGTGGTCTCAAACAATCACAAAGGAGAAGAAGGCACCACAAAATGTAGATCATTTGAGAAAAATGTTGGACATTCCAAAATAATTGCTAAAAATATTAGTTTAAATATATATTCATTTCACTCATTTCAGATTTACAGTTATATCACATATACCGTATATACTTGACGATAAGTCGAGAAATTTATGCCCCAGAATTGCCCTTAAAATTTGCCGGTAGACTTATAGAAAGGTCAACTGATCAGCAGTTCTTAGTAGGGTCCCAATCTCCCTTTAACATCATTCCTTCCCCCTCCGGTCCGTTTTCCAAGCCTTGGCTTCCTAGCAGAAAAACTCGTTTGAAAGCACTTGCCTCTCTCTGCTCCGTTTAGCAAGCCTTTCCTTCACAGAGGAAAAATTTCCTATTTAAATCCACTTGCTTTTCTTTTGCTCCATTTTGCAAGCTTTGGTTTCCTCAGGAAAAAAAAACTCCCCATTTAAATCCACTTGCTTTACTCTTGCTCCGTTTTGCAAGGCTTGGTTTCCCCAGGAAAAAATTCCCCATTTAAAGCCACTTGCTTCTTGTCTCAATTCAAAACCTCTTCTTTAGCACCCCAGGAAAAACCTCTCCATTTAAAGCCACTTGCTTCTCTTTTTCAAGACCTGGCTTCCCAAGGAAAAACCTCTCCATCTGCAAGACCTGGCTTCCCAAGGAAAAACTTGTCCATCTGCAAGACCTGGCTTCACAAGGAAAAACCTCTCCATTTGCAAAACCTGGATTCCCAAGGAAAAACCTCTCCATTTGCAAGACCTGGTTTCCCAAGGAAAAACCTCTCCATTTAAATCCACTTTCTTCCTTTCTCAATCTGATGTTAAAACCTCTCCTCTAGCAGCTGGGAATCATTTGGGAGAGGTCCAGAGAAGGAGGGATGTAATTGGTATTCCCCCCTTTCCATCCTTCCTTATAGAAGTTTTACCCTCGACTTATCCACGGGTCATATCAAATTCCAGGATTTTGACCCTGAAACCTTCCCTCAACTTATACATGAGGTCGGCTTATACATGAGTATATACGGTACTATATTTGTACAATATATGTACAATCATATTTTCTGATGAACTTAGCTTCATTAAAATGCCTTGTTTGCTTGCAGTATATTTATAGAACTCTGAACAAAAAAAATGCTTAAAATGGTACTTTATGTGCAACAAACCCTTGATTGAATCTACATTTAAATTATTCCTTTCATTTGTGCATTATGTTGAAATTAAGGGGAAACTTCTTTCAGCATTTGCATTGTCTTCTCAGGCAGCCCATTGCCTAACATGTTTGCTTTCTTTTCCCCCCTCAAAGAAACAAACTCTCAGCTCTGGGGACAAGTCTTTGGGAGGAACCATCCTATCCCTTTATTTGCACTGAGGACAGGCTACCAAGTAGATTAATTTCTCGAAGGGAAACAGCAAACATGTCACTCAATGGGCTTCCTAGTCATGCTCAAAATGGAGGACATTTTGGAATTTTTTTCCTGGACAGATGGTTAAAATGTAGGTCCTGTCCTGGAAAATGAGAACATCTGGTCACCCTGGAAAGATATCTCTAACATAGATTGGGCTGTCAGGCAGAGGACTTTTTCTGCAGCTGCCCCTAGACTGTGGAAGGACCTGGTGGAAGAGATTAGACAGCTGAATACACTATCCAAATTTAAAACAGCATTGAAGACTAATCTCTTCCAGCAGGCCTATCCAGATTATTTTTAAAACTGTAAATTTTAGGATGAATTTTAAAAATTGATTGTTTTAATACGTATGTATCTTGTTTATTCTTTTTAACTGATGTATGTTTTAACTGAAGTTGTGTTTTAATTGATGCATATTTGTTGGCTTGTTGTTGTTCCCTGCCTCAAACCAGGGGGAGAAACAGGTAAGATATAATAATTGTTGTTGTTGTTGTTGTTGTTGTTACAGTTTGTCTACAGCCTTATCTACAGCTATCCATTGAGACTCTTGGATTCTCTGGCTGGCTTGGGCCCATACCCACATTAACACTCTCCACTTCAGCACATTGCTTCTCCCATATGGACATAGTAAAATGCATGGATCTAGGCTGAATTTTAAGCACAGTCTGTCAGCATTCGCTAGAAACTTCCTGACTGTCTCTCATTCCAGCAGGATTTATCAGCAGGGCTTCTTTCAGCCTTCCTACCTCCAGCATGAGTGGAAGCAGGCTAGGTTTTCTCAGCCTCCGGAACCTATGTAATGGGGTGGGAAACATGTAACCATCCTGAAATTGCTTAAAAACATTCCTATCAGACTCAAGTGCCACATTCATTGATGGGAGATGATGGGAGCAGCAATCCAACAACACCTGGAGATCTACAATTTCCCTATACTACTATAGAGGAGGCCCCTTAGTTTTCTCCCCCCCCCCCCCCCCATTTGAGTTACAAGTGATTCGGAACGTTTTGTGGTACTTTGGTTTGAAGGACAAGGCAATTAAACCTTAATTGAATATCTGTTGCTCCTACTGTCAGGGGATGGGGAAAAGACTGAAAACAATCACAACAAATGCAGCAAAAAGGCTCTGCTTTTTCACAGTTTAACCTTGAATGTACCAAAGAGCCTTGGACTTTGCTGAACATTACTGACCTCCCACGGCACACAATTTGAAGTGGCTTTGCTGTTATAAATTATCTACAGTTCCCAGAAGATAAGCATTCAGAGTCAGATGGAGTTGCTATAGTATTGCCTGTTCTACTCACCAATTAAATATCTGAAGGCTGGATTCGCCCCCGTGCCTATGACTGCAATTTTGCTGAACATGGGAAAGGAGACTCCATATGTTTTTCGGGCAAAACTCTCTATTTCTTTATTAGTGTTCGGTTCTTGCTGTCCAAACTGATTGCAGGGGAATGCCAGAACATTAAAATGAGTTGGGCCAAGTTCTCTCTGCAGTTTTTGCAGGGCTTTGTAGTGGCTGTCAGTATATCCACACTCACTTGCAACATTGACAACTAAGGAGACCTAAAAAAAAAAAGGTAACACTTAAAATTAGAATTGAAGTTTTCATGAGGGTTCTGTTACTTAGTAAACAGCATTGCTGTTTAAGTCACACTTAGAAAATAACATTTCTCTCTACAGTGTAGAAGCACACTTAAATACATTGTCCTAAATCAGTAGCAAGAGAAATCCTTAAACTGGTGCCAATTTAACTTTCACTGAATGATGGATGCATATGATAGCAGTATGTCTGAAAGTTACACTATTAAAGCTGGATCAAGATCACTGTATGTATTCACAAGTTACATCTTAGCATTAAGTCTGATTTCAACTGCAATTACTTCCAAGGAAATATGTTTATTCCATCAGCTATATATTTGGAAATAAAAGTGACTTACTACACACAGTGTTGCAGTTTAAAAAAGGTCAAGTAGATAAATAGGTACCACTTTGGTGAGAAGGTAACAGCATTCTGTGCATTCATACTGGCCACATGATTACAGAGTCGTCTCTGACAAGATTGGCTCCTCAACTTAGTAACAAAAATGAGCACTACCCCCTACAGTCAGGCACAGCTAGACAACCTTGTCAAAGGGGAAACCTTTACCTTTTTAACTGGAAAAAGTATGTGAATATGGGTGGGTGTATGTGTTCATCCCTGGGGAATCAGGGTTTGGTCTAAGCTTTTCCTCCTACTAGACAATGTCATAGGGCACTACCAAGTAGATGCTTCTCCATGAACCACCCAGCTCCACATTTTTTGTGTGGCCATGTACAATAAGGCCATGTAGGAGTTTCCATCCTAATGGTGTCACTAGGGTAGTGGGGGGAAGGGGCTTGGACCCAGAGGGAGGTGTAACCCAGTGAATGGTGTACCCAGCGCAGTTGCTGGGCAAGCATAAAAAGGGCATTGTATCCCTTTCTCACTTGCCCAGCAGTCACAGCGGCCTCTTCTGTTTCAGTTTTGCTTCGGCCATGCAGGAGTCTGAACAGATCCCTGGAGGCCTAGCACTGCCTTCTCCAGTGGCTGCTGGGGGATGCAGTCACTTCCATTTGGGCTTTGGTGTGGTTGCAGCCATGCTAGAGCTCAAACAAACTTCAAGGGCTGAGGCAGTTTGCAACACACACACACACACACAGGCATCCCTGCATCAGGTGACACCAACCCCCACTATGCCACTGTTCCAATCCCCTTGAAGCATTGTAAATTTGGACTTGTAGTGTGGTAGAGGGATGATTCCAATGGTTATCTCTACATCTGCTACAGCCAGAAATGGCTCCATTTCCCCTGCTTCCAGGGTGCAAGGCTACAATCACACAAGATAATATATAGTGACAGACAAAGTGGAAGAAGCTTCCTCAGATCAGACCAGTGTTAGCACAAAGTCTTCAACCCTGATAGCACTTCCCTTGTTCTAACTACTAAAAATCAAGGGGTGAAAGAAAAACTATGAAAGAGAGAAAGAAAAATTATAATAAATAAAGAAATTCAGAAATTGTTAAGAAGGTGGAAAATATGCATCTTTCCGCCTGCATATAAATGCTGATGCTGTGGTAATGTAAAGAAATGAAAGTGTGACAACTCTGATTGATGTAATTACAATGCACACAAAGCAGATAGTCCAATGGGGGGCATAAGGTGAAGAGAGCATGTATGGGGGCCCTCAATGATTGTGCTTTGTCAATATATCATTCACTCGCTGATGCACTGGTGCACGGTAGAACATCACACATGCAACTGTGTGGTGGATCAAAGGCACAACCATGGAATGGCATCTGGGCAGATATGGGGGGGGGTGTACTTGGAGGTCACAGGTGGTGTGTTTGTGTGACAGTGCGCATGGATCGTGGGGAGGCAACAAAAAAAGTTACCCAGTGGTATGGCTAGACACTATGCCATGTGGTTGGGCTGTGAGCATTTCGCTCACCTTGGGAGTGGGTCATTGAGGCAGCGGGATTTTGACCCACTGTGGGGAAAAGCAGGATTGAGCCACTTTTCTCTGCCTATCGGCTCCAGCCCAATGTGTGTAGCAACACAGTTGTTTCCAAAGCAGATACACATATCTGCATGAATATATCCCATTTGGTTGCATATAGAGTACTCAGGTGGTTAGTTCCAGGAATATACTATCAAGATAAGGCCACAAAGACTGAAATGTAACAGTAGTTGTATTTCAATTTCTGTTTCTTTAATTTTTGAACTCATTTTCGTTTTATGAAGTGTCTTTCTTCCTGTTAAACCCCTGTATTGCCATCTACTCTGTCTCTTTGACTTAGTGATGGAGATGAGTACCATCTCAGTTGGTCACAACTAGACAATCTTGTCAAGGAAAACCTTTACCTTTACCTTTTATTGCCAGCTTTACAAAACCCTGTTTCCTATTGCATATTTTATTTTCTCACTACCCAACATGTTTCCAGCTGCAATTTAGAACAACACCTTCTGGGAGTTTTTCTAGCTTCTAGCAACAGAGAAGACCTAATGCCATTATCGACCAATGTATTTATCACATTGGCATTGAGACGAATATGAATCAAGGTTGCCATCTAGTGTATGCTATAATCACTACCCCTATTTCTCTTCTGAAAATGACAAAGGCAGTACTGTACTGTCTATGTGGTGAAAATTTGGAGAATCATTTGGGTGAAACAAAAGCTTCATAATTATTTTGGAATGTAGAGCCAGCTTTTAACCACAATTAAGTGGCAAATACAGTTCTCGACACTGTTAAGTATTATCACATATATGCATGTATGGTTAGAGCATTTGTTACAAAATGTTCAACTGCTGATCACTTTAACTGTGTGGGGTCTGAAAGGAAGGACCAGAGCATATAATATCGGGAGATGGGATAGCAACAAGGTTGAGAAAAAAGATTAGATATTTGAATTTTAAATATGGAAAGTAGTGTTGAAATTAACAATGGTATAACTTGCTTTTAAAAAATGAAGATGGTGTTTCTATGGTGTCCATGGATGTGTGTTTATGTGTGTACTATTAAAACAAGTAAAATAAGATCTGTGTGAATATGAGTCTCTCAGTACAGTGGTCCCCGGGGTTACGAATCCCCCGGGGAATGAAATCCCCGGGGTCCGAAACCAGCGGGACTGCAAAAATTCCCCCGGGATCCAAAGGATCCCCCGGGGAACAAAACGGAAAAACCGCACGGCCAATTTAAATCGGCCGCGCGGTCCGTCCGCTAAAGCGGTCCCCCGGGATACGAGCATTTCTGGGTTACGAAAGGTAATCCGGAACGGATTACCTTCGTAACCCGGGGGACCACTGTACCAACAGTGATTTGCCAGCGTTGTCCCTAAACTAAGCTTCTCTACAAGATAAGTGTTGGAAGAGACATTAAGATATTTTCTTAGAGATATGCTAAAAGGAAAGATGTTGAATATTTATGGAAATTAATTGTTTCTTTCCATATGGCCATGGGAAGGCCTTTAATTTTCAAAAGGGAATAGGAATTGAAACAGAATGGCATCCTTCAACTCTGACTTAAAGACCTTAATAGTAGGGTTTTCTTGGCAAGATTTATTTTTTAAAATTTTTGCTATTGCCTTCCTTTTAAGGCCGGTTGTGTCTTGCACAAGATGTCCTAGTCCGACATTCAAACCACTACCCCATGCCAACTGTTATGGCTAATAGAATTCAGTGTGTATGAATGAATAGATTTTAGACTAGAGTCTATTCTCAAATGGTCAAACAAAAGTGACGCTCTACACAAAGTGGCTGCTGGAATGCATTGGACTGCTGTTCTGAGGTCCAAGATGGAATGCTTAGGAAGACTGAAGTATTTTGCAACTGGTTTTTGTGTATTCTCATTCCCAATGTCTGATTTATGTCCATTTATTCTCTGTCACAGGGACTGGCCTGTTTGCCCAATATAGAGTGCTAAAGGTTCCCCCTGCCAAAGATGGCATATGCAGTCGCCCCTCCTAACTCACGGATCTTTGATCCATGACCTTGAAAATCCATGGAGGGGTGACCTCCACTATTTCTAATGGGGCACACACCCACACCCGTGCACACGGGCACACATCCCATTCAAGCCTATGGGGCTTGAATATGTGTGAGCCTCCAATTTCACGGGGGGGGGGGGGTCAGGAACGGATCCCTCATGAAAACCGAGGGCCAACTGTATATCCCATTAAACAGAGGATGAGCAAATAAAAGTACTTCTAAACACTGTGGGCTATGAGATTAAGACCTGTTATGACATTTCCTACTGTAACAGATGAGCATGCCTACCCTTCAGAATTTTTCTCTGGACTCTCCTGCTATCTTCCAAGGCAGCCTTCCCTGACTTGCACACTCCAGACTGACTGGGTACAATGCCTGTCAGCCCTACATGACAAAACAGGGTTATATCCAGACCATGATAGGCATGAGGTTGAGGAAGGCTACTCTAAGATTATCACACACGTCTTTTAAATCATGACTTCATTGGGAAGCAAGTGCCTTTGGTGATGCTGATCGCATGGTGCTGCCTCCCACCTGTAGCTGTCTTGTCCCCAACCCATCCCTTTTCATTCATGGAGAAAAGCTGTGAATGAGCTGGCAATCCCACAGCACCCCTTTTAGTTTTCAATTTAAGTTTTAAAAAAAACTTTTTTAGAGTTAAACCTAAAAAAAGCTCAGCAAAAAACCTGGAATTTAAAAAAATAAAATAAAGGCATGCTGGCTGTAGCATAAGAGAGGGAGATGGGGTTGAGGGAGAGGGCAGAAAAGGAGTGCGATGGGGGTATCAGCACTGGTCATACCAAAGGGAAGAGGTGCGGCGGTGGCTGCAAGAAAGCGGTATGGTTCCACATTAATTTAATTGTGTGACTGCAGCAAGAAAGGGACTGGTGTGATCATCTCCTAAATTAAGAGTGAGCATGCATAGAGGGGCTTGGAGGGGCATTTTTGGGTTCTTGAAACCCCAAGCAGGCCACCCATCATTTTCTAAAACTGCCGTTTAGCACAAAACAGTCACCTCTAAAAGTATATTTCAGATACACTGTGTGAAATTTTGACTATGGGGGGGGGGGCAGGACGTTCTGGGAAGCCCACACTTTGCATAGGAACCCCCCAATTTTCCTCCCTTTCCTAAATCCTTTGCATGAATGTCTATCACAAACTGGACTGCAGGCACAGGGGAATAGATCCTTTAAGAGATAGTAATAATACTGCCATATATTTAACAACCATTCTCAAGAGTGTAGGGAGCTACTTTAAAAATAAGTCCTTAATTTGGGATTGGTGGAAAACATTCTTAACAGCGTGGTCTTGTGTTCACAAGTAAGTCCATCTGAATTTAATGGAGCTTGTGTTTGTGCACTTTCAAGTCACCTGTTGACTTAACGGTGACCTTACTGCAGGGGAAGAATGTGTACAAAATAGGAGCCCAAGAGTACCCCTAATACAATGGTGGTAACTTTGTGGAGGTTGGACTACAACTTCCAACAGCCCTAGCAGTCGTAGTGAGGAACACTGGGAGTCATAGTTTAACATCCAAAGGACCATTTTATTCTCACTGTGGGACTCCATTGGGAACAAATCATCCATTGTTCAACTCATCCTCTGTTAACTTGCTGCGGTGCGGACCAACTGTGGATGTACTTAGGTATAAAATACACACTGCTTGCCAGGGGGATACAGTGGGCCCTTGTTATCTGCTGCAGTTTGGTTCCAGGACCCTCCGTGGATAACAAAATCCGTGGATGCTCAAGTCCCATTAAATACAATGGCACAACAAAATGGTGTCCCATATATAAAATGGAAAATCAAGGTTTGCTATTTGGAATTTATATTTTTTTTTGAATAGTTTCAAGCCATGGATTCTTGAATCCATGGATAAAAAAACCCATGGATAAGCAGGGACAACTGGACAATGTTCCTCTGTATGCTATGTACTTATTTTGCCATCTCAGTTAAACTTGTTTTGTGTGTAAATGTGCGTATATGTGCCATCAAGTCAAATCAACCCTATGAGTTTCATGAGGTTTTCTTAGGCAACAAATACAGTGGGCCTTTGGTACTAACTGGGCTTTGGTTCTAGGACCCCATGTGGATATCAAAATCCGTGGATGCTCAAATCCCATTAAATACAGTGAGGTAGCAAAATTGTGTTGTTGTGTGCCTTCAAGTCATTTCTGACTTATGCGTCTTATATAAAACAGCAAAATCAAGGTTGATTTTGATATATATGTTTGAAGATTTTCAAATGTGGATTGTTGATTCTGCAGATACAGAGATCCAACAGTAGTCAGAGATGGTTTTGTCGGTTCCTTCCTCTGAAATATAGCCTACATCACCTGGTTTTTGTTGACAGTCTACCATCCAAATATTAACCAGGGCTGACTCTACTTAGCTTCCAAAATCAGATGGGATCTGGCGCTTTTAGAGTATTTAGATCCTTTTGTATGTACGTACGTGTACATATGAGAGCCAGCATGACCAAGTGGTTTGAGTGTTGGTCTAGACTCTGGAGACCAGGGTTTGATTCAATTTGGCCATGAAACCCCTTGGTCAAGTCACACCCTCTCGGCCTCAGGCCATGGCAAAACCTCCTCCGAACACACCTTGCCACGGAAACCCAGTGATAAATTAATCTTCGGGTCACCATGAATCGGAAGGTACCCAACACACACATACCCACCTACCAGTCTGGACAGAGATCTTGTGGCACCTTTGGGACTCACTGAAAGAAAGAAGTTGGCAGCATGAGCTTCTGTAAACTTAACCGTCTCATTAAAATAATTGTATGCCGCTCTGATAGCCTTTAGGGCTGAAGAGCATGGTATAAATAAATTATTATTATTATTATTAATTATTATTATTATTATTTGAAGTAGACTGAAGTCTAGGAAAACTCCTGCCACTGACTTCTTTCTTCCAGTGAATCTCAAAGGTGCTACAAGATCTCTCTACATTATTATTATTAATAATGTCCAAATGCATCTAAGGAAGTAGTCTTGTGTAGGAAAGCTCCTGCTGCCAACTTCTTTCCTTCAGTGAGCCTCAAAGGTGCCACAAGATCTCTCTCCAGAGCCAGACTCAGTGATTCCACAGGGCTATAATGTCTTTGAATAATACCCACCTATGTAAGCCAGGAACCATAACTTTGCCATGCTGGGCCTTTTGTGTTGCAGAATTGGAAAGCAAGTAGCCCAAAAAGGGGGTGAAAAGTTTCCAGGAGGAGGCCCCCCTCCCTGCCTGCCTGTTGCCACGTAGACAGAGGAGAAGACAGAGACAGAACAAAACAAAAGAGGCAATTGCAAACTCTGTTTTTTTAATCAAGCAACGCTGCAGACTCAAAAAGAGCTGATCCGGTTTGATACCGCTTTAACTGCTCTGGCTCCAGGCGATGGAATTAATTAAACCGGTATCAAACCGGATCAGCTCTCCAGTGCAGATGCAACCCTAGGTGAGGATAGAGAAACCAACATCATGCAAACATGCTGAAAAAGAGCTTCCTTGGCTTGGCTGGTTGTTAGTTGTTGTTGGAGCAGAGGCAGCATGCATCTTCTCCTCCCTTCCTGCAAAACTCACCGAGCCTCTGTATTTGGACAAGGAGACCAGCTTGCCCCTGATGTTGATGACTTGGAAAGCATAAAAATTGTCCTCTTTGGGCTCAGAAAGGGCCAGGAAAAGGAAAGCTCCCAGGACCAGCAGCAGCATCATGGCCACAGGGAGGAGGAAGGCTTTGGGAAAGAAGAAGAAGAAGAAGAAGGGAGAGTCACTTTCTGGCTCTGCACTGCCCTCCGGGTCTTGCATACTTCTGCTGCAAGCAAAAGGAAGGGAAGGGAAGGGAAGGGAAGAAGAAGGGAGGGATTGGAAGGAAAAGAAGGCTCTGCTGCTGTTGCTGCTGCTGCTGGAAAATGAATTTTTTAGATTCTAGGAATTGGATCTCCTCCTCCCCTCCCCTTCCCTCCATGCCACAGAGTTGCTTTTAAAAAAAATAATGACAAGAAAATACAGTGGACTTTTATGTTGGTGCCAGTGGGTCCCCAAACTGTGCCCTTTAAGAGATTTTTTTTTTTTTTTTTGGACTTCAGCTCCCAGAAGCGTCAGCCATGTGTAGGCCAATAGTCTGGGATTCTGGGAGCTGAAGTTTTAAGATCCCTTCAAGAGCACAGTTTGGGACCACTTTGACTTTTGCAGATTTGATTCTTATTTTAAGGGGTGGTTATGTTAAGGTAAACAAAGGGTCAATTAACCCATTCACAACCAATTATGCAAATCAGGCATTTGTGAAGATTTCCAAGCAGATCTATTTATTCCAAACAGTCTCAGTCTGCATGCAGAGATCCAATCAAGGGTCATCCCATGACTGAATGCCTTAAAATGGCGTAACCAGTTTTTATTAACCCACAAAATATTCATTGAGCATGCGTAGTTTAACATTCATTTATATATATATTCTTTGCACCTCATTTCACTGTCTGTATATATCTCTCTATCTATCTGTTTGCCCTACTGACTGAAGCCTTTTGTTTTTTTAGCCTTCTGATTTTCTGGGCATTCAGCTAGTCTTTAGTCTTATCAGGAACATTTGTTGCCATTAGCAGGCATTTGCTTCCCTCTTCCCTCCTAAGGTGGGGGCTACAAGCCAGATTCAAAAGGACAAGTTTTTCCTTTGGCTCTATTTCTCACTATGGCTAAACTGTTCATTATTGATCATTAATGGCAGAGATTATTGGTTATCAGTTGGTTATCAATGGCTTTATTAGTTTTCACCTTGACAGTTAGATGTTGTACTGTATATGTATTATGTACTGTAAGTTGGTGCTGTTTTAACGTAAGCCGCTTTGATTGCCCTGAGCGGGATACAAATAAAAGTATTATTATTATTATTATTATTTCACTGGTTTTGTCAATATGTTCTCTCTGAGAACATCTAGGTCCTCCGGCACAATTCTGTGGTCAACTTGAACCCAAAGTCGTACTGAAGGATGTGGAGATTCCTAGAGAGGACACTCCAAGTAGAGAGACCTTTAAGACTGAACGAGAAAATGAAATTGGCAGCATGAGCTTTCGTAGACTTCAGTCTACTTCCTCACATGCATCTTCTTCCTTTCAGTTAGTTTCAAAGGTGCTACAAGATCTCTCTACATACTGATTCTACAGACTAACATGGCTATTATCTTTGAATTACTCCACTCCCAAGGTATGCGAAAGATATGATCCAAAAGGCAGGAGGCACCAGAGACTGGGAAAAGTGAAAAGAAGACTTCGCTTTAGGTAGAAAACTTGGATTCAAAGACAGAAACATGGAATGTGTGTCAAAGTTAAAGCAAGAACAAGCCACTGACAGCAGTTATATTAATATGATCTCTCTAGGAATATCTAGGTCTTCCAGGACAACTCTATGGTCAACTTTAACCAAAAGTCGCACTGAAGGACATATAGATTCCTAGAGAGAACACTCCACAAGACATTTGTAGCTCCTCCAGTGCAATTCTCTAGTCATTGTCTGGCAGATGTTAGCCACAGAGTTGCACTGAAGGACCTAGAGATTCCTAGAGAAGTGTTCTCTCAGGTAAAAAACGTGGGATATACATTAAGAAAACAAATTATATTTGCCACATCTAGGAAGTTACTTTTTGTTGGCCTATAATTCCCAGAATACCCAGCCAGTATGGCCACTGACCATGTTAACTGGAGGATTCTGAGAGCTGTATTCTAACCCCCCCCCCATGCTGTTTATTTAATATATTTGTATCCTGACCTTTAGCCAAAGAGGACTACAACGTGAATTACAAAATAATCGTAACAGTACAGTATCTGCCCCAGGCTTAAAATGTACTTAAATTGATTTAAATGTAATTAAAATCTTTTATTGATTTTATCAGTTACAAACATCATATTCACTACAAACATGAATGAAAGCATTCCTCTTTATGTCTTCTCCCTCTCCTCTCTTATTGGATTTGGACTTAGTGATTCCTTAATGTCCATAACAGAGTGTTCTTTTCTTTTTGACATAACAGGTCAAATCTATTATTCATTGTGTCTCTTCCAAAGTCCAGAGTTTTTATCGACAGGTGTATCTTTCAATTTTCTTTGCTAGCATAACAAATAAATAGCCACAAGACTTGCCACCATGTCTCTGCTGGCTATGTTAACATTAATGTTAATAACATGTTGATGACACCCAGCTCTGCTTCTCTGCTACATCTGAATCAAGTGTGACCATGCAGGTTCTGGACCGGTGAATTGCTTGTGAGCCAATAAAATGAGGTTGGATCCTTGAAGGAAGGAAACCTTGTAAGTAAGATTACCAGGTTGGATATTGGATGGAACTCCTGTAACTTTTATCCTGAGCAGATGTGGAGTAAGATGAAGCATAATTAAGATCTGTCAAGCCAGAAAAAAGTATCTGTCCCTCCTTACCTTCTGAACCCCAACTTTCAGCTGCAGCCATCCCCTCCCAGCACAGCTACTGCCTCAGCAGTGGAGGATGGTGTGCAGAGGAATCATAGACTCATAGAGACGGAAGGGACCCCATGGATCATTAGGTCCAACCGCCTTCTCAGTGTAGGATCTCCATGGGCAGTGATTCCCAAACTCTGAACTTCAATGTGTTTTGGACTTCAGCTCCCAGAATCTCAGACCACTAGCCAAAATGGCTGAGGCTTCTGGGAGCTGAAGTCCAAAATACCTTGGAGGACCAGAGTCTAGGTATCACTGAGCTAGAGCATTCCCAGCAGGGAGCTGTCCAATCTCTTTTTGAAGAAGACATCCAGAGAAGGAGACCTCATCACCTCTCTATTCCGTTGATTCCATTGCCAAATTGCTCTCACTGTCAAGATGTTCCTTCTAATGTTCATTCAAAATCTGTCCTCCTGTAACTTAAAACCATTAGACCTAGTTCTACCCTCTGAGACAGCAGAGAACAAGCTCGCACCTTCCTCCTTGTGGCAGCCTTTAAGAGTGTGATCATGTCACCTCTCAGTCTTCTCTTCACCGAGTTGAACATGCCCAGCTCCTTCAACCTCTCCTTGTATGTTTTTTCTCCATGCTGCTTATCATCCTTGTTGCTCTTCTCTGAACCCACTCCAACTTGTCTGTTTGTTAATTGCACTCCATTCGATCTCAACCCATGGTGATCCTGTGGGTGAGACATCTCCAAGACCCCCTGTCCTCCACTGTTCTCCTTAGTTCCTGTAAATTCATATTGGTGACTTCTTTTATAGAGTCCATCCATCTAGCATGCAGCCTTCTTCTCTTGTGTATGTTTCCCCTGTGTAGGGAGGAAATGTTCTAGTTCTGATTGTATCAGCATAATTTTAGTGGAAGTAAAACCATTTCTGTGGTTTACATGTTGACACATGATCTGTGGTTTACACATTTACACATGACTTCAAAAAGATGTCACTGCAAAACATCTTACCACAAAATAGAAGTTCTCGTGCAAGAAAGTTACTCAAACAATCACACAGCACCTAAAATGCTCCTAATGCAAAAGCATGGAGGCATCTCTTGAGAAATCCAGTGTTCTAACAAAGGGGGTTGTGACCCAAGACATGTTAGATTTCAAAGGAAGTATCTTTTTGTATTGCTAATGGAATTCAGATTTTATCTTCTGGACTCTAGAATGCATTGTTCTCAGTGCCACACGGCCAGAAGGAGGAGACAGATATGGAGATAGATGCCTGCATAGTTATCCCTCCACAGAACAACACAACAACACCATTAAAAATGCAGGCCTGTGAGTAACATTGTCATTTGAAAAAAAAATATCCTGTATGATTTTTTAACACCTTTGCCTGATGAAAAAAGTCTGTGAAGCTTTGAAAGCTTGCAACATGTTGGTTGGGTTAATAAGATATCACTGTTTGTGGATTTTAGATTCCAGGAGGCCATGCATAGGATCCACCCCTGACAAAGCTTTATAAAAATATCTTGGTGAAATTGGTGCTCCATTTATCTTCTTTTATTTTGTCTTTATTACTTTTAATTCTAAATAGTAAATATAAACTTAAGCTGTGAGTGCCTCTGGGTCCTAAATCAATGTCAGGGAACCTCAGGACTTTCAAAAATCCTTTTAATTATCATTTTTCATTCTTGTCTGCTCATATGTTATCTGTTGTAGCTGCACTCTCTTTGTTCCCAGGGAAAAGAATGTTAGTTGCTTCCTCAAAGAACCAGGCCTCAAGGCTCAAGGCTTCTGCTTACTTCTCTAAGGACCTTATCAGACATTGGAAATTGGAAGTATAATCTAATGGCAATCCGAATGCAATCATGGGGTTTCATGTTATTGCGAATTAAAGTATCTCATGCAATTTCAGGCAGAAGGGAAGTCATTCTGAACGCAATCATGGGTTTTACGTTATTGCGAATTAAAGCATCTCATGCAATTTCGGGCAATGGGGGGGGGGTCATTCTGAATGCATTCCGAATGCAATTGGAATTCACATAAATTCACTAAACTAGCGAATTCTTGTGAATTCGAATTGGCTCCATTCGCAATAAAGAGAAATTCCTCCCGTCTGATAAGGTCCTAAGTCATACAGTAAGGTTTCAGGCCTACTTTCTGTCTTTTGGGAAGGAATGATCAGGAAGGTTTGGGAATAAAAGGTGGAACAAGAAGGAAGGCTCCTTCCAAAAACAAAAACAAAAGGTTAAAGAATTATGTTTTCCCCCCAAGATAGTTAAAAGTATAAGAAAAAAAAAAAAACCTATGGTTTTGGGTTATAAGGAAGTGGATGTGTGAGGAAGATTCAGGTGGGAAAGACTGTAATTGGATGAAATGGTAAATGGGTTAATATGAATGAAGAATGTTTGATTTACAGAAGATGGAAGGATTGGAAGGAAAAGAATCAAGAAAAAGGGAAGAAAATAAAAGATTGTGGAAGCAGGAAGTAAGAAAGAGGAAACAGTGCTGAAAACCATTCCAGAACAAAAGAGGAGAAAGAGAACTAACTGTATGTACAGTCAGCCCTCCTTATCCACAGATTTTTTTTTAATCCATGGATTCAAGCATCCACAGCTAAAAAATACTTTAAAAATATACAAATTTCCAAAGGTAAACCTTGATTTTTGCCCATTTATATAAGGGACACAATTTTACTATGCCATTATTATTTAATGGGACTTGAGCATCCATGGATTTTGGTATTCGTGGGTGTCTATGTGTGTGCCCTAGAACCAAAGCCCAGCAGATACCAAGGGCACACTGTAATATGATTTATGCATGGATGTTTTTAAAAATGTAAGAAAGGTGAATAAAAAGTATGTTTTTAAAAGGAAGGTTTTACCCCTCAACAGGATTTTTATTGTACTTTGCTATATGGCCATCCCAGCTACCCTGGATATGTAGCATGGTGTAGTGGCTGGAGACCATGGTTTGAATTTCTACTTGGCTATGGAAACCCAGTAGATGAGCTTGGAAGAGTCACACACTCTCAGCCCCAGAAAACCCAATGATAGGTTTATCTGTGAAGATCTATGGAAAAATTAGGGGGAAAAAACCTATTTTTGTCCGCTAACATTCAAACAATGACACCTTTATTGGGTCTTTATTTTTACCTTCATTTTTTCATCTATTATTAATTATTGCCTGTTGTTGTTCTTGTTGTTCTTCTTCTTCTTTGTGCTTTTACTGTGTATTCCTGCATGGCAGGAGGTTGGACTGGATGGCCCTTGAGGCATCTCCCAACTCTATGACTTTATTATCATCATCATTGTGCTTTGTGTATTCCTGCAGAGCAGGAGGCTGCAGTGGATGGCCCTTGAGATCTCTTCCAGCTATTTTGCTATTATTATGCTTCAACTATGTATTCCTGCATGGCTTGTTGTTGTTTTACTTTGATTGTGTATTCCTGCATGGCCATTGAGGTCTCTTCCAGCTCAGGTTCTACTATTATTATTATTATTATTATTATTAATTAATCTTTAACTATGCATCCCTGCATGGCATGTTGTTGTTGTACTTTGATTGTATATTCCTGCATGGCCCTTGAGATCTCTTCCAGCTCAGGTTCTACTACTACTACTATTACAGTATTATGCTTTAACCATGTATTCCTGCATGGCAAGATGTGTTGTTGTTGCTGTTGTTCTCCTCCTCCTCCTCCCATTATTATTATTCTTATGCTTTAACTATGTATTCCTGCATGGCATGATGATGTTGTACTTTCTGTATCCCTGCATGGCCGTTGAAGTCTCTTCCAGCTCAGGTTCTACTGCTATTTCAGTATTATGCTTTAACTATGTATTCCTGCATGGCATGTTGTTGTTGTACTTTGTGTATTCCTGCATGGCCTCTCTTCCAGCTCAAGTTCTATTATTATTATTATTATTATGCTTTAACTATGTATTCCTGCATGGCATGTTATTGTACTTAGTGTATTCCTGCATGGCCTCTCTTCCAGCTCAGGTTCTACAGTACTATTATTATTATTATTATTATTATTATGCTTTAACTATGTATTCCTGCATGGCATGTTGTTGTTGTACTTTGTGTATTCCTGTATGGCCTCTTTTCCAGCTCAGGTTCTACTATTACTATTATTATGCTTTAACTATGCATTCCTGCATGGCATGTTGTTGTTGTACTTTGTGTATTCCTGTATGGCCTCTCTTCCAGCTCAGGTTCTACTATTACTATTATTATGCTTTAACTATGCATTCCTGCATGGCAGGATGTGTTATTGTTGTTTTCCTCCTCCTCCTCCTCCCATTATTATTATTATTATTATTATCCAAGAGAAGGAGAGGGAGCAGAGGAGCCTGCCCCCTGAGCTCTCTCTCTCAGTGTCTTTCTCTTTCCAATTCCTAATCCTGAGGTAAAGACGAGTGACTACTAGAGCCCAGGCCTACTGGAGGCGCAGAGTCAGTTTAGGCCTTTGCTGCTGCTGCTCCCCCACAATGCCCTGCGCGCCGCAGCTGACAACAAGATGGCGTCCGGCCGGGACTGAGGCGCTGCTGGCGAAGGGGAGGACTCAGTCCCAGGAGCCGGAGATGGCGGGGGAGGCGGCCAGGGCGGCCCGGGGCTGACAGCCAGGTACCTGGGCCCGAGGGGGAGGCCCTCATGGGCCCTTGGCCCCCCTCCTCCTCCTCCCTTTGGGGCTGGGGGGAGGGCCTTCTTGGGTCGGTGGCCTCCTTAGAAGGATCCCAGGGGAGCCTCCTCTTGGGCCCTCATTAGGATGTCTTTAATCAGGATATTAAGCGAGGAGAAGGAACGGTTTTGATATAACAGTGGACCATAGCCTCCACACTGGAGAGATAAACCGGTTTAACTCTTCTTTCTGTGGCTCAAGGCTATGGAATTCTGGGAGTTGGAGTTTGTTGTTGTGGGCTCCAGAGAGGAGCAGGGATATAACCCAGTTTGAGGCTGCTTTAACTGCCCCAGGGTCAATGCTAAGGAATCCTGGGGATTGCAGTTTATTGTGGCATCAGAGCTCTCCTGACAGTAAAGGCTAAATTCTTCACAAAAATACAGTTCCCAGAATGCCCTGGCACTGAGCCGGGGCAGTTTAAAGTGGCCTCAAAGGAGATGATTATTATTTCTGAAGTGTGTTGTTGTTGTTGTGGGCCTTTCTCCTCCTGTGGCACTGAACTGCCTTTCTCTCTCTTTTTCTCTCTCTCTGCATATGTACAATATTCAAAATACTTTCTAGTCATCCACTGTTTTCTAGTCATCAGCTGATTACCAGGCTAAGCGTAGTTATTTCCATTTTGCAAATGGAGAAGATTAAAGGGTACACGTTTCAGAAGTAGAAGGAGATGGCGTGCTTGTAAGGTATATCCATCCCCCGCCTCCTAAAAACAAAACAAAACCATTGGCAAAGACATTAAAAATTTCGAAGAATTAGCGTTAACCTTTGAGGAAGCTACTAGCATGTTTCAAAAGTAGCAGGCCAACATGGAAGTGGGAGGGTTGAAAATCAATCCCCTTGGCTGAAAAATAAAAATAAAAATGATTAAAAATAACTTCCCTTGGCTGAAAAAGCACTTGTAATGTTGTCCTTTTGCATAGCTTGTGTACAATTCTGGACAATCGTGACAGTTATTATGACAGTGAAGCATGTTAGTAACCCCGGAGCTAGTGATCTCCTAAAAATTGAAGTGGTAATAAAAGAGGTCTTTCAGAAATCCTCACAAAGGCTTTTTGCAAGAAGTTGATATGCCATCTTGCAATAAACTTGGACTTTTTAGTGTACGTTTGCTTAGAGCAGCATGTATGAAAATAAGATAAAATGTCAGTTTACAGCTGCTGTGATCACCCTCACCCTCTGATGCTGTGGCACAGTTTATAGCAAGAATGATGTAATGTTTATGATACTGAGACCTCTGGACACTGATAATCCAGAGAGCACTGTTTGCTGAGAAGTTAAAGTTCATGTTGCATCAGGCTCGTGTATTCTAGTGCTTTGTATAGGCAGGAAGAATTTAAGTAATAAAAATAGGTAACTTAGGCGAGCGTGTTAATGTCGTGTATAATGGTCATATAACAGCCTATGGAAAGTTGTCTCAGGGAGAAAGATCAATGATGAGAAGTTTGGCTTCTAGAATCATTACATTCTTCTTGGCGCTTCTCCAGAAAAACACAGAGAGAATTTTCTGTCACTTTCCAGATTTTGTAGTGAATGTGTATGATGTGACAACAGTTCAGGGTATTTATGTACTGTATGTTCATATATGGGCTGCCCCATGTGTGGTGGCTTGTTTTGAGGAAGCGGTTGATCACACGTTGGGAAATGTGTCAGGACCTATGTCATTAGTGACATTTTCTGACCAAGTAAGGTGGTAAAGCATGTGATCCTTAACATTTAAAATAAGAAAAGCAACCCTTGGGGAGTTGAGGTATAAAAATGACAACTGGAACTTTGAATAAAACATTGCATTGGAGAATGTTTCTGTTTAGTATTGTAGTCAGCAAGTTGTATCTTCTTTCAGACTTCCTCCCTCTATATTCTGTGGCCACTTTTCATGCTCATGTTCAGTTCTCATTATGCTTTTTTAAGGCTTTGTTTTAGGATGGGACCCCTCCCAGCTTTCTCTCTCTCTCTCTGTATATATATATATTTATATATATTGTAAACTTTGGGGTTCCCACAAGAATTCTTTTGTGTCTTAGTACCATATTTTAATTTTTGGCTTATTATTATTATTTTATTTACTTATGTCCTGCCTTTCTCCCAATATAGGGATTCAAGGTGGCTGTTATAACTGTATACTTGTGTTTGCTATTAGTATTGATGATGTGATGCAGAAACAAGAAACTGGTGATCTTGACCAGTTCATCACATCCCCTTTTCAGTTGCCATAAAACATTCCAGTATGCATTCATATGGTTAACTACACACCCTGACTTTAGGCCAATATCCTTCCTCCTGTCTTTGTCCCCCAATGACCATCTAAGACTACATTTGACACCCTAGGTCCATACACACCAAGCATTGCATTTACAGCCTGCTTATATATAGTTCTGTCCCTGGACCCTCCACTCCATTCTGTATATCTGAGGAAGTAGACTCATGTCTATGGAAAGGTCATGCTACCGTGTTTCCCGAAAATAAGACACTGTCTTATATTAATTTTTGCTCCCAAAGATGTGCTAGGTCTTATTTTCAGGGGATGTCTTATTTTTCCATGAAGAAGAATTCACACTTATTGTTGAACAAAAAAGAACATTTATTATGTACTGTATATATATTTATATACAAAAACTTTCCTAGGTCTTACTTTGGGGGGGGGGCTTATATTTAGCAATTCAGCAAAATCTCTACTAAGTCTTATTTTCAGAGGATGTCTTATTTTCGGGGAAACAGGGTACCAGCTCCTTTTTTTCTGTTAGTCTCAAGGGTGCAGAAAGATCCTGTTACATACTAGTGAACTTCCTGTTTATCATTCTTTAGGCACATTAAAAAACTTTCTATTTCAGCTTTGTTTGTAACCATGTTTCCTATAAAGTTAAAAAAAAATGAAAAAATTGTACAGTTTTGGATATATGTATGTGAACACATAGTTCACCCTATTTTATGTTATACTCCAAACTTATTTTGTTTCCTGACTTTGTGTATAATCCATAGCAGAAAGCAATGTATGCATGTGTATTTTAAAAGAATACTATTGTACAAAACAGTTAGAATGCTCTCAGGCTTTTAATATCTTTTGTTGATTTCCAGAAATACAAAAAGCAGAAATTCTGAAATGAAGGCAGTACAGGAACGTCTAGAAAGAATCAATGTCATGCTAGTGCAGCCTTTTCAAGTATGAATGAGTGGTAGTGTAAGTAGGTTTGGTGGTATTTCATCTACTTTTCCAAGTTGATGGAAAGAAAACTAGAAAAAGTTGGTGTAAAGCAATAAAAATAAAGCAAAGGCATTCCAGTTAAATTATGAACCAAATAGATAATATCTGAGAAGATCCAAACGTCTTACCATATCTAGTAGGTTATAAATACCACTAAATATTTTTTAAACTGTTCTGGTTGCAAGTTTCTGTGTTCATGACATAAATTACAACAGTAATTCTTAGTCTGTTTAGGTGAAAGCATTAAAATAAGTGAGGCACTTTTCTCAGGTTTCAAAACAGAGGAGCTGTGGCAAAGTGTAGAGGTGCAGAGCTTAAAATAAGAGTTTAAACACATAAAAACAATGTGAGGGGGCTGATTTTAAAAGAAAAGTGAAGGTAGGAAAAGTACCAAAACCAAAGTTTTCCACTACAGCATAGAGACCTGTTTTACAAAAGTACATAGTCCTTTTTCATCTAAATCTTACCTCCCTGCTGCAGGGCTTGTCCTCTCAGCTGAGATCACTTGCAATATTGAAGCTTCACTGAGAAGAGATTCTGCAGAGGTAAGGGTCTCAGACTTATCTACTGTATATATCCTTTTGCTTTAATTTTTTTTTCTCACTTTAGATGTGATGTGTACAACATTGTTAGTAGCTTATGTAGTTTGATCCTGTCCTTTTCAGTATATTTTGTTCTTCACTACACCATTCTTTTTCTTGCCTGAACATCCAGATATTTTGCTTCCAAACTAATTTAGGCAATTATATCAACATATTGCAGATCTGAGGGCCAATGTGTTGTAGTGGTTTGAGCATTGGATTATGACTCTAGAGAACAAGGTTTGAATCTCTCCTAATCCAGATCCACCACATGACCTTGGACAAATCACACTCTCAGATTCAAGGCAAGGACAAACCTCCTCTGAATAAATCTTACCATGAAAACCCTATGATAGGTTCACATTAGGATTGCCATAAATTATGAGCAGTGGTTCTCAACCTTTGGGCCTCCAGATGTCTTGGACTTCAATAGTCAGTATGCTCATTGTTTAGGAATTCTGGGAGTTGAAGTCTCAAAAATCTAGAAGACCAAAGGTTGAGAACCACTGACTTAGAGGGACCCACAACAGATTACAGAATCACCTGAAGATTCGCCATAGCAAGACCCTGTTTTGTTAAAATTCATAACCAGCATATATAGATAACTCAGTTATTTTTTATGATACCTTTGTTTTTTCATTCTAATGGAATTCTCAATAGCAAATTGTGTTTGCTATTAGTGAATGTAACTACAGTCGTCCCCCGGGTTACGAAGGTAATCCGTTCCGGATTACCTTTCATAACCCGGAAGCTTTCGGTTCCCGGGGGACCGCTTTAGCGAACGGACCGCGCGGCCGATTTAAAGGGGCCGCGCGGGGTTTTTTCGTATCCCGGGGGATCTTTCGTATCCCGGGGGATACGTTAGCGGTCCCGCCGATTTCGGATCCCGGGGTTTTCATACCCCGGGGGATTCGTAAGCCAGGGGACCACTGTAATATTTTGTTGCTGGGGCATGTTCTATAATAATTCCAACTCTATGGTACCCTCTTTGAGATAGGATGATCAGAGCAGTTTTTCAAATATGGTCACATTAAAGAATTACGTAATAATATTCATATGTCAGTTCTATTTTCAGCCCTTTCACAAACAGTCCTGGAAATGAAATGTTCCCTTTTAAACTTTGAATGCATATTTTAATTTAAATATCCACTATGGCCCTGAGCTTTCTTTCCTAGGTGTCCTTCCCTCTCACTGATATTTATGCAGTGCAATGAAACAAATATGCTTTTCTGTCATTGGGAGGAGAGATTTAAAGTAGGAAACGAGGCTGGAGACCTGTGTTTAAGACCTGTGAAATTCATGTGGGACAGAGTTCAGAAAAAGTGTGTCTCAGAATAAGTGTGTGCAATTATCAGTTTTTTCCCGTCTCCTGGCTGTCCCTTCCATGACTCTTGGAGAAATGAAGAGAGGTCACACTGTTACCAAAAGAATCCTCTTCTCAATGTGTAATCCTCAGATGTCCAAATTGGGAGAGTTGGGAGCAGGGACTAGAGTGTTATTCTTATAGATTTATATTTTCCTTCCTAGGAAAGAGAGTCCCTATCTCGCCTTTTCAATTTTCATGTTATTCTGGACATTATTAAAATACTAGCAATGCTAGCATTAATCGGTTTAATAGAGAACTAATAAACCTAGATAGATTAATTGCCAGTAGGCAGTTTTAACTAGCAAGGGCAAATTGTAATTGAGATGACTGTTTATCCTTTGAGGCCATTTTAATTCTTTAATTAATATCTAGGAAAGGGGAAAGAAAGGAAATGTTAACGATTTCCTCCTCTGATCATAGAGGAAGCATCTTTCTTTGTGAAAGTTGTCCACACTTAATTGTATATGAACGTCACTGAATCAGGGACTACCTTCAAGCTTAATATGCATAGTATTGGGCTGCATATTTGAAGTGTGTTCTCCCACCCCCACCCCCCATATCTGAGAAATATAGCCTAAGCAAATTATTTAGATTTAATTTGTTGATTTTAATCAACCTTTTACTGAACTAATATTTTGAAATGGTTGACAACTCTGCAATGTATGGTTCTTTGTTTAATATTAAGTGTGAAGCTTTTTGCCCTGTTTGTATTTCTGTGGTGAGGCTGTTTTGCAGTACCTTATATCATGATATTTCATCCATTCATAATGTTGGTGGAAAATAACACAGAGATGTGAAAACTAAAATTTAACAGGTTCTACATTTGAATGAGCGAAATTGAAACTATTTTATTAATAGAACATAAAGCAACTTAAGTTTCAGATATAAAGTACAGGTGGCTGCTTTTTAATTGCTTAAAGTTGTATTCATTATTTTACATAAGCCGAGTGTTGTAAAATATAGTTTTACATTGCTATTAAGTTAGAATGTTTTCTCAATAGGCAACATAAAAGTAATTTTTAATTTGGTTTGAGCGAATGTTATAGGGCTTCACTATATTTACAATACATACTGTAACCACGGTTTCAGATAACGTGCTGGTGGTTCTCACTTTCTGTGCTTAATGTAGTGATTTTGGCAGATGAAGTATAAAATATAACTGTATTTGAATGCTGTACAGTCTATACTGTAATGCTTGTGAAAATAAAGTATTGCACACTGGCAATGTTTTTACAAAACTTTAAGAAGTTGCAGCATTAGCATGGATAGTATATTGACAATCCTTCCTCTGACTAGCAAATCTCAAGGAAGAGCATGAATGAAAGTAACCCTGCTTCCACTTTAATCTTCTTCTTGCCCCTACAGAAGAATTTAAAAAATGCTCCTATTTATTAACTAGTTAGAAACCATCTGATACCATGCTGTTCTTCTTTGTACTGTATTCCTTACCTTCCACACTACCATTAGCTTTTCTTTCACTAGAATAAATGTTTGGGTTATTATTTTAAGGGGGGAGTCAGCATAGTGCTTTGAGTGTTGGACTACAACTCTTGAGACCAGGGTTCAAAACCCTCCTTAGCCATGCAAACTCACTGGGTGACCTTAGGCAAGTCACACCCTCTCAGCCTCAGAGGGAGGAACAGGCAAACACTCCTTTGAACAAATTTGGCCAGGAAGACCCATCACAGGTTGTCATAAGTCAAAAACGATTTGAAGGCACACCACACCAACATATTGTTAAATTGTTCTTTTATTGCATTATGCTTTCCAAAAGGTAGCAGTGCTAAAACTGTTTTGTGTTTTGGTAACATCATGTGTAGATGTTTTGATCTTTTTTTCCCCCTGCAGACAATCAGCCAGGCGCCTTGCTTGAACAGAGGATTCTGCTCCACTTAGATTGTTGCAAAATTACAATTCAAGTAGTCTGAAGCAATAGACGAAGCAGGTCTTCTCAATAATGGAAGAGGGCAAGGGCTCAAAAAGTGGGAATCATGATACAAGAAAATCTGTCCATGCTACCTGTGAACAAAACAAAGCTGTCAGAGTTGCAACCAATCAGAATTATAAAACTAACAAAAATGACAGATCTGGAAAAGAATCTGGAAAAAGTTCTTCAAGTGGGAGCAGTTTAAAAAAGAATAAACAAAATGATGTTTGTCTTGAGAAGTCAGAAGAATATAAATCATGTAAGACAGACAGTTTTACTCCTGGATGTAAAGAAATGGGATCAAGTCTTCAGGATCAAAGTTGTAACAAAGCAAAAAAAGTACCAAATGTACCGGCAGCCACAGAAAATCAGAAGCAGCTAAAAGTTCAGCATATAGATGAAAACTCTCCAAGCTCCCATGTTTCAGAGAATGGTGCCAGCGCAGAAACCATACCAACTGCCCAAAGAAAAAGTTCTGAACTAGAAAATCTGCTAAAAGATGTATCCAAAATTAACAGGCCTAGTGATTCAGTCAAAAACAGTTTGGATTTGAAAGCAGTGGAACAGAAACCAGAAGACTCCTGTGAGTGATGCATTCAGTTTCTATTTCCAAGAAAATTATTAAGTCTGAAATGTGTTTAGGACAGCTTTTTCATTCTGTATGTTGTATATACATTACCAGGCGTAACAGAAAGAATGGCTTAAGGTATTTGGGAAATTTAATAATACATAATTTCTGTATATCATGGCAGGAATCGTTGTTGTTTGTTGTTAACTGCCCTTGAGTTGACCCCAGTTGATGGCAACCCTGTGGATGAGACATCTCCAAGCCTCCCTGTTCTTCTCTTCACTGCTCTGCTTAGATCCTGAAGATTCAGGCCCATGGCCTCCCTAGTTGAGTCTGTTCATTTGGCGTGTGGTCTTCCGCTTTCAACCACCCTCTGCCTTTCCCAGAATTATTATCTTTTCTAATGAGTCGTGAATTCTCACAATGTGACCGAAGTACGTCTCCCTCAGTTTGATCATTTTGGCATCCAGGGAGAGTTTGGGTTAGATCTGCTCAAGGACCCATTTGTTTGTCTTTTTGGCTGTCTATGGTAGCTCTATTCTCCAGCACCACATTTCAGATGAGTTAATTTCCTCCTCTTTGCCTTCTTCACTGTCAGCTCCCAAATCCTTACATGGTAATGGGGAATACAGTGGACAATTCTAACATTAGTGCTCAGTTGTATATCTTTCTTTGTTATGATCTTTCCTAGTTTTTTCATAGCTGCCTTTCCCATTCCTAGTCATCTTATTGCTTGGCTGCAGTCTCCATTCTGATCAGTGTTTGATCCAAGGTACAGGAAATCTTTATTCCAATTTCCCCATTGTATTTGTTGAATTCATTATTTTTTCTTTTTTTATATATTCAGGAAGGCTGCCTTTGCACATTCTTCTTTGACCTATCTTAGTAATTGTTCCAAATTTTCTGCTAGTAGCCTAGTGTCATCTGCATATCATAAGTCTACTGATGTTTCGTCCTCCTATCTTGACTACTCCATCTTCTAAGTCTAAACCTGCTCTTCTTTTTTTAAACAAACCTTTTATTTAAAAAATATACATAAAAGGATTAAGGTTAAAACCAAATAACAAGATAGCCCAAAACCAGTATGTATACAGATTACAAGGTTCAAACAAACTTATTTTTCATCTAACACATGGCTGAGAGGTGTACATGATTTCCCAGCAACAGAATTAAATAAGAAGTGGAGTTTACAACATTCAAAAAGGGAGACCATTTTTCTTTAAATGATATACCAAATCCATTAGGGGATTCCATTCTGTCAGAAGTAGAGTTTGCAAAATTCAAAAAGGGAGACCATTTTTCTTTAAATAATATACCAAATCCATTGGGGGATTCCATTCTATCAGAAAGTTTTTCCTTTAAAAAGGAGTTCCATATTCTTCACCACCAACCCTCCAGATTTAATTAGCCAGATTTCCACTTCAACAATCTTGACTCTTGTAACAGGAATAAAAAATAATATTAAATGTTTATATTTAAGGCTTTTGTTACGATCAATAAAAATTAACAAAAGTACTAAAACAGGACACAAATAATTTTTTATTAGTAATCTGAGAGATTATGGAGAACCTGTTTCCAACAGTTAAAAATTTGAGTACAATAAAACCACATATGGAGGTATATTCCTTTGTCTGAACAATCTCTCCAACAAAAAGCAGGAGTTTATACTAAAATAAGTCAGGAGAACAGGGGCCATGTACCAGCGATAGATTAGTTTTAGAACTAGGTGGAGGGTGCTTCCGAATGTGTAGCCATGCAGAATCTGGTATTGAGCTGTTAGGTTCCAATTCCCAGTTCTGTTTAACTGTTAACCCATTACCGTAGAACTCTTCCATGAGTCCTTTGTAAATTTACCCAGTAATTCCCTTGAGAGGTTTATTTGAAGATAAACAAAGATGTTCAAAAGACGTTAGAGTTCTCATAGGTTCCTCTGTTCTAGCTATCTTATTTAACAGAGTGGAATTTTTTCACTAACGTGAACCAAGTGAGTATAAGAGGAGATAAAATCTCAAGAATAAACTCATAATTTTGGTCAAAAAACTCTTATATAGCCCCTTCCCTTTCCATGTTTCAAAATAAGATTTCTCTTCATACTGGAATAAAGGATCCAGTAACAATGGCTGAGTGGGAGAGGGGCTAGGAGCTAACATATATTTACATTTGCTCCAAATTTTAAGTGAGTTTTATATACAGGGTTTATTAATAAGGGATGGAATTCTTGGGTTTCAAGAAGCAAATATAGAGATCCTTAAAGGAGAAGAGATATTATCAGGCGCTCAAGATGAAGAATCATCCCCACGAATAATTTAGATTATTTGAGCAAGTCTAGTAGCATGAAAATAATACAGTTGACCCTCCGTATCCACGGATTCAACCATCCACAGTTTGATAATATTCCAAAAAAAAAAAAAAAAAAAATTCCTAAAGCAAACCTTGGTTTTGCCATTTTAAATAAGAGACACTATGTAACTATGCCATTGTATTTATTGGGATATGAGCATCCACAGATTTGATATCCACGGGGGATCTTGGAACCTAACCCCAGAGAATACCAAGGGCCCATTGTATTATACATGGGGAATCGCCAAGCCTCCTTGTTTGGAGTCTATAAATCTAGAAAGTGTGGAGAATCTTGCATTTTGATTTTGGAATACAAAAGAGTAAGTTTTTTGCCATTTTTGAAAATAGTCTAATGTGGGGAGGGTGACATGCTTGGCAGTTGGGGACTTGAAGAACTAGGACAGCGTTGTAGTGAAAATTTTGCTTTATTCTGGATTTGTGTGTCTAAGATACACAAAACTATCCCAAAATGTTTAGAATCAACTCGTGAGTTTTCCCATGTTAAACAACACTTTAAAGGTCCTTTGTCCAGCCCCTTACCCACACTTGTAGCCAGCACCATTTGCCCATTTCAAAGGTTGTTCTTTGAAGTTTGCCCCTTTTCAATTTCTATCTCCTCACCATCTTCCAGGAAAGGAAGGCACCATCATAAACAGCTCAGTTTTCCTCCTGCAGCCATTTGCCCCAATCTACAATTTCCTTTGATTTCCCCCCTCTTCACCTACCCCACTTTGTTCTCAGATTCCTATGGGAATCGTAGGAACATGACTGGGGGGGGGGGGGGAAGGGATAGATTGAAATTAAAAAAAAAAAAGTTTGGGTAACACAAACATCTTTACTAAAGCTATACGTCCCAAAGCTTATAATTGCAATTTTCCCCATGAATGGATCTTTGAGATCATCCACTTTGTTATAATTATAGGGAACAATTTGTAATAACTCTTTACATTAATATTCCTAGATATGTAAGGTATTAATTGGCACCCTGATAAGAGTTGCCAGTATTGTTGACGTTCATATGGGGTATTTACCATATATACTCAACTATAAGTCGATCTCACGTATAAGTCAAGGGCAGGTTTTAGGACCAAAATTATGGATTTTGATATTGACCCATGGATAAAGTGAGGGTAAAACGTAGCAGCATGTAACAAAGAATGTAAAGGATGAAGCAAAGGGAAAATGATGCTAAAGATCTCTAAAATTTTGACTCACTGTTTGTACTCAGTCTTTGTAACTGTTTGTAGTCACCCTAAAGGCTGGACGGATGAGAGAGTACAGAAGTTAATGCTTTTTTTAGGAGCTCCAAGAAGAGATTAAGCTCTCACCTTTCACCAAGGCATGTTTCCTTTTTTTATAAGAGTTAAAGTACAGTACTTACATTGACCTGTGGATAAGTTGACTCAGGTTTTGGGGGGTCAATTTTTTGACTAAAATCTCTAGACTTATGTAGGAGCCCTGGTGGCGCAGTGGTTAAATGCCTGTACTGCAGACACTCACTCAAAACCATAAGGTTGCGAGTTCAAGACCAGCAAAAGGGCTCAAGCTCGACTCAGGCTTGCATCCTTCAGAGCTCGCTAAAATTAGTACCCAGATTGTTGGGGGCAAATTAGCTTATAGTTGTAAACCGCTTAGACACTCCTTAGGCAGTATGAAGCAGTATATAAATGAAGCTGTTTGGTTTATTTTTGTTTTGCATACAGTAAGCAAAGCAATTTGGATTTATTAAAATTTACTCTAATAGCGCCATAGTTATCAAATTTATTTAACAAAAAATTTTAGAATAGGGAGGGAGTACTCTGGGCATGATAAGAAAATAAGCATATCATCTGCATAAAGGGTCCCTTTATATTCAAGTGTTTTATGGAGTATCCATTTTATATTTTGGTTTTGTCTAAAGCAGTTGGCCAGGGGTTCAATAGCAGTAGTAAATACCGGTAGTAGGAACGACAAAGGATACCCTTGTTTAATTCTGCTATATAGATAAACTGGGGGGAGAAAAACATCTATTAATTTGAATTACTGCTTGAGAGTCACTGTACAAATTATAAATAAATGTTACAAATTTATCTCCAAAATTTAATTTTTTAAACTAATAGAGTAGGTAAGGCCATTCAATAGGGTGAAACACTTTACAACATTTAAAGAAAGAAAAGGCAAAGAGGTGTTAACCTTTGTTAGAGATATGTATTGTATTCAATACTTTCCTTATGGTAACTGAAAGTCTTCTTTTTGGCATCAAGCCAAATTGATCTGGATGGATATATTGCACTATGCATTTATTATTTATTTTAGCTACGAGAATTTATTCTCATAGTTAAGATGGAGATCATTAATTTCAAGTCCTGATTAATAAGGGCTATGGGCTGAAAGTCTCCTGTTTTGGGGTTATCACCCTCTGTTTTTGGAATTGGAACAATCATAGAGGACATTCGACTAATAGGAGGAGGAAGGTCTTTAAGAGAATCATTAAAAAGTGTAGCTAAATAAGTACAGTAGTCAGATCATCCAATACTTTTTAGGATTTGGCAGTGTATCCATCCATTCCTGGTGTCTTCCCAAGTTTTAAATTCTTTGTAGCTAGTTTGACTTCTGACTCAGTAATGGTGGTATATAGTAAAGAATGATGAATCAGCAATTAAAGGTTTAAGATTTAAAGCAAACCTGCACAACTTGGCAGTGGGAAGGAGCCAAAATTAAAATAGGTTAACATCTTGGGCCGCAAATAGGTTTTAATTAAAATTATTTAGAAGTCAAGCAATCCTCCAGTTGGTCTTCTCCTCAAGAGAAAGGCAATCAGTGGAGGAGCCTTGTAGTCATCTTCCTCCACCGCCCAGCCTCCTCCTCAGGAGAATGTCAGATAGTGGAGTCTTCCTCAGCAAGCATTTGCCCATCCTCTTTCTCTGTTGTCTGGCCTTCTATTTTGTCAAAAGCAAAGAGATCTGTATAGAACGCATTAAATTCATGTAAAATTTCGGCAATCTTTGTCTTAACTTGGTTTTCTCTACCTTTAATACTAGAAATCATCCTTTTGGAAGCCTTACACTTGACAAAATTCGCTAATAATTTAGAATTTTTATTAAACTTTTCATAATAATGGGCCCTGGTATAAATCATAGAGGTGTGAATTTTATGAAGATCTAATTCTTTCAGTTCAGATTTTAATTTATTTAGCTGCAAGAGAGTATTAGGATCACAAGTAGATTGATGTGAATGCATTAAATCTGTAATTTTTAATAAAAGTTTTGATCGCTTAGAATCCCTTTCCTTTTATAAAATTGGCTCCCTCCTTTATTAAAAAATGCCTTAAGAATATCCCTCAACAATGAATTGGAAGTTACTGAAGATTTATTTTCCTTATACAGTGGTCCCCCGGGTTACAGAAGTAATCCGTTCCGGATTATCTTTCGTAACTCGGAAGTCTTCGCAACCCGGGGGATTCGTAACCCAGGGGACCACTGTATGTTCTTAATTTCATTACAAAAGGACTATCTCCATTAATCGTGAACTGTATCTCCAAATCCTATTGGCTGGATATTCTTCAGGCAAGGATCACATCAAAACAATAGGAGAATGTTCAGAGTGTTGTGGGGGTTAAATAGTAACATCTTTTACTTTTGTTAGTGATAATTTATTAATGAAAAAATAATCAACTCAGGAATACGAATCATGAACATTGGAACAATAAATATAATCTGGCTGATGGTGAACGACCCGCCAAGGGTCAAGCAATCCTGCTTGTACAATAAAATTCATAAGTGGTGTGAGGGAATGATCAGAAGTAAAATGTGAAGTACAGGATTTATCAAGATATGCATCTAATACTTGATTAACATCTCCACCTATAATAATTTCATCTGCTGCTATTTCTGAGAGGTTTATTTAGAAAATTATTCATAAATTCAGCCTGTTTAATGTTGGGGGAATAAAACGTACCAAACATAATTGGGATAGAGAAAAGTTTTCCTTGGAGGATTAGAAACCTGCCTTCAATATCTTGTCTAGAATTCGCCAATGTACCAGTGTAATTTTTATTAAAGATATGGCTACCCCACATGATTTGCCATTACCTCCAATATTATACTGATCTCCAAATTGGGGAGCTTTCAGTTTGGGGAGCTGAGTGAACATGCTTAAAACTTCTGTTAATTTAGAGCCAACAAGATCCAAAGTTGGGGCTGTTAGCATGCACTGTTCAGCTAGAAAATTAGTGCAAGACTCTGAAGGAGTAGTATTACCCACTGCAGTTGCATCTTCCAATGTATTGTAATTGATCAAGCTTGATCCAACATCCTTATTTATATTTGTATTCCCTTTACTTAAAGGAGTAAAGCTGTTAGAGGTAGGTATATGAGCAGTGAGGAAGATTTGTAGCATACCAGACTCTTCTATCTTACCTATGTTTGTGTCCTTAGAGAACTTTTTTTAACCTCAGGACAGGATTAAGGTGCTTATCAGATGATAAAGGTGAGGCAGGTCTTTTTTCCCTTTTAGTCATAATGTTGTAGATAGCAAAAGTAGTAGCACTATCCTCTTGGTTTTCAAATAATATACAAAGCAAAACCAAGAAAAATTTCCTGCAGACATTAAAATAGCTTCATCACAACCAATTAGCCACAAGTTGATATAGCTTCCATCATTCATTTGTTTGTAAGGTTAAATACAATGATGTCTGCCATTATAATTCTAGAGTAAGGTAACAGAAGGATTGATATCATACAGAATCTAAATATGCTTCTCTTTCCAACAAGGCTGTAGCTGTTTCCTTTTCCAAAGTTTCCAAGGTTAAGATAAATAGAAAAATAAACAGTGTCTTTCTCAAGAAAAAAAAATAGCCACATGGGGAGCAGCTAGCATACACAGCCTTCCTCTGCCAACTTCATCCAGGCAAAACCTCTTGGCACTTTCAATTGAGTTTGGAATCTACTCGTAAACTTGCTCTTCAGATTTTTGCATACAAGTTGAACAAGTAGGGCGAGAATGCAGCCTTGCCTGTCCCTCTTCCCAGTTGGGAACCATTCTGTTTCTCCGCATTCTGTTTGAACAGTAGCTCCTTCTCCAAAGTACAGATTTTTCATAAGGACTATCATATGTAGTGGCACACCCATGTTTTTGAGAGCAATCCCTAACTCTATGGAGTCAAAGGCTTTGCTGTAGTCTATAAAGCACATGCTGATTTTTTTCTGGAATTCCTTGGTGTACTCTCATTAGTCATTGTATATTTGCAATGTGGTCCCTAGTGCCTCTTCTTTTCCTAAATTCTACTTGCACTTTTGGGATTTCTCTCTCCATATATGATTGGAGGCTATGCAGCTGAATTTTGAGCATGATTTTGCTTACATGGAAGATTAATACTCTCTGCAATCAGCCTGGTTTGCTTCATGTAGAACTGTGTGGATCATATGAATAAAATCGATGTCCCATTGCCCACATGCGCCATAGCCTTCAAGGACTTCCTGGGTAAATTTTTGCATTGAGAAGACAGCGATGAACACGGTTACAAAGATAAATCTACTCATGGATTCTCAGTGGGTGGTATAGGACAAGCCTTTTAGTCACCTATGTCAGTTAATTTTATTTGTGTGTGGCACAATGTCCATTGGAAAACACTCGGATGTTACAGTATATCTGGTACATCAAATCAAATAAGTGGGCCTGCCATATCGATTGATCTGGAATTTTGACCGCACCTGGATTGCCATGGCCCATGTTATTCAATGGCAATGATGTGAATGTGCACATGCTGAAGTGTTCATGTTCACATTACCATCGCTGAATAATATGAGATATGATCATTCATATTTTTCACACCCACAAGCGATCCTGGAACTAAACCCCAGCAGATATGGAAGGCCCACTCTGTTACCAACACAATTATTCATGAGTGACAAAAGAATGATAAAGCATGGTCTTTTAGAGCATTATCACACAAGAAAACTGCAAATGGAATTGGAGAGTAGCAGCTTTCTCTGTGCCTTAACACACAATGTTGTAGTTTTTCAGTTCTGTTCCTGCAGGAGACAGTTGTAAAAGCTTTTGTCTTTTGTTGAATTGATTTTTCTAGCTAGAAGAAGAGACTCACTTTGATGATGGTGTCCTACCTGAAGAGAACTGAAGTTCTATGATACCATGCAATAAGCCACAGAGAAAACCACTACTCCGTTTCTTCTTTGTTTTCTCATGCGTTAAGGCTGTTATAGTCTCAGATCTTCATCTATAAAATGGAAATAATAATTTGTTCATGAATTTGTTATGAGTTTGACTGAGAAAAGGAGCTTGCACAGTATTCATTATTTTAGTTAATAACACACTGTATATGTTTAATTATAGTAGCAATTTTTCTTAATTGCTTATAGAGGTATAGTTCTTCATAGATTTTCCTCCTTCTCTTACCAGGTAACACAAAACATTCTGATTCTGTTAAAGAAACTAATTTAGAGGCTAAATATTTAGAAATTGTTGCTGTAACTGGTGAATCAACACTAATGGCAGAACAGGAACTTGGTTTGAAGCAAGCGGAGGAACGACTGGAAAGAGATTATATTATCCGCTTGGAAAAAGTAAGCAAGGAGTTCAGTTTATATTCTTTTCTTTGGACTTCTTCTTTCCAGTATTGCAATATAACTCGTTTAACCACAATAAGAGCACAAAGAAGAAATTAACTATCTACAGGTCATTCTCTTTAATAATGTTTCAGAATGTGGGTTGATTCTTACTGGAAGATCTCCTTTCCAACTGTGTTTTGGATTTGGTGTGGATATTGCTGATTTGATTCATGTGTTTTTACTATTGGTGCAATATATCTTTCTTTTATTATAGAATCTCTTCACAAGGGTGTATAGTAACCACGAGTGAAGCATGTTCATATTGTCTCCTAGTCCAGAACAAGCTGGCATTTTTGCATTGCCTCCATGTACATTTAGCTCTGAACATTTGGAGTAAATGTGTGAAAAATAATCAAACCTTGCCCTTTTAACTAATGTACATGACGAGCTTGATAGGAGTTAACAATCAAAATGTGCAGTCTTTTTGCTTTCATATGTATTTAGTGAATGAAAGTTTATGCTCTGATTGACACTGCTGAGGCCATAAAAACATTCACATTCTGTTTGCTGTCCTGGTCCCATGTAAGCTTCTGCTTTACTATTATTTATTTTTCATGAATCAAATAATTTTCTTTATTTCAGGTGGGCCTCGTTTTCCCCCAACAAAAATGTGAGCAAAATAAATATGTAATCATGGGCTTGAGAATACATTTGGATTATTGTAGTAATGTTATAAAAATATGATGAGTATTTTATCACTGTTTTGCCAATCAGAAGATCTTTAATAGTGAGTTTATAGATAGATGAAAACAATGGACCTCATTTTTTTAAAGCACTATGTGAATAAACCCTTTGTTTCCCCATAGGGACAGTCCTTTTCCATGATGTTTTCCATAGTGTATGTGTTTTTACCATTTTATTGTCACTATGGAAAGAAAAGAGATAGAATTACATGGTTGCTGAATAAGAAATGTATGCTTTTTCCACAGCGCTCTCCTGAGTATGCTAATTGCCAGTACCTATGCAAGCTATGCTTAGTGCACATTGAAAATATCCAAGGAGCTCATAAACATATTAAAGAAAAACGTCACAAAAAGAATATCATGGTAAGTGTTGAAACAAAGCTTGGTGTTTCTGATTAGAAATTCTTAAAGAAATTCCCTAACTGAAACTATATTAAACATTTACCAGGCTGCAGTCTAGTAAGATCGTAGAATCATAGAATAATAGAATCATAGAATTGGAAGAGACCACAAGGGCCATCCAGTCCAATCCTCTGCCATGCAGGAACTAAAAACCAAAACACCCCCAACAGATGGCCATCCAGCCTCTTGTTTAAAGACCTCCAAAGAAGGAGAGTCCACCACACTCCAAGAAAGTGTGTTCCACTGTTGAACAGCTTTTACTGTCAGGGATCTTTTTTCCTGTGGCTTGCATCCATTGTTCCGGATCTTATTCTCTGGAAGTGCAGAAAACAAGCTTGATCCATCCTCAATATGACATCCCTTCAAATATTTAAACAAAACTTTCATATCACCTGTTAACCTTCCCTTCTCCAGGTTAAATATACCAAGCTCCTTAAGTCTCTCCTCAAAGGGTATGATTTCCAGACCCTTCAGCATTTTAGTTGCCATTTTCTGGACACGTTCCAGCTTGTCAACATCCTTTTTTAATTGTGTCACCCAGACCTGGACACAGTATTCCAGGTGAGGCCTGACCAAAGCAGAATAGAGTGGCACTATTATTTCCATTGATCTACACTACTTCTATTGATGCAGCCTAGAATCGCATTGGCCTTCTTAGCTGCCACACTGTTGACTCATGTTCAACTTGTGGTCTATTAGACTTCTAGAACGCTTTCACACATAGTGTCCTTAAGATAGGTGTCCCCCATCCTATATCTATGCATTTCATTCCCCCCCCCCCCCCATTTTGTTAGCTTTGGCCCAGCTTTCTAATCTATTAAGGTCATTTTCCCATTTTGTTAGCTTTGGCCCAGCTTTCATTTTGAATTTTGATTCTGTCCTCTGGGTTTTAGCTGTTCCTTCTAATTTGGTGTCATCTGCAAATTTGATAAGCATGCTCCCTATTCTTTCATCTAAGTCATTGATAAAGATGTTGAATAGCACTCGACCCAGGACAGAACCCTATGGCACATGAAAGAGTAACAATATAAAAGTACTACTTAAAATAAATAGCATAAAAATCTTGTATATATAAAAAATAAAATTCTACTCAATTAAAACACATAAAGTATAAAGAACAATACTACAATTAAACAAGAGCATCCCCAGAGCAATCAACAGCAATATCAGCAATATATCTTGCCCTAATTTAGGGAATAAATTTGAGTCTCTTTGTACATTGGAGTTGCTTTTCTGAGCTTGTGATGCAAATTGGGACTGAGGTAAATGGGAGGAAATGGTGCCATAGAGAATCACTGAAAACCAAGAGGGTGTGTTGTGATTGAGCTGAAATAGCAACAAAGTAAGCAAAGTTATTCAACCTGTCACCAATTTTTAAAGAGATTAAAAACACCAAAGCTTACTTCTTCTAAGCAGGCAAAGGAACCAGCTTCCTTCAGATGATGTCAAGATTTGAGTTTGCTCCTCCTTTTAAACATGCAAAAGGAACTCTTTCCATCCAACAATGACAAGATTGCAGTTGTTCCCCCCCCCCCCCGCCATGCATTGCAGAAGAAACATTGATTGATTGATTGATTGATCGCTTGATTGAGAAGCATTGTAAATTTAAAATGTTGTAAAATAAGACAATGTGAATTGAGATTTATCTGTACCTGTGTCAGGACCTCAACAAATGAATCTCAGTTAAAAAGTAGTACATTGGGAACTTAGCGTGAAGGTCCATTCTTGCCAAGGAGAAGGAGACATTTAAGAATGGGTTAACTCTCTCCACTGCTTAGACAAGGCAGGGAATGACATCATCTTAACCGAGAATTTGGCTAGTTCCTAATTCTTCTGCTCAGTTCCATGAAAAGCAAAACAGAACAAAAGGCATATAAGATTTTGCTTCCAAGAGGGTGGGACTGGATGTCCCCTTCTTGGAAATAATAGACCTTCATGCTAATTTCTCAGTATACCATTCTCTGCCATTGGAAAATGAGCAATCCAGGAATGGGACCAACCCAATCCTCTACCTGTGTCAGAAGGGAAAAGGTGACAAGGGAGCAAAATTGGAATTAAACTTAGGTGGGGACCACTTGCTGGAGGACCCTCCTGCCAGAAGAAACTCTTGTAGATACAAACCTGCCCAGCTTACAGTGTTTGGTGACGCTGGGAGGATTTGGCCAGGTAAATCTCTTCTGAGGGCATGTCTGTTGAACACACTGCTGAAGTGGGAGTAGATATGTTTGCATATGTGTAATTCCCTGTGGAGTCTCTCAGAAGACCAAGCGATTTGTATATAGTGAAAATGCATGACTTAAGACTAAGCCATCTCGTGATCATAGAGTTGATTAGAAAGGTGATAAAGAGAACTTCAGCCCTTCAAAATGGGCTAGTGAACGTGATGTAAATCTCTAAAACTCTTTGGATATCCAGTTTGTGCCGTTTCATCTCCAAGGTATGAGTAAGATGTGGACAAAAGGCAGGAAGCACCAGAGGCTGGAAAAGGTGAAAAGAAGACGTCACCTTAGACAGAAAATTTGGATTCAAAAATAGAAAGAACAAGCCAGCAGAGTGCTTATATTACTATGTTCTCTCTAGGAATCTCTAGGTCCTCCAGAACAACTCTGTGGTTAACTTAAACCAAAAGTCACACTGAAGGACCTAGAGATTCCTAGAGAGAATACTCCACTAGGCATTTGTATCTCCTCCAACGCAATTCTATGGTCAATGTCTCGCAGATGTTGACCACAGAGTTGTAGTGAAGGACCTAGAGATTCCTAGCGAGGTATTCTCTCAGGTAAAAACATAGTGCTTTTGTTATTTGTGGTTTTTCTACATTCATGGGGGTCCTGTCCCTGTAACCCCAGCAAATGTGGAGAGACAAGTATATTTCTGATGACCATGTTTTGTATTTCTTTTAGGATCCAATAAAAGTCTAGTTTTAACTTAAGTTATAACTTTAACTTTAAGTTATATGTGGACTAGCCCTCCCTCAATCTTTCGACCTTTATCTCTCTTCACCACTGGTGAAGGATATGTTTCTATGAACCCATGTGTATTTTGTGTATTTAGATAATTTTGTGTATTTAGATGATACGTAATTTTTGTAATAGTATTTCATTGATTTTATTCTTTTATTAGCCACCTCCTTTCCATTTATTCATGTTTTAAAAAATTAAATGGTATACCTTAGGCAGGACTGTCTGTCTCTTATTATTTTTGTAGAATGACATATGCATTGATTGGTTGAAAATTAATAATAGTAATAGTAAATAATGCCCTTCTAAAATCCAAAATAAAGCTTTATTTACAGCTGGTATAGATGCCTATTTTTAACAGTTTACACCCTGAAATGGCAATTACTGGAATGTATTATTTGCAGTGGGATTTGAGGCTTTTTTCACCTTCTTTAGTAACCCTAAATAGGGATGCGGTGGCTCAGTGGTTAAGATGCTGACTCTGACAATTGTACGATTGGCAGGTTGGCAGTTCAAGGCCCAAGTGCCGCATGACGGAGTTCCCGCCAACTTAGCAGTTCAAAAGCATGTAAAAGTGCAGGTACCACTTTGGTGGGAAGGTAACAGCATTCTGTGCAGTCATGCTGGCCATATGATCATACAGTCATCTTTGACAACGCTGGCTCTTTGGCTAAGTAACAGAGATGAGCACTGCCCCCTACAGTTGGACATGACTTGACAGCCTTGTTAAAGGAGAAATCTTTACCTTTTTACTTAGTACCCTGATCTCTACCATAATATTCTTCAGGAAAAGCAAGAAGAAAATGAACTGCGTGCCCTCCCTCCCCCTTCACCTGCACAAGTGGCCGCCTTGAGTTTTATGCTGATGGAGGCAGCAAAAGAGCAAGGCATATCAGATGATGATTTCAGAATCCGTCAAGAAATTGTATGTGATATGGAGACCATAATACAACAGCACTTGCCAGGTGATTGATGTAGAGTGATCAGTATTGTTTTTTAAAGAAAATAATAATTTTTATTAGCTTGACCTGTATGTATTCAACTGTACAAATATGCAATTTAGGAGATAGGAGATTCACTCTGAAAATCAGATTTTTATAAATTTGAAAAAAATCTAGAAAAAGTAGAAAGAGGAAAAGGAAAAGATATTCATACATACAAATATATATAAACTAAAATAACCTAAATATACAACAGCTTACTAATATGCCGAATTAATACACTAAACTATAAAAAATATATGGAGATCCTATATGATGAATGCATGTTTTTCTGTTTTGTCACATGATGATTTCCAGGCTGAGAATCTCACAAAATGTGTTTACAGTTTCTTAAATAGATCTGCACTTGCCATAAAGAAGGATGTATCTAAGATTGATGTGTTGTCAAGTAGCATGGAATTTGTGCTTATTAGTGCCTGGTCTAAAACATATGTTTTTCTTATAGTCCCACACATACACATAGTGCTAATGTTCAATTAGTGAGTGAATTCTACTTTTAGTGAAGAGAAACAGCATAGAGTAAAGCCTATATCTTTGTCTGTTGTACCTCTGAGATGTGAGGTTGACCTGCAAAAGCAAGTGAATTAATGCTGGGTCAGTTAACACTGTTGTTCACCAGTACAAATAAACTACTTAATTTCTTCTTTTTGAACTATAAAAGACTTGTTAACTTGAAAGTAAAATAATACATTGGTAAGTAGTATAATGTAATCAGCTTCAGTTTGTTTGCTTTAAGAGTGATGCCATAGTACCTGTTATCAGAGTAATACAATAAGTTATGAGACCCCCTTGATAACTTACAGAATTCTTTGTTTACTTTCAGAATGTTCATTGAGGATGTATGGATCCTGCCTAACTAGATTTGCTTTTAAAACCAGTGATGTTAATATTGATATAAAATTTCCCTCCACGGTAAGTTGAGGAGATGCTAGTGATTTTATACAAACAGAAATATTTTATATCTCTGGTCTTAAACATTTCCCCCTTTTACTAATAAAAGTTTTTGTATCACCTTTGAGGGTACTTGATTTATAAGTAAGTATTCTTACTACTGTAAATAAGTGTGAACAGCTTAATTCAGTCCAGTCTGTTTGCTTCATAGTAATTAATATTAGGACTGCCAAAGCTTCCTTTTAAAACAAGACTTTGTCTCATATATAGATGGAATATTAGGTGTGATAATTTTAATGCCTAAATTGCATATAAGATGATAGATGAAAGAACTGTAATACAAAACATACTGACCTAGAAATACATTCTCTTGAAAAAGTTGACGCTTACATCTCAAAAATTGTCTTTAGGGTGGAGGTTTGCATTAGTTATCAGAAAAATGAGAAGAGTCTGCATGTTATGCATCCAATACACTTTAGTTTATGAATGTTAGTGCCATATTAAATGTTGTACCTTGTAATGTGCTACAAGATACTTTTTCCCTTGTGCTGTTAAAAGACCAGCATGCAGCATGGCAATTGTTCTGGAGGTTTTAACAAACATACAAGCTTGCAGAAATCTAGAAAATGGTCTGAAATGTTCATGGACTTTGACAGAAGATGTAAAAAAGTGGGACAGACTGATTTGATCTGACACTGACCATTTGTCTAATCAAAGGTCTAATCCAGTATTTGCATGAAGAAGATGAGAACTGCTATTGAACTGTTTGCTTACTAACAGCATCACAACTGCTGTAGGTTACCAGGACTGAAAGGGTGTTCTGCCAGCTTTGCTGAGCAGTTTGCACCCCATGTTCCATTCTGAAGATTTAAAGGGAACTGGACAGAACCAGAATAGTAGGTGTTACAGGTGCATTAAATCTGATAACCAGGTCAAGATTGTTGAAGCAAAGAGGTCTGTCATCCTAGTATCTTACAATTCCCTTTAAGCCCTGGGGTGTGTGAAACATTGTGTCAATATGCATGCTTCAGATTAGAGTAGCTAGTATACTTAACTGAACTCATTCCAAAATTGTAGATACTTTATCTCTCTTCTCATGTCTGGTCATGGAGGAAAGAAAACATTAATTGTGCACAGCACCTGGGGCTGGACTCAAGATTACAGAGATTCTCTTTAGGTGCTGTTTCTACATGCAGAAGACTGCGCTCTGCTCACTGAGCAAATAAATAGAAGTCTGGATTGTATTGTATTGGTTTATGTTGATAAAATCAAAGTGAGTGTAAAATAGCTTTCTTGTTTGTTGTTTAGATGAGTCATCCAGATGTTCTAATTCAAGTGCTTGAAATTTTGAAAAATAATGGTAAGTTTTCTAGCTTTTTGTTTTTCATTTTCTTATTCCATATTCTGATTGATGCTGGGAACATATATGGACCTGACAAAGGATATAGTACACTTGTGACAATTGAATTGTCAGAACTGTGCAAGATATTTCTGTTTCCTGATGTACCGTTCTGTTTTTTCCTTCCTTCAGCTTCTTACTCTGATGTGGAATCAGATTTCCATGCCAAAGTTCCTGTTGTTTTTTGTAAAGATATTAAAAGGTTTGTGTATTGTACGTTCATGTAAAATATAATGGAGTCAAGATACCACTTTATTTTTGGTATTGCAAAAGACAAAACAGTTCTTTACTTTGGAGCCAGTTTTAGGACTATTTCCTCAGTTTCTCAAGGAGTAGAAAGATCTCAGAAACACCTAAAAAACAGCAAAGCACAGTCTCTCTGTATGTGCCTTTATGTCACTTGTAAATTTACGGTAACCTCATAGGGTTTTCTTAGGCAAAGATTTGTCAGAAGTGGTTTTGCCAGTCCCTTCCTTTGAAATAACATCCACAGCACCTGATATTCATTAGCAGTGTCCCGTGCAAGTTCTAATTGGGGTTGACCCTGGTTGGCTTCGAAGATCAGATGGGATCTGGTGCCTTTAAGGTATTTAGGCCAAGTAGAGTCTAGCTAAAAAGTTAAGCACTCTTTTGTCCCATTGATTTCAGTGAAAGCAAGTTGAGTGTATTTGGAATTTTTATTGAATTACAGAGACTTAAATATATTTAATAAAGTAAAATTGTGTTTAGGTGTTGCTCAGCTTGGCTGCCACCCCATTTTGTTTTAGCTCTTTTTGCTTGGAAATTGATGCATTTGAGGTGGAGAGGTTGGTGTTCATACAGAGGCTTTCCATATGAATAAGATCCTGAATTTTCTAGGCTTTTTCTTTTTTTTTACTTACATGGATATCCCCCCCTTAAGACATGAACCTCTTTTTCAGATATCTCACTTTCCCTCTGAAGAAAGGAATAACCAAGATAGGTAGAGTTAGGCATGTCCTTCATTCATCTTGAAAACATGAAATGAGTAATGTTTTGACTATGGATTAATAAATCTCAGTACTGGGGAAGAAACCAACATGTGGAAATAAAGCAGTGCAGGCTTCATATATGGTGAAAGCTGCATGTTCTTTGTTTAGTTTTCTCCAAACTTCACTTACTGGGAGATACTGATGTGACTTACAACTTGTCTTACTTTTTTTCAATGTCAGTGGTTTAACTTGCAAAGTAAGTGCTGGAAATGATGTGGCCTGCCTTACAACTGACCTGTTAGCTGCACTCGGCAAACTAGAGCCAGTCCTTGTTCCTTTGGTGTTGGCTTTCCGCTACTGGGCTAAGGTAAGTTTTTAAATAATCACATATATGAATATAAAAATGCACTAATATATGTATGTTAATATTTACATGTTGAAGTACAATTAGAGTTTTATAACAATTGTACAACTTATATATAGTATAAAGAAAATCTTTTTTCAATATCTATTTCTGTTTTCTGAAATAGAAAGTATAAAGTATTTGGATGAAATCCAAAAGGCTAAACACAATGTTTCCATGCACACGCACAGGCTTCTTGGATGTGCAATGAGGCTTCTTGTGCCTCTTCCACTGAAGTCCTTGCACATCTTGAAAGACTCTCAGAGGACCATTTTCACTGGCGTTCAGATCCATGTAAGGAAGTGTAGTTAGAAGTAGAATGATCTGCTATGTACGTTATGATGGAGGAGTAGAGAGGAATCTTAAGAGTCTTGGTCCATTCTGTTGCATCTTTTATCTGTGTAAGTTACTTACAAGTTTATTCATATAGGTACAGAAGAGGAGAGAGAAAAATCAGTATAGTAAGGGTACAAAAGATGAGCTAGTTTCCTAAGCCTCTGTATTGAACTGATGGAAAATCACAAATGATAAAAGAATAACATATGGCTTCGACAGACGGGTGGAGAAGTGCCGCCCCTTTTTACTGTGCAGCATTGCTGCAGCAACCAAACACAGCGGCAACGCTGGGCAGCAAAAAACAAAAAACAAAACTGCCTTGAGCAGCTCCTTTTTGCGACATCATAAGGGCTGCGCTGTAGCCTTTATGATGCCGCTTCTGCCTAGAGTGGACTGGATGCTGCAGTGCAGCTGAGCTGCTGCGACGTCCACTGTGTGGGCGGTCTTTCATAGCTGTAACATCGTTAGGGCTGGGCGCATCTGGACGCCCAGCCCTCTTGAGCCCTAGTATCGCCGCCAGGACATTGTATCCTGGTTGTCTGTACTGGGCCATAGTAATATGTTCATTAGAATTTCTTTCCAGATTCTGGTTTATTTGGGAGGGGTTTTGGTTCTAGTTTATAATCTGGGAGAGATATCTGCATTCCATTTGATGTCATGTACAGACTGGCCATGCGACAGTCCATGCATGCTTATGATTGCATGCACAGATGTGTTTCTTAGCTCTGATGCATGTCTTAACAAAATCTTGTGAATATCTGGATTTAGTGGGAGTCTTCCCTGTAATCCTTCTTTATGTAAACAACATGCTTTATCCAAGTACTTCAATGTTTCCCAGGCTATTTAAATATGTGAATGTGTGCTGTGAGTATTAATGATATATTATGCTAAACCCACTTGTTAGTTCCAGCTGGTGCAGGCCCACTGGACCATTAGAACTTGCAAGTATAAATTGATTTAATTCTAGTGGGGATGAACTGTAGGATGTAGGGCATTCATTTATTTAACTATTTGATTTAAATCCTACCTTTTTCCTAATCCAAAGTAGTTTCCATAGCTAAAAAGGAATTATAAAAAATACAATAAATTATGCATATTAAAATACAAATTAAATTAATCATATAATTAAAATCAGTTGAGACAACCTAAAAAAACCATTAATAATACAAAGCAGTAACATATCAAAGTCTAGCACAAGGGTATCTTTGGCAGATTAGTTTAGAGATAACAGGCATACCGTATAGTGGTCCCTTGGTATCTACTGGAGTTTGGTTCCAGGACTCCAGGGATACCAGAATTTATAGATACTCAAGTCCCATTAAATACAATGGCATAGCAGAATGGTGTCCCTTATATAAACTAGCAAAATTAATGTTTAGTTTTTGGAATTTATTTTCTTTTGAATACTTTCAAGTTGTGAATGGTTGAATCTGTGGATACAAAGGGCTGACTGTATATTACATTATATTGTGGCTTTCTTCCATCATGAACTAAAGATATATGACATGGGGTTGCCAGGCATGGCCTCCCAACTAGGCATTCCTATCTGGAGTCAATCTTGTTTATCTTCAAGAGGATTTTGACAGTATGTGCCTTGAGACTGTGCTCTGGTTTATGTAGGCTGTATTTGTTACTAGAAAATGATGGCATAATTCAAGACACACTAAGTTTTACTTTTAAAAAAGAAGAAAAAGTATATCATAGAACTAAGACCTTTTGTTTCCTACTTTGTAGTTGTGTCATATTGACTGCCAAGCAGAAGGTGGCATCCCTTCATATTCTTTTGCCTTAATGGTGATATTTTTTCTTCAACAAAGAGAACCACGCATACTACCATCATATTTAGGCAATTGGGTAAGTTTTAAAAAATTAAAATTAAAGGTCTGGGTTACAAGAAACAGGTAATTAGTTCCATAGACCTAAAAGAGAAAATAAATTCAATTAGCCATAAAATTGCTTTACATTTCTTCTTGGAATTTATTTCTAGCCATATTGCTTATATGTTTCAATTTCTTTGGTCTGAATAAAGTGTTGTATGTCTTATCATACAATAGCAGAATGGGGAGGGTCCCCTACCTGAAACCTCTCAATACCCCCCACCCTGCACTTATGGGGGGAGGGGGTGGGGCAGGGAAACCCTTAGCGCTATTTTCTAGGTAGATTCTTGGAACAGGTGGGGGATGGAGAGGGAAGGAGGTTTTGTGATGTGTGCCAGTGTCATGTTGGATTCAGTTCTTCTATGATCTTATTCACTGAACAACTTTTTGTTGTGTTTCTTTAGATTGAAGGCTTTGATTCTAAGAAGGCTGATGACTACCAGTTGAAAGGAATAAAAGATGAAAAATTTGTAGTGTGGGAGTACAAACCATCAAACAGTGGAGGAGGGAAAAATGCTAGTGCTGCAGAAGGAAAAGCTAAAGGTGAACAAAACAGAGGTAACAAGAGTGCATCCGCTGTAGAAACAGACACCCAACATAATGCAAAGGAGAAAAATGGCAGTGTAAGTGATTTTATTTAAATGGAAATTGACCTTTCTTGAGTATCTTCTTCAAATGAAACAATTTAATGACAAATAAAAAAATCTGTTTTCTTTTTTTAATCTTTCAGTCTCCCTTAGCATTGGAAACACCACACCAGATATCATTGGGAAAGCTGTGGCTAGAATTGTTGAAGTTTTATACACTGGAATTTGCTTTGGAAGAATATGTTATCAGCATACGGGTACAAGAAATTTTAACCAGAGAGAACAAGATCTGGCCTAAAAGGCGAATAGCCATTGAAGGTGAGGAAAACTGTGTTTTGTGATAATACTTTGGGAATGCATTAACTTTTCCTTACTTTTAAAATTTTTAAATTTAAATTCTAGCTATTTTGTTTCAGCATATAGTATAAACCCAATTGGAGTCCCATATGGTAGAAAAATGGGTATCAAATAGATAAAATATAGTACATTCTTTCTCTAGAAAGAAATGGTCTTAAGTTGTTTGTCTTGAACTGTAAATAATAATTCATTAATATGGCAAGATATATGCTAGTTCACATTTTTAAAATTCTTATGCTAAATTTACTGTTATTTCATTTTCCTCACAAATAAAACAAACCCGAGATAGCTGACTCATAATTGGCTGTTGACTAGTTACAGGAATGAAAATGGCAAACATGCTCTTTTTTCCCTTTTTATTTTGTTAAACTACCATTCCGCCTTCTAATAAAAACATGGTAGATACAGACGAAGATAGGCGTGTGTATATATATAAAATCTGTGGATAATAGTATAGGATTTGTATCATTTAGAATTATGTCCAGTATCTAATTAAAGAAATTAAAAGTGTGATTTTTAAAAGTTAAGCTTGAATGTGTGTAACATACGGATTTGAAGAAAACAAAAAAATGCAGTTCAGATGTCTCTATAGTAATTGTTTGAGAAGAAAATTCAGTGTTATTGTTTACATATAAAGGAATAATAAATACTTCTTTCAAGATGGCAGTTGCTAGCTACAGGTTTTTTTTTTAAATACTTGTATTAGAAATAATTACATTATTTATTTATTTTTGCTGAAAAGGTATTAAAATATTTTCTTTAGTTATACTTATCTGATCAATTTAAAATGAAATAGTTTGAGACCATATTTGAAGGCCCTAACCCAAAATAAGGAAACTTAAACCTGGTCTATGTTATTTCTTCTAGATCCTTTTGCACTAAAAAGAAATGTTGCACGAAGCCTGAACAGCCAGATGGTGTTTGAGTACATACTTGAGAGGTTCAGGACAGCATATAAATATTTTGCGTGTCCACAGAAAAAAGATGGGAGTAAACCCAAACCAGACACCAGGAAAAAAGAAAAAGGAAAAATTGGTAGCAAAAATCCTGGAGAACCTGCAGCCAATTGTTGCCTTTCACAGCAGGATAATATTACAGAGAAGCAGAGCGCAGGCTGTGCATGTAATATACAAGAGTGTGAGTTAAATGAATGTAGTGAAATGGAATCTACATCCAGGAGATGTACTTCTGAGAACCTAAACAGCTCTCTGGTAAAAACACCAGAAATTCTAAATACAAACTGTGACAGCAGAGAGGAAACTGTATCCCATACTGCTAATGAATGCTGTGAATTAGAACACAAGTCACTTAAGGCAAAGGATGATCAAGAACCTACAACTGAAGAAAATTATATTTTTAGTGAAGATAGGTCCCTTGATTCAAATTCTGTTAGTGAATTATCTGACACTGAAAGTAGACAGAATTCGGTAATTGAATATCCACAAAAGAATATGTGCTCAGGCACTAGCACATCAGCTACCTCGCACAACTGCAAAGCAGCAGGAGAAATTCAAGACACTAAAGATGAAGTCACCACAGAAGATATGCATTATGTGTTTGATAAATTTATTTTGACTTCTGGAAAGGTAAAATGAATTAAAAATCCTTTAAAATATTTATTTTCAATTTTTTATTTCCATGAAGCGTTTTTCCCAGATGTTTATTAAATAAGGCTAGTCTTATTTTACCAGACACCATTACCAGAATGAAGCGGCATATTGTAATCTTTTAGCCATTTGACCATATTGCCTTCATTAGATTGTTTTCTTTAACATTCTTCAAGCCTGGAATAAATCTGCTGAACGCAGAGTTTTAAACAGTTTCTTAGACTTGAAATGCTTCACCACACCCCAAGGAAAGAAAAAATAGATATGCCCTACACAGGTTCCATGAGGCATCATCCTTTTCCCATCAAAACATTCCCACCAGTGCATTGAAGTGTAGGCCTTATGAGCTAGATCAGTGGTTCCCAATTAGTCCTCCTTATCGTCCTTTTACTTCAGCTCTCAGAATTCCTGACTGTTGGCCTAGCTAGCTTGGGGTTCTGGAAGCTGAGTTCCAAAACACATAGAGGACCAAAGTTTGGAAACCGCTGAGCTAGATGGCTGCTTTCAAGGAATCTTCCGGAAGCCAGACATTTTAGAAGGACTTAACACTCTGACCAGAGCACTAGTGCCCTTCCTTTTTTTCTTATAAGGGAATAATTATAGTGCTGTGACTAAGGACTGTCCCCTACCTCAAAAATACATATGTTCAAGGCTGATACAATATATCTTTGAAGTCTGTTCTCACTTTAGTGCATGGTTTTACAGTATTTCTAAACAAGGAATGAATGGAATAAAGAAAGCCTTTATGCATTATGGCATCTTCGAGATCCATATAATTATCCTTGAAGGTTAAGTAAGTTACTAAATAATCCATCAGTCCTCTGGAACAGATTTTAGGTGGCATCTGGCAAATCAGCTAAAGTTTTTATATTTAATCATGTTTCAAAGGTGAATAACAGCATGACATATACATAAGCAAAAATGCGGGGAGTATAGCAGAAGATATAGACTTTGACTCCATATCACACTATTGATTTGGAACTCTTCTTTGAATCTAATGCATCTGATTCCAACATACTCAGATTGCTAGGCCATTACTCAAGCCCTTTTATTGTAAATGTAGATAATAGATTATTTATAATTTTGTTTGTTTTATCTGTTCTTGAAGATGTTTGCTGGATTTCACAGTATCTGCTTTTGACATCCTCTGGTGTCAGTTTTAGTAGCGTTTTCATTAATCAAACTCCTCGTGATGCACATAAAATCATTCTCAGTACTCTTATTATGTAAACTTTGAGAATACTGTATCTGAAAGAAAAGACATCATAGCAGAGTTCATAGAATATACTGAACAACTAGGTGGGCAACTTTAGGTTATTTGAACTGCAACCACTAGTTCATTGTCTGTGCTGGCTAGAGCTATTAGAATCATAGAATCATAGAGTTGGAAGTTCCATGCAGGAACTCCCAATCAAAGCATCCTGACAGATGGCCATCCAGCCTCTTTTTAAAGACTTCTAAGGAGGGAGACTCCACTACACTTGAAGGGAGTGTTCCGCTGTCAAACAGCCCTTACTGTCAGAAAGTTCCTCCTAATGCTGAGTTGGAATCTTTTTCCCTGCAGTTTGCATCCATTGTTCCGGGTCCTGTTCTCTGGAGCAGCAGAAAACAAGCTTGCTCCCTCCTCAATATGACATCCCTTCAAATATTTTAACAGGGCTATTATATCACCTCTTAACCTTCTCTTCTCCAGGCTAAATATACTCAGCTCCCTTAGTCGTTCCTCATAGGGCACGGTTTTCAGATCCTTCACCATCTTAGTTTGCCCTCCTTTGGTATTGATAGTTGTATCTACATTTGGAGGGCCATGTATTATCCACTCATTGTTCCCAACATGAGATCCAAAGCAGATTTCAACAAGGTTAAAACAGGATAGAATGTGAAGATAAAAGAGTTCAGGTTCCCACCATGGAAATCTGCCATGGAAACCCACTGGGTGACTTTGGATAAATCACACTATGACAGCCTCAGGAGAAGGTAATGGCAAACCTCTCTTGAATAAATCTTGCCAGGAAAAATATATGATAGGGTTGCCATAAGTTGGAAACAACCTGAAGGCACATAAGAACAAAAACAAGACAAGAAGTGTAATTGTCTAGCCATAATAAAGCCTAGTTTCAACAGAGACCTGATTTAGCTTTGCCAAGAAGTGTGATTTATTTTATTTTATTTGATGCTTGCTCTTGCAGTGCAATATAAACACACCATAAACTGTCTGTGCTTTGTTCAGTATAATATCTGAACATGATAGAAGCCAGGACACTGGTTTGTCTTTCTCCCAACAAGACAACCTATGGTTTGCTTGTGTTTTTTTCCATTCAGGTTTGTTATAGAAATGACAAGTCAGAGTTCCAGCTCCTACTGCTTTTAAATGTCACACTATGGGCTGGAACAGACCGGCAAAAAAAGCTGGCTTCCCTGTGACTTGGGGATGTGGCATATGCACTATGCACACCCCCAACCCAGCATGAAGCTGCCTGTTTACATGGCAGCAGCTTTTCAGCGCTCTAGTGGCGCAGTGTTTAGATGCCCCACACTGCAGTACCATCGAAAAGTCATGGTGGCAGCAGTGGAAAGGGCACCCTTTTCTGGAATAAAAAGGAGTGACATTTTACCACTTCTTTTTGCACAGGGAAGAAGCCAGATGGGGCTTTGGTGAGTTGCCGCGGCCCTGATCTGGTGCTCAAAGGGGCGGCATCAAGCCGCCCCTACACTGCCATCTGTTTCAGACCTATTGCATGATTTCTTGTACTTTTTACACTTGTTTAGTAATATTAGCTCAGTATTACTTCCACCTTCAAATTTTGAACAAGGAAAAGAATTCTAGATCTAAGTCTTTGAAGGGCACCTAAAACACCAATGCAAAAACACAGAAACGGCATCTTATTCTAAAGTTGTTTCTTTTCTCCTACTAACAGAACTGCTCAGGATTCATACCAGGCACCATACTTGCCAATGCCTGTGCTTATTTTCTCAGCACCTAATATTTCACCTTGCATTTTCTTTCTTGGTATATCCTTCATAAGCATGATTTCTCTGTTTAGTTGTACAACAGAATGCACTGAACTATTCTAAACATTTCTGTAATGTAGGGCCCTCTCTTTTTTCTTATTCTTTCTTAGCATGTTGCTGGTTGAGGAATATTGAAGTCCTTTGTATAGTTGTATATGGGACTTAAATATTCCCTTTCAGCAGCAGAAAACTGTTTCCCACTATTCAGATGGTGCAGAGAAAAAGTTATGGTTTTCTGAAAGTAGTTGAATGTGCTGTGTATGTTTCCCCTCTCCACTGTCAAATCTTCAGTGTAGATTTTTCCCAATCTCTCTCTTCCCCATCCTTTCTTTGGCTTTGGAGTTAGGCCAGTTGACTGCAGGAGGTATGAAGTACTAGGAATATTTATGTTGTTGCCTTTGAACTAGGCAGGGAACTAAGAATTAATTACATCTTTCTGTATATAGTTTTTTGGCATGGGGGCCACCTTGGGAAAATGTGATTGTGCTATTACAAGTTGAGTATTTCTTATCCATAATTCCAAAATCTGAAATACTCCAAAATAATTGTCTACATGGGTGACTGAGATAGTGACGAGTTTGCTTTCTGTTGATTTAGTGTACACAAACTTTGTTTCATGCACAAAATAGTTAAAAATATTATGTATAAAACTACCATGAATCTATGTGTATAAAGTATATACAAACCATAAATTAATTTCATGTTTAGACTTGGGTCCCAAAATATCTTGTTATGTATATGAAAATCCCCAAAAATCTGAAATCCAAAATGCTTCTAGTCTCAAGCATTTTGGATCAGCAAGACTCAACCCATATCTAACAAATAAGCAACTATGAGAAGATAGCAGATTCCCAAAACTGTACAGTGAATTCAAAGACTTAACCATGTTAATCTGGATCAGAAGGGAAAATTACTTAAACATCGTTAATATAAAACATTATTGTTTTTTCTGCTGTAGCCTCCAACAATAGTATGCAGTATCTGCAAAAGAGATGGCCATTCCAAAAATGACTGCCCGGAAGATTTTAAGAAAATTGATCTGAAACCACTACCACCAATGACAAATAGATTTAGAGAAATACTTGATCTAGTATGTAAAAGGTGCTTTGGTAAGTACAATTTTGCTGTTTTGACCAAGTGGATAGTTCTCAGTTAAAAACTGAAACAGAAACATACTCGGCTCACACTAAGATATGATTTCTTCTGCTTATGGCAGGGAAAAAAAAGATACAGTACTAGAACAAACTTCTTTTGTAGTTCACTATAAGGCTTCGGTGGGAATTCTGTGGTTCTTCAGATGTTGTAGAATTCTTTATCATTGGCTAGGGGGCTAGGCTTGCTTTGGTTTGTGGCTAAGCAAAATTTTGGTTAGGCACAGGAGTTCTACTCCTCTTTTAAACGCAACAGGATGTTTTGAACTTTACATATTGGTAGATGTTGCAATAACAGGTAGCCAAATTGGTGAGGGGAATTAACTTTAGCAATCCAGGTATCTTTTGTGAACAGTACAGGATCTTGTTTTTTTTCAAGGGATTTTTCTGATGCTCAAATATATGCTAATATTTTTATTAATAATAATAATATTAATAATAATAATAATAATAATAATAATAGTTTATTTATAGCCCTCTCCTCTGTCAGCAATTGGAGCAGGTTTTTCTCACTGAATGCTTTACTAACCGCCATAATTCGCTGGGGCTATCTAGAGCCAGCATTTTTCAGTTACAGAATGCAGACATATCATCTACAGATTGATTATTAGGTATTGACAAATCCCTCTATTAACTTTTATTTCTTTAGATGAATTATCGCCTCCTTTCTCAGAGCAACAAAATCGAGAGCAGATTTTGGCAAGTTTGGAAAGATTTATTCGAAAAGAATATAATGGTATGTTATAGGAAACATTAAAGACATTTTGTTTTTATAAATAAAAGTATGTTTTTGGAACAACAGCCTATTCTTTATAAATCAGATTTATTTATTACATATATACATACCTCATCTAAAATGGAAACTGGTGTATAACAAAATATTGAATATAAAGCATTTTGTGTAGTCCCACTGAAATTACTGAAATTATTTGGATTTCAGTTAGTTATGACTGGTATAATTCCTATTGGCTTCAAAGGATCTGTTGTAATTATGTCTATCTCCAGTCCATTCATATCAAAATCAGTAGTTTGTATTAATATTAGAAAAATGTATCAAATTTAAGAATAGCTTAGTTTTAGTATCATATAACTTTCACCTTTAAGAAAGGTTCACAACAAGCATCTGAAGTCAATAGTAGCATCAAATTAATAGAATACAAAGTATGCAACTATATTCTTTTTTAAAATTGTGCTGGTGTGCATATTGGCAGGAATAAATTTGACTCGTTCTAGGTCAAATATCTTATGAAGTAATATCTCTTCCAAGGAGATGGTAGCCAAGGAGATTGTAGTTTGGTCTGTTATACTTTGGGGGGAGGGGTGGATTTGATTTGATTTATATCCAATCTTCCTCCCAAAAGTGAGATCTGTGTACTCAGTAAGAGAAAGTAGGAATTTGGATGTATATCCTAATATGTATGCTAGGAGAAAATTACAGTAACTGGAAGAGTGTTCCTAAGGAATAGGTTAAAAAAAACTTGCTTTGAATGTATTCTGTAATTAAAAACTAGGGTAGAGCAGCATCAGTTTTTAAAGTATTATAAAGGAAAATTCCTTTAAAACAGTACATGTTTCAGTTCCCGACAAATATTTTTGGACACTGAATAACTTCTAGGCATTGGATAAATATGTGCTTGAAAAGTGTGGTAGGACAAGCACCAGAAATTGCATTGGCCCTGCAAAAATATGAATTATAATGGTTTCTTTGTGAAGCGTGTTAGAATATCTGCTAGCAATTTTTCTACTGTGAATGTATCAGAAATTAATTCTAAATATTTCTTAAACCCTGACTTTTTGATTAGACAAGGCCAGGCTATGCCTGTTTGGTTCTTCAAAGAATGGATTTGGATTCCGTGACAGTGACCTGGATATTTGCATGACACTGGAGGGCCATGAAAATGCAGAGGTAATTCATTTTTTAAAAAATAAATTTTATATAGTCAAAGGAAGATGTATTCTAATGTTATACATGTATCCAGACATGTTATATATGTATCCTTGCCATTCTATAAATTGTTCTTGAATCTATGTAGGTAGTAACACAAGTTTTTTTTTATTCATTTCCCCCCCTAGAAATTAAATTGTAAGGAAATTATTGAAAATTTGGCAAAGGTTCTTAAGAAGCATCCAGGTATGCATATAATAATGTATGTTGCTTAATATTTGCATTTATGTATACTTTTTGGTTTTACAATACAGAAATCTTACCTTCTCAGGTTTAAGAAACATCCTGCCTATAACAACAGCCAAAGTGCCTATAGTAAAATTTGAGCACAGACGAAGTGGCTTAGAAGGAGATATCAGTTTATACAATACACTGGCAAGTATCTATTTCAGGAAAAGTCAGAATGCTCTTCCAAGTTGTTAATTCTTTAAAACCTAAAAATTGAAAGTAATATTTAGCCTTTTAGGCCAGAAGAGGGCAAAGTACAACCTCTGAGCCACACGAAGCTCCTTTTTTGCAGCCTTCCTGTATCGAAAGGTCAAAAGTATAACAAAGGGACATTGAACTCATTGAAGCATGTTGATTGCTCCTCCATCGTCCTTCACGGTGTTTGATTTTACTTTATTTTCCTGGTATTATCTGGTACTGCCAGTCACTTTAAAAAAGTACTGTATATACTCATGTATAAATCGGAACATTTACAACAAAAAAATTGACCCAAAAACCATTGGTCCACTTATGCATGGGTCAGAATGGTAAAATCCTCTGCTGCTGTCGGGCTTTCTCCTGTGGAGAAGGATGGGCAGTAGAGGAGAAAGAGAAGTGAAAGCTTGCCCTGAAGGCTTCTCCACTGCAGGGCTTTCTGCCATGGAGAGGGCATGTGGCAGAGAAGAAAGTGGGGTGGGGGAGAAAGCTCCACCACCGCCTGTCCGCCTGCTACAGGTTGTTGGCAGTTGGCCTACTTGTCTCCTTTTCCTCCTCTCCATCTGTGAGGAGATAAGTGGCTGGCTGAGGGCAGGTGGATGGGCATCAAAACTGGAATTTGCTGGGGCCCAAGATTTAACCCTTAACTTAACCACAAGTCATGCCAAATTCCATAATTTTCTTGCCAAAACCTGTTGTTGACTTAAACATGAGGTTGACTTATAGTCGAGTATACATGGTAACAGTCTTGATTCAATATAAAAATACTTAGGTAATTTTCTCAAACTAATATAAACATCAGGTAAGGGCTTTTTTAAAAAAATCAGCTTCAATCGGGTTTACTGACAACAATGAAGAATGCTAGACATTGTAGTCCAACAGCATCTTGAGGGCTGTACTTTGCCCATGCCTAATTTAAACTACATATAAACAATGTCAGTACTGAATCATAGCCTGGTATCTAAATCCTTGACTTGTTTTCAAGGCACAACACAATACAAGGATGCTTGCAACATATGCAGCCATTGATCCAAGAGTTCAATACTTAGGATATACAATGAAAGTTTTTGCAAAGGTAAGTATAGGTTATAGATATGATCAGCAGATGTGTTGTTTCTGTTAAGTGATCTTTTTTGGAACAGTTAGTGCTTATTCAAATAGATGTCTTTTTTAAAATTTGAAACACATATTGAGTCATATTGAGCACTAAGATTGTTTTCTTGCTAGTCTGGTACTATTTTCTTTGTTTTCTAGTTCTAACCTTATAGATTGCCAATTCGAATAAGACAGATATGTGGCCTTATTGTTGATTTCCCTTTCATTTGCAATTTGGAGCATGTTCCAAGAAAAGAAACCAGTACTGTATGTGTACATTTAGGCTTTACAGCTAATGTTTCTCTTGTCAGTGGCCCATTAACTACAGTAAAATGTGAATGAAATTCCAGCCAGGATCCAGAGTAGCATTTTAAACACACTCATGAGGCTAACAGTTGGATTTTTGATTTTTTGGAAGAGACATCCATAACATATCATAAATGTAGAAAACATGCAGGGATAGCTGTGTTGGCCATTTAGTAAATTCAAACAAAAATCCACCAAACAGTGGTACCTTCATTGGCCAACCAAAAAGCACAATATACTTGTTGCAAGCTTTCGAAGCTCCACTGGCTTCTTCATCAGGTAAGATGTTACATACCAAACAGGAGAAAAATTGGAGATGTTAGTAAGATGCCTGCATTTTGTTGTTTTTTTTCCTTAGTTAAGATGGTATGGGGAGGGTATCTTAAGCAGGCTGGCCCCTCCTCTGGCCATGTGGCAATAGGGAGATTTTCAAAGGCCAGGAAATTTAAAGTCCGTTTGCATATCAACAAGGACTCCTCTTTTGCAGTCCAATATGTCTCCATTCTTGTGAGGCCACAGACCTCTTTGTAGGCAGAGGATAATGGATTCCTCAAAAAGTATCCATGTTTTTTGCATCAGGAATATTTTGGTAGGTGTAGAGGTTAAACATGTCAATCCAGTCCAAATTTGAGAAGAAAAAAATTGTATTACCTTGGTTGTAGGTCCTAGTTCACTGGCTCACTGGTATCATGAATGTGTTTTGAACACCAGCCAGTTTCAAATGTGTGACATGGGAGCTGTTACTTAAGAAACAAGAGATACAACAGTTTTCTGTATTATTAGTCTACATGTGTACATTTTACTTTGGATTTCATTCAAGATAGAGGCTGACCTTAGGCTCAGATTTTGTAGCAGCCTCACAAAATACCTTTTTATATGAACAAATAGTATTTCCCCCTAATATCATATTGTGAGAGCTAATGTCTTGTCATATATTCATTATATTCAAAATGTATCTAACCAGCGCTGTGATATCGGAGATGCATCCAGAGGGAGTCTCTCTTCATATGCCTATATCCTTATGGTGTTATATTTCCTACAACAAAGAGAACCACCAGTAATCCCAGTTCTTCAAGAGGTAAGTTTTAGGGTGACGATGTCAGGAAAAATGTTGAGAATTCTTGTTTATTCTCAATTGACTTTCCATAGGAGACTGGTGTTGGCTGTGGTTCTTTATAAAGAGTTGTTGAATTCAGAATTGGGTATTTTCCTAGACATTGTACATGTTCTCAGCATTGCCATTGTGAGCTTGTCTTCTGGTTACTTCACACATCATGAGAGGGCACTGAATTAATGTAGACCTTTGGAACATCATACTTGCTTTTTACATAGTGAAACTTCTGTAAACACAGTTATCATATTTCCTTGGATATCATAACCTAGCCTGGAGGTAACACACTCATCCTCTTATCTGCTCCGTGCCCCCACATCTCACATTCAAGATCAAAAGGAATCATTTTTGGAAAATTTAATCTATAGTATCATATTCCATTTTAATAATTCAGTGTTACATATAGAAAGATCCACATGGGCTCCTGCTAACATTGTCAGATATGTTTTTGTTCTTTTCAGAAGAAAGAACAGTTTTGCATTTTGTATTTGTTTGTTTTTTCCCCCATTTCTGCCTCTAGATATTTGATGGACAACAGATCCCTCAAAGAATGGTTGATGGGTGGAATGCTTTCTTCTTTGATGATACTGAAGAACTGGTAATGCTTTAATTCAAGAATAATCAATGAGTTTTTTAATCTAAATTTATTATATTACATTTATTCTTAATTAAGTGTGGTGTAGTGGTTTGAGCATTGGACTGTGACTCTGGAGATCAGGGTTCGATTCTCCACTTGGCCATGAAACCCACCGGGTGACCTTGGGCAAATCACATGCTTTCTGCCTCAGGGCAAGGGAATGGCAAACTTCTGAGCAAATCTTCCCAAGAAAACACAATGATAAGCTTGCCTTAGGGTCACCATAAATTGGAAATGACTTGAAGGCATATAACAACAACAATAATTCTTAACAATTTATGTCTTTATTCCCTAAACAACCCCACCCCAGCTTTTTGCACAATCTGTTGGACAAAGGAAGTGCAAACATAGAAGGGAAAAATGGAGGTCATTCTGGAAAATGGTAATGTTACAGCAGGAGACCTCAAGTAATTTAGAATTAAAAATACAGATCTTTTGAACTATCTCATGTTTTCCCTGCTGGCCAGTAAATCTTCTTGATCTCACATGCTTGGTTTTTTTAAAGAACAAGTTCAAGGGACAGGTTCAGCTGATGTACAAGATTCAGTAATTTGTTTTCCCTTACTGGGAACAATTTTCTACTTTTATCTTTCCCCTGTATTTAGCTCTTTTATGCCTTTCTTTCCATAAAATTTGCCCAAAGTAAATAAATAATAATAAAACTTTTATTTGTATCCTGCTTTTCTGTAAAAGAACAATCAAAGCGGCTAACATAGTTAAAACATCCAACATCCAATAACATACAATACTTATTATGTATAATATTACAACCCCCCCTTAAAACAGAATTAAACACATTAGAATTAAAATTAATTTTTAAAATAAGCTATTAGCAACAATATAAACAGCGTGATACAAGACCTGAAGGAGTAATCATTCTGTAGTCGAGTGCTTTTATTCAGGAAAGACCTGTCGGAAGAGATCCATCTTGACAGCTTTCTTAAAGCTATCTAAGCTGGTGATTTCACGGATCTCATCTGGCAGGCTATTCCAGGAAACTGGCGGTTAGAAAGCAAAATAACAAGCAATAATAAGACACTGAAAATCAAATAAGGTCAGCCAATTAAATATATAAATAGCCAGTTAAATGTCATTAAAATAAGATAAAAGTTTTAGAGGGGCAAATTACCTCTATATATTGAGTGTCTATTTAGAGAAGAGGTCTTTGCATAGTGGCAGATGGAAGCTGAAATAACATATTTGGGGTACAAACATGGGAAAAATACATTGTATATCTAAGCAGTGCTCTCTGACACTTTAGATTTATTTATTTTTAATGATTGCAAGGACAGGTAAGAGGCTCATACACATCTGGTGATTTGGCCCATGTAGGAATACACTCGTCCCTCCACATTTGCGGCTTTCACTTTTGCAGATTTCATTATTCGTGGATTTTATTAATACATTCTCTCTAGGAATATCTAGGTCCTCCAACACAACTCTATGGTCAACTTTAACCAGACGTTGCACTGAAAGACCTAGAGATTCCTAGAAAGAACACTTCACTAGGCCTTTGTAGCTCCTCCAGAACAATTCTGTGGTTCATGTCTGGCAGATGTTGACCACAAAGTTGCACTAGAGGACCTAGAGATTCCTAGAGAGGTGTCTCTCAGGTAAAAACTTAGTGTCCTGTGCTCCTAACCCCAGCAAAAGTGGAGAGACGAGTATAGGCTGCCCAGAGCATATGCATGTGACAGACTGCCCTGCCCTTCCCTGCCCTCTGCACTGCATAGCTGCATTGCTTATCCTCCTGGCAGAATTAAAGCAGTTCTTTCGGTTCCCTGTTCAAGGGCCTGGCAGCAGAGTATTTCCACAATCTTCTTTTTGGATAGAAAAATCTGGTGTTAAAAGATTATTGAGATATTCAGCTTGCTCTATCTCTGCCTCCACAGTAGCAAGGTTAGTCTGGCTCAAGCATTGGAATGATGACATGTATCCATAGCAAATCTAGCCTCAGCCCCCTTTTGGTGCTCTTAAAGATATTCTTATAGAAACCAAATATAAGAAGGCTATGCTGTCTCAGTAAAGAAAGGAAGCAACATGACAATTTAAGCAACATGTTATTCCTTTTGTCCCTTTCATCCACTCTCCCACCCTAGAGCCTTTAGAATATTTAAGCCTGCATGAGCAAGGTCACAGTAATAATGGTAGTAATTAACTAATAGTCCAGAGAGGAAGGGGATGATCTGTACTACAGTTCTGGTAAAATTCAGCTCTTCAGGTCTAACCTATCTGAATGCTGAGGATGTTAAGAGGGAGATGCTCTCATTTTGAGCTTGCCCAAATAGATAATTTTCCAGGAACACAGAAAATGCCTGAATTGTTTTCTTCAGCTACTCTGCAGATATATATTATGGGCAATATACTTTCACAATATATTCATATCAAGTAGTTCACAATCTATTATTTCATAGCCACCCCAAAAGTAAAATATTATGATCAGAGTAAGTCTCTCATACTGTTATAATTTTTATACAGAAAAAACGATTACCCTCTCTTGGGAAAAACACAGAATCACTGGGAGAACTTTGGTTAGGATTACTGCGATTTTACACTGAAGAATTTGACTTCAAGGAATATGTCATCAGCATTCGGCAAAAGAAGCTGTTAACTACGTTTGAGAAACAGTGGACATCCAAATGCATTGCTATTGAAGGTACTTATGAAATACTATTATTCTTAAAAATGTAATAAATTTCTTTACAGGAATTATTAATTTATTGAAAAATTGTCTTGCATTTCCTACACTGAACACCATTTTTTAATAGGAGACTGCTTTTAAAAACAATATCCTATGGCCATAACTCTCCTGTGAGAGAATGTTGTTATAGCTTAAGCTACAGAAACAGCATTAATAGCAGCTTCATAGGAAACATATGCTACTGAAATTTCATACCTGCCTGTTAAATATTGTTTTTATTACCTTTCCTTAGATCCTTTTGACTTGAATCATAACCTGGGTGCAGGAGTTTCCAGAAAAAGTAAGAGTTGGAAAACTACTACTTAACAGTAATACATTTCTAAGGCAATATGACTTCTATCTACATACACATTTTGTCTTTTCTTTCATAGTGACCAATTTCATAATGAAGGCATTAATCAATGGGAGAAAACTGTTTGGTACTCCTTTCTATCCAGTCTTGGGAAGAGAAGCTGTAAGTTCTCTCATCTTGTAACTTCGACTCTTTTGCTGTAAACAAAAATGGAGGGATATTTATGTGTGTGTGTATGGTGCTTTAAACAAATAGCTAACACTCATGCAATTCTAGACTGGTATTTGGAAGACTAGGACTTGGAAGGGCAGCTATGGAGGAACTAGGCAAGGTAAAAACACAAAGTTATGATTATCCATGCCATTGTATTTTCCATTTCTATGTATGATTGTGAAAGCTGGACAATGTAGAAAGCTGATAGGAAGAAAATAACCTCTTTTGAAATGTGGTCCTGGAGAAAACTCCTACGGGTAGAGTGGATTGCTAAAAAGACAAATATTTGCAATCCTAAAGCAAATGCAATCCTAAAGCAAATCAAGCCTGAACTCTCCCTAGAAGCCAAGATAACTAAACAGAGTCTGTCATACTTTGGATATATCATGAAAGACATGACTCATAGAAAAGACAATAGTGCTTGGTAAGGTAGAAAGCAGTATGAAAAGAAAAAGAGGAAGACTGAATTACAAATGGATAGACTCAATCAAGGAAGTTATGAACCTGAGTAGGGCTGTTGATGATAGGGTGATGGAGGTCTCTCATTCGTGGGGTCACCATTAGTTGAAGTTAATGATGGCAGTTGACAAAAAATTTGGTAGATGATGAGAATAAAGTTGATAGAACTTAATCAAGCACTTTTTGGCACTTACTCTATCAAAACATGTGACTTGCTTCCTCATGATTCTTTTTCTCCTTTACACAGTCCCAAGATTTACTACTTTCTTCAGGATGGGAACCTTTGGACCTCCAGTTGTTTTAATTTGGTCTACAACTCCCATTAATCCCAGCCATTACAGCCAATAGTATTCCAAAACATCTGGAGGTCCAAAGTTCCCAACTCCTGTTGAAAGCTTTCTCTTTTAAATTGCCTATTGCCCTGTAAAAGATAGCAGCTTCAATCCTGTATCAGCTAATCTAAGAGTATGCCCCACTGAACTGAATGTTGCTTGCCTAGGTTTGCACTGAATTCTGACTGCCTTGCCTTTTTTACTTTTCAAGTACTATCAATGGGACTCCCCTTCCCTCTTCCCATATTAATGAGTGTTTTGTTTAATATGCCTCAAAAAAGGACTGAGAGATTCTTGATCTTGTAGGAAGTACCTTTTTGTTTTGCTAATGAAATTTAAATTTCTTTAGCTTTAAAATACTTTGCCTCCTAGTACCACATGGTTAGAAGGAGTAGTCTGTCTGTATAGATACCCCTCCATATTCAAAACAGCACCATCAACATCTTGACAAAATGCAGACCTGTGACTAACATTGCCAATTTTTTTTCTCCTGTATACTGTTTTTAACATCTTTGCCTGATGAAGAAGCCAGTGCAGCTTCTTATGTGATATATATGTTGGCCCAATAAAGGTATCACTGTTTAGTGAATTTTGGATGTTATTGTGCTTTCCTGTATGGCCAACATAGCTACCGTAGGATATGTTTCTTTCTGTTTTTACTGGTTTCTGTTTTCTCATTGTAGAAAGTTAACACAGAGAACTTGTACGTAAAAGTGGTTGTGTTTTTTCTTTTTCAGGAGTACTTTTTCAATTCTAAAGTACTGACTGATGGAGAACTAGCACCTAATGACAGATGTTGCCGTGTCTGTGGCAAAATTGGTCACTACATGAAGGACTGTCCCAAAAGGAGGAGGTTAGGAAAACATACACACCCACTCACTTAAAACAAATTCATATTGAATATAAAATAATAAAATATTTTGTAAGGAGTCTTCACATCCTATTTTCATGTTCTTGTACACTGCAAGCCTGAATCTTGCATTTGTACTTCTATAAACTGTTGGTTTTTGTAACTTCTGAAAATTATTATGTTTTGTTTTTAAAGTTCCATGTTCAGTCTTTCTCCCAAAATAACTTTGGTTGTGCATAAAAGTTGGTATAAAGTGGCAAATGCTGTAATAAATTATTTTAAGTGCTATATCTGCCCTCTGCCTGGAAAGGTAAATGTGGTAATGGATCAGAAAGTCATTTAGAATCATTTTGAAAGATTTTCTTGGTGATAACATTGACCTCCTTTTTATTATTTCTGACTCAATTGGCCTCTGAGAAAGGGGGCAGATCACTTAATGGTAGTTCAGAGATTAGGTTATTTTACAGTTACTTTGAAATGAGATTCAGCTGCATGTCAAATCTGTCCCATTTAATTTCCTTCTGGATTTTCTTTGTCCACCAATTAGAAATGAATTTGGTCTTCAGTGCTTTTTCTTTTCCTCTCTGTTTGCTGTTTCTGTAGTAATCAGACAGTTTTGAGAATATATTTAAAGGGTCGTTTTAATACTTTCTCACATTTAGATTAAAAAAAAAGGAGAATGAGCGAGAAGATGAAAAAGAAGTAAAGGAGGAAGATAGAGAGACAAGAGAAAAGAGATGTTTTATCTGTGGTGACGTGGGACATGTTCGAAGGGATTGTCCTGAATTCAAACAGACTAGACAAAGAAGTAATGGTGTTCAAGGTAAAAAACAAAAACAAAACTCTACCATCCCCCCTCCCTTTGTAACCTGGTATTTCATTGTTTTTAGTCAGCTTTATGGTGGCATCCAAATGCGAAATAAGATGCTCAGAACTTAATCTTTTTTTTTTTTACTAGAGAATTCATTTGGGATGGAAAATGGCCTAAACTCTTCTTGCCTACCTGCTTTAAAAAAAAGAGTGGGGAAATGTTCTGTCCAAAGCCCAGGTGCAGCCCCCTACTATTTAATTTCATAAGGCCGCTTTATGTTTTTAGCCGTTCAACCTTTCTCCAGAAGGCCTAGGTGGGAGTGTGGTGTGTTTGGTACTTTCAACACCCACTACCCTGTCAGTCCTCCCTGACAGAAGGAACAGGCATGCAACTTCACCTGCTGCCCTTTTCAAGGGATAATTACAATATTCCTCCTATTTACCAGTGGATTCAGAAAGTATACAATACCATCTTCCTAGGCATTGCAATATTTGTATTTATTTCTGGTATTTATAATATATTGAAACCATATAATGCAATACTTTAATTTTATTTAACCCTGGGGTTTTTTTAAATGAAGCAGTGGCTTTTGATAGAATAAAGGTGCAACAGCCCTCTCCCAATTTGGAAGAATTGCCTCACCCCCTACTGTTGGGTCGTAATCTGTTCAGTTTTGAACACCTTCACTTTAATGCTTTCCTACTCATCTAGAAGCATCAGTGAGAGTACTCAAAGAGGCATTTTCTCATTGACCACACTCAGTAACTTGTCTTCTTGATGTCTAGCAAAAATTTTTAAGCCTAGGCTTAATGTAATATCTTTCAAAAAGCTAAGACTTTTTGGTGGTGGTATGGCCATGCTCTCTAACTTGAGTAGGTACCTCCTTATATTTTTTACATGGAAAAAGTGAGTTGAGAGCTGGCTCACTGTACTTTGCTCTCCCCTTTCCTTCCCCACATAGGGAAAGTAAGGGAGAAATGAAGGCAGTCACACTTGGCTGATTGTTGAGGTTGGGAATCTTGGAAGGCAGGCAGAATGTGCCCAGTCTACTTTCCTCTCACCTTTAAGTTATGGAGACATTGAGGAAGGAATGAAGCTGGGTACCCTGAAGGCAGGTGGGAAGTGTGACTAGGCCCCATAGATCCTGTGCTTACCCCCTTTGCCTTCCTTAGTCTGCAAATCCCCATATGTTGTGGTGGCCTGGATTATGCTATTAGGAAGAGGGTGTCCTCTCCTTTGTTATAAGAGTACCATATATACTCAACTATAAGTCAACCTCACATATAAGTTGAGGGCAAGTTTTGAGGCCAGAATTATGGATCTTTATATGACTCATGTCATAGTTGAGGCTAAAATTTATGGGCATGTAACAAAAGATCTAAATGATGAAGCCAAGGAAAACAATACCAAAGAACTTACAAAATCCCCGCAGACATAACTGTGCTCATTTTAAAGGTTGGATGGTTAAGAGAATAGAGGGAGGTTAATGCTTCCAGGACAAATTACAGTGGGCCCTTGTTATCCACTGGGGTTTGGTTCTAGGACCCTCCGTGGATAACAAAATCTGTGGATGCTTAAGTCCCATTAAATATAATGGCACAACAAAATGGTGTCACACGTATAAAATGGAAAATCACGGTTTGCTATTTGGATTTTATACTTTTTGGGGAATATTTTCAAGCCATGTGTGATCAAATCTGTGGATAAAAAATCTGTGGATAAGGAGGGCCAACTGTACATTCTTTCTTTTCACCAGGGGATGGTTCCCTTTTTTGAAAATGAGAGTTAAAGTACAGTATCTACATTGACCCATGGATAAGTTGACTCAGGTTTTTTGGGGTCAATTTTTTGACTAAAATTTCTAGACCTATATATGAGTAGATACAGTATTTGCCTTCAATGCAAGTGATAGCTCTGTTAGAAGTTAAAGTAATTATTTTAAATTGTATTGGTTTGAGTCTTACAAAATTTTCAAAGACAAATGTCAGTTTACTCATTGCATACTGTAGTCTTATGCCCAGTGGATTAGGCACTACTGAAAATAATGGATTTTATTCCTGAGTAAAATTGCAAAGAATTGAATTGTTAGTCTTTCCTTGCATTTTTATTACCAGTGATCCAAGCATTGTTTTATTTGCTTTTATTTCTATTAGTCTTTTATTACCAGACACACAGAAATAACTCCTGCTTTTCATAGGCCCTAATCCTATGCTCTTTAGAATTTTAATTATATAATTTAGCTACTAATATTTTCCTTACATTTATAGCCCTTTCCCCCTAAGCGTCCTTGCATGTTCTCTGGCACCAGTTCCTGGCCACTCCCAGTACTTATACACCCCCCCACACTTGCCTTACTCAAGCAACTCATGTTATAGCTGCTATTATAAGTAGTTTTCTTCCTTCAGTCAATAAAGTAAAATAAAATAAAAAGTGCATCTACTTTGAATAGCATTTTATTGCAAGAAACTGCCATTATAGTTAAACTAATAATATAAGGCATTCATTTCTCTGCTAACTTAAGAATGATCTCTAGCTAGGATCTAAAGAGAACAACAGGTATTACATCAGAACTATGAACATAAAAGTAGAACCTTTCCTGGATTTGGTACAATAGTTACCACTGTAGAGAAAAATGCTGAGTTGTAATTCTAGCTGTGCACAAATCATTGCTTTGGATCACAAGATACTTGGCTTCTTCGTTTATATTAAAAGCACATGTTCTGTACATTTTTTAAGCTGCTCCGTTAGTCCGAAGCCTTGTAAACTCACAGCCAATAGCTGGATCAATTCCGCAGCAAGTGGAAAGACCTTTGCGCACTAGACAGCCATCAGAATGTGTAAGTTGCATTTAATATGACTATTACATGAAAAATATATTTCATATAACAGTATACATGATAAGTATGAAAAATGTATCATTCTTGCTATAAGTAAGCATTTGTACACTTTCTCAGTATTTTTTATCTATTCCAAGGTACTTCAAAATGTTCTAATTAAAATGTGATTCTTTACTGATTGCACTGAAGAAACTATAAGTTGAAGCACCGATTTTGAGGAAGTGGTAGAAATGAATTAAGATACAGTTAGTGAGTGAAAATTTGTTTGTGTATGTTTTGTTTTAGTAGTAATGCAGACTGCTTACCCATCAATGAAATCTTTGTAAGTGATTTTAGTTTAACTGTTCTTGAGTTGAAGTGTAGCAAAATGGGAAAGAAAAGTTTTTTTGTGACATGTTTTTGTGCATCGAGTGCACAAAAGAAAATTTAATAACTGATGAACTAATCCAAACTACATCCTTTTCCTCCCTTTCTAGTCTGATTCGCAACAGTCATCTTACTCTCCACAGCCTCAGCAATTTACCCAGAATTCTTCTCCACCAGCCTCCATTAACCAGACTCAACCACAACCAATATCCCAGTCTAAGCATGTTCTCCAGCCCCAGCAAGGGACACAGCCACCCCACCAGGTCCAGCTGCCTTTGTTTAACTTTGCCCAATCTCCCCCAGGTCAGTACTCCACCTTGCCTAACCTGGGACTATTTCAGATGCATCACCACCAAATTCAACTTCCTAACACTTCGTGGCCTGTTATTCACTCTGCACCGGGTAATCCTTCTCACGCTACAAACGTTCCATTTTCTGTGAGGGCTGGCAGCAGCAACCCACCCAATAATCAGAGCAGCGTAAGCTTGAATGATCCCAGTATCATCTTTGCACAGCCTGCTGCTAGGTCGGTAGGAATTCCCAGCAATTCTCATGAGGGACACTGGCACAACTCTATGACTCTAAGCTCACTGGTGAACAATGGCACGGTGGGGAATTCAGGTAACTGTCCTCTCTTGTTTCCTGTTTTGTACCAATATTGCTGGTGTCTTTCCTCAACATTTCTAAATTGATTCATTATCACTGTGGTGCACATAAGAATTAATGCCTAAAGAATTTTTTTGATTTGGTAGGGCAAGATGGTATGTAGAATAGGTCCTAAACGTGGGTTGCCTTTAGAAGGGTACTCGGTAGATCTTGAAACATTTTTAAAGATAAGAGATTTGGGCTTTTTGCAGAGAAACATGGATCCCAAAATTTTTAGTCCTGAATAATTTAAATAGAATTGGTATCTATACAGGTACAGTGGGATCTTGATATCTACTCGGGTTTGGTTCCAGGACTCCCTGTGCATGGTCAGGTCCCATTAAATACAGTGGTGCAGTAAAATGGTTTCCCTTATATAAAATAACAAAGCCAAGGTTTACTTTTTAGAATTTATGTATTTTTTAAAAAAATTCAAGCCATGGATACTTAAATCTTTTGATAGGAAGCCAACTATATGCCTTCCCAGAAAACTGTACCCATTTTCCTTTTTTAGCGCATCCCATCATATTTCACTAGAACAGGGTGTACAGCCTATTAGATTCCATCCAAGCTGTGTGAAAGCCTGTAACATCTTCCTTTTAAAATGTGATAGTCTTGAAATGAGGGCAAATATTGAAAAAAAATACTAAAAGTATCTCTGAACATATGCAGTGTACCTTTTCTTCATTTAATAGTTGTACACATATACATCAGGAATAGAAGGAGCTTCAGGACAGATAAATTAGGTTCTGGACAAGCATGAATCTTGATACCTTTCTTAAAAAGAACCACTTATGCTCTACTTCCATCACTTTTAGTAATTCATGTAATATAGAATCAGAATATAGAGTTGGAAGAGACCACAAGGTCTCTTCTAGTGCAGTGGTCCCCAAACCATGTCCTTTATGAGGTTTTGGACTTCAGCTCCCAGAAGCCTCAGCCATGTTGGTCAGTAGTGTGGGATTCTAGGAGCTGAAGTCCAAAATCCCTTAAAGAGCACAGTTTGTGGACAATTGATCTAGCCTCTGTTTTAAAATCTCCAAAGGAGACTGTACCACATTCTGAGGGAAGGATATTCCACTGCCATACAGCTCTTACCATCTGATTACCTCAGTGCTTTACATTACTTTAATGCAAAGGTGTACACCCACAGGTAATTTCACCCCCAAATATCTTTTTCCCTCCATAATGCCATGCAGGAATGCATGCAGGGCATTTCCACGATCTTTAGATCCTCTGGGTGCCCTGGGAGCAAAAATTAAAAATCAATTTTTCAAAAACATTTTTGCCACAAAGTGCCTTCAAGGGTGGCCCGTGGAGAAATCTTCTTTGGAGCTAGACTTCTTCTCATTTCCTAATATTAAAAGATACCTTTCCTGAATCTAAACTGGCCCAGAAAAACAACAACAACCCAAACCATCATGAAAATGCTCCCTGAGACCTGTAGGAGTTGTGTGGAAGGAACATTTAGGATTATTATTTTATTTTTATTTTTTTGGTGGATATATGGGGTTTAGCCCCCTGCCCTTCTCCAGTTGCCTACTTCTGTTATGTTTATCAGTTTTGGATTCAAAAGTGGAACTCCACATGCAGAAAGAATTTTCTGTTTGTGGAAGAACTGGTACATCTCACACCTAGAATGAAGTATGAGAACAGTGTGACCAAATCCGAGTAGAAACATAAAACCTGTCACAGAATTGACCTGTGACAGCACCTTTGTAAGGCCTTGTAGACTGGCAGTAGTAGGTACTTGTCTTCTACTTGGTTCTTTGAATCTGTACTATTATTTTTAAAAATAATCTTTAGTTTAACTTCAGTGTGAGGTTATTTTCAGTGTTTTTATTAAAACAGTGAAAAATATTATCCCTTGATGTAAATAACAAGTAGCTATTTTTAGTGTTTCTCTTCAACATAGCATTTATGAATTGTTTCCCACTATTTAGGTTTATTTATATCCTCTTTTTCAACACTACACAAATGTGTGTTCAAAATAATTATGATAAAATATTAAGAAATATAGGTTTCATTATGCATTTAAACATAACCATTAATTTTGGAAAGATGGATACTGTTAACTTGCTGAAGTGCTTTGTTGTGTTGCAAATGATTGTTAATTCAATATACAATTTTCCCCTTTTGAATGAAATTTAGATCAGGGCTTCCAAGGACAGTTTGGTAAAGCGAATCCCCCTCCTCCTCCTGCTGTTCCTTGGGACCATGGAGCCCCTGCCCATTTTCCTCTCCTGCGAGGGACGTGGCCTTACAATATGTCTCCGAACTACGTGCAGCAGGGAAATGCCAGCTATCCATTGAACAAACCTTTCTACCCACAAGGTACTAGGAATAACTACATGAAGTGACTGTGGCATCTTTTTACTACTCTCTTTCCCAAAATGATCTGTCAGCAGTTTGAAAATGGGCCCATAGTAAAATGTAAATAATAATAATATTTCTAACACTACTTTTTATGGTTTTGGGATCATTTCCAATTATATTCAATTTCAATTGAAATGACAATGTTCCTTCCTATGGGAAGAAATTTTGGCTGATATTGCTGATCTATACAGCCACCACCTCCCTCTTTGTTGTGTACTGCCTGTTCACTGCAGCATTTCTTTCTGTGAATAAAGGAATGTCTTTGCTCATAGGGAAAAAAACAGCACTAACCTACTTTGTGGAAGTTCTACTTTTGTGTTTCATATGTACTTCTTAAGAATATCATTCTGTTCAGTCACTAACAAACAGTACAAGGTAGAATTGTTTTTTTAAAAAAAATCTGATAGAAAATTCAGCCAATATCAACAGATCACCTGCTACAGGGAGTTTAAAACTTACTTTTACAAGTTTTGTTAAATTCAGTGACATTAAGTGATATTTGATAAAATAATTATAAACTTTTTTCCCCCTAGCTGGCTTACTGATGCAGAATAACCAGCGCTTTTCACTTCTGTCTCAAGGACATCCACACTTGAACATGAATTTTATTCAACAGAAAAAATGAAGTTTGTATAAGGGGGATGGGGAAAAAAATCAGGTTATGGATTAAATCTTATTGCAACATGTTTAGATAAGAGATTATTTAAAATTGTTTTTAACTGTATCATTTGTACATAGATATAAAATATAGTTTTTACCAATATCACAAGAATAAGTGATAAATGTCATCTATTTTATTACCCTATTTTTAAGGGGAACTGTGTTTTATTTTACCTTGGTAAACTGTAAAGAGAGTTTTTAAAATTAAGTTGTTTATTTTCTATTAGCTTTATTCATACTTTGGTTCAGACTTTATATCTATTGTTCTAAAAGAAATTAGAAAGGGATTTCATCTGTTAAAGATTGTCATTTCTTTACAGAACAATGTAGTGCCAAAAACTTTTTAAAAGAAAAAAAAAATAAATTGCAAAATTAGAAATCAAAATAAAGATTACTTTTTCTGTATATGTGGTTATGATGTTGGCCTTTTTACTACTGCAAACTGGGTGACCTACTATTATTTTCTGGACCAACCTAGGTTAGCAACTGAGTATGCAAACTTGCCAGAAATGTTTATGGTGTTTCATTGGTTTACAACAGTAAAAGTAGAAGGAAATGTACATATACCTTCTTCAATGCCTTATACATTCAGTGCTATGTTTCCTGTCATATACGTACTATGTTCTTAGGGTTCTGTATATGTTTGATGGTACAACTTGCCTGATTAGAAGACAACTGAAGAGTCTAGGGACACTATCCAATTATATCACTGTGCTTCCACTTCAACTGCCAGATGTGTGTAGTATGAAAGAAAACTTAAACTACAAAAATTTCCCTACTCTGTTTAAATAAGGCTAGCCCAGGTGTTGTAGGACATATTAGTCTGAACTTGGCCATGTCTACAAACTTATTCTGAAACATACCTTGTTATAGGTTCTGCCTACCTATATTTGTACATTTTCTTTGATACATACTAAATATAGTCAAAAGTATTTGTAATTCTGCTTTGCAACAGTTCATTCTCATCTTTTATTTCAAAAAATCCTCATTTAAATTAATCCCCTCTGGTGAGGCTGAAATACATACAGGACATATTCATACTGTAGCTTTTTTATCAAACATTTTTAATAAAAGAAATCACAATAGTAGTATTCTCCCCTAGCAATTAAAAATAACAGCTTGTTGGTTCTGTTAAAATTACATACGAATCAGACTTTTTTTTTTTTTACAAATACCAGATAGACAAAACTTTAATAGTAAGGTTTTGAAATGAATTTAAACAGTGCTTTATCTTGATATTATAGTAAGTAAGCACTGAAGTTCAAAAGAAGTTTAAACTTCAAATTTCCCAGCGTAACACCATTTTATTTTAGGGGGCATAAATGTGATTAGAGCTTGGAAATTACACTTCTCACCTGTAACTTCTAGAATGTCTCAGCTACTATGACCTTGCTGGCTGAGGGATTCTGCATTTTATAGCATTTCCAAACTCTGGATACGACCAGAACATACACATTCCCCTTAACTTAAAAAAATGAATAACACCATGTTCTGCAAAAAACAAATACAAAAATGATTAGCCACCAAAGCAGCTTCTACTGGTCCTGCGGTCTCTAATCTACAAAAAAAAAAAAAAAAAAAAAACCTGGTTGAGGTTCATGAAGATTCATGAAGTACTTATGGTTATTCATTTCCTCGACGACTCTTTTTATGACTCTTCTTGGATCTGAAAGAAAACAAAAGCGTACCATTGTTCAGTTAATGGTTGGGTCTAATGAAAATTGCACTGTCACACAGTAGTAATTCACCTTTAGCTATTGAGGCAGTACAGACCAACACTTTGTACCAGCCTGACCACATACTAGGGCTGCGGTAGGCATGAGCGTTCACACACTGCAAGCCCTTGTTCCCCTGCCCGTGCGCCATTATGGCGCATGCCCATCCATATGGGGCGTGCCATAATGACGCAAGGAGGTGCTATGCCCAAACAGCGCTCTGCGGAAGGGGCATCATCATTGCATGCAAGCATGCTTGTGGTGCCCCTTCCAAGACACACACCCCCCAAAAATCCAAAACAAACAAACCCCGCTGGGAACCGGGTTCTTTTTGGTCCTTCTGGAGGCCATGGCATCTGATTGCTGTGGCCTCTATCCGGGGCTAAAAGGGACGGCACTGAGCTGCCCATCTGTCAAGCCCCTAAGTTAGTAACTGGAGATTTATGAAAATCAAAGCATCTACCACATACATAAAATTTGTCTTGAAAGTCATGATTAGAAGAAAAGGTATAAAGACTAGCTATTTCTGTGGGAGTATCTCCACATTATCTTCATTACATAGAAATATATGAAGTAGGTACCTTTCTGGGGACTTGGAATGGCTGCGGTGTCTGTGGCTACGGTGATGCCCTGTTGAGAAGGTATAAAATACTATAAACCTCTTCAGTCATTCAGGAACAAGAAAATTAAATGAGAATGGTAAAAAGCTGGTGAAGTAAGTCACCACTCTATTATTATTGGAGTATTTTGACTGGCCTCTTTAATTAGATACCAGATGTAGATTGAGAAAATGCCAGAGAAACCACTCATAACTTGTTGCAAAATAGTTACCTGGAGATTTAGATCTTGATCTGTGGCGTCTTTCCCTAGATCTACTTCGATGTCGCCTTGGGCTCTTACTGCGATGCCTTTCCCGACGTGGTGATGGACTGCAAAGTCAGACTATTAGTAAAAGGCTTACACATAATTTTTAAAAATCAAACTGACATAATAGGTTTCCTACCTTCTCCTCTTTGGAGAGCGGCTTCGCCTAAAAAACAAGAGGGAAACCCACAAATGTTATTCTGTTCTATTGTTAAGTTCAGCATTACACTCTTCTGAAAATATTTTGTTAACGCCCAAATGTTACCTTCTAGGAGATCTACTTCGGCTTCTCCTGTAACGCATAGTTGGAGATCTGCGGGGTTTGTCTAGATCTCTGTAGCCTCTTCGCCTGTGATCAGGTGAGGGAGCTCTCTCCAGCTGAAAATATTGACAAAAGGACCATTCTGAAAAAATATCTAAAAGCAATGCCTTCTCTGAACAAGGCATTAGTCAACAGCAAATACATTAACTAGATTCAATAATAATCTTTCTTCATAGCAATAAAATCATTTCTATAGGATTTGTTATTACTTTTATGGAAAACATAACAGATGTAACAATTTGAGATGTAAATGTCATGTGTAGCTAAAGCCTTATCTTAAGCTTATTAACAGCATTGTCCAAGAAGTGCTGCACTATACAAACTCAAGGATGAGAACAGTAGTAAGTAGCAGATAAATATTCAAACCTTTTCATCCTCCTCTTCCTCATCTTCACTAGACTCCACATCATCCATATCCTCTTCCAAAGCACTAATCCGTGGTTCCAGTTGTTCAGCCTCTTCTAGGACATACCGTTTCTAAAGAAGACCAATATTTTTCAATACAGGCAGTACTTAAATTGGCAAAAGGCTGAATCATGCAAGTGTAATCCCACTGATCATGTCAAGAGGATTTTGCCTTCTCCAGCTATTTGAACTGGAGTTCCTGTTTTACACAACAACCACTGTAATGCATTGAAGTCCAGGATTTGAGCGCCAGTTTATATTTTTATCATAGTGTAGCAATTACACACCTGTAGTCTAGGTAAAATGATATCACACACACGCTCATCATGAAGCAGTTGATCAATAAATTCATCCACGTGCATTAGCTCAAACTCTGAAAAGCAAGTGACCACAGTTTAAGAGGTAGAATTATCATTAAGATCTATAGTAATACAAAGTGTCAATGATAAGCAAACTTCATCCTGTTTTACCAAAGGAGGAGAAATAATGCACTTCTCAGTAATTTGCTATTTTATTTCTCTTCTTAAAAATCCCATACAGTACTTGTTTTCAGTTAGTACTGTAACATTTCTTCCAAACCAAACAGCTTATTTAATGGGACAAAACTACAACACCCACAGGAAGATCAATACATACTTTATTCTAAATATTCTCTGGCTTTGATAATATTGCTGCATCAGCAAATTTCATAAATATTTTGAAAGGAGGAAAGATATGAAGTCAGCACACTTACCTCCATTTCTATTTTGGCTTTTTATTTTTCGATAATCATTGTACAGTGGTTCAAGGTATTTGTAGCAATCTATAGCAGTTCCAGTTAGTCTCATATACAATGCTCCCAGCAACCTCACATACCTGAAAAGTAGCAAATACAAAAACAGTTGTTTAGAAAGTTTCTCAATCAAATCATCTGAAATCATTAGATTTCAAGTATCTTTCAAATCAGGAATTGAAACTATCATTATATTTTTCATTACTGTAACAACTTGGCCTTTCCACTGCTCCAAAGTAAAGTCTATGTAAAGAAAAATTCTGAAGTATATCAGCATGATCACCCAAAACTAGATATTGCAGCACAAGAGTGCTTCTGTAAACAATTTGAAATTTGCACTGTGATAGTAATGGCGTAGCAAAATAGAAAAATAAATGTAGAAATTATAAAAGATTTTACCATGAATCAGAATGCTGACAAAAGGACTACTGAAGAATACTTTATATATTTAAATATTTTAAGCTACATCCCACAATAAGATTTCTTTTCTCTTACTTGAAGTCTTCATTTTTTATAAATTCAACGATGATATCTTTTTCAGGCTGTATTTGAAGCATTTTCAAAGTCAAACACAAGAATGGTGTAGGCTTAATATTTCCACCATAAACTCCACCAGTGTATCGCAGTTCCATAGCTTTGTCCACAACCAGTTCAGCTATAACAAGAATCATATGGAAAGGCACTCAGGTTCTGCTTGTAACTAATGAGAAGATTTTTAATGAGACACCAAATGGGACTTTTACTGTGCAATTACTCTATTCTATTCACATATTTTTAAAGGATCAAGTAATTGTTTTACTATTTGTGACCATCCTATGTATTCCCACCATACTTTCTATCCCCTAGGGAGGAAAAAGTGAAATAATTCTTCATCTAAAAAAGAAAAAAAAATCTAGTAGAACAAGGAGCTGTCTGCCTGGAAGCACCCTTGGTTTCCTTTAAAGTTAGTGTAAAGATGCACTGGATTAGAATGCAAAACATACATATATAAATGCAACCTATTATCCTGAAATGCACCTCCTGTATTCCACAAAGCAGGTGTTGAATTTAAATGTGGCCATAATAACCATATTTGTTTGCAGTCCACTTGCAGAAAGGTACTTCTGTTGGGTGGCTCTTCAGACTAAAAAGAGGCAGCATGGTGCAGTGGTCTGAGTGTTGGACTCAACATCTTCTGAACAAACTGGCCGAGAAAGCCCAGTGGCAAGTTCGCCGTAAGTCAAAAACATCTTGAAAGCGCACTACAACAACTAGGGGTTCATCTGCAGTTCAACCCCACTTTAACTGCTGTGGCTCCATCCTACAGAATCCTGGGATTTGTAGTTTTGTCAGGCATCCACAAAGGCCTTGAAGGCTACAAATTTCCAGGATCACATAAGGATGGAGCTACAGTGGTTAAAAGTGGTGGCAAACTGCATTATTTCTGCAGTGTAGACTCATTCTAAGGATAAAAATAAGCATGCTGCCCATCACTTCTTAAGAGCAGTGATCCCCAAACTATGCCCTTTAAGAGATTTTGGACTTCAGCTCCCAGAAGCCTCAGCCATGTTGGCCAATAGTCCAAAATCCCTTAAAGAGCACAGTTTGGGGACCACTGCCTTAGAGCAAGGGTTTCCAACCTGGAGTTTCAGAGATGGCATTTCAGAGTGGCTCATGTCTTTCAGAGTCACAAGTCATCACTCTTTTTTTTTTTGGGTGTCAACTGGAAAGTCTTAATTGCTAAACTGAGGACATAAAAACTGTGGTACACACGCTGGAGCAGTGACTGAAAACAGTCCTGGCAAGAGAACTGATGAGGAAAAATGATGTATATCTTTTTGTATCTGATGGCTGAAAAGGGGTGTATGTATTTATCCTATACATATCCAATCAAGGTATGGCTTGAAGGTTATATGTCTAAATTCCTATAAACAGGAATGTCACTTGTATATTGGGGGGCTTCAGACTTTGGGAAAATGTTCCTCTGAAGCCAAATGGGTAATAAGCTGCTGGATAAACGGCTCAAGTTCTGGTCTTTCTGGATTGCTTTTCCCAGAGGACAGGATCAAAATTCAAAATGACCTGAATAGACTAGAAAGCTGGGCCAACGCTAACAAAATGAAATTCAACACAGACAAGTGTAAGGTTCTGCACTTAGGGAGGAAAAATGAAATGCACAGATTTAAAATGGGGGACACCTGCCTGAATGAAACTACATGTGAAAGGGATCTAGGAGTCCAAGTAGACCATAAATTGAACATGAGTCAACAGTGTGATGCGGCAGCTGAAAAGGCCAATGCAATTTTAGGCTGCATCAATAGAAGTATAGTTTCTAGATCAAGGGAAGTTATAGTGCCACTCTATTCTGCTTTGGTCAGGCCCCACCTGGAATACTGTGTCCATTTCTGGGCACCACAATTCAAAAAGGATGTGGAGAAACTGGAGCGGGTCCAAAGGAGGGCAACTAAGATGGTGAAGGGACTGGAAACCCTGCCCTATGAGGAGCGCCTTAGGGAGCTGGGGATGTTTAGCCTGGAGAAAAGAAGGTTAAGAGGTGATAGGATCGCCCTGTTCAAATATCTGAAGGGGTGTCACATTGAGGAGGGAGCGAGCTTGTTTTCTGCTGCCCCAGAGAGCAGGCTGCGCCCCCTAGGCCCCGTGGCTGCCCCGCGCGATTCAAGAGTCGGCGCCGCACCTGTGAGTCCGAAGCACTCCTCCTTCCAGTACTTGGACTCGTAGATGCGGGTGCGGATGATCTTCTCCACCAGGTACTGGGGGTTGGTGCCGTGGATGCTGTGCGCGTCCTTCACCGTCCGGTTCGCCATCGCTCTCCCGCCCTGAGAAACACACACAGCCACTGAACTGAAGGAAAATCTCCCTCACTTCCGGTAAAAGGACTCACTTCCGATACTTCCGGTCGCCATTTTGGCCCCGGGCGGCGTAGAAGGCGCCATCTTTACCCGCGGCGGCGTCGTCTTGCCAGAAACAAACATGGCCGCGGCGTAGCGGTCGCTCTAGGAAACCAGTCTCGTTGGTGCTTTTTCAGGGGCGGGGCCACCCTGGTTTGGCGCGAAGTTGGAAGGAGGGAGGGAGGAGGAGTTCCACCAGTTCAGCTGCACAGTCTCTGTCTGGCGCCGCAGCAGCAGCAGCCTCAGAGTCTTTCTCTTTCTCCTTCTCTAAGAACGGAGCAGCAGGAGAGGGCCAGGTAAGGGCAGGAAGACAAGCCTCTCCTCCTCTGCCTCACCTTCATGGCCTTTTTAATCCTGGAAGGGCTTATAACAAGTCCTCCATTTTCAGCATGGCCAAGGAAGCACGGACTTAATTAAATATAATTTCTATTATTATTATTATTATTATATTATTATTATTAATGCATATTTATATAGCACCATAAATTTGCATGGCACTTTACATGAAAGCAAGATATAACCTTATCATGAGTGTTTTCACCTCCATTTTGAGCATGGCCAAGGAAGAATCATCATCATCATCATCATCATATTATTATTATTATTATTATTATTATTAATGTTTATTTATATAGCGCCATAGATTTGCATGGCACTTCACAGGAATCATCAAAACAGCATATAACCTTATTATGAGTGTTTTCACCTCCATTTTGAGCATGGCCAAAGAAGCATGGATTTATGTTATTATCATTATCATTATTTTTATATTATTATTATTATTATTATTAATGATTATTTATATCCTACATACAACCTTATATGAGTGTTTACAGGCATCATCAAAACAGCATATAGCCTTATTATGAGTGTTTTCACCTCCATTTTGAGCATGGCCAAAGAAGCATGGGTTTATATTATTATCATTGTCATTATTTTGTTGTTGTTGTTAATATTTATATAGCACCATAAATTTGCATGGCCCTTCACAGGCATCATCAAAACAGCATATATCCTAATATGGCTAGTTCTACCTCAATTTTGAGCATCATTGCCATTATTTTGTTATTATTATCATTATTATTAATATTTATGCATATGGCACCATAAATTTGCATGGCACTTCACAGGGATCATCAAAACAGCATATACCCTTACATGAGTGTTTTCATGGCCAAGGAAGCATGGATTTATATCATCATCATCATTATCATTTTGTTTTATTAATATAATTAATATTTATTTATATAGTGCCATAAATTTTCATGGCACTTGACAGGCATGGATCAAAACAGCATATAACCTGAGATTTGTGGTTTTGCTTCTTTTTTTTAATTTGCTCATGTCTTATCTTCCATTTTTTACTTTAGTGTCCTACATTTTGTGGTGAGGACACCAGGTCACCCAGATCTAGTCACCTTGTGCCTTTCCGGCGCCGCCTTCTGTCCAGGAGGGATCCCAAAATGTCCTCCATTTTGAGCACTATGAGAGAGGGGGAAGTTAGAGCCTTTATCTCAGTGCAGCCATGATGTGGCTGTTGTGTGTTTGTGAAAAGCTGGGGTGGGGTGTATATGTGTGTGTGTTTTGGGCCTGGTGACCAGGCGGCCTCCTTTTCCAGGACATGCCCTCCATTCCATGGCCTTCTGTCCAGGAGGGATTCCAAAATGTCCTCCATTTTGAGCAGGACCAAGAAGCATGGATAGTCTGTGAAACCATGCCCCATGAGGGGATGTTTAGCCTGGAGAAGAGAAGGTTGATATGATAGCCCTCTTTAAATATTTGAAGGGATGCCATATTGAGGAGGGAGCAAGCTTGTTTTCTGCTGCTCCAGAGAACAGGACCCAAGCTCCAGGAAAAGAGATTCCACCCCAACATGAGGAGGAACTTCCTGACAGTAAGGAGTTTATCATACGACGGAATTTGGGGGTACAGTATAATCCAATGGCAATCTGAATGCAATCATAGGGTTTCATGTTATTGCGTATGAGTGTATCTCACGCAATTTCAGGCAACAGGAAGTCATTTCGAACACAATCATAGTTTTTACGTTAATGTGTATAAGAGTATCTCACGCAATTTCGGGCAATGGGGGGGTCATTTTCGGGAAATGGGAAGTCATTCTGAACACATTCTGAGTGCAATTAGATTGCACATAAATTCGCTAAACTAGCAAATTTATGTGAATTTGAATTGGCTCAATTCAAAATTGGGAGAAATTCCTCCCGTGTGATAAACTCCTAAGAGCTGTTCAAAACTCCCTCAGAGTGTGGTGAAGCCTCCTTCCTTGCAGGTTTTTAAACAGGCTGAATGGCTATCTGTTGGCATGCTTTGATTGTGATTTCCTGCATGGCAGAATGGGGTTGGACTTGATGGCCCTGATGGTCTCTTCCAACTCTATGATTCTTTGAGTGTTTTTAGCTTTTCTTTGGTCCTGGCCTACATTTTTTCTTGGATGTCATACATTTTGTGGTGCCTGGGCCTCCTTTGCGGCAAATACATCTCTTCACTCAGGTATAGTACGCCTTGTTGCGTGCTCTTCAAGGCCTTTCTAACTTATGGCAACCCTAAGGCAAAGCTGTCACGAGGTTTTCTTGGCAGGATTTGTTGTTCTTGTTATTATTATTATTAATTTTATTTATATAGCGCTGTAAATTTACACAGTGCTGTACATACAATCGTAAATCAGACGGATTGTTCAGAGGTTGTTTTGCATTTGCCATGTTCTGAGGCTGAGAGAGCGTGATATGTCTAAAGTCACCTTGTGGGTTTCCATGGTTGAGCTGGGGATTCAAGCCATGCTCTCCAGAGTCATAGTCCACTACTACACCACACTGGCTCTCGTATTTGTTGTTGTTCATAGAATCATAGAGTTGGAAGAGACTCCAAGGGCCATCCAGTGCAACCCCATTCTATCATGTAGGAACTCACAGTCAAAGCACCCCTGACAGATGGCCATCCAGGCTCCGTTTAAAGACCTCCAAAGAAGGAGACTCCACCACACTCTCAGAGAGTGTGTCCCACTGTCGAACAACTCTTACTTTCAGACGGGTCTTCCTGTTGTGTGCCTTCAAGTTGTTTCTGACTTAAGGCAATTCTAAGGTGAACCTGTCATGGACTTTTATTGACAAGATTTGTTCAGAGAAGCTTTGTCATTGCCTTCTCCTGAGGCTGAGAGCACGTGACTTTCCCAAGGTCACCTGGTGGGTTTCATGGTCGAGTGGGGAATCGAACCCCGGTCCCTCCAGAGTCCAACACACAAACCACATCACCACGCTGGTTCTCTTGACTCTCATTTATCCCTCTGTTGTAAATGTCGAGCTTGGAAAAGTTACTTTTGGGGAATGCATTTCACAGACTGCCTCAGCCAGCCTGGGTGTTTACCATATTTGCTGAGGAATTGAGAGAAGTGTAGAGCAAAGTTTTTCATGTTGTGACTCTGTGGCTCATGTATGGAATATGTCTGGAGAACACTGCAGGTAAATTACAGACACATCCACCCGCCATGTTACCCCCCCCCCCCCATACACTTTTAAATGCATTAGTAGTTGGCAAGTTTTGGGAGAACATTGGTGTAACGTCTTCAGGTTTGTATACACGTGTATCCTCATAAGAATGATCTATCATTTCTGCTTCAGAAATCATGAATACAAGAAGCCAGAGGAAGCGCAGCTACACATGGATTGGGAAAGGCTTCTGCACAGACAAACAATGGCAGATCTCCCATTATAGGTATGTATTTGGCTGAGTTAACAATCTCAAGTTTAATAAGGGGTGGCAACAGAGTGAAGTGAAGAAAATAAAATTTAGAATTAGCATGGAAAGAATGTGTATTCTGTTCACATTTAATTTCAGTAGTGGATGTCTGTTAGGCCTCACAGAATCGGTTTTGTTTTTAACCCGAAGGGGGATTTGAAGCAAGACAGATTTGTAGGGAGGGATATGTGAGAGAACAGAAAATGAGCTCAACGTCAGTGTCTGTAAAGTGAATTGTAAAGAATATGTAACATAATTGTGTGTTTCATTTTCTAGGGGAGTAACCGTTAAGTCAGGAAAAAGCATTGATGAGATCTGCATTTTTCTTGGAGAATTTATTTTAGTAGAAGCTGAGGATACAGATCAGCAGTTCGTGGCAAGACTTAGAAAATTATATGAGGATGGTGAGTTTGCTGAGATAGTCGCACCTTTGTTTTTCTAGGTGTACACAAACTTCAGTAGATCAGTATACATAAACTTTGTTTCATGCACAAAATTATTAAAAATATTGTATATAAAACATAATTGAATATTCTCTTTAAACATGGGTCCCATCTCCAAAGTATCTCATTTTGTATGTATGTGCAATTACAGGATTTCAGAATCCAAAATTCAAAACATTCCTGTTCCCAAGTATTTTGGATAAGGGAGCTTCAACATGTATGGTTTTTTTAAAGTACAGCCCAGTGATGTAATTTTAGTTCAGACATGTCTAAATTGAGCACCATAGGTCAGCTCTTTAAAAATGAGTGTATACTGTAAGGAAATGTCTCGGAATTTCCTGCAGCAGTTTTACAAATGCATAAACTGTCCTTGGCAAACTACCTTAGAGGCCAAAAAACAAATGTTATTGTCCAGCAAAAGAAATGTAATAAGACAATAAAAGAATCATGCAACTGAAATGCTCCAAGTGCTCACACTAACCTTCCTTGTTTCTTCTGTCCCAGGTGCTCAGCAAAAGCATGCAGTTGTAGAGTGGTTCTCTAGTATTGTGGATATACCTTTCAATCAACGAATATCTTTGGGACAAGAGGCTTCTCATGAGATATTTTTTAATGAAAATGTTGAATTGGATTCCAACATACTTGTTTCATCTATTATTAGTAATGTCACGGTATGTATACTGACTTTTCATGTGGTGGCAGAACACAAGGAACACAAGGAAGTGTAGTCCAAAATAATTTTACCAAACTCTGGTTGGATGGCAGGAAAGGAGAAATTTCCTCATTTTGTAAAGATATTTTGATCTGGATTTAGATATTTTGTAATTATTGGAATGCTCTTTACCAAAGGTGTTAATTTTTGAGGTTGGCTTGAAAGTTTTGCATGGGTCTGTAATATGGGAAGCACCACTGCGATTGATCCTCTTTCCTTAAAAAAGTTAAATATTATTTTAATCTAGATAATGTTCTGTCACAAGCCTTAGTTTCTCCCTGGCAGTTTATGGGAGTGGATTTAAAAATACCAATTTATTTAGTCCCTTTTCATTGGCATTGCAACTTGACTTTCCTACAACTCAGTAGCTGTTGAAACTTATTTTATGATCAACTGCCCAAGATCAACAATGTTGGCATAGTCATTTATATTATCCTTCCCTGATCGGCTCTCCAGATACGTTGGATTATAATATTCATTAGTTCTAACCAATGACTCTGGTGCCTGAGGATGATGAGAGTTATAGTCTAACATATCTGGATGGCACTAGACTAAAGTAAACTTTCCTATTTGATCTATTGTATACAAATTTGATCAAGCCATATCCAATTAAAATAGATTGGATTAATAGAAAGAGCCATATGTACATATAGTATGAGAACTACAAGCAGAAGTATTATATCTAGAAATTGGACTTTCCATTTTCATTGTCCTATGATTTGATAAATTCTTCTGCATTCAGAGGCTTAACCCTTTTGAATAATCAAACTTTTGGTATTTTGGTCCCTTTCTAGGTTGTTCCATTGTCCCCATGGGAAGTGTTGCCTGTTGAGTTAAAGGATGAAAAAATCTTTTTCATAAGAAAAAGTTGGGATGGAAGAAGGTTTAAGCCATTATCACCTGAGTTGCTGGCAGAGTTGAAGGGCTCTGAGAAAATGAAGAGCAAAGACATAGATTTTGCTACTCAATACCACCAGACTCCCTCACGGAGACTCTCTGTTTGCTCTCTGGGAGTAGAACCTGAACATGTCACTTGGAATACCAGAGAAGACCTGAAGAATACTACAGACAGAGAATCAAGATACTCAGCTTCTAAATCTTCACTGGCTAAGCAGAGGCATTCCCAGAGAATAGCCAATGGCAATCATACCCCAGGAGCAAAGAAGAAATTGCAGCTGAATAGTATGTTCACAGATGATTTTATATATAAACATTACAGTCTTCCAAAATACCATGTGCTAATCCAATACTTCTGGAAGATGACAGATGTGTTACTTAGGGCTGAAACAGACTGCAGAAATAATCCAGCTGGAAACCGCTTTAACTACCCTGGCTCAGTGTTTGGGAACACAGTGAATTATAGTTTATTGTGACACCAGGTCTCTCTGACAGAGAAGGCTAAATGTCTCACAACACTACTGTTCCCAGCATTCCCTACCATTGAGCCAGGGAAGTTAAGGCAATCTCAAAATGGATTATTTCTGCAGTGTGTTTTGGCCCATACTTACTTCCTCCCTTTTCCTCTCCCAAAAAGAGGAATTCCCCCCCCCATTGACTTTAAAATAAACATGAAAACAGATTAACAAGCTAAATGAACAGTCAATAAGTAAAACTGATTAAAGAGATAAAATATAACAATATAAAGAATTCTGTGAATAATTCTTGAAATTGACTGTAGCTTTTTTCTTTTTCCTTTTGCTCCATGGTACTAATTTGTAGGGGTTTTTTCTTATGTGAGCTACTTTATGTAATTCTTTTTTCCTTTTATGTAGATTCTCTGGAACAATGATCATGGAGGTGTTTTAGTGAGGTGTTTTATGTTTCCTTGCTGTTAGCTTTAGGGAACAAATACAGGGATGCTTTCTGGCTGTCTTGCTGTTGCTACAGCCATGACTTTTGTGACTGAGACTCCTTTTTGCTCCTGGATGTAGCATAGGAGTGGACAACTGTGGCCCTCCAGATGCTGGACTGAACTCCCATGACACTTCACCGTTGGCTGTGCTGACTAGGGATCTACCCGTATTTGTACAGGCACAAGTTTTCTACCTTCGATCTAGACACACCTCATAAAGTAGAGAGTGCTTTCAAATTCGTATGCATATGCAAGGCTCTTTTTATGGCCTTTTAACCCTTCTAGACTCCCTGGTCAGTCCTTTTTCTTGCACTAACCAAAAGAGCCTTACTAAAAGATACACATTCTCATATTGATGTATTTTGCTTTTGTTGTTAACTGCTCTTGAGTCTGCTTATGGCGAGCTTGTGAATGACAAGCCTCCCAAAACCCCAGTCATCAATAACTCTGGTCAGGTCTTGCAAACTCAGGGCAGTGCCTCCTTTGACTGAGTGTCCACCTGTAACACTGGTCCAAAAGACACTGCAGAAATAATCCAGTTTGAGAAGCTTTAACTGCTCAGGAAGTCTGGGAAATTAATTTTGTGAGACATTTAGCCTTCTCTGTCACAGAGAGCTCTGGTGCCACAATAAACTACATTTCCCAGGATTCTCTAGCACTGAGTAATGGCTGTTAAAGCAATCTCAAACTAAATTATATCTGCAGTGTGTTTTGGACCGAAGTCTTCTCTTTCTATAGCTTTCTACTTCACCAAGCATTATTGACTGTTCTAATAAGTCGTGTCATCTTATGATATGTCCAAAGTATGATAGCCTCATTTTTTTCATTTTTAGGTCCTACAAAATCTCCCAGAAGCAAATTTGCAGAACGAGATTTAATTGAGCTCCTAGACTCTGATTTCATTGAGCCTCTGGAGAGATCAGCTATGAAACGAAAAGTGACTTTCACTGACTTCAAAGGGTCTCCCTCAAAAATATCTTGTGCTACTGATGAAGGAGATCCATTTCTAGACATTAAGCCATTGGGGGACTCATCTGAAAGAACTAATGGAAGCCTATCATCTCCTTGTCAGAGGAGCAAAGAATGCAGTCCAAAAACTGGGCGTTCTGTTGTGAAAGAGTGTGCTACGGAGTAAGTAATAGATAACATCTTCTCTAAAATTCTTTAAGTGAGCCCTCTGTGCAACATATATTTATTCACTTTATTCTAACAAAAAATTTACATTGAAAGAAGAAGCAGAAATCCCAGATGCATGCCTTATGAGTGCAAGCAATAAGATGGTTTTATCTTTTTGCAGCCGATTTTTTTTTTGCATTCAAAAATACCTGTTTATAGAGAAAATAAATAGGATACAAATTATAACTATAACAGAATATAGTGTCTTTTTAACAACATTAATCTGATTTTTTAAAAAAAAGTTTAAAATGCTTTTTTCTCAAGCTTCAGACTATGAGATCTTGAATGAGGACTGAGAAAGAAGAAAAGGCTTTCAAAATTTTATTTTTAGTAGAAATTATTTAATACAGGTTCAGTCTCCCTTACTCGAAATGCTTGGGGCCAGATTTTAAGATTTGAAGTTTTTTGGATTTTGGAATATTTGCATATACATAATGAGATATCTTGGAGATGGGACCAAAGTCTAAACATGAAATTCAGATATGTTTTCTATATATTTCATACACATAGTCTTGTGCCGCAACAAACTACAGTTCCCAGAATTCCATAGCATTGAGCCATGGCACTTAAAGTGGTGTCACACCAGATTATTTCTGCAGTGCGGATGCAGCCACGGTTTGAGTAAACGGAACCATTTTGGAATATTTTGGATTTCAGATATACTGATAAGGGATACTCTACCTGTATCAGTTTTTCTGACAGACTCCCCCATGGAAGATGAAAGTGATATTATTGCTGGAAGTGTTCTGTCTTTGTGTGCTTTTGTGCTTTTTTCCTTGAACTAAGAAACTCTGAAATTCACTGCAGTAAAATGCATTCATTTTGTGATCTGCCATGCAGGTCAGTGTGGAAAAATCAGAACTCTTACTGGGCATTCCCTCGTGTTCCTTTTACAACCAGTTCTAAGAACATAAGAAAAGCCCTGGTTTCAAGTATTTGTAGCCCCTAAACCCAGCCTGCTCTTTATTGTGTTTAATAATAATAATAATAATAATAATGATATTTATTTCTAGTCCACCCCTCTGAACAAACAATCGGGGCGGATTACAACAAGGATTAAAACAATATCAAGTAAAATATCCCGTCCTTTCCCTTACCACCACCACCCCCCTTAAAAAAAGATTAAATCACAATTGAATTAAAACAGTAACTAGCTAAAATAGTAATAAAAACAAGATTAGAGAAAAACGGACCCAGCCAAGGTTATGCAGAAGTAGAAACAGAGAAGGGAGGCTGGGAGAAAAGGCCACTCTAAAGCCTGATTTGGAGCCGGGGGATGTTTACATTCTCTGGGAAGGCCTGCCGGAAGAGATGCGTCTTTAGGGCTTTTTACAAGCCTTCTAAAGATGAAATAAGACACATCTCATCCGGCAGGTCATTCCACAACCTGGGGGCAACAGCGGGAAAGGCCCTCTGGGAGGTCTTCACCAACCTGGTCTTCATGGGTTGCAGCAAGAGGACTGAAGTGTGCAGGGGGGTTCGTATGGGAAGAGGCGGTCCCTTAGATAGGATGGACCCAAGCCATGTAGGGCTTTAAAGGTTAAAACCAACACCTTGTACTGTGCCCGGAAACTGGTCAGCAGCCAGTGGAGAGCTTTAAGCACAGGAGTGATGTGCACTCTCCTAGATGTTCCAGTGAGAAGTCTGGCTGCCATATTTTGGACCAGTTGTAGTTTCCGGGTCAGGCACAAGGGTAGCCCCATGTAAAGTGCGTTACAGTAGTCCAAATGTGAGGTTACCAGTGCGTGTATCACAGTTTCCAGATCCCTCATCTCCAGGAAAGGGCGCAGCTGGCGTATCAGCCGAAGCTGATAGCAGGCACTCCTAACCGTCGCATTCACCTGACTTGTCATGTGAAGCGACAGGTCAAGGAGTACCCCCCAGACTGCGAACAGAGTCCTTTGAGGAGAGTGTGACTCCGTCCAGGACTGGAAGTTGTATTCCCAGGCCTGGTTTTGTTCCTGTGACTGTGAGCACCTCTGTTTTGTCTGGATTGAACTTCAATCGGTTTTTCCTCATCCAGTCCATTACGGCCACAAGGCAGTCATTGAGAGGGGAGACGCCATTGGAGGTCTGAGCAGACAATCTGGTCACGGAGAAGTATATCTGGGTGTCATCAGCGTACTGGTGACACTGAGCTCCGTTCCTCCGGATGATCTCACCCAACGGCTTCATATAGATGTTAAATAACATCGGGGACAGAATGCAGTTTGCAGCTAGTTGTGGCAGTTCTACTCAGTGATGGTCCCTGGACCAGTGTTAATCTGTCAACCATTGCCTGCCAATGCTCAGAGAGTTTATATGATGAAAAGGAACATTTGTAGTCAGCGGCACTAATACGGTCTGGTCCTTCACACATTTGGGGTGGGGGAGTCTCTCACATCAACTGGCCTGAGAGGCTCTGGTCTGATCAAAGATTACGAGCATGAGTGTGATTCAGTATCTTCATACTGAAGATAGAGCAAGTTTGTTTTCTGCAGCTCCAAAAAATAGGCCCTGCAGCAATAGATATAAACTACAGGAAGAGATTCCACCTCAATGTTTGGAAGAACTTACTAACAGTAAGAGCTGTTTGACAGTGGAATACGAGAGTTGTGGAGCCTCCTTTGGGATTTTTTAAACAGAGACTAGAAGGTCATCTGTTAATTGTGAGTTCCTACATGGCAGAAGGAGATTGGTGTGGATGGCCCTTGAGGTCTCTTCCAACTCTATGATTCTATGTTCATTCTCATGTAGTTCTTCAAAGATTGTTAACATTAAGAATGGTAAGAGCACTGAGAGACCAAGAATGCAGTTCTGCTGATGTCTACTCAGTGTCAATCCCATTTAATTCAAGGGATTTATTCTTGGGTAAGTATATAGAAAGGTAGAATTTTATTAAGCTTTATATCATGTTTTTTTATTTTTCCTTCCTGTTAATTCAAGTGGTGTGGACAAACAAGATAAGATGAACAAGACAGTGATAGATCTGAAAGATTCAGAGAAACAAGCAGGAATTCTTACAAGGAATTTCAAGAATCAGCAAAGGTAAGTGATCTTCAGCAACTGCATGTGGACTGTATGTATGTATGTTGTAAGGAAGACTTATCTGGATGAGCTACTGTATTTAGTTCAAACTAAGTTTTAAAATTATACCTAATTTTTTATCATTTGTTCAGTGATATTCTTAGTGGGTCCAGGACCGTATGGAGTTTAAAGTTTTGCATGGCATAATTAATTTTTATATTACATATGAAGTATGACAATATAAACATTCATTTATCTTCATTTATCCCATATAGATTGATAACTGATTACCAATTTACATACATTTGAAGAGCTCTGATACACTATGTGAATGAGGAGCACTGTCTTTGTTCTGCAAATTTATATTTCAGGGTTAATTCTGGATCTGTTGATAGATCTTTGGCAGTAAATTGGGCTGCAGAAATCAAAAAAAGCTTGCTTGGGTGAAGACAGGGCAGGCATAGTAAGATGTGTATGAACAGATTTGTTTGAGCACTTATGGTCTTGTTACTGAAGACATGCCTGAACTATTTGTTCAGAGGCATCTGGTTTTGAAATTCTGCCAGTTTGAGTAACTATTTTGTGCCTGGTTCTGTTTGGTAGAACTAGAATTCTAGTTTGTTTCTGGGTGTTTTTAAAGGCAATTGCATACACCTAAACTCTTCTTGTCCCTGCTATATTGGACTTGCTTGGCGCGCTAAACTCTTCAGAAAGATGCTGGAGTTAGAAATCAGGAAGTCATTTAGGGAACTCAGAAAAACCTGTATCATTCTTTCTGCATAGTTCATGTAAAGAACAAGAACTGAAATCTGGAGATCCAGCACTAACTCCACGGTCACGCAGGAAATGTGTACAAAGAACTGCTATCCGTGTTGCAGAACAACTTGGGTAAGTATCTTTTTTTAAATCTTTTTTTTTTAATTTTATTTTTAGGCTCTTGGCCATTGTACTTACCTATTTAAAACATTCTTAAAAACACATATCTTCAACACTTCTTCCTGTCAGTACTGGCTCAATTTTTGTTGAACTATGACTTTCTTTTGGAACACTATACTTCCAACACAAGATGTCTTTGGTTTTGTAAATTCATATTTTGTATGGATTCATGTACCATTGAAAGTACATCTTGTAATAATTTTCTCTAAGAGTTTGAGAGACCATATATCCAGTTCCTTTTATTCATGTATTCTCCCGTTGACGCAATGATTAGAAATCAGGTAGTCATTCAAGGAACTCAGAAAAACCTGTGTCATTCTTTCTGTGTAGTTTATGTGAAGAACAGGAATTAAGTCCAGCACTAACTCCACGGTCACGCAGGAAATGTGCACAGAGAACTGCTATTCGAATTGCAGAACAACTTGGGTAAGAGTATTTTCTTTATAGAATCATATTTTCACAGCATGTCAGAGACCAGAAGTGTGTGGTGTGTTACAGAAATACATGTAAAATAATCATTTGGGTGAGGATGTTTGTCCTTGCATGCATCCATCCATCCATACAAATGCATTAAGCTATGTTTGATAGAAAGACGTTTTTAAAGACGCTGATCCAAAACTGATTGTGTTCTCTACCAGTTAAAGTCAATCAAATTGAGCCAATCTGTCTTACTACCAGAATATATTCCTTTACACATTTCTCTACAATTCTTCCATAAAATATTTTCTTTAATAATTCAAAGGAATGAATTGGGGGCAAATATGCCAATATGCTATTGGGGGCAAATATGCCACTTATTCCTCTGCTGGCAAGTTCCTTGTTGATAGGTATTTTTGGTCAGCCCTTGGCTCTTCCCTGCCTCCCAGCCATCAAAATGTGTTAGATCCCAGAGTAAAGAAAGGGTGTTTTACATTTTAATGCTGTACTTTGGAACAAGGAGATGTTAATTTACTGCATGACTTTTCCAAGCTTAGTAGTGCAGCTTGATAAATCTGCTTCATCATTCTTAATTAAATGAAGCAAGGAGAAGAAGGTTTTGAGACGGTTACTGTGTTAAAGTACATTTATTTATTAAAGTAGGCCAGTACAGGCCTGATTTTAATGGAGGAAATGACTACCACTGTCCATTTGTCATGTTTGTTACAGATATAAAATCAATATTAGATTCTGGAGAACAAAAACCTACACTCATACCCTATTTATGGGCTTTCTTTTACCATCTGTTTGCCCACAGTGGAGGATTAGATAGGCATTTGATGATCCCGCAGAGCTTTTCATAGGCCATTATGTTTATGCAGCATATAGTCCTTCCCTCCATTATGATACACATCATAATTATGGGTGTTTCAGTAGTAATAGAGCCATAAGACACATCTTTTTAAGAAGGTTCCTATTGAAATCAAAAGTCTGTGTGGGGAATTAAGTTGAAGTGTGCTTTGTAACAACATAAATCAAATAAATATTTATTGAAATTGTCACTGCATATTGCTAGAATGATCTTCATGATACTTTTAGTGTGACAGTAGCCCTGGACAGATTTCAGATTTTAAATGCCCCTGTGAACAAGAGATGTTGGGTTTTTTTTTAATCTGTAGATTTCAAAAACTGACAGACCATGTACCTTAATCTTTGTTTAGTCACTTTGTTCTCTAGTGAACAGGGTTTCTTCACCAGTTATCTTGATGTCACCGCAATAAATGTAATGTGCTTTATTATGCTTAACATCTTAACTTTTGTTGACAAGAGGCCCATCAAAGTAGTTGCTGTTGATAAAAAGGCATTTTATTCAAAATACAAGATATGACTGGTGAAATTTTTCTCCTGTAGTTCCTTGAAAACAGATGGGGAGGAGAACAAAGAAGAGGATTTCCTTTCTATTTCAGAAAGTTCTGACACTAGTAGCAGTGATGAAGAAGATAGAAAGGTCTTTTGTACACCTAAGAGGCAAATGAGATCCACTTCAAAAAACCTGAGGAAACCATCTAGTGGAAAATCTGCCAAGAACCCAAGCAAAACTGTAAGATTTATGGGAATGTCTTTAATCTTTTTTTTTTTACATCTGCAATGGCTGAACAATGTCAGAAACTTTTGAGTGCAGCCATGCAGCCATGATGGGATGAGTTAAGGACATGACCCAAAAGGAGAAGAAAATGACAGTGGGGAACGGAATCAAGCCCAGTGGTTCTTCTCTCCTGCTGAGGCCAGGGCTATGGCAGATGGATTGAAGGGAGGGCCTTTCTTCTGCCTTTAGAGCTATATAGTAATAATGAAACATTGACATTATTCCCTAACATGCCTCTTGACTGGGACAATAATCTTAATTTTCGCTAATTGTTGGCTCTAAGTAAATAATTGGTGTCTATGGAAATCTTACTTTTGATTGCTCTTGCTCCACTGCCCAGAAAACATTGGAGGGCTGCACTCCTCAACAGATTTTACACACTGTTACATTCTTAATAATAATAATATTTATTTCTTACCCGCCCCTCTGTAAAACAACCCTTGCTGTCAAATGCAACACCCACAGCCCAACTCTGGCTGCCAAATATAACACTCACAGCCCGACTCTGGCTGCCATGTGTAGGATCAAGGGTATGAAGCAAGTGAAATGATCACTCAGTCCTGCGCTCAAGAAGGTTGTTTTATTTAAGTAAATGAGAAGAATAAGGCAGAGACCCATAAATCACACTCCGGTTTCAAGCAACCAATCAAATGCAAGTAAAAGACAGACAAATCTAGTAGGCACACTCTAGTTTCAAACAAGTTAACATGTCAAAAGGAAAGAAACCAGATACATAGTGTCTGTGCCCAGCTGCCCATCATATCACACACATATTCCATGCAGGGTTTGTCTGTAGGCAAATATCCTTTGTTCTCTACTATCTTCTATACCCTTCCCTACAAAACTTCTAAAAGTATCACATCATCTACTCTATAGAGGTTGGGCCAAAGGAAAAAGGTTCCCATGCCAACTACAAAGTTATTTATCCAATCTCCAGATGGGCTAGCATCTTATCTGTTGGCACTGGAATGCCATTCCTCCAGCTCCTGTACCATCTCACTGCAAGGGAGAATTTTCCTTGACCCATTTCCCATAGTTTAAACAAGGCCAATCATGCTGCTGAAGCCTAAACCACACTTTTACTAAAACTGCAGGCTAACACATTCAAATGGCTTATAGGATTTCACCATATTTTTGGACCTTGGGACATCTTAAGACCAGGAAAGGCCTTTTTAATAACAGGAAATGAGTGGCAATCACTGCCTTTTTTTAAAAAAAATGCCTCTTCCTTAACTGGCCTACTTCCTGCCCTCCAAAACATGCTGAAAAAGGTACATTCATTGAAATTAATAAACATTATTTTTTTTTCTGGAACTGTGAAGCCAGATAACCTGAGAAGCCACCAGAAGGACCCTAGTGTTGGGGCTTCCATTTTGTGCCATGTGTTCTTTGATATGTTCCCAGAATTTCTTCAAACCACATTTTAATAGAGCATAACTTCTCCTCCCACCCCACTGTCTAAGTAGAGACAGTCCCATGTCCAAGTTACCTGAAGGAACGCCTCCTCCTGTACAATCCGTCCCGCACCCTTAGAACATCGGGTAAAATGTTACTAGAAGGAAAGAATACGAGATTGACATCAACCTCGAATAGAACATTATCCGTAATCGCTTCTAAATTATGGAATGATCTACCAGAAGAGATCCGTCACATTTCAACCTTAGAGGCTTTTAAAAATGCACTAAAGACGGATCTCTTCCGGCGAGCCTATCCATCTGACCTCCTGTGTTGACCGTGATGGACCAGAGACCTCATTGATGACAGATACAGATGTTCTTTGTTGAAATTGTTCATATGTTAAGTTGCTTTTGTTTTTTTCTTTTTACTTTGTCTTTATTTGTATAGGATGTTTTTAAACTGTATATGATTATATTGTATGTATTTTTATCGATTGGAATCCCGCCTCGATATAGAAGGAGAGGCGGGAAATATAAATAAATTATTATTAGTAGTAGTAAATATCTACTATTTTGTGGCGCTTGGAATTTTAGCAATAGCAAGTACATTTCTATACCACTTATCAATGCACTTAAGCATTCCCAATGTGTAAGCTAATTGCTTCCAACAAGCTGGGTACTCATTTTAGGGACCTTGGAATGATACCAGGCTGAGTCAACCCTGAGCCCCTGGCTAGGATTGAACTCACAACCTTGTGGTTTGTGAGTGGGTGGCTGCAGTACAGACATTTAACCACTGCACCACCAGGGCTCAAATATTTTAAAATCTTTGCTGCATGAGCTTTTTGAAGCTGGTTGTTAATTGGGATTTAGTACAATACAAAAGAGAGAGTTCTAATTTTTGTGGATGTGATTTTTCTCTGCAGCCTGAGCAAAGAACTCCCAAGACACCACGCAATGCTACCCCCAGGATTCGGATGCGAAATCAAACCACACCAAAGCCAGCTAATGCTCTTGAAGAGGCTAGAGTGAGGTAAACTATTTCTAATATGTGATAAAAGGGGAGGAACAAGTTAATAATAATAATAATAAAATAATAAATTTTATTTCAATTTTCCCACCTCTCCCTTCGGATCGAGGTGGGATTCCAACAGATTATTAAAACAGTATCCAATTTAACAACAATTAAAAACCATAACCTAAAATCATTAAATAATACAGTTCATAAAACAATATAGATCAACTCCTAGACATAGTCAAATGTGCGTATAACTACCATTCCAGCAGTTTTTGTTCTAGTTCCCAGGTGAGATCGATAATCCGTTATAATAGGTCGGGTGGATAGGCCCGCTGGAAGAGATCCGTCTTAAGTGCCTTCTTAAAGGCAGCTAAGGTGGTGATAAGACGGATCTCTTCCGGTAAGTTGTTCCATAATTTCGGGGCCGTGGCCAAGAATGCCCTGTGGGAAGTCGTCAACAATCTAGTGTTGGTATATTCCAACAGATTCTTCCCTGACATTCTGAGAGTGCGGGGTGGATTGTGTAGGGAGAGGCGTTCCCGCAAGTAACTCAGGCCCCTTTACTTTAAAGTTAAATTCAAAGTAAGAAGAAATGGGAACTATTGTCTGTGGATGGTATGAAGTGTATTTACATTGATCATTGGAAGGGCGGTATATAAATAAAGATTTATTATTATTATTATTATTTAGTTTTCCAAATCAAAACATGCTATGGCTTTTCTAAATGGATACATGTTTCTTTATGTCCTATTTTTCTGGTTTTATATTTGCGCTCAGAATGCGTCTAAACATTTTGCTTTATTGCTATTGTTTTGTGTCATTTTCCCCAGTGGTAGGTTCAGAACACCAGTGTTTTAAAAAGTATTATTTGTAGCATCTGCATATCTATATCAAAATATTTCCTAGTGCTATTTCTTCTGTGTCTAATGGCTGGATTAGAAATGGCTCTTGAGTACTTCAGTGACCTCTGTTTCCTTGTCTTTTCCTTTCATCAAAGGCTACATGTGTCTGCTGTCCCAGACTCCTTGCCGTGCCGTGAAAAAGAATTCCAGGATATTTGTAACTTTATAGAAAGCAAACTCATTGATGGGACAGGCGGGTGAGTGTTGTCGTCAGCCATTTTTAGATGAGTATGAAGCAAAACAGTAACTTAATTATACTGAAGAAGAAGGTAAACAAAATCTAATGGGCTATATGCAAGAAATGATTTTTTTGCACACACACCCCTCCCCCCATCAGCACATGACTGTGTGCCAGAACAGTAATAATAAATAGAGCTTACTTAAAAGGTTATGTTTTTTGTGATTCTTAATATTTTTGTTACACTGTTTAGAAGCTACAGTCACAAAACACATAAAATATGTTTTTCATATTTATGCAGCTTTAAACAAATATGTAGGTCTGTCTTCATGAATAAACTTTCAGCAGGTTTTAAAGAGCATTTCAAGTTTTTCAGCGACACTAACCTCAGGAGCTCAGTGAGAGAGGGTGTAGTGTGCTTGGATTACAGAAGCTCTTTTTCAATCCCTGGCACCTCCAGTTAATCATTATTGTTGTTGTTCTTTTTAAAAAAAATGACCCTCAACAGCTGCTGCCAATCAGAGTAGATGATCCTGAGCTGGATGGACAATTCATATGAAAAATAAGGCAGTATCTTGTAATAAAACAGTTAAATGGGAAGGTTTTTTTAGTGGGCAGCAACTAGAATCCAACATTTCTAAAAGTATTCTTCAAGAAGTAACACTTTTTCAGTGTTTTTCTATTATCTTTAAATCAAGCAGAGTTGGTGGGAATGCAAGTGTAGGCCTTCTCAGTGGCTGCGCCTAGACTCAGAAACATCCTTTCCAGGGAGGCACCTTCCATTACCGGGCAAAGACCTTTTTATTCTAGAAATCTTTTAAAACAAAGTTTTTCAATTTTTAAAACAAAGTTTTAAAAGAATGGGCAAGGATGCTGTACTCTTTTAGAATTGTTTGAATTACCTTTTATCTTTCAATAGTATTTTATCTTTTTAAGCGTAGTTGTAAATCATTTTATTATTGTCAATGCAGTTGGCCCTCGTTATCCAAGGATCTATGGATTCAAGCATCCACGGCTTTAAAAATATATCAATTCCAAAAAGCAAAACAAGTGATACCATTTTACTATGCCATTGTATTTAATGAGACTCGAGCATCCACAGATTTTGGTATCTACAGGGGTTCTGAAACAAATTCCAGTGGATACCAAGGGCCCACTGTAGTTTAATCTTAACAACAATATTTCTTTATACCTTTCATATATACAAGACTAGTTTTCTCACTTTTTCAGGTGTATGTACATTTCTGGAGTTCCTGGAACAGGCAAAACAGCAACTGTTCGTGAGGCCATTCGTTACCTTCAGCAGGCAGCAGAAAATGATGAGCTACCTTCCTTCCAGTTTATAGAAATTAATGGCATGAAGTTGACAGATCCACACCAAGCCTATGTGCAAATCTTAAAGGTGAGCAAATGGATTACATGTCTCTGATAATGAGAAGGCAGCAAGTGTCTTTGAATAAAACTAAAAGTTCTTTTTAAAAAAAATCATTTGTAACTTTGCCTACCTTTGTAGATGGGAAGATGTGGAAAAAGCAGTCCCACCAAGAAACCACTAGGTTCACTACTAACCATCTAGTTCTGTAGGAAACTTCCATAACATGCTGTTTGTGTGTGAAATGTGATCCCCATCTGTTGATTTTTTGACAAAACCTTCATTTCTTGTTTCTAACACAGTAGATGTGATGTGGCTATATAAAGTTGTTCACTGGATGTTTGAAGAGCTTGTGTTGCTCTAATATTGTTAGACTTGGTGAACAAATTGGTAGTGGTGTCCTAGAGTTCCCACACCTTTGCAAGTGAGATTGGATGGTATATGCTTCATTTTTTTACTGCTTCTGACAATATGTTGTGGGAGGAGTTGACACTTAACTCTGCAATCCTAAAGTGGCACACTGAAGAAGCCTGGTTAAATACAGTGGGGCTTATTTCTCATTAAACGTCCAAAGAACTGCACTGCTGGTGGAGCAGAATCCATTATGTATCATATTTTACAGACCTTAACTTGAGCTTCTGCTTAATCCTGTGTCCCATATAGTTATTGACAGACCAAAAGGCAACTGCAAACCATGCTGCTGTGCTCCTGGAGAAGATGTTTTGCAAGTCTGGATCTAAAAGGAAAACTATAGTACTTGTAGTAGATGAGGTAATATGGAGGTTCTTACACTGTTGATAAGATATTATTTTAGCCTATTATTTTTATTTTACATGTTTTCCCAAACCAGAAGTCTAGGAGAGTTAACTATCTGAATAACTTTCATATTTGTACTGTGAATCTGTACTGTACTGTGAATCTGATGTATTTATATATTTGCTTAAAACATTTTAAGCAACTTTGTCTCCCAGAGTGGTTTACAGAAATTAAGGGGAAGATTAAAAGGAAAGGGGAAATGTTGTCTTATACAGTGGGCCTTTGGTACCCACTGGGTTTTGGTTCCAGCAATCCTGTGGATGTAGGTAACTAAATACATGGATGATCAAAATTCATTATATACAGTGGGGTAATAAAATTATGTCCCTTAGAGTAAATTGCAAAGTCAGTGTTGAGTTTTGGAATTTATTACAATATTTTTTTAATATTTTCAAACTGTAAATGGTCGAATCTCTGGATGCAGAATCCATGGATACATAGAGCTGACTGCTTCTCTTCATCAAGGCTTTAACATAGAATCAGAGTTGGAAGAGACCCCAAGGGCCATCGTCCAACCCCCTGCCATGCAGGAACTCCCAATCAAAGCATCCTCTACAGATGGTCATCCAGCCTCTGTTTAAAGACCACTACACTTGAAGGGAGTGTGTTCCACTGGTGAACAGTCTTATAATTTCAGACTAGGGATAAATGCATCCAGAAGATCCCTGTTCTGCAACGAGAAATATTTTGATGCAATAAAGGAGTCTCTCCCTACTTTGTACATTGATTACGTGTACTGTATGTAAAGAAAGTGAAATGTTAAAAATAAAGCATACTGAGGTCCTGGGCATGTCTGTATTTATTTTGGCCATCTTTGTAAGCCACACAGGGAGGTACAGAGGAGTAAAAGGCTTTAAAGAAATATAAGATATTAATACATCAGTTTAGCAAAGGGACTTAGTGATTATTGAGTTAACATTCACTAATTTATTCATTGGGTCTGCTCTGTGGAATTGTCAACTGGTGTATATTATTGTATATCCTTATGGTCATTCTAACAGACTGAAGACATAAGTGAGCAAAGACATCTCCAAGATTTCATATGTTTTGGGGAACTGCACTTGAAACTAGCTTTTTGAATACTGTTTCTCCTACTTTAATTTTATGTCACATTTTTCCTTGACCAGCTTGACCTCTTATGGACCAGAAAACAAAATGTGATGTACAATCTCTTTGACTGGCCAACGCAAAAAAATGCCAAGTTAATCGTCTTAGCCATTGCTAACACTATGGATTTGCCAGAGAGAATTATGATGAACAGAGTAGCCAGCAGGCTGGTATGTCCTTTCAGATTTGTTATGGTGCTTATGTGGTATTCCTGTTGAGAATTCAGTACTAGTCAATGTGTTTGGCTGTTCAGTGATATCCTTCATTTTGTCTACCCATAATTCAAACTTAGTTAGGATGTATGAACTTGCAGCTGTGGTGATTTAATATCTAACAGAACTAAACATTAAAACCTGTTATTGTACATAAGCTGCCAGTGTTATGATAAAATAATAAATGTGGCAGTCCCTTGAAATAATTCTGAATGAAATTAAATCCTAATTCCAGAAAGTGAGGTCTAAATTATGGTTAATCCTATACAGATAACTCACTGAGTGACCTTGGGCAATCTCATACAATCTCATCCTCAGAGGATGGCAATGGTAAATCCCCTCTGAAAAAACTTGCCAATAAAACCCCATGATAGAGTCCCCATAAATCGAAGATGACTTGAAGGTACACAACAACAGCAACAAATACAGGCCACCGTTTCCTGTCAGTTCAAAACATATTAAGTTTTTTAAAAAAAATAAATAACTAGATAGAAGTTGCTTTTCAAAGCTACTCAGATTGACATGTATGCACATTCTTTTACTCTGTCAAGTTGCTTATGACTTCTGAGTTTGTCAACATAAAATCTTCAAACATTCCAGGAACTAGATATTGTGTTAACCTTGTCTGTATACCTGGCTTAATACAAAATATATAATCCATTTACTAAACTCCAGCAACTTCCATGAAGGTAGAATTTCCTTGGTCCTGGATGCATAGTTTTCCTTCTCCTGAGTGACTAGGCTGCAGTATAGTTTCTAAACTGTGTCTACAGAAGGGAATGTGGTAAAAGGAAAATATTACTGTTACCATTAGCTTGTGAAAAGGAAAAAAACAAACAACAGTATCACAAGATAGAATAAGAATCTCTGCTTGAAATAATGTTGCATGTTTCTTGGGATTAAATTAACCCCTTTGGTTTTAAAACACACTAAAATTCCTGTAACTTTTTTTCACTGCAGGGTCTTACCAGAATGTCTTTCCAGCCATATACCTTCAGACAGTTACAGAAGATTATCTCAACCAGAATGGGCCAGTTGAAAGCATTCGAAGAGGATGCAGTTCAGCTGGTTTCCAGAAAGGTAAACCTAATACAAAATAGAGAAGGCAGCTTCCAGGTGCTAAAAGCTGCACTGCTATTTCCATGTGAACCCTCAAAAGGAAGTTCTTCTCCCTTGTTGCCGTCTCCACAATTACTGTGGTGGTAGTGAAAATAAATCAGTAGTTTTTGGGATTTTTTTTTCTTTTGTCATTTTCATAGACTGGGTATCTTAAACTGTGGCTGCAATCCAAAATGCATATTGGACAGGTTTAGTGCTTCTAAGCTCATGTCTAGAATTAAAGCAAATGTTTAGTCAAGTACTATGGCTTCTCTGGTTTGGTGTCTGTCCTTTTTAAAAATATCAGTCACTTGCCTCCGTAGTGTTTTGAAGAAAATCAGTGGTGGTTTGTTTCTGATTTTGATTTTTGCTTTAGTGCACTGATGTTAATGTTTAATTGTGTTTTGAAATTACTTGTTTATGTTTAGTGGTTGATCAGAAATTCAACATATACTTTAATGTACATGTAATTTATATTCATGGTGCTTTGAAATCAAAAAGGCAGGTCCTTGCCTCAAGAGAGTTTACAGTGTTAATCACAAGGCATACAACAAGAACATTGATGGCCAAGTTAATAGTGGTGATATATATATTTATTTATACATATGATTATTATTAGTTTTTCCCCTGAATAATAGAGTGTTAGAGAACATTATTTTCTTAAATTACTTTCTTTTAGGTTGCAGCTTTATCTGGTGATGCAAGACGTTGCCTTGATATCTGCAGAAGGGCCACAGAGATCTGTGAACTTTCTGATCAAAAAAGTGACTCGGGACTAGTTGGCATGGCACACGTCATGGAAGCCATGGATGAAATGTTCTCATCTTCTTATATAAGCACAATTCGGTAATATAATAGTTTGACCATATGGTTTATTAGGTTCATACAACAAATTCTGATGCCAACATAGTTAAAGTAAATCCCAAAATATGAATTTGTTATATAGAGATTACATCTGCCTAGAGAAGATGTGATTTACATCCAGTTGTTTCCGTTTTGCACTGGTACCAATAGACAAGCCCCAGTGAATTCACTGGTATTTAATTCACAATAGAAAGCCATAGCAATGGTCTGTTGTCCCTGACTTTATATTGCAGTTCTACATGAGGTCAGGATCAACTCTGTTTCCATTCCTAGTTCCATATTAAGAGATGGAGAGGTAACTAGCCTCCACAACTGTGTTGGGATTCAGAAAACCATGGAGGTTGAATGCAAATGCAAAGAGGGTGCTTTGGCCTTGAGTAGCAGAGACATTCTGAAGTCTTCTTATATTGAGAATTGTACGTTTTAAAAAATTTATCTGATTGTATTGACTTTGTGGTTTTATAGTTGTTGGAATCCCGCCTCGATCCATGGGGAGAGGCGGGGAAATACAAATAAACCTTATTATTATTATTATTCTCCAGCTTAGACCTGCCGACAGTGAGAATCATCTTCATCATTGTGCTGTTTGCATTCTTTCAAATTGTATACAGTTTTATGCACAGCCTAAGCTGGAAAAGATAGCGAGTAGAATTGTGGACTGCTGATTTGGGCAAATAAATCACCTCCATATTAGTGTAGATGCTCCAAGATATGGTTATATATTGAAATCCTGAAAGTCACAGAAAGCAGTGTGTTTTTATACTGGATGTTGGCAATTCTTTCAGTTAGCCTGAGATTAGTGTTCTGTTTTCATATGCTTTAGAAACAGTTACTGTTTCTTTACCGTTTTAGATACTGAATTTCAAGCCAAGGCCCATCCTTTGTGTGTCAGAACTTATATTTGCATAATTAACTTTCTGTTATTCTTTTTTTCTCTTTTAGGAATGCATCATTACAGGAGCAAACCTTCCTAAAAGCAACAATTGCAGAATTTCGCAGGTCAGGACTGGAGGAGGCTACAATCCAACAGGTAGTTTTAAAATTAGGGCTAATTTTATTTCATCTTTTATCTCATCCAAAAGTCTTTATTACGATTCCACAAAATCTTCTGACTAGAAGATTTCTAAATGCTATGTATGCCCAAGATCCAGTGGTATACTTGAAATCTATGCCCAAGATCCAGTGGTATACTGAGAAGCAGGTCAGGAGAAGAACTGTAAAGTTCCAAATAGGCAGAATTGCAACATGGCTCCCCATCACCCCCTGAAACTACATTTTAAACTGCTTCAGTCCCCACCCCAAACATGATTTACTGGCCCAGTGGAGAGCAGGACAGGAAGAGATGTGTCCATCTGAGTTCCTATAGTCTGACATACAGTGGAAGGCATCCTCTGAGATCTGTCAGAGATCCCCTGAAAGTCCCAGAGGATGATGTAATTGCTGTATAACCAGCTATAGGAACATAGCTGGATGTTTCACTGCCACACACACATCCTTGCTGTGCAAGGGTGGGGAAGCAGATGTAACAGCTTAAATAGTGGGTTTAGGAGAGTTTGGTCATTATGCAGTTGCTCAAAGATTCCAACCTCTGTAGCAACAACAAAAATAGACTTAAAGCTTTGTAGGTTGCTAACAGGATACTAGCCTTTGGTACCCAATGTCAACACAACTGGAACTTTTGCTCCCTCCCATTGCAAGCCTCTGGTCTGCAAAGGCTGCTCCACAGGGTGTGATAGTGTACGGAAGGGACAGGGGCAGAGGGGAAAGCAGAAGGATCCAGCTGAAGTACACCATGGAGTCCTGGCCTGTGCATACAGTGTAATCTACCATTGTGATGTTACAATTCATAAACATTCATGGAACAATTTTTTCATTTGTTTCTAGGGTTTTTCCTCCTCTCCAACATCTTCAATAGTTCTCCCATAAAGATTTTTTATACACTGAAAGCATGACCAGGGTTGCAGGGTTATAACAAAACAAAAAGCCAATAAATGGACTTTCCACAGATGCATTCTACATGCAAAACCTATTTGAAAATCTTTCCTTTTAAAATCTTGTGGTTTAGTATATACTAGACTGCCCTCCCCCTGCAATTAGTTGGGGAAGCAGGAAGATCCCTCTCTTTAGTGTTTGTTCTGTTCTTGCTAACCAGCTGAACTATATGCTTTTTTGTTTGTTTGTTTCTTTAGGTATATCACCACCATGTTGCACTGTGTAGAATTGAAGGCCTACAAACTCCTACTGTATCAGACATAATAGCAATTGCCTCACGGCTTAGTGCTTGTAGACTTTTGCTAGCAGAATCTAGTCATAAATATCTTCACATGCGAGTTCGACTTAACGTTAGCCAGGATGATGTTATGTATGCACTTAAAGAAGAATAAAGTCAACTGCGCATTTCTGTCAATGCATCTATGTATACTGGGTTTAAATTAAAATTTTAAAGATGTTTATTTTAAATTGTAAATTGATTAAACTAGAATGTAGGTATTTTGAAGCCAATGTCAAAGTTCTTTTAATTTACTTCTGATTCTCAACATGTATGAACACATTGTACTAAAATGTTTTTCTTCAGCTTTTCAATATACTTCCATTTCCTGGCTTTCTCTACTCAATTGCGACATGATCTTACTGATATGTAGCTCCCACACAGGTCCAAAGAATTCCTTACATAATGCGGTTTCTGAAATTCCTATGATAATTAAACTTGAGTTCAGAAAAGTTACTTGTTGGTCTACAACTCCCCAAATCCTCACCCAACATGACCACAAAAGTAACTTCCATGTTGTGCATATAAACTGGAAAAAGACAGCACTAATCTTCAGACTGTATTTTGCAAACCTTTTTCTAACATTTCCAATTAAACCATGACAGACTGAATAGCAAAGATGTTTCCATTTCTTAAATCATATTTTGGCTGCCAATTTTTGAATTGAATATAAATTTTAACGTTCCATTTATAGTCACTAAGTGGCAATGCCACATCCCTTGCTCAGCTTACAATTAAGCTAATTTAGTTTCTGTTTTCAAAGGGTAGATAGTTTTTCAAAATTATTATACTCAGCCAACACATTCCTGTTTTTGTCACATTTATCTTTCTGCTAATGGGGCTCAAAAACTGGAAATAAAGTAAAATTGTTGACTTCTTTATTACATTTTAATAAAAGATATAGATTATTTGTAATACATTTCAAATGCTACTAGGATCCATTAGGCTTCTTAATGTAAATCATGTATTGAATAGCTTAATATGAAAAAGAGGTGAACTGATGAGTACATGAAATTAAAAAAAAACCTTAAATGTGTAAGTAAGCACTAGGCTTAAATGAAATAATGGGAGGGGGCCAGTGTACCCCAATAGTTGAATAAGATTCCAAAGGAAGATCTTGTAGCATTTTTGAGACTAACTGGAAGAAAGACGTTGCCAGCATGAGCTTTCGTAGACTTCAGTCTACTTCCTCAGATGCATTATTAGACTAAAATCTAGGAAAGCTCATGCTGCCAACTTCCTTTCAATTAGTCTTAAAGGTGCTACAACAGTGGTTCTCAACCTTCCTAATTCTGTGACCCTTTAATACAGTTCCTCATGTTGTGACCCCCAACCATAAAATTATTTTTGTCTCAGTTCCTAAGACCATTGGAAATATGTGTTTTCTGATAGTCTTAGGCAACCCCTGTGAAAGGGTCATTTGACCCCCAAGGGGGTTGTGACCCACAGGTTGAAAACTGCTGTTCTAGATCAGTGCTATTGAAAGTGATGGGCTGTGGACCTGTGGTGGTCCTCAAGCCATTGGCTCAACATCCCTGGCACTTTGGGGGAAAACATAATTGTAGAACCCTCATTTGAGACAGATCACGAAGGACATTTCTAGACCTAGAGCAGGATTCTTTCAGGTGAGCAATGAGGACAGCATGGTCTCTTCAAAAGTCAACTCACTCATAAACAGGAAAACAAAATGCAGCAATGGCAGAAGGATTCTTCCCTGCCGGAAGCTCATGCTCTCTTGCACCCGGTATCTTTCCATCCTGTGGCTACTAATTCTCGGATTCCCTTGGTCCACAATCCATGGCTGTATAGCACAGATGACCGTTTGCTCTCAGCCAGATCTCAAGGAACTTGGAGAGCTCCGAACAATGCTGATGGATTTCTTTTTTTAAACTGTTTTTTTCTAACTCACTCCTGTCCTCTGCCCTTACTTCCTCTTTTTAAAAAAATATATTATTTTCATTTCTTTATCTCCTTGTCTTTTAGTCTTAGAAGCAAGAGAGTGCTTTTGCTGGACACATTATCCTCCTTGTGGTTTTTCCTATAGCCAACTACCTGACTTGTATGAACAGATCTGATCTGGAAGGGTTTCCTAAACTCCTATCTGTTTCCCCAGCTGGTATATATGACCTTTTAAACTGGGCAGTCTGTTCAGTTTCTTTTGTATTTGAAATCCCAAAACTGATAGGGAGAGTGTGTTATACGAAAAGACGTCCCATAACAGGATACTTTTCAAACATGTGTCTTGCTTTGTAGAGAACGGTCCCCTATTTTGAATGTGGGCGAATGCAAATTGCACACCAATAGCAGTTTGATATCAGCTTGACTTGTGGCTACACCCTACGAAATCCTGGGATTTGTTATAAAGTGACACAAAGTTTCACCTGAGGGGAGAGCAAAGTTGTTCTCTGAACTGAACTCAAGAGCAGTACCACAACTGTATTTTAAAACAAAAACAGGAAACAAAGGAGAAAGAAACAAAACTATTTCCAAAGTTCTGATTTTTATTAATTTTGCATTATGGATGTTATGTCTGTTTGCCATGTTCAGTTTGACAAGTTTTAAAAGCTATACGTTTCATTTAATTCATATGAATCTCTCAAACATCCTAACTACTGGATGCCTAGAGGAAGGCAAAAAAATCTCTAGGATCTCTGACCAATCTGCCCTGGAGGAAAATTCCTTCCTGACCCCAAAAGTGGCAGCCAGTGCTACCCTGGGCATGTCAACAAGGGCCTTCCTTATGCAAGAAAATGGTGATGCTCCCTCTGTCCATCTCTCCAGATAGAAGATATGCTGGCATCCTCCAGGCTCCATCTTCATCATCAAGGAAAAGCCATCCTATCTTGACAGCGTGATATTTCTTCTAAATTTTCTTTCAGAGGCTTATTCTCTGCTGAGTTCAGCTTGGCAGGTTTTTAGAACAGTAACCATCACTGAGGTGTTACATAAATTCAGTCTAGAAAATGATGACATTGAAAAAGGCAAAGACGTCTTATAGCCTGGATCCATCAACAGCAAGAACGGAGATTGCAGTAAAGAAATCAGAAGAAGACTAGGACTGGGAAAGGTAGCTATGAAGGAACAAGACAAGATCATAAAATGCAAAGCTATAACACTGAGCACTAAAGTAAGCATCTTTCATACCACTGTATTTCCCATCACCATCCATAGATGTGAGAGATGGACAATGAAGGGAGCTGATAGAAAGAAAAGCAGCTCATTTGAGATGTTCTGGAGAGGAGTGCTGAGGATACCATGGATGGACAAACTAAGACTGTAGCATTTTGGTCACATTATGGAAGGGCACAACTCACTAGAGAAGATAATAATGCTTGGAACGATAAAGGAGAAAAATAGGTGGACCACATACTAGGATAGACTCAGTTAAGGAGGCTAGCTCAAATCCTGAAAAAGTATGCAGAATGGTTGAGTATGGAGGGGCTGGGAGTTGTTTCATCTATGGGGTTACCCTGAGTCAGTGTCAACTTGAAGACAGTTAACAGCAACAGTAACAAAATACATTAATTTTTCAAACATCCTAACAGGTGGACACTGCTGGATACCCAGAGGAAGGCAAAAAAACCTCCAGGATCTCCAACCAATCTGCCCTGGAGGAAATTCCTTCCTGACCCCAAAAGTTGCAGTCAGTGCTACCCTCGGCATGTCAGCAAGGATCACAGACCACCAACCTGCCAACTCTTGCTCAGACCAAACGTATTCCTTCTTACCTTAAGGCTCACAGAATAAGCCCTTTTTGCGTCCACAGGATTCATTTCTGGACATCACTTACCTTGTGACAGTTTCCTTGAAGTTAAATTCAGCTGAGATGTTCTCCACCATTCTTAAATGTTCAGCATTCACAGGTTTCATTCTTGTACATCCCTTGCTTTCTTGTAGTTTCTTTGAAGTTAATGTCTGCTGAGACGTTTGTATGAATTAATGGGCTTTCTCAATTACCTCTCCTCATTTATCTGCTGGAACCCAATATAAAACAATGAAAACAATTTATTACACAATGTTTATAGTGCCTGAAAAGAAAAGGATGAGGTTGCAAATGGCTTCCAGAAATTTTAGGATCTAAACTTTTGTTTCACTTTGTTGTGCATGATGGGATGCTGTGCCTACATGTTCTCAGGTTTCTTGTATACTGGAGCTTCAGTCCTTCTGTTGTCATCTAAGTATGCAAGATGGAAGAGAAGAAGCATCTATGCACAGCTGTCGGTTTGCACAAAAAATGGAGGAAGGGCTCTGGGACCAGAAGTGAAATGGAAACTACTCACCTGGAGGACTAAGTCTACATGGAGCCATGGCCTTTGGGATTAAAGAAAAGTCACATTTCTGGGAGCTAAGATTCCCCCCTGGTAATGAAGCCAACCCAACTGCTAAATGTGAAGGAACATAGCTTCAGCCGTTTATATCTGCAAGCCATAAGGAGGGTTTTATGAAGTTTTACTTGATTCACTCTTAAGTTATGTAGACCAGCAAGCAAACCAGGCTTTGGAGCTAGTTTGGAAGAAGTGATTCCAATGAAAGGAGATGATGTGTGGAGGTCTGTGATGGTGATCCACTGCTGGACACCATGTGATGTTCCCCCTGCAGTCTAACAGCAGCCCTGTCTTGACCTTTAGCCAGAAAATCCTTGAACTCCTTTAGTCTTGTGCTGCCACCACGCAATGAGATTTCCTTTAACCTACACTGGAACCTGTTAAGGGTTTCCTTTCTAATGATGTGCTAATCTACTATAGCGACCATCAAGCCAGCCCACGTGTCAAAGGAGTGTCGTTTAGGAGACACTTTTTAGCGAAGATTTATTATGGGTCACGAACTAGAAACAGAAACATAATTCATACAAGATTTTAAGAATCTTGTAGGTATACCCTTTATAAATAACTGATATTCATTTCAGTTAAGCTATGAACAAGATAAACAAATGACCTATGCGCTCTGTTTTGTTACCTTTTGCTTCCAAAGAGACTAACTGCCAGAAAAAAGCCCTTGATCTCTCTCCTTCTCTCCAGATGTCTCCCAATTCTCCAACTGTCATTTCCCCAACTGTCATTCTGGTTGGCCAAGTGAGCCTTCCGTACCAATTATGTCATCCATAATTTGTATGTTAAGGGCTGTGTAAATTTACACAGTGCTATATAAATAAAGGATAATAATAATATGCCTGTCCCTGTAAGAATAACTCCTTACTATCTAAACATATCTATCCACAACAAACTCCCAGAATTCCGTAGCCTTGAGCCAGGGCAGTTAAAGTGGTGCCAAACTGGGTTATTTCTCCAGTGTAGATGCAGCCGAAGGTGCATGAATTGATATGACTGGTTTTGGGGCTTTATATTTCATAATGTCCTTCCTTTTGGGTATGACTAAGGTGCATGACCTGACACCCATCCCTCCACATTTGTGGCTTTGATCGTTCATGGATTTGATTAATATGTTCTCTCTAGGAACATCTAGGTACTCCAGCGCAACTCTATGGTCAACTTTAACCAAAAGTCTCACTGAAGGACCTAGATATTACTAGAGAGAACATTCCACTAGGCCTTTGTATCTCCTCCAACGCAATTCTATGGTTAGCGTCTGTCAGACATTGACCACAGAGTTGCGCTGGAGGACCTAGAAATTCCTAGAGAGGTGTCCTCTCAGGTAAAAAAATAAACATGGCGTTTTTGTTATGTGCCTTTTTTCCCCACATTCACAGGGGTCTTGGGGCTCTAACTGTGGCAGATATGGAGGGACAAGTATATATTTATTTGAGTGGTTTCTGGGCTTTTATTTATTATTTGTGTGGTTTCTGGACTTTTGTTTATTATTTGAGTGGTTTCTGGGCTTTTATTTATTTATCATTTGTGTAGTTTCTGGACTTTTGTTTATTTATTATTTGACCACTTTCTAGACCTTTGGCTTCCTTTGTACTGAGGAGAACAACAGGTCAAACCTCCTCATCCCTCAAAAAGGCAGTTACACAGGCCCCGCCCCCTTGTTGTCCGTTGGCCTGCCCTCGAGGCCCCGCCCCCTCCTCCTCCTCCTCCACCCTTTTTCGAAATAATAAAAATAGCCCCGTTGCGCATGCGCGTTGCCAGGCCTCTCGTCTTGGTGCAGCCCAGAACCACCGAGCCGGAGTGGGCGTGGCCGGTGGGCGTGGCTTCTTCCTGTCTCTGCTGCACCAACAACGGAGCCAGGAAGAGAAGGTGAGTACAGTCAGTGGGCCCCTGAGGGCCAAGGAGGAAGGTAGGCCCCCTCTTCCTCCTCCTCCTCCGTGAAGCTGCCTAAATAAAAGCGTGGAGGGCTCTTCAGCTGGACAGCCCCCTCAAGGCTATGGAATTCTGGGAGTTGGAGTTTGTTGTGGGCCCAGAGCGGAGCAGAGCTCCGCTCTGGGCCCCACAACATACTCCAACTCCCAGAATTCCATAGCCTTGAGGGGGCTGTCCAGCTGAAGAGCCCTCCACGCTTTTATTTAGGCATGCTTTTAAATATGTGTGTGTGTGTATATATATATATATATATGTGTGTGTATATTATAGGTATATTTTATATATATATATATATATATATATATAATATTGTATATGTTATGTATATAATATGTATTATATATATATAATTTAAATATATAAATATGTAAATAAACAGTAAATCTATTATTTAATATATATATATTATACATATATATATATATTATATATTATACATATATATATTATACATATATATATATAATTATATATATTATGTTGTATATATAATGTATTGTTTATATATATAATTTAGATATATAAATATTTAAATAAATAATAAATATACTATTATATATTATATATAATTATATATATAGCTGTATATATATATATATATATAGTATTTTATATATATATTATGTTTTGTATATTTAATATTATTTATATATGTGTGTGTGTGTGTAATTTAAATATATAAATGTGTAAACAAGTAATATATAATTATAATATATATATAATTATATATATAGTTATAAATCTATATATAGTTTTTATATGTATAGTACGTTTTATATATATGATATATATGTATGCATGTGTAATTTAAAAATATAAATGTGTAAAATATATAATATATATAGTTATATATATATAGTTATAATATAGTATTTTATATATATTATGTTTTATATATATAATATTATATATGTGTGTAATTTAAATATATAAATGTGTAAACAAGTAATAAATATATTATTATATAATAAATATAATTTTATATATAGTTATAAATATATATATATATATATATATAATATTTTATTTATATATTATGTTTTTTATGTATAATATTATATATATGTGTGTGTGTGAGAGAGTGTGTCCGTGTGTAATTTAAATATATAAATGTGTAAACAAGTAATAAATATAATAAACAACCTTTATTTATACCCTGCTTTTCTGCTGCAAAGATAATCGAAGCGGCTTACATGTTTAAAACAGAACCCATATACAAGATAGTTCTGTGCCTTCAAGCTGATTCCAACTCGTGGGGAGCCTAAGGTGATCCCATCATTGGGGTTTTCTTGGCAAAGTTTGTTCAGAGGAGGTTTGCCATGGCCTCCCCTTGAGGCTGAGAGAGTGTCACTTGCTCGGTTTACATGGCCGAGGAGGGATTTGAACCCTGCTTTCTTAGTCCAGCACTCAAACCACTAGCTCTCACCATTTTCACTAGATGGTTTTTGATTGTTTTGGAATCCTTGTTGTAAAATGTTAAAAGTTTTAGAAGTGCTTTCAGATGCCATTGCTCAGTCTTGGGATGGGTCAAGGATATTCCTTCTTAGATATTGAGGGCTAGTTTCCTGTTACATGAAGGCACACCCATATATCTGAGCATACAAACACACACACATATACACATATATAAATGTAAAATTGCCAATATTCAAGCCTCATTGGCTTGAATAGCGGCACTCGTTCATGGGTGCGCACCCCATTTTGTCCCCCTCCATTTGCCGCTCGCGAATAGGCAAGGGATGCAGACTTCACTTTTATCCCCTTTTGTAAACCGCTTTGATCTTTTTTGGAAAGGCGGTATATAAATAAATTATTATTATTATTATTATTATTATTCAAGTCCATGAAAATGAAGGGGTGACACTGTGTGTGTGTGTGTGTATTAATATCTTGGGTTCCTGGGTTTAAATTTATTTTCTGGAATTAAATTTGAGTCCTTAATGGAAACAAATAAATAATGTGGTGTACTATAGTTCCTCTTGTCTCCCCACATAATAATAATAATTATTATTATTTATATTCCGTTCCTCTGAATGAGCCATTGGGGTGGAGTACAACACTTAAAAACACATACATTTAAAATATAACAATTCGATTATCACACCACACCACCACAAATCTGTTCTTATTCTTACGGCAAGATTTCCAAGTCTGTGGATTTGGCCTATGGATAAATTTGAGTTTTAGGATATATCTCTTTATTTGACTTTATGAACTGTAGACGAGGTAGGAAATACCTGTAAATAACAGGGTCTGTCTCTTCTACTTTTGTTGTTTCTATCGAAAGCAAGTAGTGACTACAGTGACAACACACAGCTGCTTTCTAGAATTAATAACGTTTATTTATTTATTCACCAAAGGGCAGTACATTGGAACATATACAGTCAAAAACAAACAATAAAAAACAACACTATGAAATGCTAAAATACTAAAACAATATACTAATATGTTAGAATTAAGACCTTCAGCAAGGATTGGCATTAAGCTGGTCTCTTTTTTTGTCATATTCTCCTATTGGGAGCTAATACTAACTGGAAATATCTGTATGCTGTCTATTCATGCCATTGTCTGTAGGTAACTTCTGTGGACTCAGCAAGGCTGTTTATAAGCCAAAATGCTTGGCAGAAAACCCAGGAAAAGCCCTCAGGTGAAGGGTCAGGCAGCAGCTGCTGCAAAACAGGTATCTGTTTTCTGTCAACCGTTTAAGCATTAATTAGAATGCTGTAGCCTTGTCCATTCTGTTTCAGAAAGATTTTATTGTGTTATTAGAGAAATGGGGAGCCTATATGTGTGTGTATTTGCTTTAAAGTTGCCTGTCAATTTATGCTGACCCCATGAATTTCATAGACAGAGGTGGTTTGGTCTGTTCCTTCCTCTGAAATATAGCCTACAGCACCTGGTGTTTGTTGGCGGTCTCCCATCCATGTACTAACTCAGGCTGATCCTGCTTAGTTTCCAAGATTAGACAAAATCTGGTGCCTTTAGGATATTTAGGCCGAAATATCAGACTCTAAATCTCATCAGTCCTTGTCAAATTGATGAATGATGAGAGGTGATGGAAGCAGTAATTCAAGCTCTCAAGGGCCACAAGTTGGCCAGCCCCACAGTATTATGAGTCAAAGATGCTATGGGAGATTTTGTGCCATTCTCTTCAGTAACAGTAATTTTCGGAAGCCATCTTTTAAATGCACTCATGGCAGATGCTGATCCAGGAAGACTTGAATTGTATAAGTCTCTGAAGATCTGTGTATTCAGTCCTTTGCAGTGTCAGGCTTCTTTAAATTTAAGCCAACCTTGACAGGTGTCAAGCCAGGAATTACTTACAGGAAGACTATACTTTGCCAGGTGCTTTATCCTTTGCATTATGACCTGATGAGTCATTCTTTTATTAGTGTTCAGTTGCCATCAGCATTTGCTTTCTACTTCTGGATGCCTGGGAAATATGTGATAACCAAGTTGCTTGGTAACTTGGGGAGTGAGCTGTCCTTTGAAAGAAAGTTGGTTCTGGAAACCTTTCTGGAAACTGAAGTTGGTACTAATGCTGCTGAGTCAGTGGCTGCCTTTACACTAAAGATAAAGTATTGTAGAGATGGAACTTAACTGTGAGTGCTTGGAAGATATGTATGGGGCAGAACTTTTGGGTACTTTAGAACAAATAATTAGGGGGCATTTGGATGACATGGAACCAAAATTCTGCTTAGGATAACCTCTTCTGTGAAACAGAATTCAGCAGCTATTTACGGATCAGCTTGTATAGTCCAACACTCTGTGACCATCTAACAATGAGTCCTGCAAGACCTGCTTTTTATCTGGACACCATTGTACTTGGTCTGGCAGGGTAGAGAGGTCTGACTGATTCCAGCTACAATGAATGGTGAGGAAGTGTGCTGTTTAGAACAGTGGTAATAGAAAAAGTAGCTACACAGGCTGGGGATACCATGTGCTGCAGGGAAAGACAAAATACTGTATATACTCATGTATAACTCTAGAAATTTGGGTTTAAAAATTGACTCAGAAAACATGAGTTGACTTATCCATGGGTCAATATAAGTACTGTATTTTAACACAGATAGATAGTCAAGAGTTTTATCTGCCCTGGAAGCACTGACCCCCTTCTACTCTCTCATCCATTCAGCTTTTAGTATATGCACAAATAGTTATGCCTGCTGGAAACTTGTAAGTTCTTTGGCATTGTTTTCCTATACTTCATCGTTTACGTCCTTCATTTGTTGTTGTTAACTGCCCTTGAGTCGATCTCAACTCATGGCGAACCTATAGATGAGACATCTCCAAGACCCTTTGTCCTCCACTGCAACCCCATACCTGTGACCTCCTTAATAAAGTCCATCCATCGCATGTGGCCTTTTTCTCTTCCTACTTCCCTCCTCCTTTCCCAGCATTATTGTCTTTTCCAATGAATCGTTTCTTCTCATGATGTGTCGGAAGTATGACAGCCTCAGTTTGGTCATCTTGGCTTCCAGGAAGGTTTCCAGCTTGATCTGCTCTTGGACCCATTTGTTGTCCTTTTGGCTGACCATGGGATCCTCAGCACTCTTCTCTAGCACCACATCTCAAATGAATGGATTTTATTCCTATCTTTCTTAAATGTGCAGCTCTCACATCCATACATGGTAATAGGGAATACAATGGCTCATATGATTCTAACTTTTGTGCTCTGTTGTCTATCTTTGCATTTTAGAATCTTTAGGGCTGAAAGGCAGGGTATAAATACTGTAAATAAATAAAATAGCCACCCTCCTCATTCTTAATCTTCCGATTTCCTGATTGCATTCCTCATTTCTATCATGGTTTGATCCCAGGTATGGGAATATGTTTACTATTTCTATTTCTTCATTGTCTAGGTTGAACTTGTGAAGGTCCTCGGTGGTTATTATTTTTGTTTTTGTTACGTTCAACATTAAGCCTGCCTTTGCACTTACTTCTTTGATCTTCCTTAGTAAGTTTAGGTCTGTGAGGTTTTCTGCTAGTACTATGGTATCATCTGCATATCTTAGATGGTTGATATTCCTTCCTCCTATTTTAACTCCTCCTCCTTCTGTGTCCAAGCCTGCTTTTCTTATGTATGTTCTGCATACAAGTTGAACAGATAGAGTGAAAGGATACAGCCTTGTCTGACGCCTTTGCCAATTGGGAACCATTCTGTTTCTCCATGTTCTGTTCTGATAGTAGCCTCTTGTCCTGAGTACAGATTCCTCACTAGGACTATCAGATGTGTTGGCACTCTCATGTCTTTAAGGGCGTTCCATAGTCTTTCGTGGTCTATTCAGTCAAACATTTTGCTATAGTCTATTAAGCACATGCTGATTTTCTTTTGGAATTCCCTGGTGCGCTCCATTAGCCATCTTATGTTTGCAATATGATCCCTAGTGACTCTTCCTTTCCTGAATCCTGCTTGAACCTCTGGGATTTTTCTCTCCATGTATGGTTGGAGTCTATGCTGCAGAATTTGAGCATGATTTTACATGCCCCTAAGTTTTACCCTCGACTTATCCATGAGTCATATCAAAATCTGTAATTTTGGCCTCAAAACTTGCCCTTGGCTTATATATGAGGTTGACTTATAGTCGAGTATATATGGTATTTTCAATTTGGCAGTGGATCTGACCTTTTAAAAGGGGGAAGAGGAGCCTATCATAGTTTTCCTATGGTGCCATCTAGCTGGACAAAGAATGCTGGAAAACCTGAAAGCTTGCACCACAGTTTATCTGGATTTGGATGACACTTTAGGCTGTGGTTGATCTAAACTGGAAACAACAGTTCTCAGTTTTTTTCTTGTGCCAAAGTGAAGTCACAAGCATAACAGCCCGAGGTTCATACTTGGCACTTTATGTCTGAAGCAATTCGAGTGTTCAACGCCAGGCAATCTCATTTCCCCCAAATCTCCCCAACTCCAAGATGCAGAATAACTATTTCCCTCTCCTGATCAATTTCTGGAAATCTGATGTCTGTAACATCACGTATCTCATAAGATTGTTGTTAGTGTAAAGATGAAGAAAAGAATTATGTATACTGTCCTGAGCTGCTTGGAAGGAAAGTATTTGTAATAATATAAAAAGAATATGCAAATAAATATATTAAAATGTGAATAAAATTTCTGAATAAAATCTATACATTCAGGTGGTAGAAAAATCACATTTATTTAATATTGTAAACTTAGTTTTGACACACAACATAGATTTTTCTTTGAACTAATTATGGTAGCTCCAGTTAGTGAAAACATTTATTCCTAGTATAAATTTCCTGTTTTTACTAAAGTGGCTCCCCACCCCCTCCTGTTATCAGCTTGGACTTTTTGTAGAGTTTAATCCTGAAGAGGTTATGCTAGATCTTGAGGATGATGAGAGCCTAGAAGCTGAATTGGCTGCTATCACTGGAGAAAACTTGCCTTCTGGAAAGACAAAACCTAAAAAAAAAGGTAAGCTTGTTTATTAGAAAATACTGTTTAACGTGAAAGGACATCCACTTGGTAATTGCATTTAGGCTATGTGTCCAGACTTACCTATGATTATGTCCCACTTACTTTGGGCATGCATCTGTAGGGCTGAACCACACATCATGGCTTTTGGGTTTTTTAATATACAATTATAATTAAAAATCCATGCAACAACAACATTTCATAGACTCTTCTATATGTCACTGTTTAGAAGTAAGCTCAGAGGAACTCAATGAGATATACCCAAAGAAAGTACATATAACAAAGGCAGGTAACTTAGGCTGCTCCATATTTTGTTGGATTTCTACTCCATCAGTTGGGTTTTCATTCTGCCCAGCACAGCCTGTGGTTAAGGGTGATGGTAGCTGCAGTTCAACAGTATCTAGAGGATCCCAGTATCTACTTCCTGCCTTCCTCACTGGAGTCTGCTCGGATTTTGTTCTTCCATAGTGATTTAGAAACAGACAAATATTTGTGGAAGCTGCAGTAGCAAACACTGAAGTGAGTAGTAGGAGTCAAATGGAGCAGTTGAGAATAAAGATTGGACAGATGGCAGAGTGTGATGGAGGAGATAATGATGATACCAAAGTAGGAGTGGATGAGTTATATATAAAGATTTAAAACTTGTGACTGAGAGTTTACAAATACAATTGGAGAGAAATGGACTGCTATGGAAATGATTTGATCGATAGTAATGTTGCAGCAAAGCTGGTAGACTAGGAATTACCGTATATACTCGACTATAAGTCGAGAAATTTATGCCCCAAAATTGCCCCTAAAATCTTGGGGTAGACTTATAGAAGGGTCAACTGAGTAGCAGTGCTAAGTAGGGTCCCAAAGCAAGCCAGCCTGAGTCGCCCCAACCTCCCTTGGGCCCCCGTGCCTTCCCCCTCCGCTCCGTTTCCAACTTCCAAGCCTTGGCTTCCTAGCAGAAAAACTCGTTTAAAAGCACTTCCCCCTCTCACAGCTCCGTTTGGCAAGCCTTTCCCTCACAGAAGACAAATTCCCCATGTAAAAACACTTACTTCTCTCTTGGTCCGTTTTGCAAGCTTTGCCTTCTTCAGGAAAAAAAAAAAACTCTCCATGCAAATCCACTTGCTTTTTTGCAAGACCTGCCTTCCCCAGGAAAAGCCCCTCCACTTAAATCCACTTCTTATTGTTGTTGTTGCTGCTGCTGCTGTTTTTTGCAAGCCTTACTTCCCATCCCAGGAAAAGCCCCTCCACTTAAATCCACTTCTTCTTGTTGTTGTTGTTGCTGTTTTTTTGCAAGCCTTACTTCCCATCCCAGGAAAAGCCCCTCCACTTAAATCCACTTCTTCTTCTTGTTGTTGTTGCTGTTTTTTTGCAAGCCTTACTTCCCATCCCAGGAAAAGCCCCTCCACTTAAATCCACTTCTTGTTGTTGTTGTTGTTGTTGCTGCTGCTGGTTTTTTTTTCTGTTGTTTTTTTTTGCAAGCCTTACTTCCCATCCCAGGAAAAGCTTCTTCACTTAAATCCACTTCTTCTTCTTGTTGTTGTTGCTGTTTTTTTGCAAGCCTTACTTCCCATCCCCAGGAAAAGCCCCTCCACTTAAATCCACTTCTTGTTGTTGTTGTTGTTGCTGTTTTTTTGCAAGCCTTACTTCCCATCCCAGGAAAAGCCCCTCCACTTAAATCCACTTCTTCTTGTTGTTGTTGTTGCTGTTTTTTTGCAAGCCTTACTTCCCATCCCAGGAAAAGCCTCTTCACTTAAATCCACTTCTTCTTCTTGTTGTTGTTGCTGTTTTTTTGCAAGCCTTACTTCCCATCCCCAGGAAAAGCCCCTCCACTTAAATCCACTTCTTGTTGTTGTTGTTGTTGTTGTTGTTGCTGCTGGTTTTTTTGCAAGCCTTACTTCCCATCCCCAGGAAAAGCCTCTTCACTTAAATCCACTTCTTCTTGTTGTTGTGGTGGTTGCTGCTGCTGCTGGTTTTTTTGCAAGCCTAACTTCCCATCCCAGGAAAAGCCTCTTCACTTAAATCCACTTCTTCTTGTTGTTGTTGTTGCTGCTGCTGCTGTTTTTTGCAAGCCTTATTTCCCATCCCCAGGAAAAGCCCCTCCACTTAAATCCACTTCTTGTTGCTGGTTTTCCATCCCCAGGAAAAGCCCCTCCATTTAAATCTCCTTGTTGTTGTTGTTTTTTGCAAGACCTGACTTCCCATCCCCAGGAAAAGCCTCTCCATTTGGATCAGCTTGTTGTTTTTTTTGCAAGACCTGACTTCCCATCCCCAGGAAAAGCCCCTCCATTTAAATCCATTGGTTGTTGTTGTTTTTTGCAAGACCTGACTTCCCATCCCCAGGAAAAGCCCCTCCATTTGGATCAACTTGTTGTTTTTTTTGCAAGACCTGACTTCCCATCCCCAGGAAAAGCCCCTCCATTTAAATCCATTGGTTGTTGTTGTTTTTTTGCAAGACCTGACTTCCCATCCCCAGGAAAAGCCCCTCCATTTGGATCAACTTGTTGTTTTTTTTGCAAGACCTGACTTCCCATCCCCAGGAAAAGCCCCTCCATTTAAATCCATTGGTTGTTGTTGTTTTTTGCAAGACCTGACTTCCCATCCCCAGGAAAAGCCTCTCCACTTAAATCCACTGGTTGTTGTTGTTTTTGCAAGATCTGACTTCCCATCCCCAGGAAAAGCCCCTCCATTTAAATCCACTTGTTTATTGCAAGACCTAATCCATTTGCTTCCTTTCTCAATCCAATGTTTTAAATCGGTTGGGAGAGGTCCAGAGAAGGAAGGATGTAAGTGGTATTCCCCCCCCCCCCCTTTCCATCCTTCCTTATAGAAGTTTTACCCTCGACTTATCCACGGGTCATATCAAAATCCAGGATTTTGACCCTGAAACCTTCCCTCGACTTATACATGAGGTCGACTTATACATGAGTATATACGGTAGATTTTTTTTTGAGGCTGAATCTGAAAGGGACCTTTAGATTTCCTACCTAGCCAGCTGTACTGTCAATGGCCTATTACATTCCCCATCTTATTAAATAAAATTTAGATTTGTGGCAGAATTAAAAAAAATACTTGGATCAGGATGTTGTTTTCCATGAATGAAACAGCTCCTTCCCTTCATAGAAAGCTTTTGAGCCTCAGGTGGAATGGGGGAATAAGTGATTTTCATTAAGTCCCCTCCCCTATGCTCTGCAAATATCTCCTCTGGAGGATCCTGTAGACCAGCATGGGCGGTGGCACCATTGGCTGAGAGAAGAAACTTACCCCTTTACATAGGCTATAGTGCCCTGAGCCCAACTCTAGGTCCAGCCTATGGCCTATGACACACTTTCGCCATTGAAACTGCTCCATAAATTTTGCTTTCTTAAAAAGTCACTTCAGTGTGCAAGAGAAGTAGAAGATAGATTGATAAAGAAAGGAGAATTCTTTATAACAGGGCTACAAAGGAAACCTGAAAGTAGATGACTTTAGGTTATGTTGCATGAAGTATAGGTATAGCCCATGCTGCAGGAAAGGTCAGGTATATGCCAAAAGAAGTTAAAGTTGACCCTACCATTGGAGTATCATGAAAGAACAGCAATCTGTTAGTTGTTTAAATTTTTGTTTTATATTACTTAGAAGGATAGGGGCTTTTGGAATAATAAATGAGACACCAAAATAACTCAGCTGCTCAAGTGCTCTGCAGTTTAAATTCTCTGTCCAGGGCCAGCAAGTAGTCTTGGGTCATTCCCCTTCTGTCTGCATGTGTATCCTGCTTCTAGATGCTGGCTTTAGCTTTATTGTGGTGGAAGATCACTTTTTTTTACAATGTAGATAGGAAATGAGGCTGAAAATGTTCTTGAGAAGCCTCACTTATTTTCAGTAGCAGCATTCTGCCAGAGAAGTCTGGTGCAGTGTTGACATGGCCCTGCATGAGTAAGGCTGCATTGGTTCATGACAGTGGGTCTTTGGCCTTTGGACTCATGAGACATAGTGGTGATAATTTTTTTGGAAATTGCACCAGTCTAGACATTAGAGTAAAGGCTGCTTAATTTGATCCTGACTCTGCCTCTTTTTTTTCCTTTTCTTTTCTTTTTTTTGGTTTGTTTGCATTGTGGTATTTCATTTCATTGACTTGGATGTAGTCCTGCTTACAGTATAAATAACAGGCAAAGTTGCTTGCTAAAAACAAGTATTAACAGTTTTTTATGTTACTAAGATGCAGAAAAATAGCCTTCTGTTAGTTTCCTTTTCAGGCATAATTATAAATGTTAACCATTTATATATCAATTGGAGGATTTTTCCTTGTGTTTTCTAGGTAGCAAAATGTCAGATGTTTGAAGTGGGGCTTGATCAGCATAATATGGGTTTGAGTTAGCAGCCATGATTATTTTCCAAACTAGCCATCTCCAGCCTGGTTTCCTCTAGATATTTTAAACTGTAACTCTCATCAGTGCCAGCTAACTTAGCCAGTAGTTAGGGATCGTGGGAATAAAAATCTAATAAAACACCTTGAAAGAAAGACTATTCTGAATTGTTCACATGTGCCCCCCATAATTTCTTAGACTATCTATAGAAGGAAAGCATGGAAAGAAGCTGATAAATACCATCTTAGATATTTTTTTTAATGACACAAAATGAATAAGAGTAAAGAGAATAATTCCTTATATCTGATTGCTGTAATTATAAGATTTACAGCCAGAGATTCTTTCACTGAACCTTAGGATTTCTCCCTTTGGATTTTTACCAGCCCCTCTTCCAATGGATCATATTGAAAAAATGGCTGCTGAGTGCATGAAGGACCTGAATGAAGATGATGATGAAGGTCTGGAGGAAGATACCGAACTTTTGGTATATATGGGATTCTCTTGAAAGGCTGCTTTTCTTAGTGCAGAGAAAGAGACATAAGCACCTTATAGGAAAGAGTGTATGTAGCTATACTGCACAAATATGAGGGTTTGGGACACAGTTGTGGAAAGGAATATTCTTGTTGATATTCGGCTACAGCAATTACGGTTCAGGGTATTCTGAAGAATGGGGACTGCCATCCCTACTTGCACTTTGCCTTTTCCCCTCAGACTGAAGCGTAGTAGTAAAGAAATTGTGACATTGCTAAGGTGAACAGCTGATGAATGTCTTAGGTGAAATTCCTAAGGGGAACAGCTCAGTTTGTTTTGTTGTTAACTGCCTTTGAGTTGGCCCTGATTCATGGTGACCACATGGATGAGACATCTCCTAGTCCACCTATCCTCCACTGCTTTGATCAATTGCTTTAGATTCATGCCTGTGACCATGGACCAAATTCAGTTTTGGCATTATAAAGCTTGAGGGCAAAATGGCCCAAGCAATATACTTACTGATTTTGTAGCAACCAAGCTTTGCTCATAGTATGAAGCACACCTTACTAACCTTTCACACATGAATGTTTTTTTGAGAAATTGCAACAGCCCTGATAGAAAGGAGCTCATAACATGCTAGTGTCTCTGGGCTTGTTTTTATAACTGTTTTCCCTCTGAAGTAGATTTACAGTGGATTCATCCCATCCTCAGAGGTTCAATTTGATCTGATGTGCATGTGGACGCAACAGCGCATCCATGTGCACATCCTGCCATTGAATACTATGGGCTATGGTGATCCACAGTTGGTCAAATCCATGGACCACCAGCCTGTCAATACAAAGCTTGGTCCACTGTACATTATCCTTATACTGTATTAAAAATTTTTTTTTCAAGACAGAGCAATAAAGCAATTTAAGTGAATGTAATACCATAATCAATAAAATCTGGGTCAGAAATATCATTAGAGCCTTTTGAATGATATTTTCTCCCATTAGCCAGTTTTAAAGTTTGCAAATCCCAAAAAGAATTTAGAAAAGAATGTAGAGACTTATCCTGAAATGTTGTCTACCAATAGGAAGCACTAACTCACTTACAGGAACATAGTAGAAAAGGTGTATGCTAGACCGTTCCATTTATTTTCTTTATGGATGTGAAGTACTCTAGAAATAACTTCATATAGAAGTTCATTTTTGTCTAGAGCCACAAAAGTTCTTGATTGACTGGGGAGTATCTTGTCCTTGAATGATGTGTTTCAGCTGATGGTTCAGCATGTAAAAGAAATACACTACACTTCTCCCAATTAGAAAAGGTTTTGAATGGAATTGTTTTCTTGCTGATTCTGATTAGCTAAGGGTTGGCACATGTAGGGGTTTTTTAATAGAATAACATCTTTCTATTTCAGAAAATTATGTTTATCTTTGTCAGTTGAGACAGATTTCTAATCCATGTATAAGGCAATTTTTTTAAAAAAATGTGCAGTTGGTTTAATAATAATAATATTTATATCCCGCCCTGGTTTGACATAAGAGGAGTGGCATTTGATTCAGAGTAAGAGATTTCAAGGCCCTGTCATAGAAAGTTGTATGAAATAATAGCAGTTGTATGAAATAATAATCGTACAGCCAGCACTTGGTATCCACTGGGGTTTGGTTCCAGGACCATCCGTGCATGCAAAAATCTATGTCTCTTATATAAAATGGCAAAATCAAAGTATGATGTTGTGGATATATATATATATATATATATAATATATATTCAAGCTGTGGAATCCATGGATATGGAAGGCCAACTGTAAGATTTTCTAATAATTTGTATGTAATTTTTCTCCCAAAATTGGGACTCAAGGCAACTTTCAATTTCAAATAATAATACAATTAAAAATATATGAAAAGTGAACAGTAAAATAGAATTAAACTGATGTTAAAGTAATCCAAATAGGAAGGCATGTAGCACCTTGGTCAGATCCGGCATCTCAAGGAAGACGTGCAGTTGGCACACAAGCTTGAAACATTCAAAAGCATTCCTGGCCACTACAGAATCGTGGGTCTCTAGGTTCAAAGTGGAGTCCAGGAGCACACCCAGGGTGTGAACCTGTGTCTTTCAGAAGGAGTGTAACCCCATCTAACAAAGACTGAATCCCTATTCCATGATCTGTCTTTCAACTGACCAGGAGCACAGAGCTATTGTCTGGATTAAGTTTCAATTTATTCACCTGCACCCAGCCCATTACTGATGATAATCACTATTCTGGAATCAAGATAAACTCCTTAGATTTGAATGGAAAGGAATAGTACAGCTGGGTATTATCTCCATACTGGTGACACCCCACCCTGAAACTCCAGACAACCTTTCACAGCGGTTACATGTAAATATTAAATAAAACTGAATCCTGAGGGACCTCACAGGCCAAGAGCCAGGGTGTCAAACATGAGTTTCCCAGCACCGCCTTCTGGGTTTGCACATCCGAGAAGGAATGGAGCCACTATAAAATAGTGCCTCCAATTTTCATTCCAGAGAGGTGGCCCTTAAGGATATCATAGTAGATGGTAAGCTGCTGAGAGATCCCTAGAACCAACAGTGGCATGCTTCCCCATTCTACACACTCATACCTTACCCATTATAGAGGGATTTTTCAACAAAGGCCTAAGAACGGACTTCTTTAGGAAAATTGTAACTTTGCCTTGGTGTAAGGAGGCATTTGCTGGCTCCCTCAGCCCTGCCCCAAGCTTGTTTAATAAGCCAGAAAGAGCAAGGATCTAGCACACATGTAGTGGCTCTTACCTCTCCAAGGATCCTATTCACAACCTCAGGCTTAACAAATTGAAAAGTATCTAGCCCTAGACAAGCTGGAGCCATGGTTACATCCACTATAACTGTATCAAATACAGCATTCAAGTTAAAGCAGATATAAGTGATGTTATCTGTGAAGTGCTATTCACAGCTGGCTGTCATGTAGTTTACATTTTGTACTTAAAGACCAGTGTGTAAAGACCAGTGTGTAATAGGGGATGCTCAGGAGCGATTGTATCTACTGTCCTGGCCATTTTCCCATTGTAGAGGTCAACCAGAGCTTTGACAGAAATGCCTGCCAAGGTGACAGGAAAATCCCCAAGAGGAATCAGAATCCATCAGCCTCCTTAAACCATCTTAATCAGTCCTGAACCCCTACAGAGCTTCTGAGTCCCTGTGAGTCTAAACCTGACCAGGTAATGACATATCTATAGAAGGTTTCTCTCCACCATGATCATCATCACCCCATCCACCACAGAAAACAAGACCCACAGTGTGCCCAGGAGCATGAGTAGGGCCAGATATCTATCACAGATGGACCCATGGAGGCCATGAGGTCCTGAATCACTCCCAACAGGGCAGTCAGCACTATTAGCCACAGAGACTCCAACCCTGAGACAGAAAGGGAGGCATTTGAGCAGTGAGGTGGGCAGCACAGCAACAGAACCCCTATTCTTTTCCAGCTGCACAACTTTAGGTAGGTATCTTATGGTTCATTTTATCACAGAACTTAAAATAGACACAACTATTCTGCAGGAACAATTTTACTGATTTTTACTTTAGGCAGAGTTGCAGGAGGTTCTAGGAGAGGAAGATGGAGGAGGTAGCAGTGAGCATGAAACAGAAACAATGGAAATGTGTCCTGTAGCCAAAGAAGAGCATAATGATCTTCCAACACAGGTAGGTGAACATTCTTACTTTAAGCCTAAAAATGCTATGGGGATGGAAAGGAACATACAGATGATCACATTTACCCTTCTGGTCCTCCAATGCCTTAATTCCACCATCCAGGCTGGTGCTCTCTCTGTGTTTGGATTACAGCTCAATCTGATCCTGAACTATTAGCCATCCTGGCTGGGGTTGCTGGAGCCTTTTGACTCTTGGGAGCACCTGCTTTCCTAATCCTACATTTGATATTGTTTAAAAGACTTCTCTATTGGGAACATCACATGGCACTGTGTTTTGCTTTTATTGTAGCAGCTTTTAAAGGTTCACTGATATTTTCAAAGTGGGATGAGGGAGTACATGTCCATAATATTATGCTCAAGTTTTGGGTATATCCTTCTTCATCTTACATAGTTAACTGAGTTACAAACTGGGTCTTCTGAGAAGGCCACTTTTGAGAACATAATCAATCAGGCTACAGAGCTGGTGACCTGGTATCCTCCAGATGTATTGCACTACAAATCAAGGAATGCCTGACCATTGGGCATGGTGCTTACAGGAGTTGTAGTGTAAAACATCCGGAGAGCATCATGTTGCCTATCACTGCTGTATGTAGATAATGCAGGAAAATATCTCTGATTAATATTTACAGCAGCAGTGTTGGAAATCTGGGCAGTAGATTTTCAGTAAAACGGTGTAGCTCCTTAGTGGGTTAAGAAGCTACTAGTGTAGCTCATCCCAGAAAGTTAGCTACTCTGATTTAGGGCTTATTTAGTTGTTATTTTTTTCCACTTGAGCACATTTTGTGAGTTTTCTGTATCATTTCTGTTAGCTAGGGCTTGATGAGCAATGATGCTATTATTTACTTACATTGGCAACTTCTTAACAGTGTTTTGCTAGTGGTTAAATGCCAACACCTTTCCGTATATGCTGGAATATAACATTTGCTTTGTGTCTTTTCCATCTCCAAGTGGAAAGAGAGAATTTTTAAGCAGCCTTGATGAAGAGAACTACTTGAACACTCATAGATGGGGGCGAAAAGCTCTTTTATACTCCAAAATAACCATACAGCCAGTCTTTGCCTGAAATGACTAAGAGTTTCTCACTGTATTCTCTCATCTTTTCACTGACCAAATGTTACTCTGTGGCCCTAATGCCTTCTGAAGTATTCCAACACTCCTTCTTTGGCTGACAGCCTAGAGGTGACCTGTGGAATTTTTGCAGAAGAACAAGGGCTGTCTTGTTCAGGAGTGATGTTTTAACTGACTGTGTCTAGAGTCCTATCTGTGTATTTCTCAGAGAGTGTTTTTGCGCTGCTACTTGAATGTCTTCTTGGAGTGCAGTTCTTTAGAGCAAAAACATATTCCCCCCTTACTTTATCCATTATTTTTATATTTTCTTGAGATGACTCCTGGTATTTCAAGTGAACTGCAGCAAACAATAGAAGAAAGGATAGCTAACTATAAGGTGGCAATACTGAATGCGAAGGAAGCTGGTGAGAGTGCCAAAGTGCGGCGGTATGAGCGGGGCCTCAAGGTAGGTTGGATTCATTGGCCACAGATCTCCTTCCTTTCAGTTGGAAGGAGTGTTGGTCATAACAAGCTGGGCTTGTATCGCAGTAATTCATTGCAATAAATGTGTGGAAAGGAGCAGGAGGTGGCATTCATGTTCATTTGTATAGTTCAGCTGACTGCTAATCATGTTCTGTCATATCTTTTTGTATAGACAGTGTTACGTGGAGTAAGTGAATCATCTCCATTAGTGTTTCTCATATAATGAGAAAATTCAGTAGTGGTGGTTTTGTTTTTGGTTTCTTTATTTGCACTTCAGTTGGAAGAAAGTAGATTTTATTAAGATTATTCCACTGCTTCCAGGCTTTTAAAAATCTAGTATAAGCTGGAGCATGTCCAGGGGAGAGCAGCCAAAATGGTGAAGGGGTCTGGAAACCATACCTTATTAGGAATGGCTTAGGGATCTGGGGATGTTCAGCTTGGAGAAGAGACGGTTAAGAGGTGACATGATAGTCCTGTTTAAGTATTTGAAAGGGTGTCATATTGAGGATGGAGCAAGCTTGTTTTCTGCTGGTCCAGAGACTAGGACACAGAACAATGGATGTAAGCTATAGGCAAAGAGATTCCATCTAAACATTAGGAGGAACGTCCTGACAGTAATAGCTGTTCGACAGTGGAATGCGTTCTCTCAGAGTGTAGTGAAGTCTCCTTCTTGTAAGGTTTTAAACAGAGGCTGGATGGCCATCTTTCAGGAGTACTTTGATTGTGTGTTCCTGTATGGCAGAGGGTTGGACTAGGTGGTCCTTGTGGTCTATTCCACTCTATGATTATATGATTCTTAATACTTTCCTGGTTGAAAGGCTCCTATATGTGTTGGCCTGGAATTTTTTTGTTGCAGTTTCAGCTAGACACTTGGCAGATAAAAGAGTTATTCAGTTGCTGTACAAAACTTGGTGGTGCTCTGCTCTGAGTTTATGCCTTATTTTGATCTTATGTGCTTATTGGGATTTACATTGTGTTTAGGCTTTATTTTGGTCAAATGAAGAATTCATGCTACAATAACATACATATTGATCTAGGAGAAGTTTGTTTAAATTCAGTGGAACTTGTGAGTAAACAAGTATAAGATTGTGCTGTTAATGTAGGAGGTAGAAAGTCATAACAAAATCCAAACAAATTTTAGAAATGCCTCACAACTTGAGTTTGCTGATGATTTTGGATTAGGATGGTAGAGGTATCTGCAAGGGAACATCTACTTGCAAAGTAATAGGAAATACAGTAGCAAGTGTTTTTGTTTTGTTTTGTTTTGTTTTGTTTTTTTGTTTTTTTGTCTTTGCTGTAATGTACAGTTTGGTTGTTTTTCTGTTTATAGTGGGACATGAGTTACCTGTGTTTCCATTGTAAATAGGTAAATGGAAGTTTGTAGTTTCAAGAAGTTTGATCACATGAGGTAAAAGTTCCATTAATCAGTTGACTTTGTCTCTCATTCTCTGCTAGGCATTAGAAGCCATGCTAACTGCAGTGAAGAAAGGTAAAAATGTGAACACAGAAGAAATGCCACCACCTGTAGCATCTGGGAAGAACTCACTGGCAACGCTACAAGCCATTAATCATAATGACTTGCCTAAAAGCTTAGGAAATGAAGATGAAGTTACAGTATGTGAACAGGTAGATAAGGAGGGTTCTGCAGCAGATCATGGATTAAAGAACTCCAGTAATCTGGAAAACTCTGAGAGTGCAACTCGTCTCCAAGGCCAGGATACAGATATGGATGTTCTGGGAACAGATACCACTTCAGAAAACAGTAAGTAGTCTTTAGGGTGGCCCTTTTATTCAGCATATAGCCAAAAAAAGAAAAAAAAAGAAAAGAAAATCATTTTGCTGCTTGTCTCTTCCAGGGAGGTGGGCCAAACTCAGAAGGAAGGAACTGTTGTTCTTCATGATGTCTGTAGAGGATGTTTTATTGGCTGGCTTTATTGTCTTGTTCAGATTCCCTAAACCTTGGCACACGAGCACTGCTTGTGACTCGAGAGAAGGAATATAAATTGGCGGCGCTGAAGGCTAAACAGAGAGGTGATCTTGAGAAGGCAAAAGAATATATGAGGACTGGGAAGGTGAGGCATCATTCTTCACAAGGAAAGGAAACTTTCTGCAAGCTTAAATTTGTGTTAGATATCTTGAATTCACTAAAACAGGCATTTTTCTCTATGAGCTCAAGTTTCACTTCAACATGGATATTCTCTGTGGAGCTGCAATAGAATTTACTACATGTGGTAGAGCCTTGCACTGACTCGCATTGAACTGAGTCAGGAATGGGTGAAAATGAGAATTCTGATTCATAAGTAAGTTCTGCTTCTTAGTATGATGATCATGATGAAAGATTGGTTCTTTCTTTAGAGCAAAAAAGTCTTAATTTTATCACTACTGAAATCATGCATTAGAAAATCCATGTTTTGTGACCAGGTAAACCAAATTGGGCCATCAGAATGATTTGTTTAGATTAGAAAAGTTGTGTAATTCTCCATGGTAGCTTCCATGTATTGGACGATTATACCAGCCCACCATGATTTTCAGTGGCCAGTCAACCATTTTCACATGCCACATTTCTTCTTCCCATGTCTCCATTTTGGATTTGTTCTAAAATTAGTAGTGATTTTTTAGTTCTGACAAAAGCCCTCCCTAAGCTATAAGAGGTCTAGGGTGCTGAAATCATTAGCTGGAGGTTTCTGAGGGCACAGTTTGCAAAACACAGCTTTGGTGACAACATGTAATCCATGGGCCACACTGCCCACTTTTGTCTGTATCTGATATAATTTATTGTATATTTGCTATAATGTGTAATTTCTGCCAAATACAAAGATATTGCTGGGCAGATTTGGTGGCAACATGTAATCCATGGGCCACACTGCCCACATTTCTCTGCTGGGCAGATAGTAAATATACATTTGATTGGATTAATGACTCATTTTCAAAACCAAAAGTGGATTTCTGGCCACTTGCAAGTTTTTCCCCCTTTGCTTATTTGATGGATTGGTTTTTCAGCACTTCTTAAGGCCTTGCAGGTCCTGGTCCAGAAAATCAGTTCCTAGACCACCACATTTTACTGCAGGTTTTCAGGATTCTAAAAGTGATTCCTCCCTCTGACCTTGAAAGCACCACTTTGTTAATTGGCTTTAAAACAAGGACCTGCAAATTTCAACATCTTCGGACTAATTATTGTCTACTTTGTCTTTCTGTTTTAGAAATTCACTATGGTTTTGGAAGCACTTGATAGTGGACAACCAGTAGACTTAACAGATATGCCTCCAGCACCACAGGGTAAGAACACTTTAGAAAAATATCCATCCTATTTTATAACAAGATAATGCTGAGTAATATGTAAAGGATGAAGATAGGTTTCATTGATTTCAGGTATATTGTCATAAAAATCACATGGTTTATATCTAATGGTATGAAAGCACAATATTTCCGTGGCTGCAAATGTATAGTCTGTTACAACACTGGTTTTAAGAATAGAAATTGGATATATACAGTGTATTATATTATGGATGTTTTTTTACTTTGCAGTTGCTTGCTTATTTTTTGAGTGTGGACAAAAGTATGGTTCCTGTTCTCTATATTTTTGATCCTGCAATTAATTTGATGTTGTATTTTGTTCCCAATGGGGATGTTTTGGTGAATCATTTTTTGCAGTTGATGAGTTGATATGAAGGATGGCCTTTTTGTCTGAGGTGCCCCAGTTGTAGAATGCCCTCCTTCTGGAGTCCTCTTTGACACCAATTTTAGCCGAATTATGGCACCAAATCAAAACTTCAGTGTTCAGCCAGGCTTTGGGGGTTTGCTGATAATAACATGGTCTTGGTCTCTTTGACTGCGGATTTTATTTTTATTATGTTGAACTGTTTTAACGTTGTTAATATTGTCTTCCGATTATTTTAAAGCTGTTCTTATTGACTATATATAGATTTGATGTCTTCTGATGTGTGGTAGAATGAATAAATAAAATAACGCAAGTAATATGAAACTATTTGATTTTTCTTTATAAATAATTGGATGGAAACCACTATCTGTATTTCACATCCATTGGAAATCCTTACATTTCTATAAAATTCTTCCATTAAATTAGAATTGTTATTCTTAACACTTTTTTTTAACTGAAGCATAAGACCTACTTGGGCAACCAACAGACTGCTGAAGGAGGAGAGGGCATATCGAAATGTTCAGTAGGTAGTTCTTAGTGTGGTCCTACTCTGACAATGGTATCATGGAGTTCTGTCTGTGGTATTCTTAAAACCACAGTCTCTCTTTAGTACAAAGAACCTTTCTTGGATTTTTTAAATTATCTTTTTAAAAATTATCTTCAAAAAGTTCTTGAAGGATTTATATTTTTGGTCATTTCCTGCTTTTTATGAAATAGTCTGAAATTTTCCCTTTCATCTGCTTTTTCAGAACCCGAAAGTCTGGAAAATATGCAGCCTCCCTCAATGCAGACTCCGCCTGTACCTATGGAAACTTCACAACCTGTGACTTCATCAGGTACTCCAAGTAATTTTGCTTCAGGTGAGATGTTTTTAGAGCTAGGTCTCTCTATTGTGAGTGGTACAGTGGTCCCCCGGGTTACGAAGGTAATCCGTTCCGGATTACCTTTCGTAACCCGGAACCATTCGTTTCCTGGGGGACCGCTATTTCCGACAGACCGCGCGGCCGATTTAAAGGGGCCGCGTGGGTTTTTTTTTTCCGTATCCCGGGGGAATTTTAGCGGTCCCGCCGGTTTCATACCCCGGGGTTTTCATACCCTGGGGGATTCGTAAACCGGGGGACCACTGTATTTAGATTAGAAACACACAGAGCTGCTATATTGCTCTCACAGCTTTTTATGTTGGGGAGAAGAATGGGTTGAAGTGAAATGAATTTTGGGGGGGGGAGGTTGGGATGGAATTCTTGAATTGTTTTAATTCAAGAATTGGGATGGAATTCTTGAATTGTTTTAATCTGTAATCTGTTTTTTAACTATGTTGTACCCCGCCTCGATTGTTTACAGAGGGGCGGGTAAGAAATAAACATTATTACTATTATTATTATTATTATTATTATTATCATCAAATAGAAACTGTATTCTGTGGATACATTTATTTATCATATTGTTGTTGGGTTAATTTTTTTATGTAGATCATATTTTTGAATCTTTGTTTCCAAAGGTTCCCTACAGCAGCCAAAAACAGTGCTAGAAGCTTTACAGCAGAGGCTGGAGAAATACAAAGCAGCAGCAGCTCAAGCCAAAACAAATGGAGACAGTCGGAAAAGCAGGATGCATGAGAGGATAGCAAAGGTTAGTAAGGGAAGGAAGGGTGGGTTTCTTATGCTTTGGTATGATGCAGGCATATGCAATACATAATCTCTGGACTGCATATCCCTTGTTCTGCCTTCCCATCCCCTTTTTACTATCTTTGGAAGCCTCACAGAAGCACGTTTCTCTTTGTATGTCTTGTTTTAAATGAAAGGTGTTTTTTTTCTTGGCAGCTGAATACAATAACAATTTGATTAATGAAAGAAGTACAGTATGAGCTCCTGGTGAGTTCAGGAGAGTAGTGCCCTCTCCCACTTCCAGAAATTGCCCATCCTTGTTCTAATATTGTATCATTGGAGGCTTAACAGTAGCTTTCAGGATATGTGAAAACAGCAATTGGGAGAAATAATTCTTGTAAAAGTCACCAATTAAAAGATTGGGGGGATGGATTTCTATAATACATATCCAAGAACTTGTAGGTACAAAAGTATTCACCCACTGAAGCTGGATAACTTGTACAGTGGACCCTTCCGTTACGTTGAGGGAATAAGGGGAATTCCACATATACTTGCGCCCCCTTGAAAACAATGGGATGCATGCTTGTGCCACAGACGCGTGCGGCATATGTTTTATTGCTACACAGCTTCAGCATAAGCTTGAAGCCGTGTATAATTAATTCTGTACTCACATCCTCTGGGAGTAAGCACCATTTAATTTGTAGGGATTTACTTCTCAGTATACCTTTACAGGGCTGTACTCTGATTAATGTGTTGGATCCAGACTTTCTCACGCATAGAGAGGACCACTGGAATCAGTAGGAATGACATCCACCATGACTTATGTTAAATGTTACCCATTTTAGTGGATCCAACCTACTGATAACAATTGTGCAATTAAATTTACTGGTATATAGAATGCGTAGACTGTTCTTTCCTAAAACAAGTGCATTGACAATGGATGATCTATGTGACAGAAGCTTTGCATTTTCCTGCCTACAAAATGTGCTTGGGGTGGTCATAAAATGATATGTTCTGTTTGGAACTTAAATTCAGGAAGGTTTGTGAAATTTGGAAATAAAAGAGTGGCAGATTTCTTCTCTCTCTCTGTTTTCCGTTTCTCTCTAAGCAGAAAGGTCCTCTTCTGACCTAAATCTCTTGTTACAGCAATATCAGGATGCCATAAGAGCCCATAAAGCAGGAAAGAAAGTGAATTTTGCTGAATTACCAGTTCCCCCTGGTAAGTTTTTGACTGTTGGGGCTGCATGTTGATACATGAGCTATCTTCACATAAGCAGTTTCCTTGGTACTTTTGCCAGGAATGTTCCAACAGAATTACTCCTACTCCTTTCTGTCAGAAGGCTGGGTTAGCAACATTACAGAATGTGCTGTAAAACTGCCTATTGTTATTGGCTGTGTTCATGAAATTGCATGGTGACTGATTCTGATTTTTGTAATGGCTTTTCTGATGAGGAGATGTGAAGATCTCAAAAGCTTGCACATATTCTTATGGCCTTTTGCTTGAACTAATAAAAGTATTATGTTATACTAATTTTGGATTTTTCTTATAGCCATTGTGACTATCTTTAGTGTTTATAATAATGGATTTTGCTCTTTCCTTCAGACAAGCAGTGCATCTGGACTGGCAGATTAAAATGAAGTGGCCTAACAAAAAACGAATGTTTGAAATTCTTGGTTTCTTGGAAACTATTGTTCTTCGTTTGTTGGAAGGAGCTTGAAATTTGAGAAAATCTCCAAGCGGTCACTTCCTTTCTTGCATTTTCAATAATCAGATTTTTAAAAAGGAGATCAGAAGTAGCAAAATCCTTCAAATTACGAGTAAAAAAGCATCTTTTGGAATAACATTTGGAAAAATGCTTGTCACACATGTGAGGTCCAGAGCTGGGTAAAAGTCCACACACTTTGGTCCTGCCCCCATTGGTTCCATGTGTGTCCACCTTTTTATATTGGGCAGCAAGGTGTGCTGGGAATTCTGCTTATGTTTGCATGAATGCAGCCCAAACTCTTGATGTTTCTAAATATTGAAATGAATGCATTTGCTTGTACAAAATATTCTTACTACTTTGGTCACATATTGGGAGAAAAGCAAGATATGAATAAAATAAAGAAGGAAATAGTACATTTTATTCATATTGCTAAATTTGAAAGATGTGATTGCAACATTTGAATGTTTTTAAAAAAGAAATGTAGAACTTTTTTATCACAATGCAAATTGGGTGGGTGAAAATTGTACAGCTTGGCAGAAAGCTGTATTTTGTTCCCACACTCCAGACCAGAAGCACTAATAGAAGAAATTTGTATGGAGGCATAAACATATTGGATAAATCCAGATTTTCACAGCTGTTGTTTTCCTGTTTAGTTTATTCTAACCTTCAGGCTATTCAGCTAAGGGAGAACAAATAATAAAGGCTCTCTTATCAAAGGGACAGTGCATTTTCCTAGTTACAAATGCTGCCACTGGACCTGACAATTGCAGTTTGTGGCCAGGATGCTCACATCTTCGAATTTTTGAGTAAAACTAAATTTTTGAATCATCTCTATCATTTTAAAAAGATTTGAAATTCTAAAAAATATGTACATTCTCTTCACATATTTCAAAGCATGCATTTTCTTTTCAGGTTTCCCTCCAATTCCTGGAATGGTTCCCACAGAGGATGGCAGTACATTTGCTGCTGTCCTAGAAAATGCTAGTAGGCTGGTTAAATTGGAGGAAGAGGACCAAGACAAAGATGAGGATGAGCATGAGGTGTGTTGTCAAAATGAATTAACTCAGCTGTTCCTTAGGCCTTTTTGCAGAAGACCCATTGGTTTATCTTTGAACTTGACCCCTGGACACAGAGGCCAAGATCCTACATCGAAGACGGGGTATTATGCTTTTCCTCTATGTCCTCTGCATATGCCCCCTTTTTAATGGAGTGCAAAGGGCTGTATTTTAGCTTAGTGGTTCTCACACTCTAGTCTGCCCTATGTTTTGGACATCAACTCCTTGAATTCCTAGCCAATATGGCCGGCTGATCCTGTGGAATTACTGTATATACTCATCTATAAGATGAAAAATGTATGCCAAAAATGAATCCAAAATCCTGGGTAGACTTATATACAGGTCTAGATGGTAATGTGCCTCAGAAAAATGGCAGCTGCAGCTCTTTCAGGGGAGGAGGGGTTGAGTGGCACATCCTTTTGTCCAGGGAGACTGCCCTTAAAAGAAATGCTGCCTCCCTCCCTCGCCCCCTCCTGCGCCGCTCTCCTTGCCTCACCAATAAAAGATTTGTTGCTGCAACTGTGGAGGCATCCCTGCTTCTCTCTTTCCCTCTCTTGCTCCATGAGACAGAAAAAGAGCCGTCCCCGTCTGTCCCTTTGCCTCTGTGTTTAGGCTTTGTAGCATGGGCAGAGCTCCCTTCCCTCTTTTCCTGAGCTAGCCTCTCTTTCAGGCAGCAGCTGGGAGATTTCACCAGATCGACTGCTTGAGGAATGGAAATGGATTTTAAAGGAGCACAAACCATAACACTCCTCAAGTATCAGGAAAAGAAAAAGGAGATGGAAAGAAGTTCTGTCTTTCTGGTAAAATCTCCCAGGCCTATACATGAGGTCGACTTGTACACGAGTATATATGGTAAGTCAACTGAAGTCCCAGATATCTGGAGTAGCAGAATTTGAGAATCATTGTTCTAGCTTTTTGTGTCCTGTCTTAAACCTCCCCACTCTCTAGCAGACAAGTTCTGGGAAGGGCCGCTGCTTCTGTTGCTTACTAGTGGGGAGTGGGGCGGATGCAGTAGCAATTATACTAGTGAACCAGTCCATCTTAGAGGATGTACAGATCAGCATCTTTGATTGGCCTGGGGGCAGACTCGGGGCATGGCGTCCATACGACACACTCCCCAACTCCACCCCCAGGTTGGAGTGACACTAGGCGGCATCACAGTGCTCCTCTGGTGCTGCGTCTACATGATGCAATGCCAAAGGAGTGCAGGAAAGCAATGACACCAGTTGCTATGGCACCCTTTCCACAGCACAGAAAAGAACAGCTTTTTTCAGTTCCTTTTTGCACTGTGGAAAGACAAGATCGGGTCCATGGCATGCAGTTGCTGCAGCCCCCCTCTGGCTTTTCTTCGCTAACGAAAATTCAGGAAGGACTCATCCCACGCTTACTGCAAGCGCGTTGATGACTAAAAAGACCGATCCAAGATAAGCAGGTCTGGTTACAGAAAGCACAGCAGAAAGTCTCCTTGGGTGATGATACCAAGTTGTGGTTCTTTCTGCGTTATCATTTCTCTTCGAGACTCGTTCGGCATGAGTTCTCAAACGAGGCTGCAGCATTGTGGATAGTGCGTCTCCATGCCTCCCGATGTGAGGCCAGGGCAGACCATTGTTGGTGATCAATTTGGCCAAGCTTGAGATGCTGTTTCAGGGAGTCCTTGTATCTCTTCTTTGGGGCGCCCCTCTTACACTGACCCGTAGCGAGTTCACCGTAGAGTACTATTTTGGGGAGGCGGTAGTCTCCAGTCACAACGCCCAGTTTGGCACTAAAAGGGGTGGTCTGTACAGTCCCTAAAGTCCAGTGAGGGAAGGAAATGCATGTATACTCACAAATATCTCTTCCCCATAAAGTAACATCAGTAAACAACAGCCTCTCCTTGGGCTTGACAGCTGTAGAGGGAGAATCAATTTTGGATGTTGTTCAAAGGACTACAGAATAGCCCCTTGTCCTCTGTTTAAAAAGTGCATAAGCCATACTTATATACGTGTGTGGCACTAACAAGATTCCAACCCGAAGCTCTTGAGGCAGATTCTTTGCCAGTGCCAGCTAAAGCACATGTTTTCTGTTGGGTTCCCTAATACTGACTTCCCCTTACAAAGGGCCATACACTGTAGAAAGCTTTTAGATGATGCAGTGCTCTAATAACCCATTTTATGAAATGACACTTAGTGGTGATTTTAATACTGACATGAGGATACCTTTCAGCATCCTAATGGGCTCAGCCAGAATAGCTATTTGTTCAGATGTGACTGTTTTTATTATTGTTTCTGTTTCTGAGATCCAAACATTTCTCTAATCCTGGTATGTTCTCTGGCATTTTACTCCATTTACTGCAGCTTTTACTCCTCAGTCAAGTGTAGCATTTTGTTCTGTTTCAGTACATTTTGAATTTCAAATTCTTATGTACATCTATTTTTGTGCTTCATTTTGTTTTTGTTTGGGTTAATGACATAGGCTGCATGTATCACTTTTCATGGTTTCACACTCCATTTATGAATTTCCACTTTCTTATCTGCTAAAACCAATCTCTGTCTTTCCACCATTTCTCTGAAACAGCTGCACAGTAAGTCTAGTACAATAAGATACTGTACTGTGAGACCAGTTTAATGAGGTTGAAGATTTTTAAAGCATCTCTTTTGCATGAGATCACTTGATTTTTTTAAAAAAATCCTGATTTCCAGATATGGAGTTTGGAATCAAAAGAGAGGGGAAGGAGAAACTACCAGGGACAAGGGGAATAATGAAAAGACTGGGAGGAGACTAGGAAGGGTAGATTATACACACACACACAACCCTACTATATTTAGCAAGCACCTCTGGAGCAATGGGAAATATATACAAGTGCAACTACCGTCAAAATGAAACCCAAGATAACTCACAACCTCATGCTACAAAAGTCAAAACTGTTACTATACCCTGCATTATTCTGGGATACCATTATTTTGTTGTATTTTATAGCAGTTTCAGAGGGACTAAAGAGGATGAATGTGGAAAGGTCAGATGACATTTAAGTTAACTTCTGACTGGTCAGACAGACCTGAAGGCATGTGGAAAGGACCCCTGTAACTTAATGGCTGCGAATATTGCTGCTTCCCCAGCCTCTGCTGTGTGTATTTCCTCTTGAAGGTCACAGGAGAAAAATTTGTCATAGTTTTTTGTCAGCGTTTGTCAGCGTGTGTGCTGATTCCTCCTTTAATTAATAAATGAAAACTAATTTGGAACCTGCTTCTGGAGTTCTTTGGATTTGGAGCCGACACATAGAGACTTAAAGATTCTGGCCTTATGTTACCAAAGTCCTATCTTTCTTCTCATTGAGCTAAATCAATTTCCCCATTGTATATAATGGGTACATCTCAGGATCCACTGTGATTTAGGCAACAAAGCTAACCTCAGTGAGCCCTTTCTAATTGTCATGTAGCATCTTTTCCGTGTTGGTGCAGAATTGCAAAGCTTCTGCAAACAGAGCAAGTCAGAATGTAATGAAGTCTTTTCTTCATTATCAAAGCAGATAGCTGTTGTAAAGGAATCCATTTGTTTATTGTCTGTCCCTATTCTGGGCCTTGTATCTGCATTTCATTAATGCTGTGGTCAATTCCTTTTTGATTCCCCAGGGTGAGGCCAAGAAAAGCACCCAGCTGCCTAAGAAACCAGTGCAAGTTGTTCAGCCGCTAATGGTGCCATCTACTGTCACCCAAGAAGAAACCTTTCCAGAGAATGATCATTCTCTGTCCTCCCCTGAAACAGCACCAGAGAAATCGGCATCCATTGAGCCCCTCTGTCCAGTTGGTAAGGACTGTTTAGCTGCTAGTCACTTGTTGTTGTTTTACTTTTATATAAGGCATCTGATTTGGAAACATCAAAAGGAACTGTGTCCTTCTGGATAACATTTTGTGTGCTGGCATTTTTTCAGATACTTGAATGACAGAAAAAGGCAGATTACAGTTGTTACAAATAACTAAATATGTACGAGGGGCTATCCAAAAGTTTTAATGATCACCTTTTTAAAAAATTGACAGAAAGTTTGTTTTGATTTGTAGTTGTTAACTTATCTCTATGTAGTCACTATCTAGATTTATACATTTTTCCCAGCGTATCTTGACCCTCCGAATACCTGATATTGTAGAAGCCTGCAGATTGCGCCTGATGAGGATTTTACACGTTAGTCACTTCTGGCACAGCCAGTCACAAAAATAAAGGATGCAATGAGCTGATTTCTCGGCTCTCTGACTTGCCCAAGGTCACCTAGTCGGTTTCTATGGCCGAGAGGGGGTTTGAGCCCATGTCTTCAGAGTCTATAACATGGTGGTTCTCTCTCTGACCATTACATTTAAAAACATGTAGAATTATAAGTGACATTTCAGATAGGTGATTATAAAGAAGGCTTAAAGGTTTAGAGCAAGATGTTGTCTTCCTGAAGATGGTCTCATTTTACCTTTCTTTGGGTCCTCCCTCCCCCTTCTAAATGTCTAGCTTTTAAACACAGTTCAGCTATTTGTCAAAGCCTGGCAAGCAAGTATATCTAAGTGACTTGGTTTTACATGACTAGATTGCACTGAGTAGGAGATATTGAGTAGTAGATTGCAAAGAGTCAGAGAAACTGGAAGCTGTACTGTGAGAAAGAATTAAATAGGAGCCATCATTGTGCATTTTTTTCTGGGCTGTTAATGGCCTAGTCTGTACATCCCTGTGGTGAGAAAAACTTTTCCCACGAATATTTTTATTTGCATATTTACATACCATTACTAGACTTTTAGAATTCTTGATAAGGGTGACTCAACCTGTATAGTCTTCCATCTCATAGTTTAGCTTGATGCTAAGTTTTATGAAGGGCTTTGGTGTCCTTTCTGTAGGAAGTGAAGGGGGGGGGGGAGCAAAGGACAAAATTTAGTTGAAACCCCTGTCTAGTGGTAAGACCTTCCTACCAGATCAGTTTCTGCAAAAGGCCTGCAGAACAATGGCTAAGAAACAAATTGGGCAAGAGGTGCCTCTCCAAAGCCCAAACTACCATACATACTGCAGGGCATGGCTAGAGAACAGGTGGGCTTCCATTCTCAGGATGGCAGGTGGAGCAATCCATGTTTGGTTTGGCTCCTGCATGCCAACCCAATAAGGCAGGAGTCAACATTCCTCACTCCTCCTGCAGGGGAAGGAAAAATACCCAAAATAAAATATGGGTCGTGTATATTTTATCTTGTATTTTTTAATTGATGTAACCCGCTCCGATTGGATACAGAGGAGCGGGCTATAAATAAAACTTTATTATTATTATTATTATTATTATTATTATTATTGAAGGAGAGTCTGTCATTGTCTAATCTGATTCAGACAGAACACACACACACACACACACACACACCCTGCCACCAACTACAGTGAATGAGTAGAACTTGCATTGTTAAAAGAGCAAGAATACTGCTAGGGAGAGCCCAGAAATGTGCCAGGACAGCCCAGCAACACTTATATGCATTCCATCTGGTGTTGAAAAGGTTGCTTTTTTGAATCTGAAAAGTATTTGAAACACACACACACACACACACACAAAAGTAATAATACTTTCCAAGTCTCTTACTACATAATTCTTTGATATGTGAAAGGCATGGTACAGAAATGATGATCCCAATTCAAAGAACTGAACATCATGACTTGGGGATGCCATGATTCATGGTTGGTTTTGAACTTTGCTGGATTTGCATCAGTTCTGCCTTCATTGTCCTCTTTTATCATCATAAAAAAAGAAATTTCCCACTGAATATATAGTGTAGCAATTTGCATTTGGCCAGGTTTAATATTTGTTCTTATTTTCTCTGAGCTACTTCCCAGAGTTGGGGGGGGGGGGGCGGGCGCACATTGAGTTTCTGAAGCCTTGGAAGACCACTTCCACAATGTCACCCATCATTACCCCTCCTCAAATATTTTTTACCATAAATGGCCCCCACCCCTCTCTACACTTTGGATTCAGAAGAGCCTTCTTTTTTCAAAAAAGAGGAAGTGAACCAAGATGTAAAGAGCCAGTTTTGGCCAATGGGGGTTGTGCTAGAAACCTCAAAAGGAGCCTTGGAGGTGTTGCATTTTTCCCGTCCCTGCTATGTGTGACTGGGGCTGCCGCCACATTACAAAATTAATGCAATTTGACACCGCTTTAACTGTCATGGCTCTGTCCTACTGAATCCTGGAATTTGTTGTTTGTTATGCCGCCAGAGCCCCCTGACAGAGAAGGCTAAATATTTCACAAAATCCCAGAATTCCGTAGCATTGAGCCATGGCAGTTAAAGTGGTATCAAATTCTGCAGTATAAATTTCACCCAAGTGAAAAGTATGAAAATGCTAAAAGATCTTCCTTGTGTAAGCAGAACTATTTTTAAAGTTGATTTTTATTTTTGTTCAGCTAGGGAGGAGGATCTTGAATTTCTGGAAGGTAGAAAAAAACAGTTTCTAAAGGCTGCAATCCAAGCAAAGAAGCAAAATGATCTTGAACAAGCCAAGATGTATTTGAGAACAGCCAAGAGCTTGGACCCAAAGATTGAGCTGGCAAAAAATGGCAAGTTTGTCGACATTTCCAAGGTTAGCAGAGAGATGTAAAGTGTATCAAGGCTAGCATGTTTTGAACAGGATGCCATCTGTGCTAGCTTACATCACTTAATGCTTTTGATGCTTTTACATACCTGTTATGGATTTAACCTTTAAAATAATTGTGTATTTCATTAATGTGATTAGATAGATAGTCATTTCCATAATTGTTTCAGATGACCAACATGCACTAGCCCTCTTCATGATTATTATCGTGCCTTTCCTGCTTGACTTTCAAGAGTCTCCCCTCACCCCCTATTATCATTCAATATTAACTTGTAATTTCTTCAGTTAAAACTTTTAAAAACACTAGCCAAACCTGGCTGCTTTAAAATCCTAGAACATGGTTGCTTCTTAATCTTTTCTTCCTTATAGGCATTCTGCGTCACACTGGCTCCAACACTGTGAGGTGTAGCTTCCCAAGTTTAGTTTTTCTAGTGGGTCACGTAGATTTCAACCCTTGCACAATTGTGAGATTAGGGAGCATATGTGTGAACAGGTGGAGTGTGGAGATGAAATGTTGTACTGGTTATACTTTTATGTTTCCCCTGCATTGAACTGAGACCAATATTTTTGCATCACACTCAGCTAGAGTGAAATTGTATTGTGGAGGTTGGGATGGGAAAGTGAGTAAAGCCACTTTCAACCTGGTCTCTTTGCTTCCATGTCCAGCATTCTAAGTATTCCATTGCACTGACTCAAAATTCTGGAACAGTTTAGGACTAAAAGAAATGTGGCTACAGTGCTGATGTGGATTCACTTTAAGGAATGTTTTCCTTACAGCAGTGGTACTCAAACATTTAACTTTGTGACCTCCCCCACTTTACATCTACATGCAGACATCAGAGATTCCCCTCCAGACATAGTATATGAATAAATATATTTTGTTTATTTAGTGTTTATTTTCATTCACACATTCATGTATAGTCATAGTTTAATGTTTTATAAGATAATATTGTACAAATTAGAACAGTTTTACTTAGTTAAATTCAATATTTAACACAATGCATGTGTAAATTTTACATATAAAAAAGGTTTGGGAGGAGGAGGGGGGATCAGGGCCTTGCTTCAGAAACCCCCCTCCTAGGTCCCGCCCTACCATTTAAGAACCACTGCCTTACAGTATGTCCCAGTTTGTTAAGAGAAGTTGTAGAAATCACTCTCTTTAATTAAATATGTTATACTTAGGCTTGGTTTTTTAAAATGCTAATTGAAAACACTGAAATTCTGGACCGTGCCAACAATTATCAGGTCAGAATGCACAGAGAAGCCATTGAAGTCCACAAACATCTGGACGACTTCAACAGGAAAGAGGAAACACTGAAAGTAAACAAAGTTTGGCTACCAGTCTTGAAAAACAGGAAAATCAAGACTCAGCATATGCAGATGAACTTCACCCAGGTTTTGGGGGGGGGGGGTCCCAGCAGACAAGGATCACTAATTAGACACAAATCCTCCTTGCATATCTTCCCACCCTGAGGCCTTGCCATTCATCACCTTCCTCTCTTCCTTTTGTGTTGTCTCTTTTCGACTGTAAGCCTGAGGGCAGGGCTCCGTCTAATTATAAGATTGTATGTACAGCACTGTGTAAATTTACAGCACTATATAAATAAAGGTTAATAATAATAATAATAATCCCTCTCAACCAAGGGTCACACAATATTTATACCCCACACACCTCCATGCTACTATTCTCTGAAGATGCCAGCCACAGATGCAGATGAAACATAAGGAACAAATTCTTCCAGAACATGGCCACATAGCCCAAAAACCACACAAAAAGCTATGGATGCCAGCCATGAAAGCCTTCTACTTCACATATATTCTTAGCATCTGATTTTTTTCTGTATCATTTTACACAGCTGCCTTCGCCTCCCACAGATGATGAGGGTGACTTTATCTTCATCCATCATGAGGATGTCAGACTCTCTCAAAAAACAGAAGAGGTTTACAGTCAGCTCATCAAGCTCCTGAGAGACCAGCATGAGGTAGGTTTGTATGAAAAATACTTATATAGCAGGGAAGAAGGGGAGCTTCTGCCACCAAAGAACTCCAGATCCTTCTAGGGGAAGGAGTCATGAAACTTCTTGCATGCAGAGAATCCCTCCTGTTATCTCAGTCTGTAACTAGTCTCTACCTGGAGACATTGGGTCCAATAACATCCAAACAATGATACCCTTGTTGGGCCAACAGAAATGCACAATTACATGTTGCAAACTTTTGAAGTCACACTGGCTTCTTCATCAGACAAACAGGAGAAAGAAATTGAAGATGTTAGTCATAGACCTGAACTTTCTATTTCTGGTCTTAGTTCAGATGGTAGGGAGGGCTATCTGCAGGTTGGCACCTACCCCCTTTGGCCATATGGTCACAAGGAAATTTAATGCCCATTTGCAATTCAAAGATGATGTTTCCTCACAGGCTCCTATGTAGGTAGAGAACACCGAAGACAGTGGGGATAGTGACTGGAATTAGTGTGGCTTGCACATGTGTATGAGGGGGTATCCAAAAGTTTTGATTACTGTATATACTCATGTATAAGTCTAGGAATTTAGGTCAAAAAATTGACCCGAAAAACCTGAGTCGACTTATCCATGGGTCAATGTAGGTGCTGTACATTAACTCTCATTTTTAAAAAAGAGAACCATTCCCTGGTGAACGGAAAGGGTATAATTTGTCCTGGAAGCACTGACCTACACTATCCTCTCATCCAGCCAGCCTTCAAAGTGAGCACAAAGTTATATCTGCTGGAAATGTGTAAGTTCTTTGGCATTGTTCACCTTTGCTTCATCCTTTAGATCCTTTGTTACATGCCCCTAGGTTTTACCCTCGACTTATCCACGAGTCATATCAAAATCCATAATTTTGGCCTCCAAACCTGCCCTCTGCCCTCGACTTATACATGAGGTCGACTTATAGTCGAGTATATATGGTATCACCTTTTTAAAAAATTGACAAAGTTTGTTTTGATTTGTAGTCGTTAACTTATCTCTATGTAGTCACTATCTAGATTTATACATTTTTCCCAGCATATCTTGACCCTCCGAATACCTGATATTGTAGAAGCCTGCAGATTGCGCCTTACGAGGGGGTATCGTAAAGTAATAAATATCACCCAGAAGTAGTTATGGCATATTGATGAAATTTTGTCAGTGTCATCATTGGTCCCTAAGTGCATGTTGCTGAGAAATCAGCTCATTGCGTCCTTTATTTTTGTGACTGGCTGTGCCAGAAGTGACTAATGTGTAAAATCCTCATCAGGCGCAATCTGATTATTATGCCCACCCTGGATCCTTGCCAATGGAGGGAGACATAGAGGAAGCAGAGCTCTCTTCTCAGGTTCTAGTTGAAGGAGCATTTCTGTAGCTGGTAGTTTGGGGAGGGGGGATTGTTGTATGTGGCTTATCCCAAGTGATACACATGAAACCAAGGACACCAGGTGGCATAGTCATGTCCTCTGACCTCATAGACTTCATGGAGGACTTGGGGTAGGGGAATATGCCCACTCAATCCTATTTTAGTCATTTATGTCTGTTCTCCAGCATTTTAAATAATTTAAGATTATTGTAGCAAAAAAGTTGTGCTAAATTATCTGCATGCTTGCCTACAGAATAACTAAAATTAAGTGTTTGGTGCTGGGTCAGGGACACTTGGAGGGCAGGGTAAGTTTAGAACAAAGGTCACAAGGGAAGAGAAGGGAAAACGCAGGAAGAATGTAATTGGACAAGCTCTGCATTAAGAGTTTTCGCTTACCAGCCATGTCTGGAAAACTTTACACAGAGAATAAAATAGCTGAGCACAATGTAAAAGGTTCAACTCCACTACTAGCATTACTGTGTTAATTACTTCCTTCCAAAAAAATTTTTATAATTCTGAATTCTTGATGTGTAATTCCATTTTAAATTTTGGGTTGGCTTAATTTCTTCAGCTCTATGTGCCTTCAAGTCATCTGTCAAGTGTACTGTGTTTTAAAATGAATGTGTATGCTTTTTAAAATGTTTTTTTAACATTGGCAGTTCTTTTACTGGGAAATACTGTATAAGAGCTTGAGTAACACAGTAGCTCCCTCTCAAATCAGTTTGCAAAGGTAGATAGTGGCTGACATTTGCTTTATTCTTCCCTCTTAACAGAAATGTGTGCAATATTCCAAGCAGTTCATGCATCTTGGAAATGTAGCGGAAACATCCCGGTAGGTTCATATAGTTCAAGTTACCTTGTTGTGTCCATGGCATTAAGGCATCTGCAACTCAAAATAATTTCATTTGGGAAAAGTCTTGGAAAAGACTGATTTTAATAAACATGAATATATTTGTATAGTATCAATTATTTAGACATACACATGTGTAAATTAATTGGATCTGCACAGGCACCAACATTTCCAAAGCAAGAACCATCCTTTGTTTTTTTAGATGATGTACACTTCATAGCAGACTGTGGCTACACTTGCCTGGCTGATGTAGCTGTGCTAGGATGGCTGGTGTCAGGGAAATGCCATAAGTAAAATGGCTGTGTTGCAGTGCTGATGGAGGGATGGTATGATATAGGAAGCTATCTTTGTCATGAGTGGAAGGTACTCTACCATTTATTGAGCATCTCAGGAGCCAGGATGGCACCTTTCTTGGGCATTACAAGCAGCTCTCCCTTCTATTTGTTGTTGTGTGCCTTGAAGTCATTTCCAACTTATGCCAACCCTAAGGCAAACGTATCACCAGCTTTTTTTGGCAAGATTTGTTCAGGGGAGGTTTGCCATTGCTCACTCATCCTGGTATACAGTGTCCTATACGAGGCAGTCCAAGGACCTGTTCTGTCTGCCATGGGACCTACTGCAGGTTGCATATTCTCCAAAAAGATCTTTTGGTTTTTTTAGAAATCCAAACATGACTTAAAATTAATTTCTACTTTACAACACTGTTGTTTTTCAATAAAGTAAGCCTTTCATCAGCAGACAATTGCCATTTTTGGAATCTCCCAGGAGTGACAGTTCTTCTTTTTATGGAACCCTAATTTTTGCCCTGATGTATAGGGTTTGATTTAGATCCAGGATTTTTGAAGCCATCAATAATGAAAATTAACCCCTTAATGGTTATTCCAGCAGCCGAGTACCTTCACTGTCAGTTTTTAATGATGGCTTTGCTGCTGACCACAGGCATGAAGCTATCTATACCCATCTCAAATGAACCGTAGCCATCAACTTACTTCAATAGGGACTGGCATCTGGGAGTTCAGCAGTATGGCTAGACTCACTTGCCAGAACATTCTTTGGTTCCAGGCACATATCAATGTAGCTTTGCTGTTCATATTGCACTGTATTTCAGATTTGAAAAGCTCGCTCAGAATTGTAAAAGAGATTTGGACATCTTACAGCTTGCCCAGGCCCAGGGGCTGGATCCCCCAAGCCATCACTTTGAAGAGAGAACCTTTAAAATTGTAAGGTATGGAAAGCCAGTGTTAAGCTGATATTATGCAAGCAACAATGGGAAAACTATAGTTCTTTTGTTCCCTCACATAGATATGTTCATGGATTTCTTTTGATTTGAAAGTAAAATGATCTGAAATGCTGCAAACTTTTGGGCAAAAATGTCCAATCTTCTAGGCACTTCTATGACTTTTTTAGAGAAGAGCTAAGCATTACAAGAAATTATGGGGCCACCAAAAATGGGCATCTTTGCTTTACCCCCAGTGATCCTTCCATCTGTACATTGGATAATGGGAATATGGTGGCCTATCAGATAGTTAGAGTGATCTTGTGGTATGTTTGCTTTGTAGGATATTTTCTGAGCTAAGTAGCACTGAAATGCATCTCATAATTGTCAGAGGAATAAACCTACCAGCTCCACCAGGTAACAGTCTCCTTAAGAATTTTTCTAATCATGAATATTTATGGTGATCTGGCTGTGGCTTGGGTAAACAGTAATAAGGCACCTTCCAAGCATTTGAAATTTGATCTGACATTGGTTCTTCTTCGTGGTCCCTGAACCTCTGAATTCCAAATTGAAACACAGAAAATATTCGGTTAGTCTCCAGTTTACATGAGCAGTTCTTTGATCACAGGAATTAGTGGAGAAGGGTGGGGAGGTGATTTTGGCTGATTCACCATTCTGCCTGGAAGTTTGCTCCAGAGGCTTAGATCCTCAAACAGCATGGGAGGTGGTGTGGATTGCTATTTCTCCATTTGTTTGAACAGAATGAGAATACTTTGCAAGAGGGAATCTGATAAGAAGCAGTGCAATGTCTTTGTATTGTTAATAATTACAGAATTGCTTGAACCTCTTCTGTTAGAAATGTGGCACATACCTTCAGCTTCCATCATGTTTGAATGCACTGAGGTGTTAAATGGTTTACTATTAAGAGGACAGGGAGCTTGATCTCTGAACAGTATTTGGGTTTTTTAAATTGTATAAACAAATAAGAACATAGCTAAATATAGGCCCATAATTGTAATTTTATATGAGCTCATTGGCAGGCTTGTGTTTGTGCGTGAATAGTAGCAGTGCATGGGATTTCATAGTATTTTTGTAATGCCAGGGCTGCCTTGAAGAAACTTGTATTTTGATGTCACAACATGTATTTGTTCAACTAAATTGCTCTCTTTATCTAGGAGTAGCACCAAATGATTTGGATGCATTTGTGAAATTTGAATTTCATTACCCTAACACAGTGAGTACACATCAGAACTTGGCTTTCTCCCAATTTCTAGATACTGTATTATATGCCAAATTTAGTTGTAATAGCATCTTCATAAAATATATACAGTACATGTATAGTTTTTCAGTTGTTGACAGGATGCAAGAACAGTGCAAGAAGCCACCATTATCAGTTTTACATTTTTAAGTGTTGCTTTGTATTTCTCTGCTTTTACTTTGGACTTTTTCTCTTCCAAAAACTAAGTGACATGTATAGAAGCTGGGTGGTTCCAGGAGAAAAAGAGAGTAAATAAAAATGAAATGGAGAATTCAAGCCTGAAATTCCTCATCTACGTACAGTATTAACTAGTCATACCAGGGCCAGGGAACCTTTGTCTCTGCACATTATTTTGGAGTACAATTCCCGCTGTGTCTTGTGTTTGGGCATGCTGTGTAGGATTGGCATGAGTTGTAAGCAAAAACATTAGGACAGTCCAAGACTCCCCCTCTACCAGTTTACAGAATCCTTTCTCTGGGTGACCAAAGAATTTTTTGTGATCTCTATAATCCTTGTAACATTCTTTCAGAGTTGATGAATAATAATTAACATACTGGGATGAAAGGGCCACCCAGTGAAAATTATGAATTTTCCTCTGTACAGCTCATATTCTGAATAGTTTACACCGTCCCTTCCTGGCTCCTTGAAATGTTACTTGAGAATGAATGAAATCCATAAAAGACAACACAACCCGGCTGATTGTAGTCCCCTTTCCAGTCACTGGGATCTCCCTGAGAGAGTCCAATGACCTCGGTGTGGCATATTCTCATCGCTTTGTGGAACTGCCTGTGACATGCTTAGGCAGATGAACTGAGGAGATGGGAGAATACATGAGTCATATTTTTTATGCTTCCTTCCCCCAGATTCAGAGTTACGTGTTGGAACTAGCATCAGTTTTTTCAACCTATTGCATCCATAAACACACTGCTTATTATATATAACCTCCCCCAGCACCAATGCATGCATAACAATTTGTAGGTACACATTTAAAGCTAAAATGTATATCTTCCTCTGATGTGTAAAGGATATATAGTTAGCCCTTTACACTTGCTTTGACTTGCAGATTTGGTTATTCACGGATTTGATTAATATGTTCTAAATCACCCAGTGAAACTGTACCAGAAGTTGACCATAGGAATCACTCTGCAGGACTAGAAAGGCTAGAGAAAACTATTCTCAAGACATTTTTAGGTCCTCCAGCACAATTTTATGGTCCGCTTCCAGCAGATACTGACTATAGAGTTGCACTGGAGGACCTAGAGATTCCTGGAGAGGTGTTTTCTCAGGTGTTTACACTTTTGCAGTGCTCTTGTGCCCCTACTGAGGGCCACTGTAGATGCATGTATTAAGCCAGAGTATTAATTAGCCTACTTTGGCAGCAGCCATTGAGAGGTCTATTCTGATACAAATTTGAGGTTTCAGCCAAATAATATGGAAAATAATTGTTGGTGATTTAAGTGAAAGTGTAAAAGTCAAGGCAGTGTACAAATGGCACTTAATCTGAGAGAAAGAAAAACCAATAGAGAGCAGGCTCTTTGCACCCCCATCATGGTGAGAAAAAACAGGGAGGGGTAACTTACTGAGGTTAATGGTGTGGTAGTGGTGCAAAGAAAAAAGGGTGATATGAGCTAATGGATCTGGAGTGCAGAGATATTTTTTGAGTTGACTGAAGAAAACTGCTATAGATTCCTGAGACAACAAGCGTTTATAATTACAAATATTCTTCTATATTTGTAAGATCATTTCAGCTCACTTGAACGAATTATCATGTAAAAGTAGTCCTTGGTGATTTGACATTTGCACCCTTTGCTTTATATAAATCAGCTCCCGGAAGGGAGGTTTTGTGGTTTCCATAGCAAGGAAGAGGACTGAGAATTCCACATATTTTTTCCTAAGAAAATTTAGGGACCACTGTTGGCGGGAGGCATCTGTGATCATAATGAATCCCATGCCACAGTAGAATGGTTTTGAATAGGTAACACCCATGGCACTTATTTAGTGTTTTGGATACGTGAGGCTTGGGGGATAACAGGGTAAAAGAGTTGCCTTGGGAAGATTAGAAAACCTGTGTTGCTTGTTAACTAGGATAAATTCCCAAAGTATCTATACAAATTGGGTCACATTGTCATTATTCACACTCTAGGGACAGTTTCTACTGTGCTTTCTTGCTGGAAGTTAATTTATTTTGTTGTAATGGTTGGATTGTTTAAAAGACTAGCAATGGCATAGCAGCAGCTAAATAATTTCTTTGGAGGCTGCACCAGAAGTGCTCCAAAGCTGAGTACCCTTGCCTTCTTAAGAAAGTCAAATAAAAATTACTGAGGGCCACATGCATCAGACTTGTCTTTTGTAGAAAAGTTGCGAGTGTCCACCTTGCATTGGGTCTGGCTTAACATTTTATTATTCATTTGCACTTCGTTGCATCTTTATTTGAGCAGGTCATTTTACAAATAACAAAAAGTTTCTCTTCAACATTAATATTGTGTTCTACTATATGATTTGGTATTGCTTAGGTAAATTCTTGTGTGTGCTTTTCTTAAAACAGGAGCAAGCGCAAAAAAGTAAAACATCAGTAATTAAAAATACCAACTGTCCAGGTACGTGCAGATGTGTTCCCTCTTACATTTTTGGGAGATGGGAGAGGTGGCTATTGAATTCTCATTCCAGAATTGGGCTGAAAGGAATAACTCTTGCATCAGCCATTTCTTCAGTGCTTAGAAAAGCGTTTTTAGACTACAGCTCCCAAAACTCCTTTTAAAACTAGAACTTTCAGAATGCTGTGGGGTTTTGAGTTGTCCATAAAAATAGTGGTCTTGGCTTTTTGCAAATGAAACTGCTTTATCCCAGTGTCAGATAATAGGATTGTAAACCTGATGTCATCTGTCCTGCCTGATACTAGCTCTTTAAAATTACAGGCAGAGGCCTTTGCTAGCCTTGCTACTTGCAAAATCTTTTCAAAAGGTAGAACTAACTAGGGAATAAGCTTGTGTAGCCTTGCACATGGCAAGATAGGTTTTCTTTCACTGAAGTGTAGCTACTGTAGTAGAACTTTAGCCTGCAAGTTTAAATCTGTCTCAGGGTCTTGGACATGTCCAGCAGTGCTCTTGTCTGGGATCTATGACACACTAATTTTCCATGCAAATTTAGTGTCAATCATGTTTGTTTTTTACAAAGTACTTCCTAATCCAAGTAATAAACATACAGGTTTCCAAATACCCAACTTTCTTCTTCGTGGTCTCTGCGAATCATACAAATGGGTTCTCTGCGCCTGCGCAGTCGAATTCGGAACTTTCTGGAATCACTGGGCAGAAAAGCGGCTTGCAACTTTTTGCAACTTTTTGGCGGTAGCCCCTCCCCTCCTCTATATAAGCCCTGTTCCCGCTCTTTTCCTCAGTTCCTTTTTTCCCGCCGCGTAGGCTACTCGAAAGGAACAGTGTGGAATCGCTTGGCTTGTCTCTTTTGGTTTTCTCGATCTTCGGCTTGCTTCTCGACTACTCTCCCTCATCTGTGACTCGGCTATTGTTTGACCTCTCGGCTTGATTGACTTCGATTTTGGATCCCGATTTGGACTTGATGTCTCCGGCTCCATTTAAGCACTGCGCTGTTTGTGGGGCCAAGGTCCCTCACACGGACCCCCACTCCAAGTGCTTGATCTGCCTGGGCGAGGCCCACGACACCCAGAGCTGTGCCCTGTGCAGATCATTGACTTCGCAGGCGAGGAAGAACCGTGCCTCTCGGCTGAAGTCCTACCTTCTCGATCGGGCTTTGGCCCCTCAGGAGATCCTGCCTTCGACTTCGGTTCCGGCTTCGGTTTCTAAAGCACCCGTTCCGGCCTCCAAGATGTCTCAGGAGAAGGTGACTGTTGTTTCCCCTGTTGGTCCCTCCAAGTCCTCCCGGGACGCGGAGACTCACCCCGCCGAGAAATCGGCTAAGAAGACGGGTGAGAAGTCTAAGTCCTCCAAGAAGGACAAGCCCAGGCAGGGCAAAGACCACAGGGATGAGAATCGGAGAAAGAAGGTGAAAACTCCTTCTCAGGGCGTGGCAGATGGCTCTTCCTCTCTGAAGGAATCCACTTCTAAAGCCTCTGCCAAGAGGAAGCATTCTACCGAAGGGGAATCCCTCCGGAAAAAGCGCTCCTCTGAGGGTGAGACCCTCCAGAAGAAGGCCCGCTCCGATTCCGATGTGGGAACCGAGCTGCCACGTGCGTTGACACCGAGGGATGTTCCCGCCACGGAAATTCCCGCTGTCGAAAGGCCCGCCTCCGTTCCGACCGCCTCCGTACCGACAGAGGTGTCGCCTTACTCCCAGGCCGCCCGTCGCGAGACATCGGTGCCGCGCAGCCTGACGCCCGCCCAGCGCTCCCCACAGCTGAGCCAGAGGTCTCGTAGGTCGCCGACTCCTATGGCCGAGACCGAGGACGAGCCGGAATACTATTATGATAGCGAGTCCGGCAAGTACTTTGTGGCGGTCGACCCATCTACTCTAGACAGACCGCGAGGCAAGCGCTGGCGCCCACTTGATGTGTCTGCCAGAGTGGGTGACGAGGTCCAGGTTTCGGCACCGTCGAAGGTCGTTGAGGAGGCCTTGACATCGGCCACCCTCAGGCGGGAGGACGCCGTTCGCGGAGAGGCAGCAACCTAGACGGCCTACTCCTCTTCCAGTGCGGTTCTCTGTGGAGAGCCCAGCTCCGACTCGGACGTGGAGTTCGACACCGAAGGCTCGGTCCCATCTCCTATCGATACCGACACCGAGGAAAAGGGGCCAGTTCGGCAGGCCTTTTACCAACCAGGTCCAGTGTCCCCTACTGATAACGTGCACACCTTTGGGGAGCACGTTATCAAGATGGCGAATGCTTTGGAGCTCCAGGTGTCTCGGTCTGAGGAGGAGGCCCTCGACCCGGTCGAGAAACGAGTTCAGGGCTCGGCACCAACATTGGCAGCCATCCCGTTCCTGCCGTCTTTGGAGAAGATCACCAAGAGGTCGTGGCAGAATCCAGCATCCACCCCGTCGACCTCGAGGAAGATCGACTCTATTTACAAGATCTCTCCATCATCGGCAGAGTGGCTCCACTCGCACCCGCCTCAGAATTCGGCGATTGTCGAGGGGTCGCAGAAGGTCTTCACCCCAAAGACCTCCCCGTCTCCTTCGGACCGCGAGGGCAAGAAGATAGACGGGATTTCTAAGAAGATCTTCGAGGCCTCAGCTCTGGGACTGCGGGTGTCGAATTATAATGCCTGCATGGGGGCCTACATCCAATACCTGACGGAGAGGATGTCCCCCCTGCTGGCTGACCTCCCTCAGGAGAAGGCTCCAGCTGCAAACCAGCTCCGGGAGGAGGTGCATTCGGTTGCCGGCCTTCTGATTACCTCGGCTCGACACACGGCTGACTGTTCGGCCAAGTCCATGACCTCCAGTGTGGCCCTCCGGAGACACGCCTGGCTTCGGGCTTCGGATCTAACCCCGCAGGCGAAGGCCGCTATAGAGGACATGCCATTCGATGGCGAAGGGCTCTTTGCTAAGGACACCGACGAGCGGCTGAACTTCAAGTACCGCATGAAGTCAGCCGCAAAGAAGCACGGCATGTCCGCTCCCCAGCAGGCCTTCTCCAGGAGGCGCTTCGGGGCCAGACCATCCTTCGGACAGTCACAGAGGCCATTTGAGCAGGAGAGGCAGTACCGTCGCCAGGACACCAGGCAGAGGTTCTCCTCTCCCTCCTCATCTTCATCTGGAAGACGTCTTCAGTCCCGATACCGAAGACCGCTTCCGAGGAAGCCCGGATCTGATTCGGGTAAGAAGGGACAATGAAGGTCTCCAGCGTACTCCGTTGTCTCCCCTTCTCGTCCCTTCTTTTTGGACCTATTGAGGCCTTTCTATAACATCTGGGCCCAAATCACCACCGACTCCTGGGCGCTGACCATTATATCCAAAGGATATGCCCTCGAGTTCGAAGAACTCCCGCCTACGGGAGCTCTCCTTTCTACGGACCCCTCACCTTCCCTCCTCGACGAAGTACGCACTCTGTTGGACAAGGGGGCCATCTCCCCTCTGGATCCGGACCAGGCCCACCGGGCGTTCTTTTCTAGATACTTTACGGTACCGAAACCGGATGGAGGCCTCCGTCCCATACTGGACCTTCGGGACCTTAACAGTTTTTTGGTTTACAAGAAGTTCCGGATGGTAACTCTTGCTTCCATTTTGCCATTGTTGTCGCAGGGACTTTGGTTTGCGACGCTGGACCTCAAGGACGCCTACTTCCAGGTCGCCATTCGAGAGGGACACAGACGGTTCCTTTCCTTTGCCATCGGGACGGAGATGTACCACTACAACGTCCTGCCCTTTGGACTCGCCACGGCGCCGAGAGTCTTCACCAAGTGCATGGCTCCGGTAGTCGCCTATCTGCACCAGCGAGGGTCAAGAGTCTTCCCATACCTAGACGATTGGCTCTTCGCGGCAAACTCCAAAGAGGACCTTCGTCAGGACATCTCCTTCGCCGTCTCCCTGCTCCAGTCTCTCGGCCTGGTACTAAACCTCGAGAAGTCTCACTTGACCCCCGTCACCAGGATCAAGTTCATCGGGGCTATCTTCGACTCAGAAAGTTGCATCGCATCCCTGCCCGAGGACCGTTTCCTGTCCCTCTCCAAGGCCGTCCGGCATTGCTGTGCCAACAGACGGGTGCGGGCCCGAGAAGTCCAGGTAGCGCTGGGCCATATGGCCTCGACCACCTTCGTCACCCCGTGGTCCAGGCTCCAGTTCCGGCCCCTACAGTCGTGGTTCCTCTCCGTCTTCGACCCGTTGGCCGATCCTGCAAGCAAGTGGCTCACGGTACCGAGGCCTGTCGCTCGTTCCCTGTCCTGGTGGCTAGACTCCCAGAACGTCTGCGCCGGCATGCCGTTCGTCTCTCCGGACCCGCAGGTGGTCCTCACCACGGACGCATCCATGGACGGTTGGGGAGCCCACACTATGGGTCTCACCATAAGGGACAAGTGGCAAGCGCGTCACCAAGATCTCCACATCAACGCCCTGGAGATGCTAGCTGTCGAGAAGGCCTTGAAGGCTTTCGAATCCGAGCTTCGCGGAAGGGTAGTGCAGCTCCTGACGGACAACACCACTGTCATGTACTACCTGAACAAGCAGAGCGGAACCAGATCTCCAACCTTGCTGGAGATAACTCTTCGGATTTGGCACTGGTGCATCCCGAGAAACATCTTCCTGCAGGCAGTGCATCTTCCCGGGGAGGAGAACGTCTTGGCGGACCAGCTCAGCAGGTCAGATTCGCAGTGCCACGAGTGGACTCTCCACCCCAACGTGGTCGCGAACCTTTTCTCCAGATGGGGCACCCCGCAGATAGACCTCTTCGCGTCGGAGACCAACGCACACTGCAGCCGGTTTTGCTCCCGGGATCGGTCCCGACGCTCGCTGGGGGATGCCTTTCTACACAGCTGGACGGGGGAATTCCTGTATGCCTTCCCTCCGTTCCCGCTCATCACGAGGGTCGTCTCCAAGATGTCGAGAGACCGGACGGACGCCATCCTGATCACCCCTTGGTGGCCCAGGCAGCCATGGTTTCCGTCCCTTCTTCACCTGTCGCGGAACCGCTTCCTCAGGATCGAGCCCAGACCAGACCTGCTCACTCTACAGGAGGGTCGAGTTCGTCATCCGGACATCGAGGACCTTCCCCTCGTGGCGTGGCGACTCCGGCCTTAGCGGACCTTCCGGCGGCGGTGAGGCGTGTGATCCTGGCGGCCCACAAACCTGCAACCAAGAGGTCCTATTCCTGCAAGTGGCAGAGATTCCTCCGCTTCCTGGATTCGAGAGGCCTGTCTCCATCCAGGGTGTCGACGCCGACGGTGCTGGAGTTCCTGATGACGCTGGTGGAGTCGGGGCTGTGCCTTAACTCCATCAAGTGTTATTTGTCTGCTATTTGTTCCCATTTCCAGTTTGATGGGAAACCTTCCTTTTTCAAGGACCCCTTGGTGAAGGGGTTTTTGAAGGGCTTTAACAACCTCCATCCGCCGGCCTCGGTACCGGCACCGGCGTGGAGCCTTGAGGTTGTTTTGTCTCGTCTTGGTACCAAGCCCTTCGAACCCATGGCTACTACTGACCTGAGGCTGCTGACTTGGAAAACAGCCTTTCTGGTAGCCATTACCTCTGCCTGCCGTGCTGGCGAGCTCTGTGCCTTACGGAGGGACCAACCTTTCCTTCGGTTCCACAAGGATAAGGTGGTCCTCCGTACCGACATTACCTTTTTGCCTAAGGTAGTGTCTGCTTTCCACATGTGCCAAGACATTGTGCTCCCGACCCTGGCCCCGAACCCGACCACCGACACGGAACGCCGTTTGCACCTGTTGGACGTTCGAAGGGCTTTGGCCTTTTATTTGGACAGAACTTCGGGTTCGAGCCGCTCTGACAGACTGTTTCAGTGCTACTCAGAGCCTAAGAAGGGACTACCTGTGACTGCTCAGAGGTTTTCTAAATGGGTGGCTGGTACCATCCACCTCTGTTATGAACTGTCGGGTAGAACTCTTCCGGCCAGGGTCAGGGCACATGCAACTAGGGCGGTAGCGACATCCTCCGCTTTTTTGACTGGGGTTCCGCTGGAGGATGTCTGTAAGGCTGCTGTCTGGTCCCAACCTATGACTTTTATAAAACATTACCGGTTGGACACCAGGGCAAGGACAGATGCAGCCTTTGGCAGAGCAGTGCTACTGTCTGGTTTACACTAATGTCAAGTTCTGTACTATGCCATGTTGTGTACTATGCCATGTTGATGTTACATTGCATTGTTGTTGCATATGACACATTGCACTAACTGTTGCACTGTTTGCCTTTTTACTTGATTTCCTTTGCATCCAGGATTGGGTGTTCTGGTGTCTTTCTGATTGCATTTATACACCATGTACATAGTTTACTCTTTGAGTATTTGGTTTATGTTCTGCTCTATGAGCAGCATTGCACTATTGTTGTTATGTTCTATAATTCATGCAAGAATCACACAAGGGTTAGTTCAATTTGACAATTTTTATTGTGAATCAATAAATGTTTTTTGGTTCACTTCACAACTGTTGTCATGACACTCCCTCCGCCGCTTACCTAAGCTTGCTAGTCTAACCCATTTGTATGATTCGCAGAGACCACGAAGAAGGAGGACAGGTTGCTTACTTGTAACAGTATTTCTTCGAGTGGTCATCTGCGAATACATACAAATCCCACCCTTCCTCCCCTCAGTGTCCTGCTCAACATTGTTCTGCTCCTCCGTCGCTTGCGGTGGAAAAATTTCGGAACTGAGGAAAAGAGCGGGAACAGGGCTTATATAGAGGAGGGGAGGGGCTACCGCCAAAAAGTTGCAAAAAGTTGCAAGCCGCTTTTCTGCCCAGTGATTCCAGAAAGTTCCGAATTCGACTGCGCAGGCGCAGAGAACCCATTTGTATGTATTCGCAGATGACCACTCGAAGAAATACTGTTACAGGTAAGCAACCTGTCCTTATCTTGCATTCTGAGTTTTTGCTTCATGAGTATAAAGGGTCCTTTGCTTCTGGAGGGGCAAAAAGGATCTAAGTCATTAGAACAGATGGTATGATTTGCAGTTCCTTAAATGTGCATCTTTTCTTGAACATTCTGTCATGCCAAATTATCTTGTTTGATAGACCACTGGCACTGCTTGGTCTTAGTTTAGCACTCTCAGCAGCTTTGTGTCTCTCTTGACTCTTTCTTTGAATTTCCAGAATATGACCAGTTATTCAAGTTGAACATTAACAGAAATCACAGAGGTTTCCGAAGAGCAATTCAGGCCAAAGGAATTAAATTTGAAATTTTCCACAAAGGGTAAGCATTTTATACCAGTGAAATGCAGCTCAGTAGCTTCCTCAAAGTGAAATTAGGGCCTTGTTGTTGTTGTTGTTGTGTGCCTTCAAGTAATTTCTGACATATGACAACTCTAACACAAATATATCATGGAGTTTTCTTGATAGAATTTGTTCAAAGGGCGTTTGCTTTTGCCTTCTTCTGAGGCTGAGATAGAGTGGGTTTCCATAGCCGAGCAGGATTTGAACCTTGGTCCTTAAAGTCATAGTACAATGCTCAAACCACTGCATCACACTGGCTCTCTAGGGCCTTGTTACCTCTGGCTAATTTTCTGGCTAGAAAGTTCTGTACTTGAAGATGGTTTGTATAAGCTAAAAAGTTGTAAGTATTTCATTTAGTTAGAATGGCCAGTCTGGGAGAAATGTTTACAGAGAAATGGCACGGCAGACACTTCTTTGAGATATTTGTGATATTTTGACTGTCAACCAAGTATAGTTGTACAGTTTTGGTATTGTGGAAAATTTCCACTGCTCTTCCAAATGATTGAGTGATGCTGCCTTTGGGCAAGAAAGCTGCTTCTTCAGAAACATCCATATATTTGTGAAAATGCATGAAAATGCATATTGCCAAGTGTGTTTACTGCGATGGTACTTCTGTAAGATTAATGACTTCCATCTTTTAATTCACTGGACTGTAAGATTGTCACTTCTGTCTGTGTTTTGTAATTGTAATGTAAAACACAGACTTCTCGCAAGGTATGCGATTATATGCATCATGTGTTTTAAGTCCCTAATGCCTTCCTTGTGATGCCTTTGTCTCTCTCTTTCTCTCTCTGCTGGTTGACTTCTATGGGCCTAACTCAGCCATAAGCGTAAAATTGAACACAGCCTCAGTAGCACACCATCAGTATTTTATCCAAATCCTACAGTAAACATCTTATAGTCTGCAGAGCTCACACTCATTTTTGCTCCATGCCTTCACATGCAGACATATTAACATGCTTTGCAAACACTTCAACAAGGTTTATGATTGAAACTGGAAGATAAAGTTTATCTCTTCTTCACATATGAAGAGAAAGTGAAAATGTCTAAGCCCAGGGTTTACAGTGGTGACTTCTTATGATGGAGGAGAAAAGAGGGGGACATCTCAGGCAGAAAGCAAAAGTATATATTAGGTGCAACACATTTTCAAACTCTCCTTTAGGGCCACTGTGAGGAGACACCATTGTGCTTTATGTATGCTCTATTTTAAATTGAATCTTCACTTGAAAATCAAGTTTCCACGAAGCACAGTAGTATTGCTTTGTTTACAGTTTTGTTTCAGTGCTCCTGAAAAGATCTTCATCAGTATATTCTGTATTATTATTTCTGAACTGAACCATTGTCTTTAGCTGTTCCTGTGTAGTGAAATGTCATGATCCTTCACTTAGCATGCTAGGCTCTTAGCTCATTCTTTCTCCCTAAACTTATCCAATTTTTTAAAACAGCAAAACAGACTTACATGTATCTTATATTTATGCACTTTGTAATTATTTTTCTTCCTGGGTCTTCAGTGAGAGTACATTTGATTTTTCCTCCCTACATGTTGTTCTTGTTACACTGAATTCCGTTGAGCAAAGGACTTTATCATCCATTGCCAAGTTCACCATGAGTAGGTGAACATTTTGGGAAGAAACTTTGTCACAGTTTCATATCCTGAATACTCCTGGGTCTCTTTTACAGTTTTCCACCATTCAGAAAAGAACCTAAAGTCCCCCAGTCTTTCAGCCATACTATACAGCAAGCTTCAAAGTAAAGTTCTAAATTTGGTAGGTTCAGGCCTCCTCTCTCTTTTGCGTCTTGTAAGTTTTTAAGTTTAATTCTCGGTTTCCTTCCCCTCCAGATAAAGTTAGTAATGTCTTTATTCCAGTCCTTGAATACCTTGTTCGTAGTCATAATGGGGATTGTTTGGAATAAAAAGAGCATCCTTGGCAGAACATTCATTTTGATTGTGGATATTCTGCCCATTAAAGAAAGATTTAATTTGTTCCACTTTAACAAGTCATCTTTAATCTTCCTCCAGGTTTTTTAACAGTTGTTTTCAAACAGATCTCTCAATTTTTTAGAAATTTGAATTCCCAGGTAGTTAACTTTTTTAGCAATATTAATACCCAATATTTCCTCTAACAACAATTCCTCATCCTTTCCTAAATTTTTTTGTCAATATATTTGATTTATTCTTAATAAACCTACAGCCTGTTATATCTCCAAATAACTCTATCTTCTCTAAGATTTTGTTAATATTTGGATCTTCGGACAGAATAACCACATCATCAGCGAATGCCCTGATCTTCAAGTTCGCTCTCTTCAGTTTAATCCCATGAATTTTAGAATCCACTTTTATTTCTTTAATTAACAATTCTATAACTAACAAAAATAACAGGGGGAGAGCAGGAAACCCTGCTGTGTACCTCTCTGGATTTTAATAAAGTTGGATTTATCTCCATTGATCTCCATGGCTGAAAGACTGGGTGACTTTAGACAATGAGAACTTACTAGACTTGGAGGGAGTCGGTTTAAATCTAGGATGGCATGCTTATCTAGTCTATGAAAAATACAAACAAAATAAAACTTTTACAAACCACTGTATAAGAAAACCCCTTATCAAGATTTGGAACAAATACAAAAGACATATTTTACATAAATTAAATGGTTGGGTCTCCACATGAAGCCTTTCATAGAAAAGAAATAGGTAGTGGTTAAAATATAGAGACATTTTGAAAGTTAGCAATAATTCTATTAAAGTAAAAACAAGAGAAAAACTAACTAGCAAAGGATGAATATCAACTGGTTTTTACACAGACAAATTTCAGAGAGATTCAAAATGGATGTTAAACTACGTATTTCAATTAGAAGATGTGGAAACGGACCTAGAGAAAATTTTGTCTAAAGAAAAGAAAAACTAATTGGGAAATTCTACTCAGTACTTTTGAAATTGGATATGGAAAGCGAACTTATTAAGGACCAAATGATTAAGTGGGCTAGATGCTTCGGACATACTATACAGCTAGCACAATGGGAAAAGGCTTGGAAGAATGTTGGTAGATGGACAGCCTCACAAAATTTAAGGGAGAACTTTTATAAAATGTTGTATTTTTGGTACCTTTCACCATTTAAACTGGCTAAACTCTATAAAACACTGAAAGGGGAATGTTGAAAATGCTGTAAAGAATCGGGCACTTTTTTTCACTGCTGGTGGACATGCAGGAGAGCAAAAACTTACTGGAAAATGATCAATGACTCAATTAATGCCATTTTGGGAAGAAACTTAAAATTAAAACCTGAAATCTATTTACTAGGGATACTAGATGATGTAGTTAAAGGAAAAGAGGAAAAAATTGTTTTCTATATGATATCTCTAGCACGTATATGTTACACCCAGAAATGGAAGGGAGATCAAATTCCAACTAAAGAAGAATAGTTAGTAAAGCTGTATGATGGTGTGGAAATGGGTATTTTAACACACTCATTAAGAAATAATTCTGATGTTAAAATTCTGGATGATTGGAGGAAAGTAATAACATATTTTGAATCATTATGGGGAAATATAGCAGTTATCAACCTTGTCCGATGGTATTAAGTAGGATGAGCCTCACCAAATGGAATAAGGGAAAATAAAGAGGTAAATGTGGAAGGATAATAGTACTCTTATCTTGTTAAATTTTAATCACACTATGTAATCTATATGTAACTTGCTGTGACGGAGGGATGTGATTTTTTGTTTGTTTGTTTTTCTTTTTGTTTTTGTTTCCTTTTTGTCTTTTGAAATGTTCATTTATTGTTGTTGTATTGCTGTTTTTAATTCAATAAAAATTTTCTAATTAAAAAAAAAAGAACCTAATTCTTGCCCTGATATTTCTCCATCTCCAGGTCCTTTTTCCGAAGTGACAAGCAAGTGGGGTCAGCACATTTGAAACTGGACAAACTGGAGTCTGAATGTGAAATTAGAGAAATCATTGAGGTAAAATACTTGTTTTGTTCCTGAATTGAGCTATAGTGAAGTGATGGCATATATGGACTGTGATTTTGGCACAATTGCCTGCTATGCCATTTAAAAAACAAAACTGGGTACACTGCTCTGATTTGTTCTGTGTAACAGTGTTGGTGCTGACACAGGTACTTTTTATTTATTTAAAGTGTAGACATATTGGAGTTTTCTAAACATATGTTTGTGAAGCAGTTTTTAGAACACAAGAATTGTCTGCAGGCCAACCTGGGGCTTCTCCCTCTCCCACAACTTTCAGGAGCTTTCTCAGAAAAGAGGAAGGGGCTTTGGGGCTCTAATGACTTCTAGGCAGCTATGGTGTCCAGTTCTGGGCACCACAATTCAAAAAGGATGTGGAGAAACTGGAGCAGGTCCAAAGGAGGGCGACTAAAATGGTGAAGGGTCTGGAAACCTTGCCCTATGAAGAACGCCTTAGGGAGCTGGGGATGTTTAGTCTGGAGAAGAGAAGGTTAAGAGGTGATATGATCGCCCTGTTTAAATACTTGAAAGGATGTCACATTGAGGAGGGAGCAAGCTTGTTTTCTGCTGCTCCAGAGAACAGGACCCAGAACAATGGATGCAAGCTGCAGGAAAAGAGATTCTGCCTCAACATTAGGAGGAACGTCCTGACAGTAAGGGCTGTTCGACAGTGGAACACACTCCCTCGGAGGGTGGTGGAGTCTCCTTCCTTGGAGGTTTTTAAGCAGAGGCTGGATGGCCATCTGTCGGGTATGCTTTGATTTGGAGTTCCTGCACGGCAGGGGGTTGGACTGGATGGCCCTTGTGGTCTTTTCCAACTCTAAATTTCTATGATTCTATGATTCTGTGGTTAGTTGCCATTTTGGCACTAGAAGGCTTAGACACAACCCACACATATATTTAAAGCGTTCTAGAATCAGTTTTCATTTCATTTTTTTGAAATTCGCACCTATGTACAAATGAGCCCCAAAATGTCAAGATATTGTTCCCAAACAGGCAAAGTGAAAACCATAAGCTTCTTTTGCTGTACAGCACCTTCTGAATTGTGCTACACTTCGTTCAGGGTTGACCTTACCTTTTTTCGCCAGTGTCCGGTGTCTTATGTGGCTGAGCATCCACCAAGCACAAGAAAGCACCCAAAAATGTAGTGACAATTTTTTTAAAAAAATAGTGAGGACTCACTATACTCAGTGGCCAAGAAATCCTGATTTGACTGGGTAGGTTGATAAAATTACCAGTTTGGTAGATGAAGGGAATGCTGTGGATATAGTATATCTTGATTTCAGTAAAGCCTACGACAAGGTTCCCCATGACATTCTTTCAAACAAGCTTGTAAAATGTGAGCTAGACAAGGTAACTGTTACATGGATTTGTAATTGGTTGACCGGCCGCACCCAAAGGGTGCTCAACAATGGCTCCTTTTCAACCTGGAAAGGAGTGACCAGTGGGGTCCCACAGGGTTCTGTCCTGGGCCCAGTGTTATTCAACATCTTTATTAATGACTTGGATGACAGAATTGGGGGCATACTTATCAAATTTGGAGATGACACCAAATTAGGAGGAGTAGCCAATACTCCAGAAGACAGGATCGAAATTCAAAATGACCTGAATAGACTAGAAAGCTGAGCCAGTGCTAACAAAATGAAATTCAATGCAGAGAAATGTAAGGTACTGCACTTAGGGTGCAAAAATGAAATGCACAGATATAGGATGGGGACACGTGGCTGAATGAAACTATGTGTGAAAGGTGAACATGAGTCAGCAGTGTGATGCGGCAGCTAAAAAGGCCAATGCTATTTTAGGCTGCATCAATAGAAGTATAGCGTCTAGATCAAGGGAAGTAATAATGCCACTCTATTCTGCTTTGGTCAGGCCCCACCTGGAATACTGTGTCCAGTTCTGGGCACCACAATTCAAAAAAGATGTGGAGAAACTGGAGCATGTCCAAAGGAGGGCAACTAAGATGGTGAAGGGTCTGGAAACCATGCTTTATGAGGACCGCCTTAGGGAACTGGGGATGTTTAGCCTGGAGAAGAGAAGGTTAAGAGGTGATATGATAGCCCTGTTTAAATATTTGAAGGGATGTCATATTGAGGAGGGACCAAGCTTGTTTTCTGCTGCTGCAGAGACTAGAACGCGGAACAATGGATGCAAGCTGCAGGAAAAGAGATTCCACCTCAACATTAGGAGGAACTTCCTGACAGTAAGTGCTGTTCGACAGTGGAACACACTCCCTTGGAGTGTAGTGGAGTCTCCTTCCTTAGAGGTCTTTAAGCAGAGGCTGGATGGCCATCTGTCAGGGATGCTTTGATTGGGAGTTCCTGCATGGCAGAATGGGGTTGGACTGGATGGCCCTTGTGGTCTCTTCCATGATTCTATGATTCTAAGGAAACAATGTGGGAGATGAAATGAAAAGGAGTATCCCCAAGGATGGTATGAGTAACTAGGGCTGCATCTGCACTGTAGAAATAATCCATTTGACACTGCTTTAACTTCCATGACTCAATGATGTGGAATTCTGGGATGGGCAGTTTGTTGTAGCATCAGAGCCATCTGACTGAGAAGGCTAAATTACTCACAAAACTACAAATCCCAGAATTCCATAGCACTGAGCCATGGCAGTTAGAGTAGTGTCAAACTGGATTATTTCAGCAGTGTGTGGATGCAGCCTCTGATACTAAAGCAGAAAACTTTACACTGGAACATTTTGTTGCAAGTTGTACTTGTAATATCTGTAGCTTTGGAAAGCTTGCAGCTAGGGAAAATACAGAGTGACAGTTGCACAAATTCTCTGGATTGAAGCCATTTTACTTTCCATACATCTTGCATATTTCTGTTTAGGTTTTGGATAGTAGGAAGCCTACTGGCGGGAAACTAGAAGTAAAAGTGAGACTCAGGGAGCCACTTAGTGGGCAAGATCTTCAAACAGTTACAGAAAACTGGCTGGTCCTTGAACATTAATTCCATCTAAGGTAAGAACATCTGTATTTTCCATGTACATCACTATTTGGCATGAACTGTCTCAACTGGATAATCAAACAATATGTTTCTGATAAAAAGCAAAGTACAGTAGGCCCTCTGTATCCGTAGACTTGCCATCCACGGATTCCAGCATCTGAGGATGGCAAGCCTGTGGGAGAGGCCAGTGTGTTTGTTCTGTAGTTTGTAAGACAATCAGAAACAAAATGATTAACAAATGTTAAGAGTTGTGGCCCTCATTTTTATAAAAACAATGACTGGAATCAATTCACCTTTAAAATGTCATACTTGTTAGCATTTCATGCATAGCCTCTAAAGTTTATATTAGAAAGCTACAAAGATAGTGTACTACATAGTCATAACGGATTCTGAGTTTCCATTTATTATTACATTTGTTGTTGTCATTGTGTGTCTATGTTGTTTCCATGTTATGGTGGCTCTAAGGTGAATCTGTCATGGGGTTTTCTTGGAAAGATTTGTTCAGAGGTGATTTTGTCTTTGCCGCCTTCTGAGGCTGTGTGTGAGACTTAGCCCAAGTCACCCAGTGGGTTTCTGTGCCCAAGTGGGGGTTTGAACTCTTGTTCTCCAGGGATGCAGCCCAATGCTCAAGCCACTACACAACTAGCTCTTATAATATTTAATGCTGCACTTTCCTACTATGCCACTAAAACCATCTTCAATTTATATTCCATCTTTACAGATCCAGGAATGCAAAAAGCTGCAGAATGGACTTTATAGACATGAGAGGTTCTGCAAGCACCAAAGATGTTCAATGAATGCACTACTGAACATAACATCTTTATTTTCATAACTATCATATAGTATGAGTTGGTAAGCTTTGTAAGTCTACTATTAGGAATTAAGGTACTGATGCACAAAGATGGACTGATCTATCTTAAGCCTTCTTGAGACTAATATCAGTACTACATGAATGTTATTTGTTAACTGACTGCTGACATGCAAAAAGAGCATGTTAGCAGAAGCTGACAAAAAGTGTTGTTTTAATGAGTAGTGGTATATAAAAATGTGCTGCAGAAGTAGAGGTTTATCATGTAACTTTCAAATAAGAATGTGCATTTCCTAGCTATGGAATAAATTCTATTCTTGCTTACAGAGGAGTTAAGTTAAACAGCTATTACTGTTAACAGCCTGTATGTCTGTTTACACTGCCTACAACAAAGGATTTGTTAAGCTTACATCTCTTCCCACCTACCTGGTTATTCTAATTACTGTAGATTAGAATAACATGAGCATGAGTATTTTGAAAGGGGTCTGTATCATGTGTGACAGAGAATCACTGACTTTTAAGAACACATTTTACTTGTTTAATTTTTTCAGCTAAAAGAGAACTAAAGCTTTCTACTGCTTATAAAGAGTTTGATAGTCACAGCATTTTGATTTTGTTTCAGGAAGTTGAGATTCTTAATAGTTTAAATGAAAAGGTAACAGAGATTCTTACCTGTTTTATAGCATGTGAAACACACAAAGCTTGGGGTCCAAATTGCCTACCTTTATTCCAATTTCATGGGCTATGGCAGGGGAGTTGCAGAAGATTTTCACAGTAAATGTGTGACTTCATGAACCTAAGTCTGCCATAGCAGACAACATATGTTTCTGTCTTAAGTGGATGGAGACAATACAGTATTCAGTTTTTAATTTTAATAAATTTAATATACAAAACTACATGTTGAAAATAAAAATATAATATGCAGTCTTTTGCAGTGTTAACTGAATTTTAAAAGTACATTTTTCTTTAAACAAGTACTCATTTCTTAACAATATGGTAATCTTAAGGTCATTTTAAAGGCTATGGTTGAAGCAAACCAGTCAGTCAATAGCATTTTGCACAAACATAACCCAAACAAATGATTTTCTGCAGGGGAAAAGAGCAAGAAAAATTAAGGGGTTTTTCCTTCCTAGATCAGTAACTTTTAAGCAAAACTAAGTTACTGAAAAAGCTGGTTCTACTGTGAAACTGGGATGGTATCTTTTGGAAACTACTGCAGCTAAGTTGCTAATTTAAATTGATGTCGGAGATTCTACCAGATAACTCAGTGCTGTCACAAAAGGAAGGAAATCCTAAAAGCAATTTGAGTTTATATGCAAGGAAAAGAAACACAGGAAACAAGTTTCTTTAAACTACTGAGAATCCTTTGTGTTGCAAAGGATTTCACAGGTGTCTACTTATGCCTGACCCATAACCATGACAGAATATTCAGCACCTTTTGCAGGTTCCACATGGCCTCAGAGCTGTTTTCAGACCAAGTGGCCAGCAATTAATTCAGTAAAACTTAATTTTCTACTTAGAAATGAGATTTATTTTGTCTAGCCTTCAATTTGGGTCCCCGAGCTAACACCTTTGTGTCCTTCAAGGCTTAGTTGCAGTTTATAATAGGCTGTGTTGCAAGGATTTTACTAACCACAGGCAAGCAGTAGCAACTGGCTCAAAAATGAGCTTTGTGTATCTTCACTATACTTCTCTACCTACAGAGAAAATGTAATTTGTGGTATGTGTGTCTCACAAATGAGTTGTTATATACATCTGCTTGCTTAAAAATGCAAAAGGGCTGTAACAAGTGCTATCTATCTTTTTCACTAAACAATCACAAGCTTGCCCCTGCTGTTCTACTTTTTAGGCTTGTATTTAAACACTTAAATCTATTATCCCTTTCTACATGTGTGACAACCCATCTTAATGGCAGCAGTTTGTCTGCTTGAAGCCTAAATTTGCCTTCCCACTAGTTATGGGATTCTCAGGGGTAGAAACTAGATTTAATAGAGATGTGTTCACATTCTTTTGCTTACTGTCCTTGCCAGCTTCATATGCTGCAGCAAGATGGATCAAGCTGCCCTCCTGGTGAATGTCAGTGTTTGGGGAGGCAGAGCACAAGCTTTCCAGTCTGATGTGAAAGCAAAACATGCAACAGCCACCAAATTGTTATAGTTCTCACAGGCTAGCTTAATGTGGTGCTGCTATTATAAAGTGTTACATAAGTGCAGGCGTAATGGGAGGGCTAATGTAAGTACAGTGCACACCAATCAGGAAAACCAGGAAAGGATGTTCCCATTTTTAAAAAAGCAGGACCAGCTGGAAAGAGAACAGCAATTCCATGTAACTGCTCTTTAAGGCTAACAATTCTCATGCCTGTAAAAGGTTTGTTTTTCTTTTTTTCTCAAAATTCACAATGGCAGATGTTTGCCAAGTTATTAGTCTGAAGTAGGGACAGTTTCACAGTCAAAGAAAAAGAAGGTAAAACTATCCTATTTATACACACAAAACTGCAAGCTTCATTTACATACAGCTTTTAGAGAGATTGCTGCTTTGTTTGGGGCAGACGTTAAAAGGTACCCTCAGTCATGCTGCTTTCTTTCTGTACACTTATATAGAATATCCCAACCTACCTTGGAGGTACTTTGACCAATAACCTGGTCAAAATAATGTAAACGATTCATTTTTAATGTGTAGAGAAAATAACCATAAACGGCAGTCAATATAATGAGGTCAGAATGGAGGTCTTGATTGTTTCTTCATAAGAAGTTCATCTAAACACACTAAACTTTGACATTTTGTTTCCTTTTATTTACTCCCCAGTGATCTCTGCACCTGTTTCAGCATTGAATACATGACCACACTTGTCTCAAAACATGACCATTATTTGTTTCTAATCTGTAACAGAAGTATATTAACTGCAAAGATAGCATAGCCATTTTGAAGTATAGAAGCTGCCCTGATCCTGTTTGTTGACAAATGCATAGACGATTCAATTATGGAGCAACTGTTCTCACGCCCACACCCACACCCCACATAATAGTGTCAACAAAAAGCTTAATTTTTCCAGTTTTAAAGTGCAAATGATTCAGACAGAACTGCTGCTGGAACAGAAAATGAACTCCTCTTATGAGATGTTTTCCAAAATATAAAATATAAGCTCCATTATCACTGGGCCCTCACTCAGCTGGCATGCCCCTCCATGAATTACTGGAACTAAGGCACTGTCCAGGTCATTCATGTATTGAGCAGGCAGGGGCTGACCATTGCTCCCAGCCTGATAGCCAACCTACAAAAAACACAATAAAAAGGAAACAGTGTTTTACTATATGTTCAGTAATAAAACACCAATATTTAACTTTCTTTAAAAATCAAAGGATGAAACAAGGATAAAAGCAGGTCAATATTGAAAATGGAGGCTGGGAGGAGCTCTACCACAAACTCCTACAAATATAGATACTCTTATGATCACTGAGAAGAATGTTTTGCAAAGAATAATAAAACAACATCAGTTGTTTTCACATGGAGACAAAAAAGGGGTCCATGATATAAATATCATGGAATTAAGGGTGGTGTTGGACTGTCTGCAGAGGAAATTTTCCTCAGTTACAGCACCAGCCAATCTTCAACAGCTGGCCAAAAAGGAGTATGCTGGTACCCTTCTTCATCCCAGATTTAACATTTAGGCCCCAACAAATCTCTGCTTAGAATATGTGTATTAGATGTCTAACATGCCAATCCAATCATGGCAACAACACTTAGATATATCAAATAAAGCAAATTACACAACCAGTTACTGAAATATAAAGAAATGTGCTCAATATTTAGCCATGGAACACTAAGCCAAAAATAGTAGTCTCATATCATTTCCAGAAAGTGATCAAATTCTTGATTTTGAACTTCCTGGCCTTCACAAGGAAAGACCATTATTATTTCCAGACTAGAAAGACTGGATTAGATCGTAGAAAAAGATATGAAGGTTGCAGAAATTCCTACTAAATTCACTGTTAGTTCCAGATCCATTACTGTTCATGGAAAACCAAGTTTAAAAATATCTAGTTGTGGGTTATATAGCACTTTAAAATATACACATAATTTTAGAAATTATAGACCACCTAGGGGCCGAACAGATGGCCCAGAAAAACTGGCTTCCAGGAGGCTTGAGGGCATGGCATTTTGACAGCACACACCCCCAAGATGCTAGAAATTGTGCTGGGTGATCAGATTGAGGCAGCTTCAAGCTGATCTGAGAGTGTGACATTTTGACAACGCATGCTCCCAGAGTGCCCAGAAGCCACCCTGGAGTTGCATTGAAAACCAGCCAAAAAAGGAGCTGATCCATTTCTAATTGCTCTGCGAGTGGGATAGATTGGGTCTGCAGTGTGTATTTGCTCCAGGGCAGCCCCAATCCACCATTTTGGGGCAGTCTGTTTTGCCCCCCAGTTTTGGTTAGATATAAAAAGTATGTTTTATATGAGGATGAGCAAAGTGCAGCCTGTGAACTGCATACGGCCTCCCAAGGTTTGGTAGGCCTCAGAGGTTAATTTTTTTTCATGGTGGGGGTGTAGCACTCCAAGATTTCATAGGAAGGGCTAAAGTAGCTCCCCAGTGTTCCATAGATGCCCTACCTTAGAGATCTACTTTAGATCAGTAATCCCATTTCCAGTCTTGAGAGCAAATAGTAAGACCACTATTTGAATTTAAAATTGTAATCATGCCAAAGGAATAGTAGTTTATTAAAAGTCTGTTGGCACCAGAAGTGTAGGACACTCTACCTAATGAAGCAGATTCTAAGGTACAACTGGAATTTTTTTTTATATTAAATGAATGTAGAGTAGCATTTAACATGGATAAAAAATGTTCTCTCGTAAAAGGCTGCTCTGGAGTAGTGGGGGAGACTTTGGAGAAACAAAAAAGACAAGCAATCCTTTCCTCCAAGGGAGAGCTTACAGTGGATCACCATACACTTGTGTGAACAGAAAGAGCCATTCATGGAGTTACTAATCTGGGCCCAAGCCTATGCTGGTGATCAAAAGGAGATGGAGAAGTGATTTATGCTTCTTTCAGCTTACTCAACTACCCTTACAAAAGTGGTAATTTTGCTACCAGAATTGTTTTTTTACTTACTTGATCAGCATCAAGTGTAACTCGGAGACCCAACTTGGTCATCCCATCTTCTTTCAGCAGCTTCAAGTGAGGACACAAGGCCAAACAGAAAGCCTTAGCCACATTTTCAGTCAGTCGGCTGTGATCTGCTGGGTCACTTAGGCCATTATGTTGGTCATCATTTTCCAAAAAGAAAACCTAAACAGAAAAAAGGACTCATATATTACTCATATATATAGTCTGTTTCTGCATTATAACATTAGTCTTACAACTAGAGAACACAAGGAGATAACAAGCAATTTTTCTAATTCATACATTTTGAATATTCAGCAGATTGTAATTCCAGTTCACCGTTTTCTTCACAACTTAAACAAAAAGCTGGTTATATTTAAGAGTAAAAAACTATGTGAAGTTTCTAACCATACCGGCAGCATTAAGAAAGGCAAAGAGGAAAAAAAAACCCATCCAGAATAATTAGTTGAATAATTAGTTAAATAATTGACCAATAAATACATCAAGGTAGATAATGGAAATAATTTTGAAAAGTAACCAGTAAGGGCTGTTAGCACCTGGAACAACAAAACATCTTTGAATGAAAGGTAAGCTTGTAACGTTTTATCTTTACAAGTTACCACGTTGGCAAAGTATTGAGGCCATTCTAGAAAAGGTAGAAACCACATGAGACTCTCCAGGAATATGTTCCCATTTAACACTGGAATGTTTGGTGGATGTTAAGTGTTGTCCTTTTCTGGCTTCCGACAAATAGATTTTGTAGCTAAGGATGAAATTTGTTTTGATCAATGCAGCTAGATGAGTTACATCATGTTGAGTCATAGTCATGCTACAGCCTTTCTGTATCATACAAAACCATTTCATTTTCTCACCTCTGTCCACCTAATAACCTTCCCATTTGCTTTATATTCTGAGCCATGAAATATCTTCACACTTGTGATAGACTCCATAGATCTGCCATCAATAGGACTCACAACACTAGAAAAAAGATGGATTAAACAACTTTGTTAGCAAAATACTTCCTTAACTCTAATGCCTAGTTAATTAGACTAGAGATCTAGGTCTGAAGACAATGTGAAACAAGCTCACTCACCTAAACAAATGTAAGCATCAGAAGAAACTGATACACAGTAATCTGAACAATTAAATTGGTTATGTGTGAAGGGAAGCTTTTTCAGAGACATAAATAATAGAATATTCGGTATATACACATTCTGGATCACACTATTTCTGATCACATCAAATTTTACAGGTGTTAATGGTGGCTCTATTCAATATTTCTAACCTAGATACTGTAAAAACAAGAGATGGAGGAATATGGTAACATTTCTCTGTGTAGAGAGCAACATTCTGAAGGACACAGCTTATATCTATGGAAGCTATTCACATAAACTTGAACCGTGATTTTTCTACAATCCGGATCAAACAATCCAGATCATGCAGAGAGGAGACTCGCTTTGGAGAATTACCCTTCATGTCCTGGGGTGATGAAAAAGGAGTAGCCCTAGCACGTTCCTTATCATCATGTGCTTATTGTACCCTGATCAGGAATTTCTGAAAAGGCTAGTGTTCAAAGTTGTACAATGCAAAGACAAAGCCAATCCCCAGAACCATTACAATACTGTTGCAATAAATTTTAGGGTAATGTTGTGGACACTACGTAGACATTACACTTTATCTAAAAGCTCCACACAAGTATACATTAAATGGCCATGTTGGGAAACCTTTCTCATGATATTCCAATACTAGTAATCCCATATAGTGTAGAAAGGTACCATTATATACACAGAATAGGATGTCATTGTTTGCAAGAGTTTGGGGACCACGGCACTTCTCTGCCTCACACATGCAGTATATTACAGATGGCAGGGAGACAGTGGTGCTCCCTGCCATTTCTCTGGTGGCTCAGTGGTTAAATGCCTGTGCTGCAGTCACTCACTCACAGCTACAAAGTTGTGAGTTTGATTCCAGCCAGGGGCTCCAGGGATGACTCAGCCTGTCATCCTTCCAAGTTTGCTAAAATGAGTACCCAGCTTGTTGGGGGAAATTAGCTTACACATTGTAAACTGCTTAGAGACTGCTTATTTCAGTATGAAGGGGTATAGAAATGTAGCTGCTATTGCTAGTTTCTCACAGCATGTCTACATTACATTTATATTATTTTCAGAAGGTTGATGAACATGTGATTTCATACACCAAATGTTTACTGTAGAAACTCATGTAAATAATTGCCATACAATTATGTTATCAGGAATAGGTTGGCTTCAATACTGTTAACTTTCAACATGTTACATTAGGCTTTTCTAGAGTAATGTAATGGAGGGGGGGGGGAGGATATGTAAAGCATCCATTCTGAAGGATAAAAACATGCACATTTGGAGCATCATGTCAGCCAGTATGTTTTATCAATTTGGTTGAAGATGCTAGTCCAGAAATACACTGTCCAACAGGACTTGTGAATAAGATGCAGTGAAAACATGGGCAGAAGAAACTACTCATTCTCCTTTCCAAACAAAATGCACTATGAGCTGTGAAAGTAAAAGAACAAGTATATCTATAACTGTAGTTCTTTAAGTGGTCACCTGACCTCACACAACTGGGTTATCCTCCATCTGGGGGCTTCAGCGGGAGTCCCTTATATAAGGCTGTCAAACTCTTTTAAATGCTATACAATGCTTCAAAAGAAGCACTGTGCAGGTGGAGGATAACCCAGTTGTGCGAGTCATAGACCACAAACCAAAACCAAATAAACTCATGCAAAAGATGCTACATGGATACTGCTGTATTACCCCTTGTTGAAGTTCTTGTCATCATCCACCCACTGAATGTACACATGCTCTTGAGGCTCTTCAGCATCTATTTTACCACAAGCAATAGTGAAGTCTTTCATCTCCCTCAAAGCCTGCCTCAAGGAGTCCATGTTTTCAGCTGTTATTTGGACCATGACACCATCTAGGTAAGAAAAAACACCATTGCTAAAAACAGCCCCAAACGATGTTCTTAAACCAGTGACCAAACATACAGTGATTAAGAACATGTATCATGTCAGATTAATACTGTAATCATCTAGGTTCCATGACAAAATTTTGGCAGGGGGTTGGGATTTTGAGTTCTGGGTTTCTCATTCCCCTTGGGGTTTAACATGTATACCAACATAAGCAATCATTGAAGGCTAGAGGGAAGTACTAGCACCTCAGAAGACTTTGGAAGGCAGACCCTGTACTGCATTTCCTCCAATAAATAAATAATCCAACTTTTTGCCCCTAAAACCCTCTAGATAGCAAGGGGGCATTTTCTCCTTGTCTTAGCCCCCCACCCAAAGCTGGTCCATATTAGGCACAGGAGAGGCCTTTTTTTATTTTTTTACAATCAAGTGAACAGACACCTCTCTGTTCACCTCCTGTTTCAAAACAATGCATCTTGGGTGTGACCTGATCCACAGGTAGACAAAAATGTTCGCATCCTCCTGAGAGGGTATTTGAAGAGGAAAATGTTTTTGAACTTTTTATGACCCCATAGGGCCCACAGAAACAGCCCTGGGGTCACATGCAACCCATAGGCCACAGCTTACCCAGCCCAATGTACACAAGCTGCATATTAGTAAATCAATGCATCTGTGGTTTAGGCCACTGTGCTATGGGCTCCACACATATAGGCCTCTATACAAACATGAAACCAAAACCAGCAACATCAAGCACAGGTGAAATAGCACAATCTCACCTCCCCTCCCCACTAGCCGTGTATTTTCCAAGTGTTCAACATAGCCTCAAGTGTTCAACTCTTCTGTTACTGTAGCCCCTATGTAAGCTTTCCACCAAAAGTGTGCATTGTTGCAGAAAATAAAACTAAACTATGACATGTTGCCTGCAAAAATATTACAACTTAGATTTCCCCTTTTTTCAAATATCCCTAATTTGTGACTTCTTTCAATATTCTTCAGACTTCACAAATGAAGTGTTTTAAAGCTAAATTTTCATAACTGTCATGCACATAAGAAGTACCTGACTCCTTTAAAAATAAAACACACATCTCCACTTGGACATTATTTATTGCTTTTCTATTCTGTTCAATAATAATTCATTCTGAGTGGTTCACAAAACAAAGATTAAAATCTTAATATCCAGTAACATAATAGAACAAAGTACACCAAGTTGCTCCCTCTGGTGGCATACGCTGAAAGCCGCCCCCGAAGAAGTAATGGGGCGCTGCACCATGGGCATAAGCCCCATTATTCTTAATAGGGCTCCACCATACATGGGATTTCCTTTATGCAGGGTGTCTGGAACCGATCCCCATGTAAGGGAATGGCCCGCTGTAAAATACAAGACCATGCTAAAACACCTAGGAAAGGAAAGTAACAGCGGAGGACAGCAGCAGCGTCGCAATTTTCCACTGCTGACATGTATTCTCAGCTTCAGAGCCAGTTCTGGTGCATACTTACACACCTTCCCTTTTTGTTTCTTTGAAGTTGTCATCACTTGGGGTTTGTGGCACTAAAAATTCTAGTTGAACAAGTATTTGGTTTAAAAATAGAAACACAATGTTTTGTAAACAATTAAAGTCCTAACTACCACCCAAGCTGTGTTCTACCAAAGAAAAAGTACAAGCCCTTGAAAGATGACTTAAATCTTACCTTCTACAATACTGGATTTTGCAAGATAGCCTGAAGAAGATTTTAAAGCTCCACTAAATACAAAGAAGCTGGCCCCCGTCACTGAAACAATGAAAAAACCATGAATTTATACTGTATGTATGATACGGGTTCCAGAATTACATGAGCAGGAGATGCAGGTTGAGTATCCCTTATCTGAAATGCTTCAAAATCCAACACTTTTTTCATGGGTGGCTGAGACAGAGACACCTTTCCTTTCTGATGGTTCAATGTACACAAATGTTTTGTCTACAAAATTATTTTAAATGTATAAAATTACATTCAGACTATGTTTACATGAAACATAAATGAATTTCATGATTATGTTTAGGTTTCATCTCCATATATGCAAATATTCCAAAATCTGAAACACTTCTGGTTCCAAGCATTTTGGATAAGGGATACTCTACTTGTAAATGGCAACATATTAAATTTATGCAGCCACTAATACCCAATGCTTGAACAAACCTTAGTTTAGGCCAGGGGCAGGCAACTGTAGGGGGCATGGGGGCAGACTGTCTTCCCCTGGGACACTCCTGGGACCAAAACAAAAAACTGCCAGAAATGATTAAACAAAACCTGAAATGCTCAAATGTCCACTTCTGGTTTTGGGAAAAATATTTTGGTATTAAACACTGTAGGGGACCAACACACCCTACTTAAAATATCAAATACCATACCTGGAGACTTCTGGGGGTGGAAAATCAGTGTTTTAAACTATAAAAAAGGGCAGTCTCATGAGCCCAGAGAAATTAAGGGCTACAAAAAAGTTGGGGGCATACTTTGCTCATTCCTCTTTCAAGCAATTATTTTTCTAAGCCAGGCGAAATACCATCACAAGCTGAAAAAGAAAACCCAATTTCAAGTAACACAAGCAAGGTGTGTTGCTGTCTTTATAAAGATCTCCTTCCTAATTATAACTTAAACATTACAGAATGGTAGGGAGAAAGCAAGAAGTACAAGGTAAGCAAAACGCAGACTGAAGTGCAGTTTCATAATGATGATAATGTTGCAATCCAAAAAGCTGAGGAGTTAAATCCATTTTTCTTCCAGCATCATGACAGAGCTGGTTCAAGGTTACTCACTTTTGCCTACAGCCCATGGCTTTCTTTTTAGAAGGAAGTACAGGTTGCTTACTTTTAACTGTGTTTCTTCAAGTGGACATCTGTGCCCTCACACAAGAGGGTACTGCGCCTGTGCAGAGACTCATATGGATAGCTGAAAAGCTGAGCAGATTGGCAGTAGTCCTGCCCCCCATTCCCTGAGCATGCCCAATCCCGCCAATCTAGCTTCTCCTTCAGTTCAAGTCCGCAGCAAAAGAGCAGGGACTTGACTGAGGGGAGGTAGGGTGGAATTTGTGTGAGGGCACAGATGACCACTCAAAGAAGGACAGGTTGCTTACCTGTAACAATATTTCTTCGAGTGGTCATCTGTGAATACATACAAATGGTTCTACTGCGCCTGCGCAGTCGAATTCGGAACTCTCTGGAATCACTGGGCAAAGTAGAGCTTGCAACCTTTTGCAACTTTTTGGCGTGAATCCAGAAGGTGAATCCAGCGGCGGTGGCACGTCTAAAAGTGTTGTGACAGGTGGAGGAGAGCTGGAGAGTGTGTTCCTCCCTGTTTGTTGATGTAGCAGACAGTGGTTGTATTGTCTGACACCACTTGCACAATTCTGCGAAGGAGATGACATTCGAAGGCCCAGAAGGCTTTGATAACTGCTAAGCGTTCCAGAGCATTGATGTGCAGCTCTGACTCTTCTAGGGACCATTGGCCTTGTACACGAAAGTTCTTGTAATGGGCACCTCATCCTGTCATAGATGTGTCTGTGGTGACCATCCTAAAGGGTTCTGGGGTTTGAAAGGCATCCATCTGAGGATGTTGGAGGGAACTAGCCACCATTTGAGGTAGTCCCAGACATGAGAGGGGATCGAGAGCCTCTTGGACTGGCTGTCGTGGAGGTGGTCGAATGCAAATAGGAACCACTCCTGGAAAGGTCTGAATCTCAGACGTGCAAAGTAAGTAACTGTTGTTGTGGAGGCTAGGTAGCCCAGCAGGCATTATATGGCTTTGCCTTTGGCTGAATAGTGGTGAGGACATAGTGGAGATGGTCCCAGAGGGCTTCTGCCTTTCTGGTTGGAAGATAGGCTCGCGCCATGATGGAGTCCAGAGAGGTGCCTATGTAGTCTTATCACTTTCACCGGTCGAAGAATTGACTTGGATGGATTGATGGTGAGTCCCAAGTCGGTGAGAAGAGAAAGTGTAGAGTAAATGTCCTTGAACAGCTGTGTCGGGGAGGATGACCCCAGCAGTCATTTGTCGAGGTAAGGAAAGATCTTTATACCTCACAGTCGAAGGTGGGAGATGACCACTGCCATACATTTTGTAAAGACTCGAGGAGCAGTGGAGAGGCTGAAAGGAAGTATGGTATATTGAAAGAGATCTCCATTGACAGCGAAGCAAAGGAATTTCCAATGTTGGGGCCTGATGGCAATGTGAAAATAAGAATCCTTCAGATCAATGGATGTGAACCAGTCCCCTCGATGCAGGAACGGAAGGATGGACTGCGGAGTCACCATCTTGAACTTGCGAGGTGTGGAGAAAGAGTTGACGCCTCTCAAGTCTAGTATGGGACGAAGACCACCACCTTTCTTTGGCGCCGTAAGTATTGAGAGAAGTAGCCTTCTAGTCTGCAGCTGGTTGGTATCTGCTGAATGGCTCCTTTGTCGATAAGGGAGGAGATCTCCTCTAGAAGAGGAGGGGAAGGGGGATTAGAGCAGAAAACCCCACTTGGTGGAATACTTGAGAACTCTATGGCGTATCCCAGGCAGATGATGGTGAGGACCCAAGAATCTGAAGTGATTGTCATAGAAGCGGTGAAGTCTGGGGACGTGGTGAGAGAGAACAGGGTATGACAGGCAAAACACTGGTGTCGCTCCCGAAGACCCGTCAAAAGTGGGATTTAGAGGAGGAGGACTTCTTGGAGGATTGAGACTGCTGATGTTGTTGGCCTTGATGCTGTTGCTACTGTTGCTGCTGCTGTTGTCTAAGGAGCCTTCTAGAGTATTGTTGAGGAGAACCCCTATAGCCAGAAGGCGTGCCCGAGTGAGTAGCTTGAAGAGGCAGGTCTGCTTCCTCAGACAGGTCTGTGGACCCCAGCCAGGCAAATCTGCGTAGAGCCACGGCTCCCGACATGATCTTACCCGAGCAGTAGACCAAATGTCTCGCCGAGTGGACTTGTTGAGCGACAAGTGAAAGAGCCTCGGCGTAGAAATCAACAGCCACTGATTTCTGTTCCGGAAGAAGGGGATGAACGATGCCGTCTTGTCCCATAGGAACTTCTGATACCCTGCCATGCAAGCCTGCATATTGGTGACTTTGGTGTTGAGAGCCGCAGAGGTGTAAAATCTCCGGCCAAAGATGTCCATACGCCTTCCATCCTTGTCCACGGTTGCAGAATGGTCTTTGTCATAAGACGTGCAGGTGGATTCAACCACTAATGAGTTGGGAGCCGGTTGGTTGAAGAGAAAGGGGGTGTGTGTGTGTCAGACTGCACCCTATACATAGAGTCCAACTTCTTGGATGCTGGTGGCATAGAGGCTGGTTTGGTCCAGGAAAGGGCCACGATGTCAGCAAAAGATGCCAAGAATGGAATCCCAGCACGTTGGGCTGGTCTTTCGAACAAGGCATGTATAGGGTCTCTCGGCAGTTTAGGAGCCTGGTCTGCTTGGAGGCCAACCGCCTTAGCCATCCGATCTACAATGCCCGAGAAAAGATTGACGTCCTCGATAGGGGAATGAGTCTTTCACCTCCTTGTTAGGAGAGGAAACGACAGGCACAGGCCCGTTCGCAGGCTGACTCCTCGGTGGAATGAGTCATAGCAGCCACAGGTGAGGACGGGCTGTGAGCCACAGTTGGTAGTAAAGGAGGTGTTGACGTTGGAAGTGCCAACGCTAAATGCCGAAGAGACAATAGACACTATGGACATCAATGGAGCTGGCATCGACGTCGATGTTGACATCGGGGCCGTTGTCAAGAGCGGCATCAAGTCCGGCGGCCTCACCACTGTAGCGGTGGTGAGAGGCAGCGGTGAGGGAGCTCTGGAATGCTCATAGTCATCGACTGGGGATCGAGATTGAGATCAATGTCGGAAATAAGACTCGAAATGTGGATCTCTATAGTAGTACTGGTCTCTATAAGATGGCAAGTAGGAATGGTAAGAAGGATGTCTCTCTCTCCAATAATCTTTGGCTGATGTCGAGCGACGTAAGAGGCTGAGGAGTAAGGCGAGTCCAAGAGGCATCAGGGACCTCTGAGGTGACCTCTGACAAGGAGAAGGCGGAAACTTCAGCCTGCAAATGCTTAATGGAGTAGCCAGAATCTCCTAACGAACCGTCGCCGAAGGTGGAGGTATAGGCGAGACCGTCGATGTCGGGAGTGACACAATCTGAGACGGTGCAGGCAATGGTGCCGACACTGCAGTTGAGTCAAGAGCCTCCAGTGCCAAGTCTAAGACAGTGACCGGGACTGGGGCAGAGAGGTCAGACGACGACGTCGAAGAAGGCATGAGAAAGGCCATTGCGGAGTCGATCTGGGCAGCCGCCAATGACACCGAGGCCAAAGCAGAGGCCTGGATGGTGGTAAGAGAAGGAACCTCCTTGGCCTTATGCTTCTTCTTATGTTTGTCACCATCATGATGCGATGACCTCTTCCTGGCCTTTTGTGACACTGAAGGTACCTCCTGCGGAGACTGACTGGAAGTCGACTGTGACAGCAGTGTAGAGGGTGGATGTTTTGATGTTGACAAAGTCAAAGTCGAGTGTGTCGATGTCGACACTGAGGCTTTTTGGGAAAGTTTAGGAATCCGCAGGAACTTAGAGATGGGAAGTCTGCCCAGAGGATCTGATTGTAGAGCCGATTTTTGGGCCACTGCTAGAGCTTTTTCCAACAAGAAGGACTGGAGTCTTTTAGCCCTGTTGCGGAGAGTCATTGGAGTGAAGGCCTTACAATGGGCACATCTATCAGGGACATGAGTTGCGCCCAGAGAAAAAAGGCACTTAGAGTGTCTATTATTAAGGGCAAGTTTGTAGGGACAAACAGAGCGTATCTTGAAAAGAGAGGTAGAGGCCATAAGAGGCCTGCAATCAACAGCAAGGGGCCTGTCCAGGCCAAAAAGCCTCACTGAAACTCAAACAGAAGAAAAAGGGCAGCTCAAGGATAAAGAAAAAAAAGAAAAGCTAGAAAAATAGAACAAGAAAAGGGGTTTTAAGGGAGAATTCTACTCAGCCATAGACGAAACTATCAGCAACCCAAAGGAGATCTTTCTCTTGCGGCGGATGAAAGAGAACTGAAGGAGGAGCTAGATTGGCGGGATTGGGCATCTTCAGGGAATGGGAGGGGCGGGGCTACTGCCAATCTGCTCATTTTTTTAGCTATCCGAATGAGTCTCTGCGCAGGCGCAGTACCCTACTGCACAGAGACCACAAAGAAGAAATTCTAAATATCACCTGTATATGATCGCCCAAAATCAAGTTCTTAACCTATGACTTTCTTTAGGAGTTCTGGAGCAAATAAATAAATAAATGTCTAAGAGTCTACAATGGCCCCATATGCTGATGATCAAAGCCAACCATAAGAGTTCGTTTTCAGGTAATTTTCAGTTTGTATTTCAGCAGTGTATTTTACATGGAGATGCCTTTGAAAGCTTGTAAGTTCCGCTGGCACAGATTTCTACTTCCCATCTGTTAACAAAGGTGTTCATAGGATGCATAATACTCTTAGTCTAGCACTGCATAAAGCAAGCATCAAAAAGGCATACTAAAAGCACTTGTCTCTGCAAAGGACATTTCTTATGTCATACACAGCACATTTGTGAAGTGCCAAATTTCTACATGCCTCTGCAAACATAAAGTTCAGTTAGATAAACACTGATATCACTTGCCAAGAAAAAAAATGAAACTTTATTGATCCAACAGCTGAAAATGGAGGGCAAATCAAATGTTTTGACTCAAAAAGTAAAATTACACCATAGCAAGCATCAAATGATGTGTTTTATACACCACTCCAACTCTCTCCCTCTTTCCTGATCTTATGCAACTTCCCATTGGAACCTAGATCTCAGAAAGTGTGGCTGTTCAACTAAGTTAGGATCAGGAATCCTAATTTCACACCATCCCTACCTCCACCTCCACACATGTAGGACAACAACTTTCATCTTTCTGAACAGTATTTGGCCAGGAAGGCTAATTGGGCATTGCACCTGAACAGGGATATTGTATGGCAGCAAACATGAAAAATGGTCATTAAAATGGAGCAAAAAGCCACAGAATTAGCATGCTTACACAAAATCTTCCAGTTATGATAAATTCAGAAAAGTGTGCTCAAGTCTTTATTCTCACCACTATATGACACTCATCAGAAAGTTGAGACTTATTTATAATGAGAGATGAATAGCAACTGAGAAAAAGCCAATAAGAAAATTATGCAAGAAATGCACAATGTATTTTTAAAAAAAACTATATTAGCCAAAATCCTTATGAAGACATACGTTATGCTATACATATGAGCGCACTATATGCAGCTTTCAGCTTATACTGAAAGCCGCATGCCGGAAAAGTAATGGCATGCACACTGCGCTGCACCACATACATGAGCCACATACATTGAAACCAATGGGGCTCAAGCATTTGTGGAATTTCCCTTATGCAGGGGGGTCCAGAATGGATTCCTTGTAAAAGGGAAGAGTGTGTTGTATTTGGAGGTTTGTGAGGTTTTGTTGTGTTGTTGTTTTTTTGAAAATGTGGAACAAATGTTTCCAGCTGATGGTGGTAGAAATGGAGTTCCACATGTGGAACAGTTGCAGACGTGCAACAATATATCTAGAACAGTGTGCCAATGCGCAACGTGTGCTGCCTCTCTGCATTGCAAACTGCACTGTGCAATCTGGTGACAGTTATGCACACTTACCATTTCCCATCAGTTGTCCAATGGTGGGTTTCAATCTAGGGAGTACATAGTGCTAACACAGTGTAACTCTGCCTATTGGTATTTATGTTGTACCGAGAGAATGTAAGATGTAGTCACTGGCAGAAACTCTCACCTTTCCTTGGTTGATTGTGAATACTGATCGCCTGTGTCTGGTAATTCCCATCATCATTCTGCACACATACAAGATGAGAGTCTGCCCTCTCATTGAAACAGGCCCCACCTGCTAGAACATGTTCATTGGACTTGTTCATAGCTTTCATCATCTACAACCAAACCAAAAACATAATATACACCATTATCACTTAGTATCAAACTGCAACCTAAAATCGGGGGGAAAATTGTTGTGGAAAATTAATCCCTGGAGGAAAATATAATCTCTTTACGACATGGTGGGCTCCCTATTCAGCCAAGGTGGACTCCCACTCAGCCAAGAGTGCTGCAACTCTCTAATCCCCATAGCCCTTCCTAATTATGGGCCTGATTTAGCCATTTTGCCACATTTTCAAAAAAATTTGTAATCCCTCACTTTTTTCAGGCCTGGAGAGAACTACTTCCCAGCCAGGAGGAGGTCAGATATTCTGTTCTGGTTACTTCCTGCTTTGAAAAAAGTCCTATGTAGACTGAAGAAAGTACTCAGGAAGCTTAAAAAATGGTGAAGGGAGATACCAAAATGCCCCCAAAATGTGGTGAAACAGCAGCAGAACCTTCTAGAGGCTTGCAAGTGGTAGCACCCAATTTTGTAGGGCAAAATGTGAGTATCTTTGCAGGCTGCAAATATGGCCCAGGCAGGCACACATGGCCCAAAACCTGCAATTTGCTCATCCTAGCTTTAGGCCAATGTGAAACTATCATATATTTAACTACTACTGTATCTAAGCTACTTGCAATTTTTTTTAAGTTACAGTACTAATAAAATCCACTCCCCTTTTAAGAATGTACTTCTCCAAAACAAATAATTGTATAGCAGATTTAGCAGAAAAAATAATTTAAAACTGATCAGTCACATTTACAGAGACATGTCAAATCTTTACTCCAACTTCTCAGATGCGAGCCAAAGCAAAGGTACCACAATTTGTTCAAAGCCAACTCTGTTATTCCCTTTGTGATCATGAAATTTCTTTTAATAAAATAATGGCTGGTTTGCTTCTGAAACTCAAGTGTCATGTATTTATTCATATTACATACCTCATTATATCTGTTGCTGGGAATTTTGATACTGGTTTTCCTCACTTCCATATCAACCACTAAGCCTTGCACGACTGGCAATGTATATTGGTAGTTTCTGAAGTCCTGTCAATGTACAGACCAACTAAAATCACAATTCTGATAAGAGTTTGAGTTTTACCAGAGCAAGAAACATGTATCAGTAAAGAAAAATGATACAGTATTACAAACATTATACAGTGAGCCCTCCCCTTACACAGGGATCCATTCTGGAACCTGGAACCCCCCAGGTAAGGGAAATTCCGCATATGTTCAAACCCCATTGAAATGAATAGGGCTTGTGCACATGTCATTATCCCTTCTGGGGCACACCGGCTTTACTTCCGTCATGGTTTTCAACGTATGCTGAAAGCCGCATATGGCGCGTCCACGTATGATGCGGGCACACTGTATTAGTTCAGTTGCAAAAAAAAAAAAAAGGAGAAGAAAAAAGACTACTGTTTGTTTAATTTTGCTAAGACTACTAAAGGGTACACAACTATTTAGTAGGTCACACAGACTGCCAAAAGTTTAAAAACAAGAACAATTCTGAATATTCAAAATTTCAATTTGCTTATTTTTAATATTAAACAGTGTAGCTAGACCTTCAAACTATTTAAAAGGTGAACTGTTGCTCCTACTGGCTTCTGAGAAAGACAAGCCACTTTGGGGGGGGGGGGGGCAAAAATGGGAATCTGGAGTGGTCAAAGACTGCAAAAACATTATTGAGCAACGCCTATGACTCCAGGGCCCACATTCTGTCTAAAATTGCAGTGGAGAAAGTCAAAGATACTTCAGCTGATGACTAAAGAGACATTACCCATGAGTGAGCAGGAAAGGGTCCACCCAACTGTCACGTATCTCCTACCCATTCCAACACCACCACCCCTGCTACTGCAAATACTGTATCTTCCCTGGAGATGGAGAACACACAACACATTTAACCCAGCTGTATTAACTGTTCACATATTGAGAGGCACAACCCGCAAGATATTTTTTGTGTTCCAGAGGACAACAATGCCCTTTCTGAAAGGTACAAAAAGGACCTCAGGGCACTACAGGCAAGAAAAAATTCATGAACCCCTTATCATCTGTTTCCATGATAATCCTAGATAAGAAATAACATACAACATGATAAAACAAATGGCACACAAACATGATATATTTTCAACATTTATTTATCCACAACTGAATCAACAATCAAAATCCATATGAAAAAGCATGTAAGCTTTTGGATTCAGGAATTGAATTGGTACTCCCCTGTGCAGCAATGACATCAAGTAAATGTTTCCTGTAACTATTCCCTCACATTTCTTTCAAGGAATTTTGGGCCATTCGTCCTTACAAAGCTGCTTCAATTTAGTGACATCTGAGGGCTTCCTTGCTTGAACAGCTCATTTCACATCCTTCCTTAACATTTGATGGGATTTCAGTCAAAACTGTGACTAAGCCATTCTAAAACATCAAGTTTCTTCTGTAGCCATTCTTGACACATCTGTTTGTATGTTTAGGACCACTGTCACACTGAATTAAAAAACCCAGCTTAAGTTCTCGTATGGATGGCCTGACACTCTCCTTTAGAACATTCTCTTACACTGCAAAATTCATACTTTGTGTCATTAACATCAAGTAACCCAGGTACTGAGGCATCAAGCAGGTCCAAATCATGACATTTCCATATATATATATATTTTTAAAAATACTCCCATATGACCTCAATGTTTGGTGTTTTTTGGTCAAACACAAGATTTCTTTCTCTGACTAATTTGTCTAGAGAAAACTGTGCCAGAAGATCTGAGGATCATCCATGTAATATTTAGCAAACTTCAAATAGGCTTTCTAGAGAGGAATAGAGATTTACTCCCAGCTGTCCTCCCATCCATCGCCATTCTTGTTTAGTCACTTTCTAATTACTGAACCATGAAAACTCACGTTAGCCACAATGAGAATAGCCTGCAGAGCCTTAAATGTTATCCAAGAGTTTTAAATGACTTCCTGGGTAATACACTTAAACAGAATTTGTTAAGATAACCTCTCCTAGATAGAGTAACTGTGGTCTTGAATAGTCTCCATGTGTAGATTATGTGCCTCAGTGGTGAAGTCCTAAATCCTTAGACTTGTTTTACAATACTTTCTAGACTGAACAGTGGGAACCTTAGGTGGGAGTGACCATATTCTCCTGGAGTTTGTTATACAGTGGAAAGGAGAAGCCAGACATAGTCAGACAACTTAGAGAAATACTGGGGTTGATCCCATGATCAGGTATACTAAAAGAGAGGGGAGTTCAAGACGGATGGGAGTTTATCAAAAAGGACATAGTGAAGGCACAAATTAAAACAGTTCCAATGAGGAAGAAAAATGGCAGGCATCTCAAGAAACCAGGATGAATGACTAAGGAACTTTCAACTGAGCTAAGTTTTAAACGGAACATGTATAAAGAAATGGAAAAAGGGGGAAATCACCAAAGAGGAATTTAAACAAATAGCGATCATGTGTAGGGGTAATGTCAAAAAAGCCAACAAGCTGGTAAAATGTGGGCTAGACAAAGTAAATGTTCCATGAATTTGTAATTGGTTGACTGGCCGAACCCAAAGGGTGCTCAACAATGGCTCCTTTTCATTCTGGAGAGAAGTGACCAGTGGGGTTCCACAGGGTTCTTTCCTGGCCCAGTGCTCTTCAACATCTTTATCAATGACACGGATGACAGAATTGGGAGCATACTTATCAAATTTGGAGATGACACTAAATTAGGAGTAGCTATTACCACAGAGGACAGGATCAAAATTCAAAAGGACATGGATAGACTAGAAAGCTGGGCCAAAGCTAACAAAATGAAATTCAATACAGAGAAATGTAAGGTACTGCACTTAGGGCAGAAAAACAAAATGCATAGATATAGGATGGGGAACACCTGGCTGAATGCGACTATGTATGAAAGGGATATAGGAGTCCAAGTAGACCACAAGTTGAACATGAGTCAACAGTGTTATGTGGCAGCTAAAAAAGCCAATGCAATTTTAGGCTGCATCAATAGAAGTATAGTGTCTAGAAGATCAAGGGAAGTAACAGTGCCACTCTATTCTGCTTTGGTCAGGCCCCACCTGGAATACTGTGTCCAGTTCTGGGCACCACAATTCAAAAAGGACATTGAGAAACTGGGGCATGTCCAAAGGAGTGCAACTAAAATGATGAACACCTTAGGGAACTGGGGATGTTTAATAAGAGGTGATATGATAGCCCTGTTTAAATACTTGAAGGGATGTCATATTGAGGAGGGAGCAAGCTTGTTTTCTGCTGCTCCAGAGACTAGAACAAACTGCAGGAAAAGAGATTCCAGCTCAACATTAGGAACAGTAAGGGCTGTTCGACAGTGGAACACACTTCCTCGGAGAGTGGTGGAGTCTCCCTCCTTGGAGGTCTTTAAACAGAAATAAATCTATTATTATAAACAGAGGCTGGATGGCCATCTGTCAGGTATGCTTTGTTTGAGAGTTCCTGCTTGGGCTGGATGGCCCTTGTGGTCTCTTCCAACTCTGTGATTCTATGATAACTGCTTTTCTGGGATCTTCAGATCTTCAGCATATGTTTTTGTGGAAACATGTCATGTCATGATCAAAAAATCATGGCATGACATGTTTCCACAGAACCATATGTTAAAGACTAAACTTATGAAGCCTTTTTATCTTTTTATAGAGTGCAGCATACCAAACCCACCACTGCAGATCTACTTAATTATATAAGTATCTGGTTCTAATTATTCTCTTTAATTGAGCAGATGCAACAGAGGGTTTGCATCCTTTTGCAATTACTCTGACTCTCATGTACTCGTTCTTGGCCTGATTTATGGGTAATTTTATTTCACAAGACATAGAATAAGCTAATATAAAACCTAGTGAATATTTAGAAAAGGATTTCACAAAGTAAACCTACTGAATTTCTGCAGTTATCATTAGGGTTCACAAAGTTTTTTGTGCCACTGTAAACCAGGATCCTAACAGAGACAAGGCAAAAAGTACCTTTAAATGTTTAAAAGGTTTCAGTACACAAGTATTCAACAACTATTTGAAAATCCAGTTCATGTCTTCAGAGATATTAAAAAATGCCAAGGTGACTTCTTAATATTTGCTCTGGATTTAAAGGTGACATTTAATTAATTCTAGCATGTTTAATCTAGGTGAAGAATTCTAGATGGTATCGTCTTTTCACAATAACCATATACTTCAATGGGGGAACACTTTTTTTAAAAAAAAAATCATTACTGTAGCAAAAAATGAATCTTGTAGCCATGACTTACTGCAAGGAGATTCATAATTGTGTGTCCAGTCTCTCCAAACAATGGCTTACGGAATCTGACACTGAAAAGTGGGCATGGATACACTAAGAAAATAAAAATGATACAAGAAATCAGCTTCAAATTTATCTTACAAAAAGTTCCCTCAAACTACACTGCAGTTAAAAACTAAATATAAAAAATATCATAAACACAGGGACTTACAAGGAAGATGTATTTTCATACATTCTGGTATCAGTTTGGTTTATGACCATTGCAAAGACAGAATGAAATATGTCTTAAGCTTTCTGTCTTGAGTGCAGAATTTTGCTGAGATAATATGCCTACTGTTTTCAGGGCAACCTTCCATGCTCTTGTTTGCCACAATAGGAAATGTGAGTGCAGTCTAACCCTAAGCCTGACAGTGCATGGGCAACTATATTTTCAAACAATGACAAAGACTCTGGAAATGAGGGTTCAATGCTAGGTTTTGTATACAGTTTTAATTTTAAAGACTAGGTAGGCTTCAGATACTCCTGAAATTTTTGGATAAAGGTACTAATGAGTACAACAACTTTGAAAGTCATGACTACAACAACTGGTTAAACAATATGTCTGTCAAGAAGCAAACTTCACAAATTAATGTGTTTAAACCCTAGAGTGAATTTGGAAATTGTTTATTTTTATACATATACAAACAGCATCTATAAAGAGCAAGCATAAACCAATATAGTTGTGTCTAATATAATGGTTTGGTTGCTAAACTTTTGCTCTGTGAACAGAAGTTTCAATGAAAGAGCTATGGTTAAGCAAAGGTCCCTTCTGTGAACAGAAGTTCCTTCCTTTTTATGAAGCAAGAAGTCAGGATCCAATCCAATGTTACTGGTAACAAAACTGGGAAGTCCACTAAAAGAACTCTTGTTTTTTAGCCTTTCTATAAGTATTATTCTAAAACAATGCCAAGATTCAATATTATTAAGGCAGATCTATATATTTAAGAAAAATAGGACTTACGTCTGTATTCAGCTCCAAGTCTCAGCATCAGTCGGATGGGGAATACTTTGGCCCAAGGAGTCTCCCATTTTTGTATAAGAATCCCAAATAGGTACGGTGGAGTAGGGAGCACCAAGTCCTGTAGTGACTGATACGCAGGAGTAACATACAAAAAGCCACCATGTTCCTTACTGCTGAGAAAACTCTGGCTGAAAAATGAGTGTCCTAAATTGCTTACAACATTTCCTACAAAATCAAAAAATTATAGTTAATAGGCATATATCATCAATAATTAAAGTGAGAATTACAGACCACTACTAGTTAAGAAGAAAACTATTTTTGATAATAAATCATAGTTAACATAAAGGTACCTGCTCACAATGATACACATAACACAAAATTATTTTTACTCAGTTGAAAATAGCATTATTTTTCAAATTCATTCAAAAAAATTCAACATATACTAACTGTTTGTCAATTAAATCTCTACTATTCTGTCTCCAGATGAAGTACATTCAGAAAAACATCACTGATCATGTAACATTAAAAAATATTTGATCCTATTTACTACACTAATCTGATTAATGCATGGCAAAGTCTAACAACAGAACCACAACAGTATTGGAACCAAAGTACAGTGGTCCCCCGGGTTACGAAAGTAATCCGTTCCGGATTACCTTTCGTAACCCAGAAATATTCGCAACCTGGGGGACCGCTTTGTTTGCCGGACCGCGCAGCAAATTTAAAGGGGCCGCGCGGTTTTTTTTCTTCGTACCAAGGGGTTTTTTCCTAAGCCGGGGCCGTTTTTGCGGCCCCGGCTCTTTCGTACCCCGGGGTTTTCGTACCCCAGGGGATTCGTAACCCGGGGTACCACTGTACTAAAATAGTTTTAGTACTAAAGCTAAAACATTTATCTTTTCTCACCCTCTACAACTCTACAAATCTCTACAAATCTAAATTGCTATGGGCAGTGTGCACAAGAATATGCACACATATCCCCTGACATTCTCTCCGGTACTTCAAAGTGACAGAGCTTTAGTTACTGAGTAGTTCAAACATATAATACATCAAATATGAAGAATTACTATTTTTATTTATTTATTTATACCCCGCCCTTCAGCCTTAACAGCTATCAGAGCGGCTTACAATTATTATTTTAGTTAGACGGTTCCCTGCCCTCAGGCTCACAATCTAAGAAGACACGATACAAAAGGAGAAGGGAATGGTGGTGGGAAGGGGATCAGGTCCAAATGTTTTTCTCTCCCTCTGAGGCCTGGACCAAGGCAGATGGACTGGAGGGAGGGCTCTGCTTCTTAATCTAGGACAGGCCCGATTGAGTTTGGCCTGCACTTTCACTCCCTCCTAGGCCAGATGGTGTTGCCATGAAGGGAGGGCTCTTCTACTTGAGGGCAGGCCTGATGGTTAAGATACCCCTAAAGCTCTTAATTTTAATCAATTCTAATCCAAGATTCTGAAAGCTCACTCCTGGGCCTCACTTCCAGGAGGTGAACAAGCACAGGTGACAGGCTTCCAGTGGAGAGCTGGAACTGCAAAGCAGTCAACCAGAACACTACTCGGCTGCTGCTTCACCTTCCAACAACCATTCCTGCTTGTGACAAGGTCAAACTGAGACTCCTCAGTAACTGAGGAACCTTCTGTTTGGATAATAATGGTAAAATGATAGAAACAGATTGTTTACAAGGCACTGGTATAATAGTACAAAGCACAAAGTTCTTAGTCTGGATACATGTTTAATGTGCATACAATGTTGGACAGAAAAACAAACCTGATAATATTTTTTTAGAGTATGCTATCTTCACAGTTATGTTTAGCTCCTGCACATGTGCGTATATGCATAAGTCAACACATGAGCTGCAGTTGAGACAGCTTTTTTTCTTTCTTAACTGACAGAAAGTTCTCTTCTGCACTAAATCCAAAGTTTCTCCTCCCTCCTTTAAAAGGAATCTTCTTTGGAGCTAGTCCAATTTGTCACATGAGACTGATAAATTGAGAGTCCAGTTCTAAGGGATACAGCTAGTTCAGTTTCAGAGCCTCATGCTTTTGGGAAATTTTGAGCTGCTTGGAATAAAGGCTCTGTTCTTTCTCCTTCAATACAGACAGAAATTGATGAGGCAGCACTGGCAAAGTCACATTTTCATTTGTAATTTGCTTATCTCCTGCAAGATATGATGTACCAGACATGACAGAAGCACATCATTTGGCCTTCAATACATATTTCCTAACTAATTGCATGATTAGGAATTTACTTTGATGGAAAAATGGAATGGTAAACAATTCCTGCAATACTTTCCACAGTGATGCAAGAGCATTTTTATTTACTGTTTTATTAGTTGCCTCTTTTCCCTATGGGTGTGTGTACCTGCCTTCAAGTCGCCTGTTGACTTATGATGATCCCATGAATTTCGTAAGAGTTTTCTTAGGTAAGGAAGCTGCAGAGGCAATTTTGCTAGTTCTTTCCTCAGAAATATAACCTACAGCATCTAGCATTCGTTTGGTGGTGTCCCACCAAAGAAAGCTTACCCTTATTACCTTTCAAGATCAGAAGTGATCTGGTATCTTTATGGTATTTAGCCCCCTTTCCCTATGTATTCTGTCTATATATAAAATGCAATTAAAAATGAACAATATATTATAGCAATAGAAAATGATTGGCGTTAAAATAATTTTTCATGAGCTTAAACTATGAAAAAATGGCTTTTTAAAGCAAAAGAAGCTTTTTCAAACTTAAAAAATCAAACTTAACTAGTATTAAAACTTTCATAGTTATAAAAACCAGCCATTCACATTTTTGCCTGTAGGAGATTTAATAATACATCTTTTCTCAGATGAAAAGGTTTTCCATAAAAGTAATAAAACAGTATTACTTGAAAGTCTGTCATCCAGTTCATGAAAGGTGTATTAATTAATAGGACAGGTTTTAGTTGATTAATGAAGGAACTACATTTTCCATTCAAATTAAAACAAAATGCTTCTGAAGCAACACATTTTCTTGGTATTTTGGTGATTCACTTATATATCACAGCAGTCCTCATTACAGAAAAACCTTTCCCTCACGTTTGGGAGTTAAAAGAGAGGAAGTCTGAAACCATCAGTTACATTTTAAAATATTATTTAGATTTAATCTGTAGCTACGTTTTTCAGGGACACTTTTTAAAATCAATTAATAGTACTGTATGTTAAAGTTCATTAAGCTTTCCAATTCTAATTAACAGTGTTCCTTACTTCCAGTGAAACAAGAGCAAAGAACCTTCCCCATCAGCACTGAGAGTCATATTCCCTTGATGGTGGTATTCTGAGACTCATGCCACTATTAGATGGCATAAGAGCAAACTTCCTTCCCCTGTGTATTCTTTCTCTCTCTCCCTCCCTCACACACAAAGTACATTTGGAAAGAGAACATGTGAGATGAGGTAAGAGAAATAAATCATGAATCCCAATTCTTGTCTTGTTTTCTACTCCCAAGAGACAGATCACTGGCTAACAGGGCCTGATATCACACCAGATGGTGAACAGCTGATTCTGGATATGCAGTCTTAGGACATCCAAGTCTTGACAGAAACCAAGCTCAAGTGCATATGCGCTCAGTGTTTTAACTGTAGTTACTTAAGTGTATACTAAGCCCTGATGAAAATTTACCCATTGCTATAAAGGAAAGAAGAGAAGCAAAAGAAAAGGAATGTAGGAACAAAACCAGAACTATGAATGCAACTGTACAGCAACTAGTGTGCAAGGATAAAGAGAACTACAATTAATGATCATTGTAGATAAACAGAAGACAACAACAAAAAAAGGAAGAATGAGGAACTTCTTTCACAAGATCCAGGAACTCAAAGGGAAGTTCAAACCATGGGCTAGGCTGCTCTATGACAAGAAAAAAAAACATACTACAATGTCAAGAAGAAATAAAAAGGCATTGGATTCAATACACAAAAGAGTTATATAAAAGAAATGAAAAAATGAAATGACAAGTAGAATGAAGAACTATACAAGGACGAACCCCAAACTCTAAAAAGAGAGGTAGAAGCTGCAATAAGAGAACCTGGGAAATACAAATTACCAGAAACAGATGATATTCCAACCGAACTGCTACAAACCACACAACAGAACCAACTTTAGTGTTAACCAATATATGTCACCAAATATGGAAAACAAGATGGTTGCCAACAGACTGGAAATGATCATTATACATCCTCATCCACAAAAAAGGAGACACAAAAGACTGCAGGAACTACATAGCATTAATTTCCCACGCAAGCAATATCTGCTCAAAATTCTGCAACATAAACTCCAATCATACATGGAGAGAGAAATCATAGAAGTGCAAGTAGGGTTCATGAAAGAAAGAGGTGTTAGGAACTACATTGCAATCAGTTAATGTCCCATAGCAAGGAATCCCAGGGAAAAAATCAACATGTGCTTTATATATTTTGTTGCTGTTGTGTGCTTTCAAGTTGTTTCTGATTTATGGTGACCTAAGGAGAAGCTATCATAGTTTTCTTGGCAAGTTTCATCAGAGAGGGTTTGCCATTGCCATCCTCTGAGACTAAAAGAGTGTGACTTGCCCAAAGGCACCCAGCACTCAAACTACTACATCACACAGGCTCTTTATAGACTAGAACAAAAGATTTGACTGTAAAGATCACAAAAAGCTATGGTTTGCTCTTCAAGATGTGGTAGTATCACTACATCGGATAGTCCCAATGAGAAATCTCTACTCAGGACAATAGGCTACTATTAGAACAGAATACAGTCGGCACACCACATTCATGAGGGTTAGGGAAACAAGACCCCACAAATGTAGAAAAACCGCAAAGAACCTCCCCCCCCCCCAGCAGCCATTTCTGGGTTGGGAGGAATTCAGGGAAAAGGAGTGCTCCCTTCCTCTGGCCCACTCAAGCCTTTCCAGGGTGGGAGGCGCTCAGGGTTTAACATTAGCAAATAACCAAAACCGTGAATGTAAACCTGCAAATGTGGAGGGCTGACTGTAAAGAGAAACAGAATGGTTCCAAACTGGTAAAGGGGTCAGGCAAGGATACATTATATCACCCTATTTGTTCAACTTGTATGTAGAACATATAAGAAAAGCAGGCTTGGACACAGAAAAAAGAGGAGTGAAATAGAAGGAAGGAACATCAACAATTTAGGATATGCTAATGAAACTATACTACTAGCAAAAAAAAAAAAAAATCACAGATTTGGAACAATTATTAAGGAAAGTTAAAGAAGAAAGTGCAAAGGCTGGCTTACTGCTGAACATAAAGAAAACAAAAATAGTGACCACGGAGGAACTACATAAATGCAACCTAAACAACGAGGAAATTTAAATAATGAAAGAATTCCTGTACCTTGGTTCAAACACTGATCAGAATAGAGACTGCAGTCAAGAAATCAGAAGAAGATTAGGAATGGGAGGGGCAGCTAAGAAAGAACTAGATAAGATTCTAATGTGTAAAGAAATACAGCTGAGCAGTAAAGTCAGAATTGTCCAAGCTATTGTATTCCCATCACGATGTGTGCATGTGAGAGCTGGACCATGAAGAAAGCAGTTAAGAAGAAAACCATTAGTTCAAAATGTGGTGCTGGAGAAGAGGGCTGCCAAAAGAAAAAGAAATGGGTCTTTGAACAGATCAAGCCTGAACTCTCCCTGGAAGCCAAGATGATCAAACAGAGGCTACCGTACTTTGGCCACATCATGAAAAGGCACATGTAATTAGAAAAGACAATAATCCTAGGAAAAGTAAAATCATAAATCATAGAGTTGGAAAAGACTTCAAGGGGCATAAAGTCCAATCCCCTGCCAGGCAGATAGACACAATCAAAGCACTCCTGACAGATGGCCATCCGGCCTCGTTTTAAAAACCGTCTCAGGAGGAGACTCCACTACACTCCAAGGCAGCATACTGCACGGACAAATAGCTCTTACTGTCAGGAAGTTCTTCCTAATGTTGAAGTGAAATCTCTTTTCCTGTAAAGCATAGCAGAAAGAGAGGATGACTGCACAACCACAACCATAGTGGAAAACCTTTACCAATCATTCTGCTTAGGCATTATACCATGTGCACCTCTCTTATTACAGGGATGTTTTAAGAAAACAGTTCAGGCACCACAGTCTGAATCACTATATTTATGGTAAATGATTTCATAACAAGCTGCTTGTGATAACCTCTTGCTGTGTTAATTTAATACACTGTATTCTCTTTCCCTCTCTCAAGTGCTTACAACATCAGAACAGAAGCCACATACTAAGAATGCATTGTGGACCACTACAGGAATTGACTGAGGCTGCTATGACTCATGAAGATCATCTGCTCACAGAACAAGAATAATCTTTGTTTCTGGTACAATAATTCATGATCTAATTTGGCTGCCTTACATTTCTGAATGTAAGAAATAATATATACCCCGATCATAAAAATTACAATTTCCAGTGTTTAGTATTGGCTTTTGATTAAAAACTATAAAGCTCCATTTGCTCCATTCACAGTTCTGTGGGCCACTATATCAAACTGTACCAAAAAGAATTCAAAAGAAATTATGCAGAGGCCATAAAATATGCAACTATATAATGAAATTGTAATATACCTTATGATGCACGTTTATGCCCCTGTGGAGCAAGCATAGTGGAAAAAATAGGACATATAGTGTTATATTGCCCTTTCTATAATTTTAATTTATCCTGTTCTTAGAAGTATCCCTGGAAGAACTGACGGGTTTTATGTATCCCATTTGTTGGCAAACCAATGAACATTGGTAACAATTTGTGCAACAGCAGTGGTCTGTCGGCATAAAACGGTATTTTAAAATTCTATAATGATCGATTTTAAATTTAATTTTAAAATTTTAAGGAGCAAACTTTGTAGTTTGATTCCCAATTAATATTACAATCAACCCTCCACATTCCCAGGGCTTAGGGGAACAAAACCCATGCTACCCTGCCAGCTTCACAGTGTTGTTGTTATTGTTTAAACATTTCTCTCCAACTGGCTACCCTTGAAGAGAAGTTAATGATGAGATTCAGAGCTACTATACATTGTGTGTTGAGGAGAGCATTCACCATATCCAAGCCTATCTCAGACACCTCCTTGGAATGCCCATGGAACACCCTATTTTGTCTGTCAAGGGAAACACAAGTGACGGGTTCTGGTGTCAACCCACGGATAGTTCTCCCTCTCCACCTATAGCCCTTCAGCTACCTTCAGGAATTATCTTAGACTGCATCCTAAATATTATTTTTCTAAATATACAAACTTTTCTAAGTATATTTTAGCTATTTTACTGAGTACCTTTTTACAAGATAGGGGACTGTCTGGGGTTGAGTGGCCAGATTTCCTACTCCCACCACTCCACAGGCTGGATGATGTCAGGGAGTATGTCCATGCCCTCAATGTCACCAGGTCCCTATCTACAATAATGGATGGCAATTCTTCAGCTAGAGATCCTGGTCCATCCACTCCCAATTTAATCTTCGCTACACAGGGAGGTTGAAAGCGGAGCAAAATAGATGAGACATGGCATTGAGACAATCCATTAGCTGCTGTTATATCCCATCTATATTCTGAAGGGATCAACCCAACTGAAGCACCGCAGGCTAGAACTTGAAAGATCAGAATCTTGACCCCTAAAACTTATTAGGATACTGGATACTGCCTCAATAGCAAGATTATATTGCATAGCCTATGAAGTGTAAACACAAAAATGAAATGAATGTGGAATATCTGATATTCCATTTCATCTGGGACAAACCACAACGTTATGGACAATTTTGAAATGCAACCTAAACCTTTACATGAACTCAACAAAGAAAAGAATGAAATAATCTTTCATTTACTGCTACACTTTTCTGATGACTGAGTAATTCTAGTTAGCTACCATGAACAATCATAATGGTTAAACAAGCTATACTCTCACCTGCCAAGGCATCTCGATAAAGCTGCACAAAGTGATTGAAGATATCCTTGGGCAAACACTTTTCATCAGGTAAACACTGTAGAAGAATTACTATTTCTGATTGACCTACTGCATGCATTCCCTTTGTAGTAAAACACCAGCACTTTCTGTTCACATCTGTAGAATAGAAAAATGATTGAATGCAATGGGGTGGGGATGGAAAGTGAATGCAGACATTACTGAAATCTATTCATTTGCCCAGGCCAAATCAGAAATGACATAAGAAATCTTTAGTTAAGAAATTCAATATTTTTAAGATAGTAACAGTCATGATAGCATGTGTATGAATCAGGACCACCAAACTGAGTGGGCAGGTATCTTGTCCCCGCCCCCCCCCCCCGAGGTAATTTCCCTACTGATCCCACCCAGATATATTCTTCACACAGCTAAGGTAAACTCCCAGATATGACAGCTACACCTTCCATCGTACACCCTCTCCAGCTGCTATTGTTTAAAAGCCACAAAAAATCTGAAATCCTGGGTCTTCTGCAACATATCTATTTGCACCTTTAAGTGACATTACAGATTGTGATTTCATAAACTCCATCATTCACAATGTGGATATATATTTATTTTATTTCTATGCAACCTTTCTCCCAAAAAGGGACCCAAAGTGGCTCACAATATAAAAACACATTAAAACAAATTTTAAAAAAACAATTACTGTAAAATAACTTAATAAAAACACTACAAAGTTTAAAAAATCTAAAACAACTCCCGGAAATAAAGCCACCCTTGCATGATTTTAAAAAGCTTGTGTGCATAAAAATGTTTTTACCTGCCAGCAAGACACCAGCAGGGAGGGAGCCAGCCTAGCCTCCTATGGAAGTGAGTTACAGAGGGTGGGAGCAGCTACCGAGAAGGCTCTCTCTCGTGTCCTCACCTAGCGAGCATGGGATGGCGGTGGGACCAAAAGAATCTCCTGAGGTTCTAAGTCCTGGGTAAGGCTTAAATGGGGCTGGTAGAGGTGGATGGGACTACCACCAAAACTCTTTTGAATGCTATAGAATGCTCCGAAAGAGGCACTATGGAGGCATAGGATAACCCGGTTGTGAGTTACAGAGACCATAAAGAAGAAGGAACATTCCACTCTAATATATTTATAAAGTTTGATCAAATAATAAACATAAAAGCAATAGAAATGACAGACTTTATGTATGAGCAAAGAAAATTTCCACCCGGTAATACATTCTTTCGAAATTGCAAAAGGTTCCAGAAAGGGAAATTATAGTTCATTTTGTTACAGTTGGTGGACAGTGTTGAATATTCTTCCAAAAACCAGCTTGATGCGAAGGTGGAGCAAAATGAGTTAGACTATTATTGATATAATCAATAAAAACAGCCCAATCTGGACCTCCCCGCGAAAATGACAACTCGCACATATGCAAGTCCCATAGAGAATAATGGCATGCATGCCCGTGGTGTGTGCGAGGAGGTGTGCGCAGGCACGTGCATCCATTTTAAAAATAGCAGCTCATCCCTCCTGTGAAAAGCAAGATTGCGGACTCCCAAGTCTGCACATATGGAGGGACGACTGTAATGACTAACTGCACAAAATGGAGGCTCTGGTAGCCCCCTCTGTTGGATACTTGAAAGAGATCAAAGAAAAATTAAATGGAGACCATCTCATCCTGTCCATGTAATCATATTTGCTGTTTCTGGCCCCTGGAGTGAGTCTAGGACCTGATCTTATAGTTCCCTTCACTCCAGGATGACAGCTCTTGTTATAAAGCAAAGTTCTCAGTCCCAGGGGCTGACAATTTTCTGTTTATTACACACTTTTCTTTTGAACTGTTGCCCACTTGAAAGGATTTCTGTGGCATCTAAGTTTGGGCTCAACATTAGATTCCTTTTCCAATTCCTGAGGCACCTTGATGTCCAGAGCCTCACACAATTTAGGAATCTGGGTCTTGGCAGAGCGGTCAATGTGTCATTCTTATGGGTAACAATCAATCTGAAGGGAAAACCCCATCGATATTTTATCCCTCCACCCTGAAGGAAGGAGGTATATGGCCTCAGGTTTCACCTGCAGATCAATGTCTTCTGACAAGAGATCTTGAAACATCTGTACTGGGAGGCCATTGTGAGATAAATCTCTGATCGTGATTCCTTGGTCAGATAGACGTTTTGCGCCTTGCCTTAGGGCTTCTCTGGCCTTAAAAGATTAGCACAATCTGTCCCTAAAGATACTGTAGGGCCCGAACATAAAGGCCAAAATAAAGCTGCTTCAGGTCACTTTGGAGGTAAGTGTTTTAACGACACATGCATCTTAAGAGTCCAGAAGCTGTGTCAAAGCTGTGCTCCAGTCCTTAGGACTAGAGCATGGCTTTGGCGCAGCTACCAGCCTCTTAGGACACATGCATCATTTTAACAGCATACCTCCAAAGTGACCCGAAGCAGCTTTATTTTGGCCTGTCTGTTCGGCCCTTAAATGCTTAGATTGTTGTTAGGGTTATGTTCCACTCATGGAAAGATGTCCACCACACTGGATCGTCAGCCACACCCTGCATCCACTACCCTTTTGCAACACTTCTGTAAAGTAGCAAGAAATTTCTAATTTCTTAATTAGTATTTTAGGATTCTAATCACTGCAAAATTATTGTATGTCTTTGGCAAACAATCACTTTCTAAACACAGAACAAAGACTGTAGGAGAAGGATTTTCTGCTGTGAGACATTTTGCATATACAGAATATCCATAAAATCAAAGGAAATGTGTTAAATACATCATGTTATTGCCATCTGCCCCAAATAAACTGGACTTACAATTTACAATTTTAACCATGGACAGCAAATTTGCATTTAAAACAAACACAAGAGGGTCAGGACCACCATCTTCTAGCTGCTGCATCACTGATATATGAGATGGTTTTTCTTCTACAGCATAATCTAAAAAGAGAAGAAAAAAAGAATAGCTCTCAAATGATTGCTGTAAAGTGTTACACGCAGTCAGTGTGCAACAGTATACCTCTGATATTTAATCACTGTACAGACTATTATTATATTCAAAAGATACACAGAGTTTTCAACCTAAATTTATGTATCTTTTTAAAAATACACTGTGGGGCTTTCTAGATTGGCAGGAAAGTGTGACATGAAGTTGCCTTTTCCTTAATGCTTAGCAGCTGCACCACAGCCTTTAGATGGAGCTGCGCTGTTCCGCAGTTTTTAAAAGAGAAGCTGGGAAAACCAGCACCTTTTTAAAGGCGCTTCTTCTCCCCTAAAACGCAAAAAAAGCATTTTCATGGCACACTTTCCCTTTTTCTCATCTAAAGGCTAGAGTTTCATGCAGCCATGAACACACTTCTTTTTGCCAATCTAGAAAGCCCCATTATCAGTCTTAATCACAACAAGTGAAGTTTTCAAAAAGCAGAACCTTTGGCCAGCTTTTCTAAATTCTATTCCCTAGTCTCAAAAAATGAAACATGGCCAAAATAATCTAGAAGAACAATTTAACAAGCAAGTTTTAAGCCATCCTTACCATTAATTTATTTTAAATGGAGGAAGTGTTATATGAAACAGGAGGCTCTATAGGGCCAGGGCTCTTAGAACGCTAGATATGCTGCTTTTTAAGTAAACTACTAATTTCTAAGACAAAGGCAATTTGAATCATCATCATCATCATCATGATCACTGGGCTTCAATTACTGCCTTGGACTTATTTTTCTTGGTGTCCCCCTTGCCATATAGCAAAATACTTTTGAAACCAAGGGGATTTTCCAAAAGCAGTTTATGATACTGAAGGGGAGAGATCAATTGAGGGGGGGGGGGAATTAAAATCATCCCTCCAGAGCAACACATGTCAGTCCACTAATTTTTGCAGCCCTCTCCCAACTCAAATGTCTCCCTTCAAGATAGGGAGAATAATACATTTGGAACCTTTTTAGAGCTTCTCCTCTTAATTAAATTTTGCCTTTGGTTTGTTGCTTTTCAAACTAGGAAACTTCCAGTCTCTTTTAAATGTAGAACACATTTTTGGCTGGAGAAAAACAAATGATAGACTTTGGGGAGGGGAGAATGATCGACTCTGGAATGCCCACCCCACATTAGGGCAAAGAAAAGCTGCTGCACTGGAGTAAGCAAGTCTGGATATTAACCATCATTGCCTATCAACTCATATGTCAGATGGACAGTTGCTGCAATCCACTGATAAAGACACCATGTAGACACCAGCTGTCTCTAAATTTGTGAGTGAGTGAGTGAAAGAAAGAAAAAACAACAACTCTGGATGCTAGGACCATACAAACATCCAAGAATACTAGAAGAGAAAATGTCCTGTTTGAGATAGACAGGAGAAAGGCCCATTGATAAGAAGGAAATATCTGGCCAAATGAAGGTGAAATTGATCCCGTCTGAAAGGATATAGCTTCACAGCTCTGCTGGCAATGATGATGGGCAACAGAAAAAGAATCCACAAGGTGTTTCCTGGACCACTAAAAGAAATCTAAAGGCAGATTTCTTTATCTATTGCCTTCAAGTATTTCTTGGGCCATTAAAAGAAACACACCTAATCCTAGAGGGTGCAAAGCCCTGCAACAATTCAAACACTACTTGACTCATAGATTCAATACATAAGAAGGCTCACCAAGCCCTTGGAAGTGCCATGATATAGCTGCAAAGAGTAATTTAACTTAAAGACAGGGAAAACAATTGGATAAGGTCACCAGAAACCCAACGCATGAATGACTGTGACAAAACTAGAGAGATCCTCTGAAGCCAAAACATTCTGAGAACTCAATCCACCTATTGGCATAAGAACCCCAAGTGAACAGTCTCTAAGCTCAGCAATGATGTGGCTAATGGAGACCAGTAGGGGAAATCAAAGAGAGAGCTTCCACAACACAGAGTTGCTTGGTTAGCAGTCTAGATAGCGTGCCCTGTCAATGGAGAGTACAAACAGGCTTGGATTTGGAAGGGGTTTCCAATAATGACTTCTGGAATTATGGAGGAGAGAGATAACCACAACTGCCTGGCCATTCCAGATGATTAAAATGTACAAGCTTTGGAACTCCCTCCCTAGGGAGGCCAGGATGGCTCCATCCCTGCTGTCCTTCTGACAGCAGGTAAAGACGTTTTTATGCCGCCAGGCCTTCACATGACATGGATGCTGCTTTGTTAGCCAGCCTGTACTGGGAGAAAGGCGGAATATAAATAAACATACCACCAACAATAATGACAATACCTGGTCCTGTTCCATCGAATTGTAGTCAATACACTGGCAATAAGAAAGGAACAGTGGCAAGGTGTACAATATGTAACATCTTCTGCAAAACAGGACAGTCATTGCTCAGATAGCCCATCCTTCCAGGGCCCTTGAGCAGAAAAGCGTGCATTTCCGCTTATGAGGGGACACAAACAAGTATGTCGTTGGCTCATCTTATTCCTGGAAGTTGATCTAAAGAGTGTCCATGGGCAGTTGCCCCATGTGACACAACACAGGTGTTCAGCTCCAGGCATCTGCAAGAGTGCTTTCCACTTCAGGTAGGTGGATGGATGATGGCAGAACACCTTATGGGATGCATCAATCCCACAACTTTATCAAGAGACAGAGAGGGGTGTTTGATTATGCACATACCTGTTGATTCAGGAAAAAGATCAAAATGAAGATGCCTATAATTATCAGGACTATCTCATCACAGGACTGAAAAGATTCCAAACTGTAAAACACAAAATCATCAGTGTGGGGAGCCACTTTCGTCCCGTGACCTCCTGCAGAATTCACACCCACCAAGTAGGGGCATGTTAGTAATGACCATCACTATGGGTTGGGCAGCAAAAATGGCATCCCCAAGACCACAATAAGTGATATCGGAAATGTTTTGTGATGAAAGCCAACCTGAGGATTGAAGCACCTCCAAAGCCTGGAAAAGGGTGTAAATAGCACAGTGGAGGTTGTGGAAAACAGTGCCAGCTGCCTATCGCTAATAGACAATTTTCTGAATGAACAGTAGCCCTCTGAAGAGTGCTGTACATGTTGTCCAGTGGGAAAAACAAACTGAACACAGAATCTGATATACTGCCCATTAATATTATGACTGAGAAGAACACAGGAGAGATTTCTCATGATTGATGCTAGACTCTAGGTATTCGTGGAGCAGCCAAGCACAGAAATGACTGAGAATACAGTAGCCCCTCCGTTTTTGCAGGGAATCTGTTCCGCACCGCTGCCACCCCACGAAAATGGAAAATCATTGGTATTGAAGAAGCTGGTACCAACCATCAGCCCTTAGCGTAGAGGGATGAATTTGTTATGTCTCCTCTGTAAGGAATGAGAGGAAGGTACTTATGTTAGGCACTCAGTATAGAGGAACAAACCCCATTTCTTGTTTCCTCTGTACGGAGTAAGAAGGCGGTACCAATGATTGGCCCTTGGTATGGAGGGAACAACCCAATTTGTTTGCTCTGTATGGAGTGAGAAGATGGTACCAATGCTAAGCCCTCAGTATGAAGGGATGAACCACTTCCTGTTTCCTCCATATAGAGTGCGAAGATAGTACTGGCCCTCAATATGGAGGAAGCAACCACATCCTGTTTCGTCCATATAGCGCAAGAAGATTGTACCAATGATCAACCCTTGATATGGATGGACTGAATTCATCTGAGTCCTGTATACTGAATATAATGGAGCCCTTAATATGTTTCCTCCAATAGGAGTGTCAGGAGAGTCTGTTGGCCAGGTTTCTACCTGACGTGTAGAAGTTGGTACCCTGTAAGACCACCAGGGGGGCAATTAGTCTGACAAGTCCATGGGTTCAGAACCAAATAGGATCAAGGTGGAGCAGGGCACAAGAAGATGAGGATCTGTCAGATTACACTGTTTCCCAACCACCCAAGAAGCCTCTCAGAGACTTTGCTGTACATTAGCGCTGTTAACCTCAAATCTGTATTACACTTGACCTGAACCAAACGTAAAAGGCAAAGCAAGTAAATATTTAATTCTGGTATTTCACTGGAACTCCTGATACTCTTTTGAAGTACCTGAGGTGCCACACAAATATTGACAAATGAAGAAACATCACCAAATGCAAGAAAAACACGGAAATCAAAGTCTGACAGGAAAAACAAACTCTGGAGTGTTCCTGGGATGCTGTTGCTACAGACAAAAAGAAATTGAGGGCTTAGGCAGAAAGTAAGATGGTAGGTTGCTCAGAGAGTGGGCAAGGCTACTGCCAAAACACTTACATAATAGCTCTAGAAGGTTCCAAAGAAGCACTGCTCAGGTGCAGGATAACCCATTTGTGTGATTCACAGAGACCATGAAGAAGAACACTTCGTTATAAGGCTCCAGATCCCTTCTGATCTTGAAAGGTAAGCAGGGTCAGCCCCGGTTAGTACTTGGATGGGATACTGCCAAGGAATACCAGGTGCTGTAAGATATATTTCAGAGGAGGGAGCTGGCAAACCCAACTCTGAGGAATCCTTGCCTAAGAAAACCTATGAAATTCAGGGGGTTGCCATAAGTCAGCAAGGCACTTGAAGGCAAATAGATATAGAGTTGAAACACACTTTCTGTGGCTGGTATCCTAATCAAATGGGGATTTTTCTTCTATCTTCTTCTATCTCTGTGTTTTGTTCTGTTGATGGTCATATTAGAAAGCAAGTAGGTTTTCCTGGAAATATTGCAAAGTCCTAAATACAACAGAATTTAAGTCATATTTATTTGACTTAAATTCAATCTCATTTATAACATTAATACCCATTTAAAGCAATCCTTTTGCAGCTCTTCACATCCTGCTCCTGTTTTCACCACAAAATATTTTTTTAATCTAAGCACATTTTGCTACCTCACCATTCATTCCAAACTCCAGGTCATTTATGTCCAACTTGAAAAGAACTGCTCCCAACCTCTCCATTGTAAAAACCAGTCAATGCCCTGACATCCATTCATCTATTAATTGAGTTAGTATTAATGTATTTTATGAAAGAATACATTTTTAGAAATTGACATTTTATGCAAAACATATACACATTTCTGTTTACTGTATATACTCATGTATAAGTCTAGAAATTTTAATAAAAAATTGACCCCAAAAACCTGGGTTGACTTATCCATGGGTCAATGTAAATACTGTACTTTAACTCTTATAAAAAAGGGGAACCATCTCCTGGAGATAAGCTAGAGTGTAATGTGTCCTGGAAGCACTGACCCCCCCCCCCTTTACTCTCTCATTCATCAAGCCTTTAGGGTAAACCCAAACAGTTATGCCTGCCAGATTTTTTTAAGGCTTTGCCATTGTTTTCCTTTGCTTCATCATTTAGATCCTTTGTTGCAGGTCCCTGAGTTTTACTGTCAACTTATCCACGGGTCATGTGAAAATCCATAATTTTGGCCCCAAAATCAAACCTCGACTTATATATGAGGTTGACTCTTAGTCGAATATATACAGTATATGTTTATGATACCACTAAACATTTTAATAAAGTAACAAACGTGGAAGAGGTTTTTAAAGGATTTCCGTAACTAAAAATTTCTGGACAAGTTTTTCTTTTTATATTAAGCATGTTTTTAAAAAATTAGCAATTTCTATTAATGAAAGACTTTTAAAAAACAACAAATGATGTATTACTCTGGACTGAGAATGACCACAGAATTCCTGCTTATGCAAGAGGTTACATATAATATACTTCATTAAGATTGGCTTTTCCCACTGGAATCCCTATTTGGCCTTGACACAGCAAAAATATGGATATCAATATAGGCTGTTTTATGATGGGCAATTTGTTAATTCCATTTACTGATAGTTATGATCTCACCTCCTTTCACTCCAGTAGAAATGAGAATTGGAGGAAGTCCATCTTCTGGAATAAGATTCATTGCACTGCCAACTGGACTTCCGACCTGAGTTTTACTTCTTGAAAATGCCAATGTGTTTTCAGCCTACAAGAGGCAACAAACAATATTGTTTCAAAAACACACAACAGCTCAATATATCCTATTCTCTGTAAACACAAGACACCACAACAATTTGTTCCATAAGCTCCTAAGTAAAAATACAGTTACAACTAAACATCTTTATAATCTGATGAAAAAACCTACACCTACTACTTACAGGTTGCTTGCCTGTAACTGTGTTTCTTTGAGTGGTCATCTGTGCCCTCACACAATAGGGTTTGTGCCTGCGCAGAGATCCCATTCGGATGCTGAAAAGCTGAGCAGATTGGCAGAAGCCCTGCCCCTTCCACTCCCTGAGCATGCCCAATCCCGCTAATCTAGCTCCTCCTTCAGTTCAAGTCCGCCACAAGGAGCAAGGACCTGACCGAGGGGAGGCATGGCGGGATTCGTGTGAGGGCACAGATGACCACTCGAAGAAACACAGTTACAGGTAAGCAACCTGTACTACTTCTTCGTGGTCTCTGTGCCTCACACAATAGGGTGACTGAAAAGCTTACCTGTGGAGGTGGGAAGGTCACTGCAGAATAGAAGACAAAACAGCACGACCAAAACTGGCATCACTTCGGGACCTGGAATATAGCCGGTAATGCCGAACAAATGTGGATGGATGTGACCACGTAGCTGCCTTGCAGACCTCTGGCAGGGGAACACCTCGGAGGAAGGCGGCAGATGAAGCAGTGGCCCTGGTTGAGTGAGCATGGATACCAACCGGTAAGGGGCGCTTAGCCAGTTCGTAGGCTAGAGCAATGGTCTGGGCAATCTCCTGAGAAAGGTGAAAGGGTGTTTCCCAGACAGAGAACGCACTTAGAGTGTCTGTCTTTAACAGGGACTTTATTCCCACATTCTGTGCAATTCTTGAAGGGAGCGGCCATAAGAGGCCTAAACACGAGAGGGGGCCCAGCCAGACCAAAAACTTCGAAAAAGGGAGCCCAAGAAGGAAGGAAAAAGGGGACAGCTCAAGGAGAAGGGTATAAACAAAAGGGAAAAAAAAGGTTAGAAGGAGAAATAGGTGTAGAAAATCTACTCAGCCGTTCACGAAGCGGGGAGCACTCCAAAGGAGATGTTTCTCTTGTGGCGTATGAAGGAGGAGCTAGATTGGCGGGATTGGGCATGCTCATGGAGTGGGAGGGGCTTCTGCGAATCTGCTCAGCTTTGCGCAGGCACAAACCCTATTGTGTGAGGCACAGAGACCACGAAGAAGAAGTACATAGGTACAAACACCATTTTTCTTGCAATAAACTTCCATGGTGTTCCACTCATAGGAAGGTTCTCTAAAGGAAAGTAAGCCTCCCCCTTCTTCTGCAGCTCCTAGTGCCACTTCTCATGTTGTCCCAGTCCCTCAACTTTTCAGAGCACGTCAGTGGAAAGGGGACGTTCCCTACATTTCCACTCAATCGATGTCTTTTGCAAAAAAACAGGAGTGCTAGTGGAAGGGTTGGATGCAACCTATGTCTGGATCCAACCTATATTACAAACAGTGTCACTGAACAGTGCAATTGAAGTACTTAATGCATCTATATTTGTATGCTAGTGCAATTCAAACTCTTCAACATAAATAAATCAGGGCATTTTCTCACCTCTACTGGTGAAGTATTGTTGCTCATGGGCTTGCTTGGATCGTGTGAGACTGCCAGTGATCCAGTAGAGGTTGTCCCAGATACTGTCAATTTGGCTGCATCAGCAACTTCGCCATTGGGTAAGATCCCATCAGCAAACCAAACACGTCTTTGTTCTCTGGGCTGAGCCACTAGGGAGAAAAATGGAAACAACTTTACAAAAGAAATGCATGCATGAGATGAAGTAAAACTAGCCAGCTTCAACATTTCAAATAGAAATATGCTGAAACTCCAGCTAGACTCACCAATGCCAGTAATGATGAATACTTCCAGGGTCATAATCTAAAGGAGCATGACTTGCTGTTTTTCATGCAACAAAGCCAACCCCAATAGTAAAAGAGTTGGGGTTTTTTTAAGCAACTTAATTTTTCAGCAGTAAGAACTGTTGCAGCAGAAAGAGCAAAGTGAAGGCAACACAAACAGTTCTTCCACATGTGTGCATGTCACCTAATCTCAGCTCAAGTAAACAGTGTTAATCTGCATTTTGATAACGCTTTTAAAATGATGAAGTACATTCTCACTTGAGAGTCAGTGTGGTGTAATAGTTTTGAGTGCTGGATTACGACTCTGGAGATCCAGTTTTGATTCCTTGCTTGAGCATAAAAACCCACTGGGTGATCTTGGACAAGTCACACTCTCTCAGCCTCAGAGGGCAGCAATGGCAAACTTCCCCTGAAGAAGCTTGCCAAGAAAACCCTATGAAAGGTTCGCCTTAGGATTGCCCTAAGTCAGAAATGACTTGGAGGCATACAACAACAAAAAAACACTCGCTCACTCTACTCACGTACAGAAACATGCAATACTTCATGACATTACTTACTATTTAGATTTTGCAGATTAAAAGACTCAGGTATACTGATTTGCTGAGAAAACACATGGCTGAGTAGAGAGATGACATCAGATATTTTAGTCCCAAGTCCAAAACATTATCTAGAGCAACTAAGAATAACAGAACTAGACAGAGAGATAACTACACAAAGATCTTTACCTTCTGCACCCGGATGCTTTAAGACTCCCACAGGAACCATAACAGTAGGTGGTGGAGAGTTCAGGGCGCCAGAAGCCTGAGCCTGCTGCAAGGGAGGAATGGTAGAACAGTACTCAGCAGGATTGTTAGGATTAGGGCTCTGGCTTGAGGCACTCATCATGTTCTCCCAGGCTTGTGCTAAAGAAACAAACACACAAAAACATTTTGAAAGCAAACAGTTACACAAACGTAGATAGAAAATAATTTCAAAGTACTGTAATTCTGGGTTGGTTGTCTTCTACCTTTTAACAGAAACACAGAAGTAATTATTGTTCAAGGAAAATAAATTCTCAAGCCTGTAGCAACAAATACTGCATCAAAGCAGGGAAGTTTATGGAAGTTGGGCATGCTAACTGTCTCAGACTGTCCATATCAAACTAACATTAGTATGGTAAACATGGTTGTTTTATAAATCAGTCACTTTGTAATACTGCTCTTACCTTCTGTAGATCTTCAAAACCACTACAGAACATTTTTTTTTCAAGATTAAAAACCCAGAAGGTAATGGGAGGGTCTCTCCTTGCCTATTGTAAGCCTTTGTATTTGCAATTCTTTACCTTGTACACCTGGCAACTGAATCTGCTATGTGTGGTTCTTCATAATGCATAGACCTATCCAATTGTTATGGTCCTAAATATCTGCCTCTGCTGAACAAGCTGCAGCAACAAACTGTAAGAGGCAAGATGGATAGCTGAACCCTTATATGCTCACTGCAGTTGTTCTGTTCTCAGTTCAGGGGCAAAGCTGCTCCTATAGCTCTTCCATTCAAACTGGTTTCCAGCATAACAAATTAGAAAATAAGGTGTCCACTTATGCCAAGAACCACTTTTTCTGGAAAGAACAAGACTGGGCTCAAGTTCATGAACAAAGTTAAAATGCAAAATTAATGATAAATGACAAAACGTTAAATCAAATTCAGTGAAAATGGCTGACATCTTGAGAATCAAGTATAATCTAATCTTTATTACTATTGAAAAATGACAAATGCTGTTTCAACCTCAGGCTTCAGAAGACAAGAAATATAAAAAGGTACATTAACATCCATGTGTTCTGGTCATATAACTTCTCTGATAAGAGACTTCCCTCCCTCTCCCCTTTACAATCTTTACCAACTAACAGCTATTGTTTGGAAAGGTCTTAAAAAGAAGAGAAAGGTGTCAAGAACACAAGTAAATATGCACTCCTATTTGTGGATGAGTACCAAAACAACACAGAAACACAACACTGCTTTGTTCCCATCCACTCAATATACACACAAATAAGTAATCCACAGAGTGATTGCTGTGTCTAATGTATGAGCCTCCAGAGAATGATGAAGAATTTACTTTACAGCACCAACAGGATTATGTAAATGATTATCAGACAATACAGATGGTCTGAAATGAAACAAGGAAGCATTATCACTTAAGACTACCAACTAGGCAGTGAAGCTTTATGGGACATAGGTGCAGAGTTGGTTCCTGATACAGGAAACTCATCTACAGGTTAAGTATTGCTAATGTATAAATAGTTCTACTCACCATCACTAATGTGCAATGGAACAAAAAATGTTCCTCTTATGGAAATTGCTATAATACAAATTGTATTCCATCTCTTTAACCAAAATACTTGTAGACTGAAATGATTCAAATGAACATATTTTAGGTCCCATCCTTCACAAACCACCTGATTCAACTATTCAACTGACAAATGGAAATCTTATTGCTGTATAAATGACTGATTTGCTTTTTGATATTGTTTATCTATAAGCTTATAGCTTAAGCCAAGTTTTATGATGTTATTCTGTTATTGTGTTTTTATACTGGTCAAAGACCGAATAAATTTTATTACTTTTTACTTACTATTCACTAGCCGAATAACTCAGCTATCTTTGCCACTAAAGCAAGGTTGTTAGCTTTTTGTGTTTTGTTTTGTTTTGCTGGTAATATACATTAGAAACATTCTTAAGAAATTTAGCTTCCCTTGTGCCTTTTCAAAGAGTAATATGTCTTCCCCTCAGGGAAAAAAATCAATGTTATCTAAGTCACTACTTTCTAATTCATAGCTTCAATAAATCCATTGTTTCCTGTCATATTTACATCAGCCTACAGGGAAGGATGTTAATATTTAATACTTTAAATAGCACTTATATTGCAGAAATTCTTTTTCAAAAGCAGAACAACATTCTACAACATAATTCTTAGAAATCTTTTGAGATAGAAAACAACTGACGTTCCTGAGCTGCGTATTCATTATGCCAGGTATCTTTTTTGATGAACCAAAACTAAGAAATGAGGCAGAGACGTTCAGTACTATTGTCAAGATAACTGTGTTATACATATCACTTGCAAGCATTTCTTTCCTTTGATCTAAGTCATGAAAGCGAATTTTGCAGTGTTGCTCTTCTTTCTTGAAAACCATTTCTACACCTAGGACCACTGTTTCAGAACACAAAATTAATCTGCAAAAAAGCAAACACTTACCTGCTTTAGTAACCAGTCATTAGAGCCGACGCTGCATAGCTTTCAATCAGAGAAAATGAATTCAAATCAATTTTATTAAAGTCATTGATCTCTGTCTAAAGCTGTACTGGAACCCAATACATACACAACACTCCGAACTGTACATACTAGGACTAACTTTATTTTATGCATCAGAAAATAAAGAAAAAGGCAATTCCCAAGATGTCCCATAAGTGCCATAGTCACCGGACTGTGACAGGTGTCATGCTGAATATAATAGTCATAATTTCCATTAAACAATTTTACTGAAAAAATAATAATTTTCAGTAGACAAACAAGATACTCTGAACAACAAGATTCACATGGATGAGTCTGTCCAGCACAGTGTCAAGGCAAAGGAAATCTATATCTAGTTCCAACACCAGTTACTTACCATTCAATAGTACTGAATGGCAAATTACACATACTCTGGCTTCTTTTCTGTCCATATATAGTAGTTTGCATTTCAGACTGCAGCAGGCTGCACAGAAGACCTTAAGTAAATAGGAAAATATATATTCAGTCACTTAGTCTTATAACTAAATGCATTCATACAGACTGAATTCCATACTGATATAACCAAGATAAAATTTATTCTTACTTATCCATTTATTGAATTTGTACTCTGTCCTTCTGCTGAGGATTCAAGGTAGCTAAACGGAAAAATGCTTCAGAATGCTAAGTAAAATTAAGTATTTACTACAAGTGTAAAAACTGATTATATGGGTTTCAAATTGAATAGCTAGCTAATGAATTAAAGAGTTGCCATTCTAGAGATGTATACTGATTGTACAGAACATAATTACTGTATATACTCATGTATTAGTCTAGAAACTTTAGTCACAAAATTGACCAAAAAACATGAGTCAACTTATCCACAGATACAGTACATAAGTACTGTACTTTAACTCTTATTTTAAAAAGAACCATCCCATGGTGGAAGGCAAGAGTGCAATCTAGCCTAGAACCACTGATTCCGTTCTCTCATCCATCCAGCCTTTAGTATAAGCACAAACAGTTGTGCCTGCCAGAATTTTGTCTTTGACATTGTTTTCCATTACTGTGTCCTTTATATATTTTGTTATATGCTCCTAGGTTTTACCTTGGACTTATCAATGGGACATAACAAAATCCATAATGCTGGCCCCAAAACATGCCCTTGACTTATACATGAGGTCAACTTATAGTCGAGTATATACAGTACTGTACTATAGGTCGTTTTCTTGAGAGGACAATAGTTAAAACAGAATGACTTTACCTATTTAACATATAGGTACAATACTTATGTAAGTCACTTAGGCACTCACATGAGGCAACAGGATGCTATATAAACAGACACACTTGTTTTAAGGATAGCCATCAACTGGCAAATGTAGAACAGTTATGTAAACTCTCATTGCTTATTTGTTAACTTATGTTCTCAAAATGGCCATCTCTGCAATCACACATATAGGTCTATCCTGGAACAGAACAAGGTTCCAGAATCTTCCATACCTACATATCTTCACCCATTTTCCCTAGTGTGTCTACCCACACTTTCTCCCCAAAATGCCCTACTTTCATTTTCCCAACTGCTTGACTAAGCCCACCAATGTGCCAATGTGGGGAGAAGTAGTATGAATGGACAGATGATTACCCCAAGAATATCAGCTACAGATAAACAAGCTGCCTTTCTTTATTGCGAATGTTGTGCATGGCACATATGGTTATGATTAGCAAGGGTATCAGTCTGGACAGGTTAAAGAAGGAACATTAGTATTGTACGAAAAGCAGCACAGCTGTTCAAGAAACCACATATACATTAGGAAAAACATCAAAGCAGTAATGCTCTACAGAAGCAGGTGGCTGGGACTACGTCAGCATTTGACATATTTCTGCTAAACTAACACTTTTGCAGGAAGTGGCCATGTAAACTGAAGTACAGTGGGCCCTTGTTATCCGCTGGGGTTTGGTTCCAGGACCCTCCATGGATAACAAAATCCGTGTATGCTCAAGTCCCATTGAATATAATGGCACGCCAAAATGGTATCCCATATATAAAATGGAAAATCAAGGTTTGCTATTTGGAATTTATACTTTTTGGGAATATTTTTAAGCCGCGTATGCTCAAATCCGTGGATAAAAAATCCGTGGATAAGGAGGGCCAACTGTACCAATAGCCCATATGAATGGCATCAAAGACAGGTAGGAAGAGGCAGCTTATCTAACTGATAAAAATAGCAAAATTGTCTTCACTACCACTAGTTTGGTTAGTTCTGACGTGCAGTGTTGACTTATCAAATGCAATAGAACTTGATTCAACATTTTTACTCAAGCTGAGACTAACAGATGACCTAAGTGGTATTAGTTTTGCATGTGTTCTGCTCCTTATCATTTCTAGTGCACTTATCTAGAATTCACAGCTTAACACAGATAGTAAATATATTTGCTACATAAATTAGCAAACATAAATTAGCAAATTATATTTAAAATCTATGAATTATACCTTCCTAGATGTTCCAAATCACCCTTCTGAGTAGGAAATTGACACGTTTTCATAAATTAAATTTCAAAAGCATGTAAAGCATCACTTTTTTTAACTTTGTGATTGTGTTTTTGCCTTGGCAATTTAAACCATAATTTACAGTAAATCAATTCTCTCCAATCTTTTCAATTGTACAAAAGTAGTTCATTGCATTACTTACTACATTTATTTATTACTTGTTCTGTTTGTTCTCTATTTATTGTTGCAGTTGTTATTTGCTTTCAAGTCACTTCTGACTTATGGTAACCCTAAGATAAACCTATCATGGGGTTTGTTCAGATGCATTTTTACCTTTGCGTTCCCCTCTGAGACTGAGAGAATGTTACTTGCTTGAGGTCATCTAGTGGGTCTCTATGGCCAAGTGGGGATTCAAGCCCTGATCTCCACAGCCACAGTCTAACACTCAAACCACTAAACTGTACTGTTGGTTACCTTTAAAAAAAAACAACCTGTAGAAGTATAAGTGGCATTTAAAATTTCTGACAAAATATCTCTAAAAATAACCTTTAAATTCCCTAAAATGTCTCCAGTTGAATAACTTCATCTGTATTCATTACATTACTGATAAAGCAAAACTTCCTTATGCCCATGTTACTGGAGAAAACACTTCATAAAACTATGGAACCTAGGTGAAAAATGGTTTTAGGTCGCCACTTTCAATTACAGTGTAACTGTTACTTAGTTGCTTTGCCAAACAACATTTACAAGTCTCACAGCAACCAAACCCTAAAGTTGTGCTAGGCATGTATATTAAAGGGAAAGAGAGACATCACCCACACATGCAAAATAGCTGTGGGATAGTTGAAAAGTAGCCATTTACGGATGGTTTTGTTAAGCAAAGAATTAGCTCATACTATGTGCTGAATAAGCTGTGGTTTCCATTTCTAACAAGTTCCTTTTTTTTCTTCTTCCTTTTACACATTATTCAACTTACCAGGTTATATATGAGAAAAAGATAACTTGACAAAATGCATTAAATGAAAATGAAAAATCAGTTCTCATTCAACTTTGAATCAAAATTACTACTATTCTAAAAAATTACAACATATAAAAATAAATAAATTTAGCTTCCCTTGTGCCTTTTCAAAGAGTAATACGTCTTCTCCTCAGGAAAAAAAAATGGAGGGAAGGCATAAAACACCAAAGTCTACCCACCAAAGAAGAGTGTTCGAAACCGACCTCAGTATCGAAAGCCACTTGCTGGGATGGTCTCGTGCTGGATTGAAGACGGAGAGGAACCACGACTATAGAGTTCGAAGTCGAAGTCTTGCCAATGGGGTGACGAATGTTGTCGAAGCCATGTGTCTCAGTGCTATTTGGATGTCTCGAGCTCGAACTCTTCTCCGTGCCATGCATCTTTGGACAGCCACTGCCAATGCTTGAAATCGGTCCTGAGGGAGGTACGCCAAACACAAGTCTGAGTCGAGCATGGCTTCGATGAACTTTATCTGTTTTGTCAGGGTGAGGGATGACTTCTCCCAGTTTATCACTAGTCCCAACGACTCCATGAGTTTGAGGGTGAACTCGACATCCAGTCGTAGCCGGTCCTGCGAATCCACAAGAGCCAGTCGTCGAGGTAGGGAAATATTCGTATCCCTTTTTGGTGTAGGTAGGCGACCACGGGAGCCATGCATTTCGTGAAGACTCGAGGGGCCGAGCAGAGGCCAAATGGAAGAACGTTGTAGTGGAACACGTCCTGTCCTACAGCAAAGGCCAGAAATCTTCTGTGGTTCTCCCGGATTGAAACCTGGAAATAGGCGTCCTTCAGGTCCACTGTGGCGAACCACATACCCTGATACAACAAAGGCAAAATAGAGTTAAGAGTTACCATGCGGAACTTGCGGTAAACTAAGTGTTTGTTAGGGGCCCGAAGGTCAAGAAAGGGTCTTAACGAGCCATCAGGTTTCGGTACCGTAAAATAACGGGAGAAAAAACAATACGGCCAGTCCTCTTCCTTTATAGGAGAGATTGCACCCTTGAATTGCAGGTTGCGTACTTCGTCGAGGAGGGTAGGTGAGGATTGGGTGGGGGTGAAACGTCCCGTGACGGGAAGGTCCTTGATTTCGAGGGCATAGCCCCTGTGCAGAATGTCCAGGACCCAGGCGTCTGCAGATATTAATGCCCAGCTATCCCGGAATGGCGAGAGGAGATTGTAGAATTGGAGGGGGCGGACGACAGAGCACGTGGGTGTAATTCAGGTATTTTTCCTGGGTGGCTCCGGGTCCTGTTTTCGGAACTGTTTTCGGTACCGGGAAAAGGTCTGCCGACGTCCCGAGGATGAGGAAGAGCGGGGTGGGTATCTCTGCCTTGGCGGTTCCGAAGACTGGAACTGCCTATCCTGAAAGGGACGGCAATAGGCTGACTAGGCCGGGCAGTAGAACCCGAACCGACGTCTGTAAGATGACTGTGGGGCAGAAGACATATCATGTTTTCTGGCAGCCGATTTCATGCGGTATTTGAAGTTGAGTTTATCATCTGTTTCCTTAAGGAACAGACCCGCATCATCGTATGGCATGTCTTCAATAGCCGCCCGTGCACTGTGGTTAAGGTCTGAGGCCCGCAACCATGCATGTCGCCTGAGTGCTATGGATGCCGCCACTGATTTTGCTGAACAGTCAGCCGAGTTTCTCGAAGCCACAATCAGCCAGCTTCCAATCAAATGGGCTTCATCTCTTAGCTCGATGGCCAGCATGCTACTTTCTTGGGGAACATCGGGCAGTACCATGGACATACGCTCCATTAGGTATTGTATGTATGCCCCCATGCATGCACTGTAATTAGCAACTTTCAAGCCAAGAACTGAGGCTGCATATGCCTTTTTTGCGAGGGCATCGATCTTCTTTGCCTCTCTATCGGATGGCGAAGTTGAAGTCTTAGGGGTGAACGTATCCTGAGCACCTTCCACGATCGCCGAATTCTGTCTTGGATGCGACCTGAGCCAGACAGCGTCTGAAGGCGCAATGCGGTATAGAGCCTCGATTTTCCGGGCTTGGACCGCTGTGGAAGCCAGTGCCTCCCAGGAGCGTCTCACAATTTTGTCGAGGGAAGGCAAAAAGGGGATGGCCGGTGGAGTGGGCACCTTCCCTTGGATTCTTTTTTCTATGGGGTCGGAAGCGTCGTCATCCACATGCATGACCTCAATCTCCAAGGCTCTCCCCATCCGAATCACATTCTCCGTGAATGAGCGGACATCGTCAGTTGGAGAGGAAGCACCTGGCACAGAGGTCCTGTGGGGAGCCTGCGGCCTCTATCTCCGAGTCCCGAGATCGAGGAGACATGGGTGAGCCCGATTCGGGGTCCTCTGAATCCGAATACGACGGATCACGATGTACCAGTACCACTGGAGACGGAGAACAAGAAGGGCTTCTGGGCGTAGCCATCTGAGTGGCAGTTGTGGTCTCAGTTCAGCCACCTGTTGAGGGCGTAATGTGGGCTGCACAGGTCTTGTCCGGAACTCACTGAGGGCTCGATCCCGGTCAACAGGAATATAATAGGTATCAGTCTCACTATCATAGACGTAATAGGGCCTCTCCCGGGCAGGTAACTTGATCGGAGACTTCTCCGGCATAGGGGTTGGAGACCTTCTGTGTCTCAGCCGAGATGGAGAAAAAGGAGGTATTTGACTACTTCTGGCAAGGGATGGACTACTTCTGGCAAGGGATGGACTACTTCTGGGAAGGGATGGACTGCATCTCACGCCAGTTGGCAAAAACGTTTTTGCCAACAGTCTGAAGAATCTGATCAGGAGGGCTTTAAACTGAGTTATGTGGGGGAGGGAGACATTATACTGGAAGGCAAAAGGGATGGAGAGAAAAGTCCAAGTGGCATAGAGGGAACAAGGCAAACGGTGCAAGGACCCAACAGTAGGAGGCAAAAAAATGTGCAAAAGCAGCAAGTAAAGAGGACACATGGTCTTAAATGCCTCTCCACTAATGCACAGAGTATGGGAAATAAGCAGGATGAACTTGAACTCCTAGCACAACAAGGGAAATATGATATAATAGGCATCACTGAAACCTGGTGGGATGAGTCTCATGATTGGAATGTAGAAATAGAGGGGTATAACCTTTTTAAGAGAAACAGGCCAAGCAGGAAAGGAGGAGGAATAGCATTATATGTCAGGGATATTTACACCAGTGAAGAGATGCAGGAAGTCAATACTGGAAGCCAGGTGGAGAGCATCTGGATAAAAATTAAAGGAGAGGGAAATAACAGGGATGTTACTGTGGGAGTCTACTACAGACCCCCGACTCAGGCAGAGGAATTGGATGATGCCTTTCTAGAACAGATAATCACATACTCAGAAAAGAGAGATGTAGTAGTGATGGGTGACTTCAACTATCCTGATATTTGCTGGAAGTCAAACTCAGCCAAATCCTCAAAGTCTAGCAAATTCCTCACTTGCCTGGAAGACAATTTCATTGTCCAAAAGGTGGAAGAGGCAACAAGGGGATCAGCCATTTTAGATCTGATCTTAACCAACAGGGAAGACCTAGTTGATGGGGTGCAAGTGGTTGGATCCTTAGGTGGAAGTGACCATGTTCTCCTGGAGTTTGTAATACAGTGGAAGGGAGAAGCTAGGCATAGTCAGACACGCACTCTAGACTTTAGGAGAGCTAATTTCAATAAACTTAGAGAAATACTGGGAGTGATCCCATGGTCAGGAATACTAAAAGAAAAGGGAGTTCAAGATGGATGGGAGTTTCTCAAAAGAGAGATATTGAAGGCACAATTTCAAACAATTCCAATGAGGAAGAAAAATGGAAGATGTCTCAAGAAGCCAGGATGGATGACTAAGGAACTTTCAACTGAGCTAAGTTTTAAACGGAACATGTATAAGAAATGGAAAAATGGAGAAATCACGAAAGAGGAATTCAAACAAATAGCCAGCACATGTAGGGGTAAAGTCAGAAAAGCTAAAGCGCAGAATGAACTCAGGCTTGCTAGAGAGGTTAAGAACAATAAAAAGGGCTTTTTTGGATATGTCCGCAGCAAAAGGAAGAAGAAGGAAACAGTGGGGCCACTGCGTGCAGAAGATGGCAAAATGCTAACAGGGGACAGAGAAAAGGCAGAATTACTCAACACCTTCTTTGCTTCAGTCTTCTCAGAAAAGGCAAAGGGTGCTCAACCTAAGGATAATGGAACAGGAGACAGAATAGAGGAAATTCAGCACAGAATAAGTAAAGAGGTAGTTCAGGAATACCTGGTTAACCTAAATGAATATAAATCTCCAGGACCAGATGAACTACATCCTAGAGTATTAAAAGAACTGGCAAATGTAATATCAGAGCCATTGGCAATAATCTTTGAGAACTCTTGGAGAACAGGAGAAGTCCCAGCAGACTGGAGGAGGGCAAACGTTGTCCCCATCTTCAAAAAGGGAAAAAAAGAGGATCCCAACAATTATCGTCCAGTTAGTCTGACATCAATTCCAGGAAAGGTTCTAGAGCAGATCATTAAGCAGAGAGTCTGTGAACACTTAGAGGCCAATGCCATAATCACAAAAAGCCAACATGGGTTTCAGAGAAACAAGTCATGCCAAACGAACCTGATCTCTTTTTTTGATAAAATTACCAGCTTGGTAGATGAAGGGAATGCTGTGGATATAGTATACCTCGATTTCAGTAAGGCCTTTGACAAGGTTCCCCATGACATTCTTGCAAACAAGCTTGCAAAATGTGGGATAGACAAGTTAACTGTTACATGGATTTGTAATTGGTTGACTGGCTGAACTCAAAGGGTGCTCAACAATGGCTCCTTTTCATCCTGGAGAGAAGTGACCAGTGGGGTCCCACAGGGTTCTGTCCTGGGCCCAGTGCTATTCAACATCTTTATTAACGATTTGGATGACAGAATTGGGGGCATACTTATCAAATTTGCAGATGATACTAAACTGGGAGGAGTAGCTAATACCCCAGAGGACAGGATCAAAATTCAAAATGACCTGAATAGACTAGAAAGCTGGGCCAGTGCTAACAAAATGAAATTCAATGCGGAGAAATGTAAGGTTCTGCACTTAGGGCGGAAAAATGAAATGCACAGATATAGGATGGGGGACACCTGGCTGAATGAGACCACATGTGAAAGGGATCTAGGAGTCCAAGTAGACCATAAGCTGAACATGAGTCAACAGTGTGATGCGGCAGCTAAAAAAGCCAATGCAATTTTAGGCTGCATCAATAGAAGTATAGTTTCTAGATCAAGGGAAGTTATAGTGCCACTCTATTCTGCTTTGGTCAGGCCCCACCTGGAATACTGTGTCCAGTTCTGGGCACCACATTTCAAAAAAGATGTGGAGAAACTGGAGCATGTCCAAAGGAGGGCAACTAAGATGGTGAAGGGTCTGGAAACCTTGCCCTATGAAGAACGCCTTAGGGAGCTGGGGATGTTTAGCCTGGAGAAGAGAAGGTTAAGAGGTGATATGATAGCCCTGTTTAAATATTTGAAGGGATGTCATATTGAGGAGGGAGCAAGCTTGTTTTCTGCTGCTGCAGAGACTAGAACGCGGAACAATGGATGCAAACTGCAGGAAAAGAGATTCCACCTCAACATTAGGAGGAACTTCCTGACAGTAAGGGCTGTTCGACAGTGGAACACACTCCCTCGGAGTGTAGTGGAGTCTCCTTCCTTAGGGGTCTTTAAGCAGAGGCTGGATGGCCATCTGTCAGGGATGCTTTGACTTGGAGTTCCTGCATGGCAGGGGGTTGGACTGGATGGCCCTTGTGGTCTCTTCCAACTCTATGATTCTATGATTCTATGAGGTGGGTCAAGCTCTTCCGAATGATCAGAAAGTACCTCGATTTGTAGCTCCTCGACAGACAGGGCTTGTTCAGTTCTGGGTACAGCCCTCGATACCAAAGAGGCCCGCCTCGGGACCGGGGAGGCCGCAGTCGAGGTTTTTGCCGGCTCATCCGATGCCGGAGTATCCATTCGCAACTTCTTGGGTTCATGGTGCCGGGTCTTGGAGTCTTTAGCCTCTGAGTGTTTCCGCTTAGAAGGCTTAGAGTGCTTCTTTCAACACTCTCCCTCCGGTCTGGGAGTTTTTTTGGGTTCAACCGAGCCCAAGGGCTCACTGACTAGAGAGGGCACTCGGTGGGAGGCACCCCGATCCTTCCCATCCTTGGGGGTCTGGTTCCCTGGCACCGTAGTGCGCATTACCGTCGCGGAGGAGGGAGCGGCACCAAACACCAGCGTCTTATGAGCCCAGGATTTGCCCGTAGAAGAGGGCTTAGAGGTCGACTTCGAAGTAGTTTTACCCGCCGAAGATGGCTTGGAAGTCGATGGCAAAACCCCCTGCGGTTGAAGTGCCTGGGAGAATAATGCAGCTTGGAGCCTCGCCGCCCGATTTTTCCGTGCTTGCGGAGTCATTAGTTGGCACTGCGGGCAGGACTTCGGGTTATGGGTCTCACCCAAACACAAAAGGCACGTAGTGTGCGTGTCTTTTTCAGGGATTTTGCCCCCGCAAGTGTCACAGCCCTTGAAGGGGGGAGCCATGTCGAAGCTCCGGTGGTGCGAATGCAGTCTGGGTTGCAGTCCAAAGAGTAGTCAAACAGTCAGACGGTCAACGACAAGTAATCAATAACGTTGTCCGAGAATGGTCAAAAAATGGTCCTTAGTCCAATAAACAGTAAGCGATCCACTAGCGAAGTTCCCAACTGCTGCTAACGCGGCAGAAAAAAGGAACTGAGGGAAAAGAGCAGGAACAGGGCTTATATAGGGATGGGCGGAGCTACTGCCAAAAAGTTGCAATTCAAGATCTGCCTAGCAATTCGAGAAGTTTCCGAGCTGCACTGCGCATGCGCAGAAGAACTCATTTGTATGATTCACAGAGACCACGAAGAAGAATGATCTTTTCTCAACCCTGGTTTAAAAGGCGTGAGACCTTGTTTACACATTGAAAGCCTATTAAAAGAATAAAACACAGGAATTTTTCAATAAAAAAGAAATGGGTTAGTCACTACATAAAACTTTCATTTGTAACTGCTTCATCCATAACCTACATCATGTCTTTTTTGGATGCCACAATATCACCTCTCAACCTCAGAGGGATGCTATTTTTCAAAATACTAAGACCTGAAAGAAATGAGATCATGATCAAACTACTAAATATAGGGGTACACAATTTTTCACTGACTGTGCTGACCATGACAAAAATTGGAATCAGTCTTTTCCCCACCCATCCTGCCCACCTAAACACCTTTTCCAAGAAGAAAGACAGGCAAGGAATGTGTCTAATCTATTTCCAAGCAGAAAGAACTAACTTCTCTCTACCACTCTCAGTGGAGAGGCTAAGCAGAAAACATGCATCATTGGGTTCCACATCTTCATGCCATACAATTAACTTTTAGACAACAGTAACCAGTATTCCTAACCAAAGCATGGACAAGTTCTGCATTTTAGTAGTTGCAGTAAAACAACAACAACAACAACACCTTTTCCATACTCTGCATCCACCTCAACTCCTTTTCCTATCCCAGAGAAGGAAATCCAAAAGGGAGGCATATTGCAGATCTGGTCACACAACTGTAAAAACGAACCCAAACTTCAAATCAGGAGCTACAGATATGATAACATCATCCTACCTTTCCAGCTTCAAAGTTAGGGGGAAGGTCTTTTTTCATTACATATACAATAGGGCCACACTACACTTAGAACAATAATCAGTTTTGTCCAAATGTGTACATACATAATGGGCTAACATTTGAAATATAAAAATACATCTAAAAATAAATATTCATTTGTGGGAGCTTTACTTGCCTTGCAGTTAACTGGAAGTGTGAAAAGGCATTTAACATTTAAAATACAAGAATATAACAAAACTTAAGGGTTTCAAGTAAACAAACTCAATAATGTATTGTGTAATGATAATGATAGTCACATTCATAAATGAAAAATAGTTATTCACTAACATATCCATGAACCCAATAAAAATGAATGCAATAATACATGAAACCCAGCTTTCTGCACATAGATCTTTTAAAGTACTTCTATAAAATATCAAATTTAAAGATATTTGTTTTGAAGTTATTATAATGTGAGAGTATGATTTCTATATGAGACAGAAGATATTTAGACATTTTTTAAAAAGACTAATACCTTGAGAAGTCATCTGTCATTCTCACTAACCACTAAAAAAAATTAAAACAGGTAAGATGTTTACTTATGCCTTGTTGAAACCAATATGTTAAGAGCACTTGAAAGCCAATAAATAAATAAATAAATAAATATTAAAAAAATAAAATAAAAATATCTTAAACTATTTTAGAGAGAGCCTGTGTGCTGTTGTAGTTTTGAGTGTTGGACTAAGACTCTGAAAAATCTGATATCAAATCCCTGCTCAGCCATGGAAATTCACTGGGTGAATTTCAGGGGAAGGCAATGGCAAACTCTATCTGAATAAATCTTGCCAACAAAGTCCCATAATAGGCTATTGGCATTAATCAGAAATGACTTGAAGGCACATCACAATAAAAATATTTTAGAATATGGCCATAACTCCTATCATTTATGAAAATCTATCATTTACTACAACTCACCTTTCCACATGCTCTGCAATGATGCCGCCTTTTAGTGAAAGTAAATCTGGCCTCACATTTCATACAGTTTGGTGCTTTAGAATCTGGAACCCACACTGGAGCTACTTCACCCAAAGTAGTAAATGGCTTTCTTGTAGGAACTCCAAACTGGCCAGCTCCAAGGTCATTGTCTGGACTATCGGAGGCTGCTGCAAGGCACGAACTGCTAGAAACCCCAGACTCATACTCATCTGAATGCTCCCCAACAATATCCCCAACTGTGGCATTCAGTGATGTTTCATCGGAAAATACATTTGCTGATACGTTTTCTGAAACTTTTGATTTTCCAGATATATCATTTTTATTTTTACTGTTACCACCACAGTTTGGGGGAACCAGGTCATTCTGTATATGGTCCAATAATGGCTTTGGAATTTGCAGTTTGAGATTTGTAGGCTGCTTGGGTCGGGCACCACCAAAAGGAACACTGAGAGGTTGCAAATTAGCTGCTGGTTTTGGTGATGCTTGACTCGGTTCAGTTTGTACCTGACTACAGAAATTATGTAAATATTTCTTTTTCATTTGGTCACCAGTGCAATTCAAAATGAGTCCACTCCTGTCTGTGGCTTCATTTCCTCTTTGTTCATAAACATTACTATAACATTCTGATTTGCTCTCTTCTATCTCCTTTTCCTCAGTCACAGAGTCTTCCTTAGAGGGCAAAGTCTTTGGAATATGAGCAAGAATTGGGTTCAGCATTCCATAGGAATCACAACAGTTTGGCAGATCTCTTGCTATTGATGTCCCAATGCCATCAGTGTGACTGGGATCTTCAAGTTCATCTACAGATGTCTCCTTTAAGTCAAAACCTGCTTCCATCATGCTGTCACTGCCATCTCCATTATTACTACATGCTTCCTCATGTTTTGCTGTGTGCAGCTGTTCTTCATTCTCCCCCTGTACTTGCTTATTACTCATTTCATTCTGTTCAGTCAATTCACCATTCACCACCTCCTGAGATTCTGATAAACAAACTGTCTTACTGAGCAATTCAGTTGTGCAGAGATTTTTTTCAGCTTTGTCAGCTTCATTTTCAAGAGCACTAGCATCCCAAGAGTCCAAATGTCTGCTAGAATGCTCACAGTGATTGCCAGTTCCAAATGCATTCAGCTGACAAGTTGCAGAGAGCTCGGGTATCCCTGACTGACACTGCTGGGCTGTCTGCTCTGCTTCTGTAGACAAATCACCATTGCGTGAACTAGGTGAACAGTTTCTAGGTTCTGGTTCTGTTCTCTGAGCAGCAACATTAATATCAAAACCCTCACCTGATGTACAACTTTCTTGCATGTTAACACTAGTATCAAGTGGCCTCTGCAAGGGAAATACATTTGTCCCTGTTGCTGCAGTTTCTGCAAAATCAGAGTCTTTATTTGTATTATCTTTCTCCTTTAACAGAGAAGAGGAATATCCACTGGATAAGCAATCAGAAGCAGCAGCAGTACAATGTTTAACAGAATCGTCTTCTGTATTCAGCCTGCTTGCTTGTACTACTTCTTTTTCAGTATCCGTATCTTTCTCAGTGGACCCATTTACAGTAACATCAAGGTGATCAGTTTCTTGGGTTTCACTATCCAGTGTAAAGCTAATGGTATCCATTATGGAGGGATTGCTGTTATTTTTACAATCCAATGAATCGCTTTGCAATGTTTTCTTGTCACAGTTATGCATGACTGCTACTACTACAATGTTTTTTTCCTCTGGAAAACAACTGCCACATTTTCTTTCTCCTTCATCCACAACATTACAGTGAGCACTTTGATTACCATTTCTCTTTATTGGTTGATCATCTGTTGTTGTCTGATCATCAATCCACATGTTTGGGATTTCTTGACTCATATTAAGATTCTTTCCATTAGAACAACGGTCTCCTCCACCTCTTGATCCAGTGGCTAAATGAGACAGGGACAAGGCCTTTAATTTTTGTGGACAGTCATTGGGAACTGTAGATTCATTCACATTTGCTAGAGCTGGGTTAAAAGACAGCCGATGAGAAGGAGGATCTAGGATCTGATTCCACTTTGCATCCAATAATGAAGGTGAAATAGCTTCATCTGGAAAAAAAATGAAATAAATCAGTCTATACTATAATTTAAGGTTGATGTCCATTACGCTATTACATGGGCATATACTCGTTCTCAATATTGCCAAACTTGGTATGTTATCTAATGGGGCCCAACAGACAATTTAAGACAGTTGTGGACTCAATCTATCAATTAATTCCAGCAGCAGCCCCTTTCTCCCCTCGGGATCACTGGCTACTGTGGGCACCTAGGGTGCCCACTGTAACCACTTTGAGGCCACGGAGAAGCGGCAGTTTGCCGCTTCTCCGTGGCCTGAGGAAGCAGCAGAATGGGGCCTCTGGGGCTGCCAGTGAGGCAGCCCTGGTCCCATTTCGCTGCTTAAAGGGGCGGCTGCAGACCGCCCCAAAAGAGCGGTCTCTAAAGCCCCATAAAGATCAGACCACATCTGACAGCATACAAGTTATGCAATGCAATGTGGGATAGTATAGTGTAGTAAACTGAACATGATGTCAATTTTGAAGGTGGAAGAAAGAGGTTCATCTTTATCATTAATCATGAAACTCATTGATAAAAATAATTTATTGTTAGTAAATTTAAGAACAGAATTCATAAAATATTCACACAATTCAATCACAGTTTATCAATCATCCAATAATCCACTAAGTAGGCTACCTAAAGGATATATTTCTTGTTTTCATTTTGGCAAATATAACAATCAACTTGTCAAAAGAGATCTTGCCAGCAAGTGTACTTTCTGCTAAGAATGTTAGTGTTTTTGTCCCATTCTAGGTGTTCATTTATGAGTTTAAAATTACAAAAGGAATTATCACATGATACAACTGATATGGTAATAAAGCTGAACATTCTTAGAGCAAAGCATATTTATGGAAATAAATTTTCCAAGCTTTCAGCAAATACCTGGTTCAGAGCAATTATTGTGCAATTTTTGCTGCTGCTGTTTCACATTTCTGATTCTTGCTTCAAACATGGAAACAATTCAGGGCAGTAAACCTTCTTGCAATGGATGTTGGGGCCACATCCTTCTCATACTTAAAGCTGTTGTGTATCTTCAACTTGTTTCTGACTTATTGTGACCCTAAGGTGAACCTATCACAGAGTTTTCTTGGCAAGATTTGTTCAAAGAGAGTTGCCGTTGCCTTCTTCTGAGGCTGAGAGAGCATGACTTCCCCAGGTCACCCAGTGGGTTTCCATGGCTAAGCATGGATTCTGGTCTCCAGAGTCCTACTCCAAATCATTATCCCATGCTGCAGTTACTAATCATCCCTTGACCAAGGAGGTAGTCCATCTCATCTGTAGAGAAAAGACTTCAGAGTGCTAAATTAAGGCCTATTCTTCCATCTTGCCATCCGGGGTTGGGGATCCTAAGCCAAGAAAACTCTTTAATACATCCATTCACTGACAGTGAATGTAAGACTGTCCATCCTCCTCCTCTCCTGTCCCCAGCCTTTTCTGATTCATGCCTTTCATGAGTAAAATAAAGCTACAATGAAACAGCTGAAATGGCATAAGAGAGACACCAGCAAATCTGGAGTAAAGTGCAAGCTGCTGGTGGGAGGAGCCCCTTACAAATACTGTAACTCCAAAGGGAGAATATTCCCAAAACAGCCAAATGAGGACTCATTGGCTAAGGAATGGTGACTGGCTAAGAAGAAAAACTCTGATAAAACAGTTGGGAGGAGGAATGGTATGGAGTGAATGGGAAAAGATGACAAAGAGAAAATGCTTTGAAGCATAAAAATAACCATCTAATTTCCATAGAGGTAATTTCCTGGTTCACACTGAGACATTTTAAAATAATCTCCAGAGGTGGAAGTGAGCATTACCCATAGATATCAGTGGAGAGTACACACATATAAATAGCCCAAATGGAGAAAACTCCCAAAACACAGAATATTCTTGGTAGGCACATAACATTCACTAACTGTTCAAGCACTAAGGAATGGACAGGCAAAAAAACATGAGCAGAAGCACCCCACAATGTAACATTTTGCCACTTTTTTCCTTTATGGGTCAATTGCTTGAAGATTAAATGTGAACGGTCAACAAGTAAACCTTGTGTGTCTATTAATTTATTGTGTATACCCATGTATAAGTCTAGAAATTTTAGTCAAAAAATTGATCCAAAAAAGCTGGGTCACCTTATCCATGGGTCAATGTAAGTACTGTAATTTAACTCTTATCCAAAAGGGAACCATTCCCTTCTCTAAGTAGAGTGGCAATAGGCAAGAGTGTAGTCCATCCAGAAGCACCGTTCCCCTCTACTCTCTGCTGTAATGCCACTTCTGATCTTTTTGAATGCCTGGGTGGGAAAATAGTGGTGGCAGTTCTTTGTCACTTCCTCTCAAAGGAACGCCAAGAGGAATCAGACTCTGAAGGATTTGAATAAGATATTTGTGTATGTTTTTCAGAATTTCTAGGTTAAGATCAGGCAAAGTTATCACATTCAAACTAAAGGCTGAAATGTCACCATTTTCTTTGTTTTGCCTTCTCATCCTTTTTGGCATGTGTGCGTTTTCTTGGCCCCACTTGTGCCTGGTTGCCTGTCCCCACACATCATACAGTCATGATTTCCCAGTTTCTTCCACATCTATCCAGCATTTACTGTGAACACAAACTTGGCTCCTGGAATTCTGCAAGTTCTTGGCATCATTTTCCTTTGTAATGTCCTTTACATCTTTTGTGCTATGCCCCTAGGTTTTATCCCAACTTATCCATAAGTCATAACAAAATCCATAATTTTGGCCCCCAAAACACCCGTCGATTCCTACATGAGATGAACTTGAGTATATAAAGTAGGTATTTTTCAAAGTAGCCATGTTAGTCTCTTGAGTATAAAAATGAGGAAGGGGGGAAGGGAGGGGGAAAGAATATACAGTGGTCCCCCGCCTTACGAATCCTCCGGGTTGTGAAAACCCCGGGATCCGAAAGGCGGCGGACCGGCTTCCTATCCCTCGGGATACGAAAGATTCCCCGGGATACAAAGCGAAAAAAGCCGCGCGGCCCCTTTAAATGGCCGCGCAGTCCATTGATTTTAGCGGTCCCCCGGGAAACGAAAGCTTCCGGGTTACGAAAGGTAATCCGGAACGGATTACCTTCGTAACCCGGGGGACCACTGTACCAGTTTTTTAAGACTAACAGCTTCTTATTTCAGTATATGCTTTCATGGATATAAACCGATTTCTCCAGATACAGTATAGAATGATTCCAAGGCCTCAGGTTATAAAGCAAGTTATTAATACTTTATAATTAACATTATAAATTAACAATTAACAATGCTTAAAAATTTACCTTATTTATGCTGGGGGCCCTTAGCCTTATGGGTACCTGGGGTGATTTGCTCTCTTTTATATCCCTTTCCCCAAACCCCTGATGAATCCCTCCTCAAAATTCTGCTATTTGCTTTGAAAAATAAACTACTAATAGCAGCTTCTCTCCTAAGCAAAAAGTAGCTAGGATAGTGCAGAGGTTACACCATAGGGTGATTCTTGCATATTGCTGCTTCAGTTCCCTTCACATCTGTTTTTTGTTTAAGTTAAGCATATTAAACATGGCCATGACCTGAAACACATGGGCCAAAAGTGGCTTCCATCCACTCTGGGGGCATGGCATTCAGATGATGCATGCCTCCAAAGCAGCTGGAAGCTGCTCCAAAGCCGGGCCAAGGTGGCAGAAGCCGGACTTTTCAGGAGCGACTTTTCATCCTGCCAGTGGATGATTTGGGACCCTGGTGGCGCAGTGGTTAAATGCCTGTACTGCAGCCACTCACTCAAAACCATAAGGTGGCGAGTTCAAGACCAGCAAAGGGCTGAAGCTCGACTCAGGCTTGCATCCTTCCGAGGTCGCTAAAATGAGTACCCAGATTGTTGGGGGGCAAATAGCTTACAATTGTAAACCGCTTAGACACTCCTTAAGGGTATGAAGCGGTATATAAATGAAGCTGTTTGGTTTTTTGTTTGGTGTTGGCCCACTTTGGGAGCAGGCTGTCCAGTTGCCACGATCCTGGTGTGATCAGTGACAGAGCAACCTCTGGCCTTCCAGGTTGTCTGCTTCAACCCCATCTTGTCTAGCTTGGTCTACCATCACTTAAACACTGTTAAAATATAAAAACTCTGGTTACAACTTGATATGGCAATTCTCACTAGACTGGATGGCTTTAAAAGTAAACTGCATGGAGCAAATCAGCCAGTTAGGTATTAAGTGAATATATAAATAATTGGGAATTACACAAATTCATGGAAGATAGGTCTGCCAATACGTTATTGACCATACTAACTATATAAGAACTCCAGGTTTAAGGACATCAACTCCCAAAAAGCAAAGTGAGTTTTCTAATGCCTTTATATCTTACTTTTAAAATGCATGCTAAATATTTGGTCTAATAAAGCCAGACTGGTCTCCAGTTCTTAGGTTTCTCTTCTTACAGTTTAGAATGGCCTTGTTATGCAAATGTTGACATGGAAATTATATCCTCATCTACTTCTAAAGTTCTAAATCTGATTTATATTAAGATCTTTATCAAATAGGAGACTCATAAGAGCATTTTAAGACCACATTTATAGCCTAGCCCTCTTAATTTACATAACACAGTATCAAGTACACTTTTAAGCTCATGGGAGGGATTCTCTTTAAATAGTTACAAAACACAGCGGCTTAAAAAGCAAAACCAGAAGCCCTTAAATATGTTAACAAAAGAACCATTAAAGAGAACAACATTTTTTAAAATAGAGTAAAAACACTTTTAAGAAAAAACAATCCTAAACAAATGAGTTTTTTAAGTCTGCTTAAAAGCTTCTGTGTAATGGGCCAGGCACAATTCAGTGAGCACTGAAATAAAATATGAGGAATAATTGTAACTAAGCTACTTTACAAGACAAATAATAGAGACTAGATCAGTTATAGGAATAAACAACCAAGAGAAAAGTCTCTTGGGAATTTAAAGTTATAAAACATGTTTGCTGTCTAAACTTTAGATTAGTGTCATATCTAGAACAGAATTGGTATTTCACAACTTTAGTTAATTAATTGAAGCAGTGGGACCTTGTTATCTGGAGTTTGGTTCCAAGATCCCCCATGGATAACAAAATCTGTGGATGCTCAAGTCCCATTAAATATAATGGCAAAGCAAAATGGTGTTCCTTATATAAAATGGAAACTCAAAGTTTGCTATCTGAAATTTATACTTCTTTAACATATTTTCAAACCGTGGATGCTTGAATCCTTGGATAAAAATCAGTGGATAAGGTGGGTTGGCTGTGCTCTAAATCTTCAGTTAGAGTAATCACATATTCCTTTATTTATCAGTTTCAAAAGCTACGGAATAAAGTCACATTCCATTCTGGCATTTATACTGAAGACCATTGTAGACCCAATGGTGTGATAGAAGGAGACTTCTTAATCCAGCCTCCCCATGGCAATCAATTAAGCCTCTGAAAATGCTACCATGGGGTTTGCAAATCTGGTGTTCTCCAGATATTTTTGGACTATAATTTCCGCCAGTCCCAGCCAGTATGCTCAATAGCCAAGAACAACAGAAGTGATAACTCAAAACATCTGGAGAACACAAATCGTCTTCCAATATGCCACTAGGTTTTAACCGTACTAACTGTGATAGCTGTAGGAGAGGGTGCTGAGGGGGAAAGCCCAAAAATCAGGTGCCATTTTTATGTCCTCAGCACTTGGAACTACAGCTAGCCCCATTCAGCAGGACCTCTTACCTTTTATGTAGCATTTCTGAGAGGCTGGGGGAGTGGCACTCTACCTCTGCCAGCCTCATTGTTGTTTGCCTGCAAGTTGTTTCTGACTTACGGTGATCCTAAGGCAAACCTACCATGGGGTTTTCTTGGCAAGTTTCTTCAGAGGGGATTTAGCATGGACATCCTCTGAGGCGGAGAGAGTGTGGCTTGCCAAAGGTCACCCAATGGGTTTACATGGCTGAGCCAGGATTAAACCCTGCTCTGCAGAATCACAGTCCAACACTCAAAGCACTACACCACGCCAACCTCATTGCATGTGCATAATTTTGGACCTAACCCAAAGTTAGCTGGCCATCACTTATGGTTAAAGGACTGGAAGTGGCCAATTCTGGACTCTCAAAAGTAAATACAGATTTTTATTAGAGTTAATGGTAGGAAGCTGGGCAAATGCAAAAGACAGAATAGGAGCATGTGCCTTCTGTCAGCAGGAAGAGCCATGCAGACTGATCCCATCTTTGTAATTTGCAACTAGTCTTCTATCTATGGCTGCATCCTACAGCAGAAATAATCCAGTCTGACACCACTTTAACTGCCCTGGCTCCATGTGGTGGAATTCTGAGTACTGCAGTGTGTGGTGGCACCAGATCACTAACTACAATTCCCAGAATTCCATCGCATGTAACCACAGCAGTTAAAGTTGTGTCAAACTGGATTATTTCTGCAGTGCAGATGCAGCCTATGTTACATGTAGGAAATTTTCGCCTAAAATTATGTATCAATACATTTCTAACAATATTTGTGATCCAATTATTAGAAAAAGCCAATTTCATGGGCATTTTTTATAAACATAACTTTTCTATCTAGTAAAAGGTATGTGTTCCCTTTCAAAAGGAAACAGTCAGCATGTGAACAGCTCCAATGGAACAGGAAATACAGACAAACAGAACCAGAGCCACAGATCCAGAGATCAATTTGGCTTTCCAGTCCTAACAAAAGTTACTCACCTTCATTTTGTTCAAAGTCATCTAAAACCTTATCAAGGTTATAGGCTTCTGCCTGGAAATAGTTCTCCATTTGTCAGGAAATGCCACCCAGCTCCTTGTCTGAACCTGTCAAGCAGATAGCCAGTTATGAACTTCTAGCAATAGTCTAATGTCCCAGCACAATATTTAGAGAATGTCACAAAGCTTAAAATTTATGTCAGTCACCTGTTACTTCCTATAAAAACTTAAGATTTCCTCCCAGTATTTCAGTATTATCATATGATAAAGCTATCTCAATTCCCCACCAATTATCAGCCAATTAGGTGTTTTTTTAAAAAAATGAAAAAGACTTCAAGATGAATAAGTAACTGGTCAAATTTAACTACATGTCACAAGTAGTTAAATCAGGAAGCATGCACAGAAAGATGCTGAGGGTGAAAAATTATAGAGTGGTGAAGTGGGTTTTTTTTGCTAAATGTATTAATTTTTGCAGAAATTCTAATAAAAAAAGTTTCTTAAAGGCAGTAAATTAAATGTGAGTTAACTAATATTGTTAATATTTGGAAATAGGTTATAGGCTGAAAGGCACAGCAATTGAAAATATATTATTTCATATTCCACTGAAAACAAAAGTCCTATAGAAAATAAAGCCAAACTTGTGTGGATTAACAATGGCAACCAATAATAACTGTGATATGACGCACACGTTCAATTAACAACTGGAACATCTTATTGATTAATTAGGGTTCCTAGTTGTTTTGGAGTTTCCTATAGATTATTAAACTCTATCCTTTGATCTGCAGCCATGCAAGATACTTATCTTGATTAACAAGAAAATATACTAATTTGAAATAATGCCAGACATTCTGGAAAAGTGGCCACATAATGTACACTTCATTCCAAGTATAATTGTTACAAAAACACTCCTATTTAGCCTTCAATGTATCACAACTGCATTCCGTATCATTGCTTTCAATGAGATTTGTTCTCAAACAGTTTCAGCTGGATTCTGCCCATTATATACACCAAAACATTCATAAGTAGAATCTGAAGGCAAAATAAACCCATCTACTTCATTTCCCTCAAAAAAGAGGTGTTAATGGGCATGGGAGTGGGAATAAGGTTGCAGCAGAAGCAGCAAGCTATCTCAAAGATCTGTCATAATTAACAATGATACTATATTTCTTCTATTATTTACCTTATTCTTTTATTTTAAAAGAAACAGGCTATAATAGGAATACAAATGATAATTGGCAATGTCATGGTGTGAAGTATACAGCAATGCTTGATTATAAAAAGTAATAATGTTATCTACTGAGTAGAAGAATAAAAATTTATATGAACACCAATATAATGGTAGAGTAAAACAAAAATTGGAGGAGTCCCCTGTAAAGCATATTATACCTGGTAGAGTTCTATTTAACATTTTAAGTGCAATTGGTATTTCTAGTTGTAACACATAACTTTTCTCTGATCAAGACAAATTAACCAATAACTCAATCCAGATAATCCCCAATATCCAACTAAAAATGCCATCTGAAATGTATCATCTTTGCATCAAACTGATCTGAGAAATCCTGTGACAAGTCTGTATGTTCTTGCAGAAAATTTCCTGGACCTCAAGTTTAAGACACTTACAATTTTTTCTTTCCATAGGGTTTTTTTAAATGGCTAAAGTGAAAAAGTAATTGGGAATGAAGGAAGATATGACAATTTAGTAGTTTTCATTTTTTTAATACATATTTTCTAAATCACAAAACCATTTGAACCATTTCAATACCACAAATTATTTAATGGGCATTTACAATTACCATTATTAATTCAAGAATGGTGTTTTTGTTTTATTCTGGAAGGTACAAAGTCTATAGCATTTAACCAAGTGTAAAGCATCACAGGAAACAATATGAGCCTGCTTAACAATTGCTAAAACAGCAAACAGAGGACCGAAACAGACGGGCCAAAAAGAGCGGCTTCTGGACACTTTGGGGGTGACGTCTGCAGATGATGCATGCCCAAGGATCAGCCAGAAGCCACTCCAAGGCCACCAAAGGCAGCCTGAAGCAAATGGAGCGGTAAAAAGCCACTTCTGCCAGCAGATTGCTTGGGATTGCAACGGCAGCCTGCTTTGAGCGCGGGCAATGCAGTCACCGTGGTCCCTGGCTGATTGGGGCCCAATTGCAGCTGGAGTGGCCAGAGGGTCCAGGTCACCAGTCTGTTCGCCCCAGAAACAAATATGAACACAAATTAAATAATGGAGAAGGTAATGTTAATAATACACACTAAATTTGCACTCTCCTAAATGTAATTGACTGCAGAGGCTTTCTTGAGTGCTTTATAAAATTATGAGAAATTTGATCACCAAAAATTTCATACGGAATTTTAAAATGGACACTAAAACAGTAATGCTGCTACATACAACTTGCCTATCTCTGCCCACAGTGAATGAGTCAGCCAACTCTTTCACAAAAAGCAGTATGTGAACACTGAACAGTTGGTGACTTCTTCAAAATTGCTCGCCTTGTTTGTAGTCAATGATTCAATGATTCATTCAGTCAATATATACAGTTTTCATGAGTGGAACAAAAAGAACTACAAGTAAGCCTGTCATATGTAACAACCTAATTCAAATTTTCCAAAACTTTGTCACAAAGTAGTCTAATGTACAAACTCCTCGTAAACATTTCCACTTTGAGAAAACAAACAATCAAATCATCTAGAATGCAGTGAAACAGCTCAAACTGCAAGAAAATAAAGCAAAACAAAGTGCAAAAGCAACAAGCAGCCAAATGTAGCTTTTAGAGAGTATTGTTATAGTCATCCCAGATACTGGGTTTTTCCCCCAGCATATTTTAAAGGCTGCATACTACTGTTTGTTCATAGCACCAACTTCATGCAAATGCAAGTTGAAAACCGTTTACACATACAGTGCAAATTTACTATGCATTTTTATTCAAAAAGAAATCTCATTTGTTCAGTTGGGACTCATTCATAATAAGTCTACTTAAGATGAAGATTTGCACTTTGTTTAGACATGTAAACCTCCTCCCACCTTTCCTTTCAGTACTAATTCCCTGAAGGCAATCTTCTTAATGTACCTTAGTATACAAATGGAATCTGATTTCCACATTGGAAATAACTGCTGATGAGAGCAGGTCCAGGAACCTCTCATGACATCTAGGAGCCAACTACACATTTCTCATTAGTCCCATCTCTCTTACAAAAAACACACAGGGTTCTATGTTAGAGCACAACTACCGTGTTTCCCCGAAAATAAGACAGTGTCTTATATTAATTTTTGCTCCCAAAGATGTGCTAGGTCTTATTTTCAGGGGATGTCTTATTTTTCCATGAAGAAGAATTCATATTTATTGTTGAACAACAAAAAAAGAACATTTATTATATACTGCATATATATATTTGTATACAAAAACTTTGCTAGGTGTTACTTTTGGGGGAGGCCTTATATTTAGCAATTCAAGAAAACCTCTACTAGGTCTTATTTTCCGAGGAAGTCTTATTTTCGGGGAAACAGGATATATATGATTTACACAATGGTGTGTACTAAAATAGCTTTAAATTAATGCAGTACAGATGTAAACAAGATAACAAAGCTTCCTGCTTCATGCCACAATGACTAAAATCACTCATAGAATCATAGTCATAGAGTTGGAAGAGACCACAAGGGCCATCCAGTCCAGCCCTCTTCTGCCATGCAGGAACTCCCAATCAAAGCATCCCTGACAAATGGCCATCAAGCCTCTGGTTAAAGACCTCTAAGGAAGGAGACTCCACTACACTCCGAGGGAGTGTGTTCCACTGTCGAACAGCCCTTACTGTCAGGAAGTTCCTCCTAATGTCTAGGTGGAATCTCTTTTCCTGCAGTTTGTATCCATTGTTCCGCATTCTAGTCTCTGGAGCAGCAGAAAACAAGCTTGCTCCCTCTTCAATATGACATCCCTTCAAATGTTTAAACAGGGCTATTATACCACCTATTAACTTTCTTTTCTCCAGGCTAAACGACTCCCTAAGTCATTCCTCATAGGGCATGGTTTCCAGACCCTTCACCCGAACAAACATACAACAATCATACATATAGTAAAATCAAATCTAATCTATTTGAAGGAGGCTCTTTATAATTTCCTAACAAATAATAAGTCATACAGACTAAATAACTTGCTGCTATTTCAGCATTTCAGGCACAGCAATTTTTTTAAAAAAATGATCCTTTTTTTGTCATTTACTGAACAGTTTTCAAGTTATTCTCACCATCATATGATATTTATTTATCTCTTCAAACTCTTTTATCATTAATATAACATCTTTGTATCCAATTAGGAATTTCCCTCCTTACAAATGTATCTATTACCATTGTTTGCAATCTTCCTTTTCCATTTTATGTAACGTCATTCTATCCCCCCCCCCCCGGTATATTTTGATTATTATTATTATTCTCTAATTTTGTATTCTTGAAAGTATAATCTGTGAGATCTAATACTCCTGAGGACTTTCTGCTGGCTGCATCAAAGAAACACCAGTTCCATATTCCCTTTCCAAAAACAGACTAACCTTTTTGAGGAAGAAAAGCCAAACTCTTCAAACTGTTCTGTATACAGTAGCAGCTGTGATTTAATCTCTCCTCAAAACTGTTAGAAATAATATCTTAAAAATTCCAGCCTTATTAAAGTTGTAATCCAATGTACTTATTCAAAATAACATTCAGCGAACTCTTTAGAGAGTATCGGCATGGGACTGTATTGTAAGAAATACTCCAAAGATGCACATTTAAATAAAGCTAAAATTACTCCCTTAATTCAAATCTTCCTGACTTGAAACTTGTATAGTGGCATTTACCATCTTACCTTTTTCTTTTATACATGAATTAAAAAACAGTTGAGCCAATGTCTGTCCATGATGTATAATGCACAGTCAGCTAGGTGAGTTGCCTCTGTATACCCTCCTTGATCCTAGAAATAAAACAAATAGCACACATCAGATTTCCTAAGTCTACCATAAGACGTGTAGCTTCAACCAAGTGTAGCTAAGATCACTGAGCACTTCTATCTTACACACAGGTAGATTCCACAGCAGTTATGAGAAGGAACCACCAAGAATTCTCTGAGTTTGTAGATCAAGCAGAAAGAGGCACTTTGCCCCCAAACAGTGAAAGAAGTGCCCTCCATTAGGCCACAAGCAACCTCTGAATATAGTCTGGATACTCAAAGAACACTACCTTGATCTTATATAAACTAGATAAAACAAATAAAAAGAAAAGAGTACAGAGAAAAATGAGGCAAGCTGGACATTTTTAATATCACAATCCTAAACTATATCGAGCCATTTTATGGGTCCTCATATAATATGCTCCAATATACATAAGGAAAAGTAATATGAAACAGAAAATAACCAAGTTCTGAGATGACATAGGGTTTGCTTCTTATTACACTTGGCACTATGACATCTGCTTCTAGCTACAAAAGGAGCAGTAGTTACAGTTGAACAGTAGAATAGTAGCTACAATAGAAAATTGTCTTAATTCATCTAGGATGCATAATACAAGCTCCCACATCCACCAAGGAACATGGTTTCATGTATAATATTGAACCAAGTCTTCTGTGAAAGATTCAGTTTTCCATAGTTGGTTTGAAATGAATCTGCCTTGGCCCAGGCGTCAGAGGGAGAGATGAACTGTTAGACCTGATCCCCTTCCCCACCACCTTTCCCTTCTCCTTTTGTCTCTTGTCTTTTCAGACTGTAAGCCTGAGGGCAGGGAACCATCTAATTAACAAGATTTTATGTACAGAGCTGTGTAAATTTACAGCGCTATATAAATAAAGGTTAATAATAATAATAAAAACAAAGGAAGGAAAGGGCCAAATATAGAGGCTAGCATAAGATCCAGCCTAAGATCTTATCAGGCACGGTGGGATATAAATCAATGAATAAGAATAGTAATAGCAGCAAGTAAGCTTTTTTACAAATACAAAAGAAGATGACGATTAGAAAGAGGACTACTGGTAATTGCTTCTCATGGCAGCTTGTGATATATCTTTGTTGTCCCAGAACTTGGATACCTTGTGTAGCCTTCAATACTGTATGTATTTTGGTGCCATTTAACGGTTGCAATTTGATTTCATGAGTGCACGTCCTTTGTCTACACTCATTGGGGCTTTCTAGATTGGCAAAAAGAAGTGTGTTCATGGCTGCATGAAACTCTAGCCTTTAGATGAGAAAAAGGGAAAGTGTGCCATGAAAATGCTTTTTTTGCGTTTTAGGGGAGAACAAGCGCCTTTAAAAAGGTGCTGGTTTTCCCAACTTCTTTTTTAAAAACTGTGGAACAGCGCAGCTCCATCTAAAGGCTGCGGTGCAGCTGCTAAGCATTAAGGAAAAAGCAACTTCATGTCACACTTTCCTGCCCATCTAGAAAGCCCCATTGGGACCAATGTATTGCATGCAAGAGGCCATTAAAAAAACTGGAAGTCTGACTAGCACCAAAGTTGGTTTCTTTCCAGCACCAATCCAAACATGATTTTTTTAAAAAATCTTTGGAGCCTAGTTTGTTTTATATATATATAAAATATGCATGTACAATACATTTTTAAAAGTATTTTACCCTTTTAAGTTGTTTTGACCTGTTAAATTGGTTAATTAGTTTGCAGTATATTTAAATTTGCTTTTTAACTGTTCAAACTGGTTTTTTTTAACAACATCCTGAGACCCTATAAGATAGGGTGGGATATAAATATTTAAATGAATAAATCTGTGTTCTCGTTTTCCTTGGATGTTCAACCATAAGGACACAAGGTGCCTGTTCCTTTTTGCTATGGAGTGTCGCTTCCCTCCTCTAACTTGAGATTCCAGGCCAAGCGACCAGTCACACTTTTTGAACAAGTATATTTATGCAGGCTGACAGGGAGCCAGCATGATGTAGTGATTTGAGTGCTGGACTACGACTCTAGAGACCAGGATTCAATTCCCAGCTCAGGTATGAAACCCACTGGGTGACCTTAGGCAAGTCACACTCTCTAAGCATCAGGGAAAGGCAACCTCATGATAAGATTATTCACCTTAGGGTCGCCCTATGTTGGAAATTACTTGAAAGCACACAGCAACAAAACATTTATATGGGCCACTTTTATTGTGGGCAAAAACTAGAGTGGGAAATGGAGCTGCAGCATTCCAATCCAAAACATGCAGCCAGCCAGTACAAGTGTAACCCGTATCCTTTTTCTGCTGAAAATCACCTTCTGCTCAGTGACTATTTCCACCCCCAAATGCTGCTTCAGTAACCACCACTCCTGGGGGCAAAAAGCAGTCAGAAGGGTGCAATTTTCAGATCTGTTTGTGGCCCTGATCTAGATCACAAGCATATTCCAGGTTGGGAGCCTGCAGCTGCTTTTTCAAAAGCAAAACAACAAGGTGAAGTACACATGTTTAAATGTGTGAAGTTTGGCCTTCTGTCAGGCTTTAAAATTTGGATGGTTGCCACATTTTCAAGTGAGAGGATGCAAGAAGCTGTAAAATCACACCAAAAAAAGGAGAATGGAACTAATCATTTTATCTTCCATAACTGGAGCCAGAAAGGATTCAAAAATAAAAATAAAGGGAAGGGAGCTCACCAAATCTGATTTTCTTTAAAAACACACACACACAGAGCACCCTTGAAACCTCAACATATACTTTCAGTTCTAATTATTAGAACTGCAAGCCACGACTATGAAAAAATGAAAACTAAGTAAACACAAATAAAAATGAAGAATAAGAGAGTAGCAATTTAGAACTGGCCTAAGCATCCTTCATATGCTGCTGTACTCCAGTTTCCATCAGCTTCAGCTTCAGCATCATCTACACGGCTAATGTTGATGAGTGATGGGAACACATGTTCAGCAATATCTGGAGGGCAAATAATCCTCCAGTCCTGTTTTAGAAAAATAGGGCAAGAATTTTTACATTGTAATGGTTCTTTTTAAGATCATGCACACCCTTTGAAATCCAACAACTACAATATAGTTGTCAGGAAAGCCTTTGTTAAACAGATGTTCACTGTGTTTGACAGCCTCATCCCATGAATACAAACTCTTAAACAAGACCCACTTAGTTCAAAATACATCTTACTTTTAAAGAATAGGGCTGCTGTATTAATCTGCTCACTTCCAAAGTAGAGGACTGCAGGAAATTAAGAAACAATATAACTGAGATACAGCTAACTACATTCATTCTGTTTCAACTAACATATGTTTTGAAAATGCGTATAATATTATTGTATTATTGTGATAGGATTATATTCCACGGCTGCCTATGTTAGGGGAGGGGAAGTAAGCTATCATAACAGCAATAATTTCTTGACAACAGCAGTCTTCCAATCTTCAGTGGTTAGGAGATAATTTTTTTTAAAACAAACTGTTTTTGCATGATTACAGAATTCATATAAAAGGTGAGCATCACTCCATAAAGAATTCAAATAGACATTTTATACCAAAGGACAGGTTGCCTTCCTGTAACTGTGGGTTTTTTTAATGGCCATCTGTGCCTCCATGCAAATGGGTTTTTGCGCCTGCGTAGGGACCCTTTTAAAATGTTCTAGAGCTGGTAGAAATCCCATTCCCTCCCTATCTACCGTACCACATATGTCCAAGACCACTAAGCTATTCCCCCTCAGTTTCAAAGTCTGCCAGAGAGTAAACAGGGACCTAAACCAGGGGATGCAGGACATATGACCACTCAAAGAACCACAGTTACAGGTAAGCAACCTATCCTTCTTCTTCAGGGTCTCTGTGACTCACACAAATGGGTGACTATGACGCTTACTAGATGAGGTGGGCCAGATCACTAAAGAATAGTAGAAAGAACAGTACAGCCAAATTGGGCTTCTGCTCCAGCTCTGAAGTCTAATCTATAGTGCTGAATAAACATAGATGCACTGCATTAGAGCTGTGGCTTCTTCTGGAGCTCTATTCCATGGTGTACCTTCAGGTAAAAATACACCATAGAATAGAGCTGCAGAAGAAGCCACAGCTCTAATACAGTGCACCTTAAGACTAACAGGAACAAGGTGATTAGTGATTCCACAAGAGAACCATATGGCTTCTACCACCCACATTGACAGCTGCTGAGAGGATACCTGCTGTCCTTTTTGGGGCCCTTCATAACAAATAAATAATCTGTTCAAACATAGGGTCTGGCTGGGAGTTGGTGAAACTGAAAATCAGACCCATATGCAGTTTTATGTCCGCATAAATTTTACGTCTTCTGGAGGCAATGGTGAGGTGGTAGCTTCTACAGCAGCATTAGGAGATGAAGTTGGGGGAGGGGGAGGGGAGGAGGTGATGTTGCAGAGGAAGAGTCAGAATGAGAATCATCATCAGAGGAATCTGCTGAAACATTTTCCTATGATATAGGTGCAGATGAAGGGGCTATAGTGGTAACTGATACTGCAGTTGGATGGGTAGCCAGAGGAATTACCGTGGTCACAGTAGAGCTGAATAAAGAATGATAATTGAAACAGGAGCAGAGTAAACTGTAGAAGTTACTAGAGAAACAGCTGGGGGCACCATAATCATAGCAAGAAAAGGAAGAGGTCTAAATCAACTCATTGTCATACTAGGCATTGGTGATGGACTATAGTGGTGCGGCATTGGTGATAAGTGCCTCTGTGGGGAAGATTATTATTATTAGACTTTATTTATATAGCGCTATAAATTTACACAGCGCTGTACATACAGTCAATTAAAATAGAAAGTTCCCTGCCCTCAGGCTTACAATCTAAAAAGACAAGATATAGAAGGAGAAGGGAAAGGTGGTGGAGAAAGGGACCAAGTCCAGTGGATCTTCTCTCTCTCTGAGGCCTGGACCATGGCAGAAGGACTGGAGGGAGGGCACAAGAAGGAGTGAAAGTTCAGATAAATAAGGAGGGGCCAGTCCATGGAGGGCTTTGAAAGTAAACAACAAAAGCTTGTACTGGAGGCGGAAGGGGAAGGGGAGCCAAAGAAGGGAGAATAAAAGAGGAGAAACATGGTAAAAGCAGTGAGCGGATGTGATAATACGTGCAGCTGAGTTCTGGACAGAGATTAAAGGATGAAGGTGAGAGAGAGGAAGCCCTGTCAGAAGAAGGTTACAATAATCTAGTTGCGATACCACTAGGGCATGGACCAGAGTCTTGGCAGTAGATGCTGTCACATCCACTGAGAGATAGCAGTCAGACAAGATGAGACTTGCTGCTCAAGCCCCGGTGAAAAGTCAGAGGTGGAAAGATATAGCTGAGTGCCACCAGCGTACAGATGATAGGAGAAACCAAAAGAACTGATGAGTTTGCCTAGGGACAATGTGTACAGAGAGAACAAAGGGGACCCAGGACAGAGTCCTGGGGAACTCCAACAGATAAGGGAAGAGAGGAGGAAGTCTGACCACCTGTGACCACTGCAAAAGATCTATCTGACAAGTAAGATTTAAACCAGTCAAGAAGATGGCAAGACAATGACTGATGCTGAGAACAAGGTGGTAGGTGAATGTGAGGTGATCTAGAATGACTATGGTATTGAGGATACAGAGAATGGTGTGGGGAGTACTAGAGGAAGAACTCATGGTAGTGACAACAATCTCAATATTATAGGGAATAAAAATGATATGAGGTTCCCACCATAGATGTTCTTGATGGTAACAGTCCATGTAAGAGACTGATGTATAAGGTGAGTCTTGTTGGTACGGTACCATTAATCTTGATAAGAAGTGCAAGAAGATACATATGAACGTTCCCTCCAGAAAGGAGATCTGTCCCATCTTGAAAATGGTGGAAGCAGTCTGTATCTAGGAGAGCTATGATGCAGAAATGAAGTAACCGTGCAAGTTTCAGAAGCAGTATGAGGAGCACTGAAAGGCTGTGGAGCAGATAAGCTCTGTTTAAGTTCTTCAACAACTTGTACAGAGAGAGGCTGGAGATCAGTGTCAAACCCCCCCCCCCATTGCATCGTTGGTACCGAATCTACAGAGGACACTAGCGCTGGCACAGAAAGTTACTTTAAATGTTTACATTTCTTCTTCTCTTTGGGTTTGGAATCCTTTTTGTTCCTTGGTTCAGAATGTCCAAATTGTGAGATCCCTCTTTTTGCCCAGATTTAGAGTGGGCAGAGCAAGAGTTCTTTGATTTGTGTGCAGGAGAAATCAGAGGTAAGGAATCCTCTTCTGTTGCTACAACAGTACTCAATAGGGCTGACACCAGAGATTGTTAAAATGTAGTCAGTGTTAAGGAAATAGTGAATGCCATGAATGCCATCAATACCAAAGGTGCTGTAGGTCCAATATAAATCTTAGCTGGTATCCAGACTGCTGTCAGAACTGAGATCATCTTTAGTATAAATGTGACAAGACAATCACACCAGAGTCTTGTAGTGTAAGAAAGTGAAATAGTTACTTTTTTAAAATATAAAATAATAAAGACAATTAATTAGGTTGCTTATAATTAATTGCCCTTTAAGGTACTTTTGTACTTTTCATAGCTGTCCCCATTCCCTAAGCCAGGAACAGTTATCAGCTGATTCAAGACAGAAATCACTACCAGTATCACTGTTTTCCCCCCCAAGATGAGACACTATCCACCTAGGTAACTATCAGCTATTCATAATGTGATTATTTTTCAATTGACTGGGAGCAAGGGTGAATAAAAGAAGTAATTCAGAATTAGATTCCTCAAATCTCTTTCTTTGTATGACCATATTCCATTGCAAATAAATATACAGAATATAAACGTACAAAGTAGTAACACTATAAATCAGAAAAAATTACATCTCCTGAGAGATATATAAGAATCAAATGTTCCTTTTTACAGGTTTTTCAGAAAACATGTAGATGTTTTCTGAGAATTTTCCATATGCCAGAAAGATCTGAACCAGGGATTTTCTTCCATCATCTTCTGTCCTCTCATCTGCTGCTTTCCTTCTTCCTGCTGTTATAAATGACCAGGAAAGAGAAAGGGCAAAACTTGAAAAAGACTCCAGGCAGAAGAAGCAGACCAGTGTACCTGTCTCCATGGGAAATAAATAAAAGTCCCTGCCATGCCCACTACCTCATATCACAGTTTTCTAAAGCCAAAGAACTACAATATTCATTAACCAATTATAACAACTCTCAAAAGTGTATCAGATAAAGTGCATCACAGTAAAATCCCTCCTGCAACAATTCTATTGTTCTATAATACCACTAAAGCCTTGCCTATGCTTCTTTGCTATAGACAGAGCCCCCGGCCAACAAAATTTCATGCTAGTTTTTTCTTTCCCTGGTTCCCTCCCTGCTATAGATTTTGCTCCCTGTTCTTTCCCTGATCAATACTTATGTCGGTCAACCATACATGAGGGTAGGGAACTGGAGCTGTGAACAGAGCTGCCTAATTTTATATGGAATGACTTATGGGTGGTTCATGGAATCTGGCAAGAAAACACCACAAAACATTTCTAACAAAACAACAGCTTATAACACAACTTTTCCATAGATTTGGGTGTACAAGGATGGTGAAATATCGAGTAAAGGGCCTTAGCAGCAAAACTATAATCATGCAATGGACAGCCACACAGCACTAAGCAACCAAATTTGCCTCTTCATCAGATAAGAAAATCCATGCTGGATCAGACCAAAGGCCTAGCTAGAGGAGTTTACACATCTTAACTTCTGGCGTAATGACAGAATAGACAGCAGTGCGTGGTATCAGGATAGTGACATGTAAAATAATTCACTTTAATCTTATGAATTTTAGGAAGCCGGTGAGAAGAGTGTGGTAAACATTAAACAATGTTAACATCTACATTTGCTTTGATCCTACATAGCATCGTTTCATATCAAATGGTGTACAAACAGCTAGGTGAACAGCCAGGATTTGATTCAAAGCAAGATTTTGACACAGTAAAGTGAAATAAGAAAACAAAGAAGTGTTTATAATAGTAAAAGTGACATTCATAGCTAGAACAGCTATTAACAGTTTTAGAAAGAACTTTGATCTGTCTGTTTCTCACATGGAACATTACTGATTCTTACCTTTACTTTACTATTTGTCAGAAAGAAAGCGGATGACAGCAAAGAAGCATCTAACAGACTGCTATAGGCCTTCTAAAGCAGTTCATTTATATGCCAGAAGAGACTTTTAAAATGTATAGAAAAATGATGCATTTTATCAACACAGCAGCACACAATTCATAGTATTTTGGACTAAGGTGATTCTACAGTGCTCAAAACTGCACAAAACTTTAAAACCGTCTATACAACATCAATGAAAGGTGTTACAAAGCTTCATTGACATATTAAACTCCTTTTGTATTACAGATCACTCAAGACCTACTAGTCTAATTTTAAAGTCATCAGCTAATGGTAAATCACCCTGTAATCAATACATGTGGGAATATAAGAGGCTCTGGTTTTCCATTTGCCATTCAAGTAACAAAACAACAGCTCTTCTGCTTTAGACATACATTTAATTCTTGTCCTTTTGTACTGACCCAGATTTATGCTAAAACTATAGAAGGTATCATGCATAAGTAAACAAGACTTATCCAAGAAGTCACATCAGTCTCCAAACAGAAAAAAAACATCTTTTTTAAATGTCTTTAATTAGGAATTTTAAAGTGCATGAATTGAATAGGAAAACATGTAAAATCTTTGTAAGTTTTTTCCCCACAGGAACATCTTTTTCAGTTCATAAGGACTAATTTGAATTTTAAAAAAAGCACCTCTGGGTCAACTGTTCTTCCCAAAGGAAATAACATTGATAAGTGCATGAACCAACCCACTTCACACTGCATCCCTCTCCCCCATTATGTAAAATTTACACTAGGAGCATCTGCTTCGCTCAGGTACACTGACTGGGAAGCAGAGATGTGTGTCAGCTTTTTAATGTTTGTATCCAAGACACTTTTCATTGAATGCATGCTTTTTCCCTTTGCACACCAACAAATCTGTGATTACGTAATTTGTGAGATTTGTTGTTGTTTGTTATTGTGTGCCTTCAAGTTGTTTCTGACTTATGGCAACCCTAAGGCTATCATGGGCTTTTTTTTTTTTTTTTTGGCAAGAGTTGTTCAGAGGAGGTTTGCCATTGCCTTCCACTGAGGCTGAGAGCATGTGACTTGACCAAGGTCACCCAGTGGGTTTCATGGCTCATGTTCTCATGTTCTCCAGAGATGCAGTCCCAACAATTTAAACAATTATATCATACTGGCTCTAGACCTAAAGAGGTGTAGAAGCCAGTGTGGTATAGTGGTTTGAGTGTCGGATAACAACTCTGGAGACCAGGGTTCGATTCCCAGCTTGGCCATGACACCCACTCTTGGGCAAATCACACTCTCTCACCTTCAGGGAAAGGCCATAGCAAACTCTGCTCTGAACAAATCTTGCCAAGAAAACCGCATGATTAGTTCACCTTAGGATATCCATAAGACAGAAACAACAGGAAGGCACACAAGTTCAAGGGCCTAAATACCTTAAAAGTACCAGATTCTATCTCATCTTGAAGCTAAGCAGGGTTAGCCATGGTTAGTACTTGGATGGGAGATTGTCAACAAATACCAGAATCTGGAAAAACCACCTCAGAATAGTCCTTGCCTAAGTAAACGCTATAAAATTCATGAGGTCCCCATAAATTGACTGGCCACCTGATGGCAGGCAGGCAGGCACACACACACACACAGACTACAATCTTACCATAAGAGCAATCAGTACAAACTTCTGTGAGTCAATTACAGTATTGTCTTGATTATCCAACCTTTGGTTATCCAACATTCTGGATAATCCAACGTCGCGGCTGCTGTGATTTCTTTAAATTTTCTGTGATTTCTTTAAATTTTCAGAGGACTGAACTGTTTATACTATACATCACAATGTTGATCAGTGATTTCTTTAAATTTACTTTTACTGTTATTGCAATAAAACTTCAATACATTTGCAATTCATAGTGATTTCAAGGCTTTTCTTGGACCTTCCGGATTATCCAACATTTTCGGTTATCCAGCTATCAGCCGGTCTAGTTTATGTCGGATAATCAAGACTCTACTGTAATATAAAGGAGAAAGATAGCATTGATTGGGGGTTGGGGGGAACAAAAGTGAGGAAAAGCAAGGCTCAACAATTACTGTAGAGTGTGGTCAAAACAAGAAAACCTATTTCCACTGGGGAAAGTGTAGGATATTAGCTAGGGTTGTATTTAAGGGACTTGATAGCAATATGTTGTTTTTTCTAGAGAGGTGCTCAAAAGGCAGTTTCCCTCATGGTTCAGAATAAGTTTGCTGCAAACATTAAATCCTTGACATTCAGTTGGACTGCAATCCTACATGCCAGTGAGTGAAAGAATCCTATAGACAGGAACTAGTTAAGCTTGTTTATAATTGGAGTTTCAATTCTGTAGAAGCAATTTGTGTTGAATCAACCTTTTGGTATGTTCTGTTCATTACAGCATTTGCATAACCATCAGGCTGGGACTGATAGGAATGATAGTAGAAAGTGAGGAAGGCCACACTTCGATGGATGGACTCAATCAGGGAGGACACCGGACTGAGTTTACGAGACCTGAACAGAGCAGTGGAGAATAAGAGATCTATGAGATGTCTTATCCACACAGTTGCCATGAGTCGGGCTTGAGCTGAGTGCAGTTAACAACAGTCCAACACATATGGAGGACAAAAGAATAGCCTGGGCACAGTGACATAGTATGACAAGCAGATTACAGCTGGTGCACAGTTTTCCAGTTGATTTCTAGATATAATTTATAGCGCCAATTATACCTTTAAAGCTCTACAATGGATTGAGCCAAGAAATTTAAGGAACACTTCTTCCCATACAAGTCTGCCTTCTCAAAGATCTACAGAGGAGGCTCTTTGCTACCTACTGCCAGCATCTTCGATGTCATCGCTGGGACTTGGGAAGTGGCCTTCTCTGTGGCCACACCTAGGTAATTCATCTGGCCTATTATTTTCCATGCCTTCTATCACATTATTAAGATGTTTCTGTTCCAGCAGGAAAGCCCTGCTGAGCTGATGCATATATTATACTGGACTCTTTTTATCTGCTACGATTTCCCCAAACCTATTTTTTAAATGATGAAGCATTTTCATTTTTTGCTTTGATTATATTGTGACCTCAAGTTCAGTTTTATAAAATGAGACAAGAAATAATCTTAAACAAAATAGGTCATAGTTTATGACTCAAGAATTTCTCCATGCGCTTATGATGATTAGTTATGTCTACGTATAATTCTGTTTTAATTCACAGGAAGTCATTTTTCAAGATGGGCAGCCACCTTGTATTCTTTAGCAGCAGGTAAAACCACTTGTTAATCCACTTGGTTGATTCCTAAGAGCCTCCAGGAGGCCATATACTACTGCAGGTTTAGTAGCTCCATACAAGTACATGTGCATTGTTTACAATAGCTATGTCAATATAACAAACACAACAATGAACAAACAGTAGGTCTGTGGAATGGCAGAAATAACTATTCCTTAAGACCCCACTGTGGCTCTTAATAATTGATCCTATGAGGTATTCTTCCAACACAGCTGCTCATAGGATGAGTCTCCTAAGTTCTTGAAGTTTACTGTACTTTTGTTATTTAGCTTGTATATACATTTTGGAAAAGTATGTTTATTATGTGCCTTCAAGTCACTTGCCAACTTATACCCCTTAATTATTTTACAATTGCTTCCCTTTTCTACAGTATGTACTTGTTTTCCATATGCCAACACAAAATGAAAAACATGAAATTTTGGAGAAATGAAAATACAAGTGAACAGCAGCTGAAAAAATACAATGGAGAATCAAGATCTAAGAAGACACATGCCCTAAGTATCCATTAACTACTGGGAAAAGTTCAGGACACATTCAATTTTTAGAAAAATTGTTAGCCATCTTATTGTATTATAACAAAGGACATAGGTTAAGCAAAGTACGGTAATTTCTGTTTGCAAAAGTGTGAAGTGTGAAAACATACTACTAAATAAGAGTATCTTCTAAAGCAGTTGTTCCCAAACTTTGGTCCTCCAGGTGTTTTGCACTTCAACTCCAAGAAGTCCCAGACATTTTGGCCAACAAAACTGAAGGCAAAACACCTGGAGGGCCAAAGTTTGGGAACCATTGCTCAAGAAATAATTTCATCCAGCTGCAAGACAACAACAAGTTACCTGTTCTTAGTTCCATCTCCTCCTTCCTCGTATCACCATTAACAACAATGCTCCAACAATCCTTACACCAGCTCCTAATTCCTTTCCTTTAGCAACAGTCACAAGTACCTGATATTGATTTTTACCACCTGTGGCAGACTAGCAAGAGCCACTTGATTGGTCACATGTACTAAGAACCACATTCAGCCACATAATCAAAGTATTTAGGTAAATTAGAGAAATTGTATTTTAAAACACACATTATTAATTTACTTGGGCAGATGATTTGCCATCTTGCACAACTGACTCTGTATAAGTTTTATAAAGAGAACAACATACTAAATTCCATAATTCCAAAGCAACAGATCTCATTTACCAGACTAACAAAGCAATCCTATGAATTGCTACTTCATTAAATCCCACTGTGTTCCATTATGCCTACTCCCTAATATATATGTTTGGGATTGCTGAGCCTAAGGAAATGAGCCCAAACAAGAAAGCATTCAGATTCTGGAGGCTCCAATATGTCTTGAAGCTATGTTGGACTCTTGCCAGAAGGGCAGAAGAGCACTTTTTTTAAATCAATACCCTCCCCTGTGCAGGACTCTCTCTCTTATGGAAACAAAATTCCCTCCCATTGTAACTACTGGGGGAGGATTTATTTAGAATGGGTTTATAAATAATCTACACCCCACTCATATACTGGTGTGACCACACCTGGTGGCAAAATCCAGCAGTTGCGTGTCCTCTTTCTTCCTGCCTACTGCTACATCCCTGACATGCCTCTTCTATCTCCTCTCCAAATAATAAAGCTATGTATGATCTGAGAGGAGTCATAGTGGCTTAGCAGGGCTCGGTACCCTCCCCTCTCCAAGGTAAGAGCTTTTAAAACATCAAAGACTGTTTTTTATTCCTTTCCACAGTCCTTTCTCCCCAAGCCATATATTGGAAGCTAAATGGATTACAAATATGTCTCAGTTAAAGGAGTAGATGTGTTCCTGGGCTTTAACAGAAACACTGGTACCAGAGGTACCATTAACATGGAAAGAGTAAAATTAGGCACACGTGAAACAAACAGATAAAGTAAGCCAAACAGTTGAAATCATCTGGAGACCACTTGAAAGCTTCTTCCAAAATGCATCCCGGGATAATTTTTCGCCCCTTTCGATAGCCTCCATTTATGATTTCCATTTTAGTGGCAAAACCTATTTGTTGTTGTTGTGTGCCTTCAAATCATTTCTGACTTACGGCAACCCTAAGACGAAGCTATCACAGGATTTTCTTGGCAAGTTTCTTCATTAAACCACTATGCTTTTTCAACATGCCACAGCAGCTGGTGAGGCACACTAATCTGCATTCCCCTTTTCTTTCTGTTTTCCTCTTCACACATGCAGAGTAACTAATTCTGAAGGCAACTTTTTACTTTGTCTGTTGTAAGTAAACACAGACAGCTACAGTAGGATTACCCAGAGTAGAATTCCATTCTTTCTCAGGCCAAGCTTTATTGTACTGTATTGTTTTCTGCAGACACACTACTGCAACCCAGCACTAAAAGTCTATCTTTCTCTAACTCTCCTCCACTATCCTCTCAATGCCAATGCTGCAAAAACAAAACAAAACAAATAAAACAAACTTCCATCTAGACAGAAGACAAGAAAAAGGGGGACGTAAAAGACTTTGTGAAAAGGAGCTTCTTTGTTAGAGGCTTTGCTAACTGAGGTATATCTGTAATGTTCTTCTTAGGGGTTATTTTAAAAGATAAAGCTTCATGTAGGACCATTCAGACCTCTAAGGATATCAAAGGGTTGCAATCATTTATCATCTCTGTTAGCTCAAACCTAAATCTGTATTTGCAAAGCTGGTTTATCATTTTTGCAACACAGATTCAGTTATACATCTTTAAGTGCAAAAAATATCATTGAAAACCAAAGGAACGGTTACCCATGCCACTGTGCTACCAATTTCTATGTATGGGTCCAAAAACTGGACAGTGTAGAAAGCTGACAGGAAGACAATCATCTCACTTGAAATATGATGCTGGAGCAGAAAGAAGTCTGTGACACCACGGTCTGCCAAAAAGGCAAATAAATGGTTTCTAGAGCAAATTAGGTCTGAACTCTCCCTAGAAGCCAAGATGACTACGCTCAGGCTGTCATACTTTGGACATATCATGAGAAGGCATGACTCACTAGAAAAAACAACGAAGCCTAGCAAGGTAGAAGAAGACAGCCGAAACAGAGGAAGACTCACTACAGGTCAAGGAAGCCATGGCCCTGAGTTTGCAAGACATAAGCAGGGCTGTTGAGGATAGGGTGACTTGGAGGTCCCTCATTCCCATGGTCACCATGTTAAGGCTGAATTGATAAGCAATTAACAACCACAATACTTCTTAAACTTGGCTCGTGTGATGTTGTTGTCTTAAGCAATCATCTGCCCTGTTCTCACAGCCAATGACATTGTGGGAGTTGTATCAAGCAACATCTAGAAAGCCACGTTTTCCACAACAGAACACAGATGTAAGCAACAGACCTAGTGGACTAGAAATATACTTTCAATTTCAAATGAAAAGGGGCATTTAGAAAACGTAAAGACCTAAATCCAAGCATCAGACTCAAATTAAAATAGACTGTTGAACCAACTGTAACTTACTATCAGTACTTATGTAAATTCATTGATTAAATTGTTCTACTTTAATTTATATTAACAATGGATTTACGTGAAATGCTACAAATTTCTCACATTTAATCTCACTTTGATCTGCTGAGACTATCAAGGAATACAGAGGTATCCTGACTGAGCAAATCATCCTCCCCTAATGCATTAGTTACTGAATTAGTTTTGTAGTTTTGTATCAGATTTTAAATCAAAACAGCTAAAGATGCAAGTCATAGTTATATGTAATATTATACAGTACTTGCTTAGAGTCCCCAGAATTACAGAAGGATTAAATGTTTACTACTGTACATTTTTAGGGGGCATAAGCCATTCACCATCTTTAAATATATACTAAAGGTACATTTAGGTACACTGAATCAAACTGAAAATCTGATTTCATACATACAATTTTTGGGATTCCTATTAAATATCTAAACAAAGCAGACAAGTCCCTTCAAAGTTTACTGTGGAAGCTGTTTTTCTGCCAGTGGCTTCTACACTACTAGAGTAATATTTAAAGGGTCCCTGCACCACCATTAGATATGAATAATTTCCAGGAATCATTCCACATGATCACCTATAAATTTAAAAAAAAGTTCTTTCCAGAACCTCCAAATCCCTACATTTACCAGGTGACAACATGGTAAACGTAGGCATTTGAAATTCTGTGGGAAGAACATTTTTGTACAGTGGTCCCCCGGGTTATGAAGGTAATCCATTCCGGATTACCTTTCATAACCCGGAAATCTTCGTTTTCCGGGGGACCGCTTTAATGAACGGACCGCGCGGCCAATTTAAAGGGGCCGCACGGTTTTTCTGCTTCGTATCCCGGGGGTTTCTTCGCATCCTAGGGGCTTTTTTTCGCTCCTGGGGATTTCGTATCCCGGGGGACCACTGTATTATTATGTAGTATGTTTACTATGTCTAATCAGTGAAAATACTTAGCACATTTTATCCCAGGAAACCCTGACAACTGCAATTATTTAAAAGGTATGAGGTGTTCAATACACTCCAGAGAAACAACAGTGCTTTGCTAGCACATCTGTGCACCTTTGGACTATTAATAAAGTGGTTTTATCTATTTTGTCCTTTATAGGGGCAAGTTCGTAAGAGCAACTTGAAAATTTTAGACACCATTCAAACCTGTACTCACTCCTGTATGTATATATTCAGGCTTTGTTATTTTAATAATCAAAATGTTATCATTCTAGGTATCTATGTCCTAAAATAATCAAACTGTTGTCCTTATAACCTCCACCATGACCTCTATGTTTCCCTTACTCACACTCTACTAGGCTATTGGAAATTTGCATCCATCTTAAGGTACATGTCACCAGATCAAGCTCAGACTTGAAAATCTGTAATAATAACTCCAAAACATTTCTTTTTACTTGTTTTGATATGTTAATTGTTATGTATTTTTTGTTATAATTACTATGTATTTTTGTTGTTGCTATAACTGCTTTGTATTTTTGCTTTGTTAATTGTTATTCTCTTTTGTACCCCGCCCCGATTGCTCGTTCAGAGGGCCGGGCTAGAAATAAAACTTATTATTATTATTATTATTAAGTTTCTTGATTTTACACTTTGAGCCTTTCCTCATTAAAATCTATTAGTAAAAACAGTATGTAATTAAACCACATGTGCATTTTCAGTTTAAAACATATACATGCTGCACATGTATAACATCTAAGCAATGAAATCAAGATAATATCCTACAATGCACATAAGAACAACTTATTGCATCATCTGAACCTACTTACCCACATTTCTCTGAATTAAAATCTGTCTAGTCAGTTTTATCACCAAGACGAGCATTGTTTAAACAAGCATAATCACAAACGCGATTAAAAGTAACCTTGTCTCCCATTAAGTATTCTCCTTTAACAACAGGGGCACATTTCAAATTATTTTAAAAGAGATCAGACTATTTGCTAAACCAAATCGATGCAAGGTACTTCAGGCAGAAAATTAGACACCCAAGCAGCAAACAGGATTCCAGTTAGATCCAGTCTGAGAAACTTAGGGTTTATGAACATATGTCTGTTGTTGTTGTTGTTGTTGTTGTGTGCCTTCAAGTTGTTTCCAACTTAGGGTGACCCTACGGTGACTTGTTGTTGTGTGTCTTCAAATAATTTACGATATATGGTGACACTATCATGGTGCTTTCTTGTCAAGATTTATTCAGAAGTGGTTTGCCATTTCTTTCCCATGAGGTTGAGAGAATGTGGCTTGCTCAGATGACTCTAGTATGGGGTTTTCTTGGCAAGATTTACCCAAAGGAAGGTTTGCCAGGGCCTTCCTAGCTTCTTGTAAACCAACAAAGCATGAAAGAAAAGTATGCCAGAATCCATGACTGCAAACACAAACAAGGAGTATGAAAAAGATGGGGACTCTAAGGTGACTGTTGCTGTGTGCCTTTTAAGTTTTTTCTGACTTATGACAACCCTGAGGTGACCCTATCATGGGGTTTTCTCGGCAAGATTTGTTCAGAGGAGGGTCTGCCATGGCCTTCCTAGCTTCTTCTAAACCAACAAAGTGTGACAAAAAAAGGATGCCAGAATGTATGATGGCAAAAACAAACAAGGAGTATTTAAAAGCTGGGACTGTAAGGTGACTTTGTTGTTGTTGTTGTTGCTTTCAAGTTGTTCCTGACCTATGATTATTCTTAAGTAACCCTATCATGGGGTTTTCTTGGTAAGATTTGTTCAGAGGAGGGTTTGCCATGGCCTTCCCTTGAGGCTGAGAGAGTGTGGCTTGCCCAGGTGACTCTAACATAGGGCTTTTTTGGAAAGATTTGTTCAGAGGAGGGTTTGCCATGGCCTTTCCTTGAGGCTGAGAGAGTGTAACTTGTCCAGGTGAACCTATCCTTGGCAAAATTTGTCCAGAGGATGTTGTGCCATGGCCTTCCCTTGAGGCTGAGAGAGTGTGACTTGTCCAGGTGACCCTATCATGGGGTTTTCTTGTTAAGATTTGTCCAGAGGATGTTGTGCCATGGCCTTCCCTTGAGGCTGAGAGAGTGTGGCTTGTCCAGGTGACCCTATCATAGGGTTTCCGTGGCAAGATTTGTTCAGAAGATGATTTTGTGCCATGGCCTTCCTCCTAGCTTCTTGCAAACCAGAAAAGCATGAAAGAAAAGGATGCCAGAAAAGACATGACTGCAAAAACAAACAAGGAGCACTGCAGGGATTTAACCCGGTTTGAGACCGCTGGGGGCTGCCAGGGCTCCGTGCTCTGGAATTCTGGGAATGGTAGTTTGTTGCGGCACCGAAGGTGCCGCAACAAACTACCATTCCCAGAATTCCAGAGCACGGAGCCCTGGCAGCCCCAAGCGGCCTCAAACCGGATTAAATCCCTGCAGTGTGGATGCAATCTGTCTCAAAAAAGCAAAGAAAGGGGTGAGCCCTCAATCTTGCCCCCAAAGGACCAAAGCCTGTAATAATATCGCCACCAAAAATGGGTCTGAGAGAGAAAGATCATGGATGTCTCCCCCCTTTTTATCCCCGATTTCTCCTCAGGAAACAGAGAAGAAGCCCCCTCACGACGACGACGAGGCCCCACAGAAGGAGGACTGGAGGCCCCTTGCCCGGAGGCCAGATTGGGGTCCATGATCCATCCATCCCACTCACCTCAGGAGGCGGCCGGGCCTGCTGCATGGCGGGCAAGAGGGGCCTTGCTTGGAGGAGGAGTAGTCAATAAAGGCCAGCACCGCGGCTCCTTCCTTTCTCTCTGGCCGAGCGAGGCGGTCAGGGAGGAAGGCAGGAGGAGGAGGAGGAGGAGGAGGAGGCCTCCAGTCCTCCCTCCTTCCCTCTCGCTTTGCTTTACTCGGTTTTCTTCGGCCACCGCCACCAGCGCCCCCTGCCCGGCCCCCGAGGCAGCGCAAGGCACTGCGGCACAACAAGCGGGAAAAGGAATGGGATCTATTAGGAATTATTAGGAAGGCTGGCTGGGTGACTGAGTGGGCCTCAGGACTCCTTCCTTAGGCCTAGTCTTCAGGGCACTGACAGACTGACTGACTGAGTGGCCCTCAGCAGGCCTCTTTGGGACTGACTGGCCCGCCTCAGGCCTCTTCTGGGCACTGACAGGCCTTCAGGCCTCCTCAGGCCTCTTTAGGATAGACTGACTGACTGGCCCTCAGGCCTCTTCACTGACAGACTGGTCTTCAGGCCTCCTTAGGCCTCTTCAGGGCACTGACTGACCGAGTGGCCCTCAGCAGGCCTCCTTAGGACTGACTGGCCCTCAGGCCTCTTCAGGGCACTGATTGACTGGCCTTCAGGCTTCCTTAAGCCTCTTAAGGGCAGGCTGACTGACTGGCCCTCAGCAGGCCTCTTTCTTCAGGCCTGACTTACTCCAGGACAGACTGAATGACTGGTCCTCAGGCCCCTTCAGGGCATTGGCTGACTGGCCCTCAGGCCTCCTTAGGCCTCTTCAGGGCACTGACTGAGAAAGTGGCCCTCAGCAGGCCTCCTTAGGACTGACTGGCCCACCTCAGGCCTCTTCTGGGCACTGACAGGCCTTCAGACCTCTTTAGGATAGACTGACTGGCTCTCAGGCCTCCTTGGGACTGATTGGCCCACCTCAGGCCTCTTTGGGAATGACTGGCCTTCTCAGGCCTCTTCAGGGCACTGACTGGCAATGGCGCAGGCCTCCTTGAGCAGCCCCGCTGTGAGGGTTGGGCAGTGGCCTCACTAGGGTTGGCGTCGCCTGTTGTGGTAATTCATTGTGTCACCTCTCTCACACACACACACACTATAACCCTCCTCCTCCTATACCACGCCATACACAGAGTGACCAGACCCTCTCCTCCTTCTCCTTTTACGGTCTTCCAGACTAGGAAAAGGCCATTATTCCCTCCTGTCCAATGAAATAACGTCTAGATTAGAGTCAGACAATTAAAGACAGGAACAGGTTTATTTTGTAGTGTTTTGTGGGTTTTTCAGGCTATGAGGCCGAGTTCTAGAAGAGTTTATTCCTGATGTTTCGTCAGCGGCTGTGGCTGGCGTCTTCAGAGAATGCTGGTATGGAAGAGTGTGGGGTGTATATTCTTGGCTTTGCCATTCAATAACAGAACAATACACAGTTTAACATGTAAATCATTTCCTCTCAACCAACAGTATATACAGTGGCCCTCCATTCTCGTGGGGGATCTGTTCTGGACACACACACGCCATGAAAATGGAGGCTTGCAGTTATTCAAGACCCATAGGCTTGAATGGAGCGGACCCCTGGACACATGTACCATTGCAGTTAGTGGAGGTCACCCCTCCGCACATATTCAAGAACATGGATCTTAGATCTGCACATTAGGAGAGCGACTGTATAATCCTCTCTTCTATGCCTGCATTCTCTGAAGATGCCAGCCAATTCATTTGAGATATGATGCTGGAGAAGAGTGCTGAGGATCCCATGGACAGCCAAAATGATTCTATGATCCTATGAAAAGGACAAACAAATGGGTCCTAGAGCAGATCCAGCCAGAAATCTCCCTGGAAGCAAAGATGACCAAACTGAGGCTGTCATACTGCCGACACATCATGAGAAGGAAGGATTAATTGGAAGAGACAATAATGGTGGGAAAGGTGGAGGGAAGTAGGAAGAGAGGAAGGCCCCATGCTAGATGTATGGATTGTATTAAGGAGGTCACTATGGGTTTTATGGGTTTGCGGGAATTAAGCACAGCAGTGGAGGACAGAGAGTCGCGGAGTTGTCTGATCCATAGGGTTGCCATGAGTTGAGATCAAATCAAGGGCAGTTAACAACAAACAACAACAATCATGCACACAGCCTAATTAAATGTATTTACATGTATAAAGTTTCAGGTGAACTACAATAACATCCAAGACCCACAAAACAGTGATACCTTTATTGGTTTGTGGATTTTAGATGTTATTGTACTTTGCTGTACAGCCAATACAGGATAGAAACCCTGTGGTTAAAATGAAATTTTAGTAAGATGTGATGTTTTTAAAGACAATTTAAAAATTGGAAATAATATATTTTTAATTAAAAATTTTAAAAAGTGAAAGTTAATTTTTGAAAGAAACCTGGGGCCTCTCCTTTCTCCTCCCACTGAGCTTCACCCCACTCACCCCATCTCTTCATCATTTTAAAGAGACACAAGCAAATGCCATGGGCCATTTTTGCCAAAAGGCAGGTGTTTGAGTAGCAGTGGTGCCATCCCCTGCTTAGGGTGTCACCTGGTGCAATCTACACATCCCGCTCTCACCTAATAACACCCCTGGTGCTGGGCATCATTTGTCTGAGAAATTTGTTGCCAGGGGATAAAAGGCATTATACCAATGTATAGAAAGACATGACAGGAAAGTAAAATGCCCAGTATGAAATATCTAGTTGGCTAGGTGGGCTTGAATCAGGAACAAGGTTGTTTCTTAAAACATGAGTACTGTACGGTAATAGAAAATTAAAATGACTACAGTTACCTTTCAGTCTTCAGTTCCTTATTAGTTGGTGTGGACTTGTGACAATGCTATGAGACCATCCAAGAGGCTTAGTCATCAGCAGCCCTGCTCGGGTCTTGGAAACTCAAGGCTGTGGCTTCCTTGATTTAATCAATCCATGTGTAATGTGGTCTTCCTCTTTTTCCATTTTACTGAGCATGAATATCATTTCCAGTTGGTCATGTCATCTCATTATATGTCTAAAGTATGGTTTCCACAGATTAGTCATTTTGGCTTCTTCTGAGACTACAGATCTGGTTTACTTTTGGACTTATTTACTTGTCTTTTTGTCACAGATGATTCTGAGTTCAGTATTTATGTATTTTCTTTTTTACACTTGAGAATCTTGTCATGTTATTTTATAACTGCCTTAACATGTGATGCCACACAGATTGGAGAAAAACATCTTCTTGAGACCAGCCCTTTGGCTCCTTGTGCAGTAAGAAAACAAACTTAGAATAACCCCTGACTGGGGGTGACCCTAAGATGCCCTTATCATGGGGTGTTCTTGGCAAGACTTGTTCAGAGAGGGTTGCTTTTGCCTTCCACTGAGACTGAGTGTGTGACTTGCCCAAGGTCACACATTGGGTTTCTGTGGCCAAGCAGAAATTCAGACCTTGGTCTCCAGAGTCATAGTTCAACACTCAAACCACTACACCATACTGGCTCTGGAGAAGGTACACTGGGTACTTTGAGGCAATATGTCTTTGTATACAAAACAGTAGGTCACCAAAATAACCTAAAGGCACCATTTCCCATCTGATTTTGGAAGTTAAGCAGAGTCATCTCTGGTTAGTATTTGGATAAGAAACCAACAACAGTCCATCTGCCTTGGTCCAGGCCCCAGAAGGAGAGAAGAATCACTGGATCTCATCCCCTCCCCACCACCCCGCTTTTCCTTTTGTGTTGTCTTTTAGACTGTAAGCCTGTGGGCAGGGATCCATCTAACTATAAGATTGTATGTACAGCACTGTGTAAACTTACAGTGCTATATTAATAAAATTAATAATAACAACAACAAAAAATACTAGGTGCTTCAGGCTATATTTCAGAAGAAGGAGCTGACAAAAATACCTCTTGAGTATTCTTGCCTAAAAAAATCCTATTAAATTAATGGGGTTGCCATAAACCAACAGGTGACTTGCAAGGCACACAAACCCACGAATGCACAGGCCATCAGGATACACACATTTGAGTACATGTGTTGTTGCTGTTGTGTGCCTTCAAGTATTTTCCAATTTATGGTAACCCTAAGGCCAAAACCTATCAAGAAGATTTATTTATTTGTTTATTATATGTATTTGAATCCCGCTCTTTTCCCAGGAGTGGGACTCAGAGCAGCTTCACAACATTAAAAACAGTACAATTAAAACATTTTTTAAAAAATGATTTCAACAAACCCGCCTGTCCTCATAACAATTCCTTAAATGCCTGTGTGAACAGGGAGGTCTTAACCTGCCTATGGAAGGCCATCAAGGAGGGAGCCATTCTGATCTCCCTGGGCAGGGAGTTCCAGAGTCTAGGGGTAGCCACCGAGAAGGCTCTCTCGTGTTCCCACCAACCGTGTTTGTGATGATGTTGGGACGGAGAGAAGGGCTTCTCCAGAGTATCTCAGACTCCGGACTGGTTCATATCAGGAGAAACAGTCTGTCAAATAGTGTGGACCTGAGCCATGTAGGGCTTTATAGGTGACAATTAGCACCTGGAAACAAACTGGCAGCCAATGAAGCTGTTTCAACAGGGATGTTGTATGGTCTCTGTAATCTGCCCCTGTTAACAGCTTGGCAGCAGCTCTTTGAACCAGTTGAATTTTCCGAACACTTTTTATAGGCAGCCCCATGTAGAGCCCATTACAGTAGTCCAAACAGGATGTAATCAAGGCATGTACCACCGTGGAAGTTTTCTTTAGAAGTTTTGTTCAGAGTGGTTTTGGTATTGCCGTCCTCTGAGGCTTTTACATATCTGGCAAAAATTTCAGGTTGTCTTATAAAGCTAACCATATCTATTTTTGGAGACACTGATAAGTATGTAACACTTAAGTAGCCTTTGCTCCAACATCTCTGTGATGTTAAAGCTGAGATCATTGAGATCGCCCAGTTGCAAAAACATAAGTCATTGACATTACAATCATCAGATAGTTTACAAATGTATGAACCAGACCTACTAGTCAATTCCAAACATATAATGTTTGCATGCCAGAACCACATAAACCAGATCTGGATTACACCCAGGGTAGTTAAAGGCACTTAAGGGCTGAGCAATCGGTGCTAAGTGATTTCTAGTGGGACAACATGGTAATAAGATGACTTTGAGAATTATAGGAAGACATAACTAGATAACTAAATAGTGGGATAGCATGGTTATTGCAAGAAGAGGGAGAATTAATTTTAGACTTAGTCTGAAATTATTGCAGATGCCAGGAGAAAATCCAGTTAATAGAATTTGGCTTCTAGAACTTTGACAAGTATTCCAACTGCTATTAGAAGGAAAGTTGTACCATTGACTTCTTGAAATGTACTGAGCTATTTGACCATTTTTGAGAAGGTGTGAAAGTAATATTGAAACAGATAGAAAGATATGTGATGTGAGATGTAGCTTACAAGAGTATAGGAGAGAAAATCACTCTCAAATAATGTTTGTTAAGAAGCCCTCTTGTTGAGATATTAGCCAGGCCATACACACTGGAGGTAGGATTCAGGGGAAATGTTATTTGTTGAGACACCCCTAACAGTTGTGTTGGTGTGTGTGTGTGTCCCAATTGTCCTTGACATACTGACTGGTTTAACCATTCATACATAACTAGACAAGAGCTCTGGTTATCAAACCAATTTTACACTCACAGAAGAGACCCAACCTTTTTATTACTATTTTAATTGGTATGCTGCAAAAGAAACCATCAACTATTTCACCTACAATAATATCAGACAGTAATACAATCTGATGCTCTCAGGCTTGGTGAAATAATTGTTATCACTTCCTGAGTGAAGTCATTTGATTGTTCTCTTACCTTGATGCATTCTTTCACATAATAGCAGGGGAAAATTCTAGTCGAATGACTCATATTTTGGTATTTTCACACAGATCATCTGTGCTTTAACATCTCTCAGCTGGAGTTTACTTTTGTATATTGCAAAACAATTGTGTGCTTTGCAATAAAGCTTGTCAGTTTGTTACACTTGTACATGTAGCACAACAGAAGTACCATTCTATAACTGTGTCTTCAGGGTGCTATATGAAACACATTTCATAACAACATACACAGCTGCAAGACCAACCTTGTAGACAGAGAGATGTACCTATCTTTCACTTAGCAAAAAGGAGACAATGGGACACAAATTTTACATTTGCTGTTCTACTTCTACATTCATAGATATATCTCCTCAAAATTTAGTCCTGCTGAGTACGGGTGGATTTACCCAGAAGTGAGGGTGTACAGCAAGAGTGGGGAAGTGCTTTCTGATTGAGGACAGAATTTAGTTTCCATTCAATGAATTCTTGGGAGGTACATTTCAGTGGTAGGTGTCAAAAGCAAACAGTAATTCTGTCTTACAGAAGCAAAGAAGATGTACAGAACTGAGGAAACAAGAGCTGCACCCACACTGCAGAAACAATCCAGGTCGAGACCACTTTAACTGCCATGGCACAAGAGGTCTCTGATAGGGAAGACTAAACGCCTCACAAAACTACAATAGCATTGAGCCACAGTAGTTAACGTGGTCTTAGACTGGCTTGTTTCTGCAGTGTGGATGTAGCCAATGAAGCAGTGCAGTAATGAGGAAGGGATCGTAGCTAGCTAGTTCTGGGGGGCCTTTATGGTTAAAGCTCTGGTGTACAGGATTGAAGTGTAAATTAGTTCTGTGTTATTTTGGATTGTGAACGATTTTTAAAAAGCCATCGCTATTAATCTCAAGAGTGTTGCTATAGTGGCTAGCAGTGTAAGCTAAAAAAGTTGAAAATAAAATTTTACTTCATCAATAAAATGACTTTAGGAAAGGCAATATTCTCTCAGTTTCTTTGCTTGTAATATGGGAATTATAATACTGCCCTAATTTGAAATTACATGACAGGATACACCTAAAACACTTGCCCAGGAAAAGTGTTATATACATACAGAGTATTTTTCTGATTTTCTGTATAAACGTTAAGAACAAAATGTGTGTGGATTAGGTGAGATCCAGGGACTAGGAAGATAGGAGCATCTTGCTTAGGCCTATGAAACAACCCTCAAAGGGGATAGGGATTCAGGGTGGGTCTGTGACAGAGTAAGATTTAGGGCAGAAAGTCAACACTATATTAAATCACACCATTTTAGCTGGTGCTAATAAAGCATGATCCTATTGTAACTTGCTTCTAAGTAACCGCTGTACCTTCTTGTAGTTAAATGAGTATTTGAATGTGTCAAATGTCTATAAATGAAAATATTAAAGGCAATAATGGAAAGGGGGTGCTAGTAAACATGCATTTATATGTGTATGTTTTTGCTCAGAGAAAGATCAAAACATTTTAATTCCCAAAGCAAAAAAATCCAAGTGGCACCCCATTTTTGGTAAAACCACAGCTGGGTTAATCATTGAGTATCTTGTGTTTTATATGATATATTGTGACCATGTTCAAGACAATGCATTATGTGTTATGTGCTTTCAAGTTTTTTCCAACTTGCAGCAACCCTAAGGAGACATTATCATGAGTTTTTCTTGGCCAAGTTTCTTAAGAGGGAGGTTGCTATTGCCATCCTGAGACTGAGAGTGTGTGACTTGCCCAAAGTCATCCAGCACGTTTACATGGCCGAGACATGAATCATAGGTTTGAATCCTGCTCTTCAAAGTCGCAGCCCAAAACTCAAACCACTTCACCACAGTAATTCAGGTCTTATATTGTGATACACTTCATATGCCAGTGCTTAAACTAGTACATTTTTTAAAACTAAAAATGCTTTAATTAGTGTGTACTTCTTTCTTGTGTTCTTTGTTGCTAGCATTATTTTTCTATGATAAGCAAAAGACCAGAAATTATTAAAGCATCGTGTACCTAAACGTGCTTCCCTTTCTGCATATACTGTATAATTGTGATAAACCAAGTACATAATCACCAGTCAGTTAGTGCATTATGTAGACAACAGAACGAATTATTGTGTCATATTATTTTGATCTTTCTCTGAGAATGAACATGCATATTGTGTCTGTGGTGATGGAGATTCTGTACCTCCCTTACAACTGCATATGTGACGTCCAGCAACCCTATCACAGGACTTTCTTGGCAAGATTTGTTCAGTTTTTCCCTTAATCTTCTTCTAAGGCTCAGAGAATGTAACTTACCAAAAGTCACTCAGTGGGTTTCCATGTCTGAGCAAAGATTAAAATTCTGGTTTCCAGAGATGTAACACTCAAAATCACACCACATACATGTCATCAATATGTTGCATGATGGACAGTAGAATGTAGATTATGACTGAAGATGCTACAGTATATTGCATATTGCAGATCGCTAGCTAGTTTAATGCAGGTTTTAAAAAATCTTGCTATATCAAGATGACAGATACAGTCAGCATTCTGCATTTGTGGCTTTGACTTTAGCGGCTTTGATTATTCAGAGATTTAATTAATATATTCTCTCTAGGAATCTCTAGGTCCTCCAGCTTGAATCTATGGGCAATGTCTGCAGAAATCACTTTGGAATACCCAGAGATTCTTAGAACACTCCTCTAGGCATCTGTAGGTTCTCCAATGCAATTCTATGGTCAGCTTCTGGCAGATGTTGATCATAATAGTTGGCTGGAGGACCCACAAGTGCCTTTTTTCTCTCAGGGAAAAAGTGTTTTTGTATTTACATTTTTTCCCACTTTCAAAGGGGTCTTGTGCTCCTAACCCCAGTAAATGTGGAGTGCCCACTGTACTTGAGCCTCCTGTAAGTACCACATATGAAGTTGTCTTCAGCTCAAATGAAATGATAGTAATAATTGTGTGTGAATAAGCTTCAAATAATTTGTCAATTTATGGTGACCCCATAATTTTCATTTTTTTTCTTAGCCAAGGCATACTCAGAGGTGGTTTGCCTACAGCACCTGGTATTCATTGGCAGTTTCCCATCCAAGCACTAACCAGAGCTGACCTTGCTTAGTTTACAAGATAAGAAGGGATCTTGTGCCTTTAGGGGATTTAAATCCCTATCATCTTCATATAGGCTCACAACTGTTTTAAGGCATGGGGGAAAGCATTAAACGATACTGTATTGCACTGATTAGAAAGGGAAACAGATGGAGTAGTCTGCACCTGCTGGAAGTTTATCACATTTTGAAAATCTATAATCTACTGGACAATTTTCTTTGCACTTTCAAGATCCACAATGCTAGCCCTTCCACTGATATAGATTACAACTATTCCATGTGTAGCTGATAGGACTAATTTGTTGTCTGAGGGCCATCCTTCTGCTGATGTACCACTCCATCCAGAGACTAGTTCTAAGAACACTCACATTCCATATACAGAGCTGTACTCAAAGCCTTACCAGCCTGGTGTAGCTCTTCCTATTTAGGCAGCAAAGTAGGACTTTGTGTAGGTTTTCCTTTATATTAGTGTAAAAATCACTGGATACTGGGTTGGCAATATTACATTAATTAAATCCCAGAGGATAACAATAATGCTATAGCCATTTTCTACAAGACCATACTTGGTTCAGATTTTACCATATTTAACAAATAGAACAAACAGCACAGAATATCTCCTTGGAAATATAAGTGCCAATTCAAATGTAGGTGAGTACAATTTAAAAATAAGTGAGATTTGGGGTGGAGGGGTTGTAACAGGCGGATAAATGGGTTGAATGGTTTCATTCTGGATGTTTTTCAAATGACTTACTGGTGTCTACCACTGCAGAACATGACAATTTAGCTTCAACACGGTATTGCTGCCCTTTTCTTTTCATGACACAGTTTCTTGAATATCGAGTCAGTCCTCCATATTCACATATTCTGTAACCATAGACTCAACCATCCACAGCTTGAAAATAATGGGACTTGAGCATCTATGGATTTTGGTATGGGGGGGGGGGCAATCCCAGGGGATACCAAGGCCTGTTGTACGTGTCTTTTTCACCTTAATCCCCGTGCTTCTACAACCATTGTTGTAGCATGGATCTTTAGTATACTACTCACAAACTCTTGCTGGATCAGAGGCCAACCTGCCAGATTATAATCATTCTAATCTCCTCTGGTATGAATGGAATATTCAACTCCCTTTGTGACGTCATCAAAGGTATGGATGCAATTATTAATTGCTAACAAGATAGAGCAATAGTACTAGATGTGGATGTTTGCCTTAATTTCCTGAAGGCAAGAACTCATGCTGAAAAAGCAAAATAATTTACTACAGTCATCACACACAACACCTTGCATTATTTGGAAATAAATTCATACATCTACCCAAGATTATACTACAATGGGTTTACTTTGTGGTGCCTTGCTGTTGTCTGCCTACAAGTCCTTTCTGACTTATGGCAAAAACTGTGGCTGAGACTGTGACTTGCTGATAGTCACTCTGCTCTCCAGAGTCATAGTCTACAACTGCATTATTTTCTCCAGCTCCCTTGTGTAGTCACAGTAGTACAAGGTAGGAAGTGCTGAAATGTTCTCAGCCCAAGAAGGGAATGACCTAGTCATGCTAATCCACGTAGTCATTCTGATGTTTGACACACTTAGTTTCTCACATTCCTTTAACCCATTCACCCCCCTAAAAATTATGATTTCTGCTCATGAAATACTGCTGTGATGCTGCTATCACATCTGAATCATTTGAAAATCTTCCTTTCAAACTTTATTTAAGGTTTAGAAGCTGGAAATAATCAGATGGAGCAAGAGCTGGTCAGTAGTGTGAATGCTCTATGCACTCAAACCCCAAATTCTTCAGAACATCCATTGTCTTACCTGCCCTATGATCAGGTGCATTGATCACTAAACAAGAAAAATTTTCTGCAGCTTCTGCTGCTTCCTTTAATTGGCACACCAAGAGTAGTACTCTACATTTCTGTTTGGCCCTTCTGAAGGTTTTGGTCAGCATTCAAACATTTTAGCACCCACTTGGCTGACAGCTTCTGAATAGGCAACTCCTCTCGAATTATAAGCCCAATTCATTCCCAGGATATCTCTAGTATCTTAGCAATCGTTTTACTTGAGATTCGCTGCTCTGCCAAATTAAGGTTATGAATACACACAACAATCTCAGGAACTGACACTGTTGAACACCTGTTGACATTGTTGCTACAACTTTGGTCTCAAAATCTCCACTCTCCAAGTTGGCACACCACTTCTTCACAGCTGAGTATGACAGACACTTGACAATGTTTGCACCAATGTTTGCACTCATATTTCCTTTTGAGTTTTCTTCTGCAGGAACTTCATGATCAATGTCTTTATCAATGACTTGGATGAAACAATAGGGGCATGCTTATCAAATTTGCAAATTAGGAAGAATAGCTAATACTATTCTAACAGAGGACAGGATCAAAATTCAAAATGACCTTAGTAGATAAGAAAGCTGAGCCAAAGCTAACAAAATGTATTTCAATACACACAAAAATGTAAGGTACTGCACTTAGGGGGAAAAAAATTGAAATGCATAGATATAAGATGGAGGACACCTGGCTTAACAAGACTACTTGTGAAAGGGATCTAGCAGTCCTAGTAGACTACAAGTTGAACATGAGTCAACAGTGTGATGCAGAAGTTAAAACGGCCAATGAAATTCTAGGCTGCATCAACAGAACTATAGTGCCTAGATCAAGGGAAGTAATGGTGCCACACTATTCTGCTTTGGTGAAGCCTCACTTGAAATACTGTGCCCAGTTCTGGGTGCCACAATTAAAAAAGGACATTGAGAAACGGTGAAGGGTCTCGAAACCATGCCCTATGAGGAGAGACTTAGGGAGCTGGGTATGTTTAGCTTGGAAAAGAGACGTGAAACTATGAGCAACTATTTTGAACAGCTGGAGCCCTTTAAACCACATCACCTTGAAGCATGTTGGAGAAAAAAATGTAGATCAGCAAACAGATTTAAACATTAGTAACAGCGAGTAAGCAGATAGTCTCTCATGTTCTGTGAAGCATCAGAGATCAAAACTGCATACATTTTTTCATAAAGATAATTCACCTGGCTTATACTACTGAGGTTAAGCCACATCACAAAGACCCTAGGCAACATACTGTGAACAAGCTCGAATTTAAGAGCATAATTATTCAATATTATGGTTTAACTTTAACTGTGACTACAAGTATGCCTCTGAAAAGTATTTGAATTTTCTTATCAACCTCTATGATAACCTCCCCTGAAATCTCAGGCTCGCAGTTTAGGTGTGCACCTGGAATCATCTCTGGGCCTAGATGTCCAGGTTTCAGCAGTGGCCAGGAGTGCATTTGCACAGCTAAAACTAGTGCGCCAGCTGTGCCTGTTCCTTGAAACATCAGATCTGGCTACGGTGACACATGCCTTGACTGCATCCTATTTGGAGTACTGTAATGCATATTATGTGGGGCTGCCTTTGGAAACTGTTCGGAAATTTCAGTGAGTTCAGAACACCACAGCTAGAATGCTGACCAGGGCCAATTATAGAGAGCATATAATTCCCTTGTTAAAACAGCTTTACTGGCTACCAGTTCGTTTCTGGCCACAATTCAAAGTGCTGGTCATGACCTATCAAGCCCTGTACAGCTTAGGTCCAGACTATTTGAGAGACCACATCTCCCCATACAAACCTGCCAGAACCCAAAGATTGCCAGGGAAGCCCACGAGAGCGAGCCTTCTCAATGGCTGCTCCCACCCTTCGGAACTCCCTTCCATGATGACTAGGCTGGCCCCTTCCCTCCTTGCATTTTGCCAGCAAGCAAACACACTTCTATTTAAGCAGGCCTTTTAACATATAATCAGGGACATGGGTTTTTTTTTATATGGGGTGTGTTTTTAGTTATTTTATACTATTTTTAACGTTCATATGTTTTTGTATTTTACACTAGTTTAACTAAATGTTTTTAATTCTTTTTAAAAATTTACTGTGATGTTGTTCCGAGCCTCTGGAACTCTTTACCCATTGAGCTTCGCTTGGCTGCCTCCCTTAATGTATTCAAAAAAGGGTTAAAAACTTACCTGTTTGAGCAGGCTTATCCCTGACTCATTCCCCCTGTTGTTACCCTATCCCTCCCTCATCGTGTTTGGAATGGTGCTTTGTTATGGTACTGTTGTCTTGGCTGATACCATTGCTACTGTATTATTGAATGTTTTTAACCTTTATATATGTTTTTATGTAATTGTACACCGCCCTGATCACTGGAAGGGCGGTATAGAAATAAAGTTTTTATTATTTATTATTATTATTACTAATGTTTTATCCTGTGAGCCACCATGGGTCCCTTTCGGGGGTGGGGGTGGGGTGGAAGGCAGCATAGAAGTGAAATGAATAAATATATAAGGTTATACTATAGATTAAAAACCATGGTAACCTCCAAAGGAAGCACATTCAGAAACATGTTAAAATGTTTTGTCATTGTATCAAGCCTGCAATCTCTCTGGAAGCCAAGATGATCAAATTGAGGCTGTCATAATTTGGCCATGTCATGAGAAGGCACTACTCATTAGAAAAGACAATAATGCTAGGAAAGGTAGAGGGAAGTAAGAGAGGAAGTCCCACATGCCAGATAGATGGACTCAATCAGAAAGGTCATGGGCCTAAACTTATAAACAGAACAGTGGAGGTGTCTTGAAGATGTCTCATCTACATCAACAGAACTAACCTCAGCACCAAAAGTCTAAGATCAAGGTCTCACATGTCCATAATGAATGTTGAATTCCAGTTACTGATTGTTTAATCTGTAATATGCTTCACTGTGTCAGAGAAGCATCAAGGAGGTACTAATTAAAATAAAAACTTGATAGGGTTTGGAATTTTATTATTTACTAAAATATTTGACATTAGGAAAATTACCTGTGAATTCCTGTCTGATTGTTGTACTCCAATGCATCAGATGCGGAATATTACGATGGTTTGACCTACGAGTGATGTTTGTCCTACAAAATTACCAAGGGAGAACTGGGCAATATGACAGGAGCCTTATTGTTCACACCTTCAATTTTCAGTTTAATAGGTTTCTATAAGCTTTAGTATGTCAACAAAAAACAAAATAAATAAAAATGAAAAAGAACAGTTATTTGCATACAGTAAAAGTAATAACCACTATGTAAGGTAGGTTGCTCCTTTCCAAACAAAAGCAACAATAAAGATTACAAATAAATTGGCAACAAAAACATATACAGCTGGAATTTTGCTGTTTTGTTGATCAAGCAATCTAACCTTTTCCCAAGGATTAACCTTTTACTATGCTGAAGACGTTACTGATTTTATACTTATTAGACAAGAAATTAAGCTTGTGTTGTGGACTGATCATTATTAATGGGTGAAATTTTTACAAAAAGTATTAGAGCAGCAAAGCAGTCAAATTTTAAATGAACTTCATTCATATATACAAACTCTCAATTAAATGCTCTATTAATTTGCTGTCTCAAGGGAAACAAAGAAATTGCAAGGATGAATGTTATTTGCTTGTGTGCCAGAAAAAGGTAAATGCAGGTTGAGTATCCCTTATCAGTTATTCTTGGAACCAGAAGTGTTTTGGATTTTGGAGTATTTGCATATACATGATGAGATGTCCTGGAAATGGGCCCAAGTCTAAACATGAAATTCATTTATGTTTTATATACACATAGCCTGAAGGTAATTTTTATACATATATTTAATAATTTTTTGCATGGAACAAATTTGTACACTGATACTATCTCAGCCATTAAAAAGTTTTGGATTTTGGAGCACTTTGTATTTTTTGATAAGGGATCCTTAACTTGTAATTTTAAAACCCTGTGGTATAACAAGTGCAGTGCTGATAAAACCTGCACCTACATCCATATTGTTTTTCTATTAGTAATGATGAGAGAAGGAGATGACACACCAGAGGGAACACTGCCTCCTTTGAATTATTTTATTAAGATCCATGTATTATATAAAATAGAACAAGAAAACCGAACAAGTCTATAAAATCAAGTGAGCGGTTCAGATGACAAACCACAAGAAGCTCTGCTTTCGTGGTTCAGCTTGATGTCACTAGAATGCTGAGAGCCTCAAACTGTATAGTTGCTGGATGTATATATCTACACAGAAAGCGGATATGTTTCAAAAGTACACCAAAATAAGCTGATAAGAAAGATGGCTTTCCCAAGCCAGTTGCCCTTGACAAAGGGCACAGTGATGATCAGCTGCAAAGATACATCAAGCACCTTTGAAGAACTGCTAGGAAGAGCTTCACATTCAGCAGTTTGGAGGAAGGGTTTATAAAATACTGCCCTGTACCTGTGATACTGCCACTAGCTTCTCTGTACCAGAGAAGTTTTTTTTTAAATGTGACAGTAACCATTATACCCACCTAGTGTAGGATGCAGATCAAAGATGTAGGAAATGTTACCCTCAAAGTCAATGCTTTAAGCCTTTTGTTGGAAAGTTTGTACAAATACTACATCACCAATGGCCCTTTCCTTGTTCATTCTGTATCCTCAAAACTATACTTCCAGATTACAGACTGGAAATAAGACAGTGGCTCACATACCCTTAGGAGCTACATTATAACACTAGAACTCTTTTACATCTTATAACAAATGATCTAGCTGTGCACAACAATGCACCATTTCCTACTGAAAATCTGAGGAAAGAGGATAGATAGCCTATAAAAGTTGAGTAATACCACTGAAAAATATACCCACAAGTCAAGATGAGCACTGCTTAGCCAAGATGAAAAGGGTTGAACAGCACTCAGCACTTTGAAAGAGGGGTCTAACTGAAAGGCAGATAATTGTACCAAGGAGAAACCATAAAGCATTGGATTAATCACTGAGTAGAATATAACCTCTAACCTTTGTCACAATCACAGATACTGTGGGCTTCTCCCAGCTACCCTGAACAGGAATATAATTTGGCCTCTTTACAGAGTGCAGGCCACAGATGCAGGGTTGGCACCTGCTCATATGAGACAGGTAGCACTTTAAAGAATAATGCTTTTATCCAAGGAACTTAAGTATTAAACTGAAGGAAGAAGAGCTTTACAGAGGAAAAAAAGCTCTGAAGTGGTGGTTTTTTAAAAAATGTTGAAATAAACATGCATGTTAATATCCTGTCTTTGGTACACTTTAAAATCAAAAGTTAGCTGATGGGAAACTACACAGATACACCATCAATATGGAAGAAAAATACATTTGCAAACACAATAGTTAACACAGAAAATTAAAACAAAAATGCTAATTAGTGAGTAGTATCTGGACTTCATGAAAAATGGACAATAAAGACTTTTCACTATTTTAAACCCAAATGCTACTTAGTGAGCTGAACTGGGAATACATGAAATATGGACAGGTAAGACTCACTTTTCACTGTTTAATGAGACTGCTTGGTTGCAATAAGAAAAGTTAAAGACTTGTTTTATTTCTACTTTATAAGGAGAAGGGAGTCAAACATATTTGTTCTCCATTTTCCTCTCAACTGTTACATAAAACGACATACATACATCCACACACAGGCACACACTCCTTAATCTGCACTGAAAATGTCTTATTTCTTCTTTTTAACTGAAAAGGTAGATCCTGGGAGTAAGTGCAAAATGCAAAAATCGACTGAAAGGAAATGCTGAACAAGCAGCATAATTAAAATACAAAATATTTTATATTACTGAACTAGTGAATGGGTAATGTTCGTTGTTTCTGTAAAACTTTGGAACCACACAGCTGATTTCTTAAATCTAGTCCATGTCAATTTCCAGAACTATTAATGAATTAATTAGCTTCATTTTTTGATGCTTCATCGAAGTTTTCTACAAGATCTGTAAAAACAAAAATACATAATAGAGGAACAATAAATAGCAGTGTCAAAGAAAAATGTTTTCATTAGACATATATTTTTACCCAGACTATAATTGCAAAAGCCTAAAAATACCACCATGGTGGCATTCAACCATTAGTTTTACGGGACTCCTTTTCTGCCTCTTGCTGTGCTCTGCACCACTCAAGAACTGGCTTTATTAGATTTCCTAGTCTTCCAGTACAAGCTGGTACACAGGTAGTTGTAGAGGGGAGGAGTTTCTCCTACAATCTGCTCAATTCTGCTGCTGGAAAGAGATTTGTAATCTTTCAAGCAATTACAAAAAGCACTTTTTTGTCCATTACTGCCTAGCATTTTAACTGTGAGCTAACTAAGACATGCCCCTTCTGAAGATGGACTGGGGCCACAGTGAACACACACTGTGGTCCCAATCCACCTTGAAGCCAGCTGAAAAAGGAGTGGATAAGATTTTTGTGCCCTACTGCGCATGGAAGCTGGCTTCAAGACGCTCCAGTGGCAAGTAAATGCCGTGCTGCTGGAGTGAGGGTGGCTGTCCGGCTTCTGGGCAGCTTCAAGGCATCATTGCAACGTGGCATGTAAACGCTGTGCACTGATGATGCCCTGAAGGCATCCTCTACGGGTTGTCTTTTCAGCCCCTAACTCACAACTGCACCAGTTTAGTTCTGGAACAACTACTTTGTTAGTCTTTGTATCTACTATTAAGCAGTATAGGAGCTCCTTGAATTAAGATTTAGAATGCCTCCCTATACTTGTTTACACCAATTAAATCATGCCAGGCATTGGAGCCTTCATCACATCAGCATAAACACAAGTACAGCTTACAGAAAATAGACCTTGGCCTAACAATCAGCAAGTACAATTTGTAACTTGCCAATATTAATTTTTCAATTACCTACCAGTTATCAGCTACAACACACACCTTCAGACATTATTTTGCAAAATAGCTGAGCTCCATTTGTATATATCTCTTGTACAAAGGGAATTTGGTTTATATCAAGTAAGACTACTGAACCATCTAACTAAGTACTTTCAACTCTTGACTGCCAGCAGATCTTTATATTTGAGGGCAGCATTCTTTCAACCCTGCCTGAAAATCCCTGGTATTCCCTAGTGATCTCTCATCTAAGTACTAGCCAGGCCTGACCCTGCTCCCTTTCCAAAACCCAGCATATTCAGGGTGGTATGCCAGTTACAAAATGGTTCAAAGTTGATCAGTAATTAATTATGTATCTTATAATAATAATGATGATGATGATGAAATTTATTTATATCCTGCCCCTGTACAAGATACAATCGGAGTGGCTTACAAAGATTAAAAAAACATACATTCCACCCTCAATCCCCCCTCTTAAAATACTATTAAACAATGTAAGAATTAAAACATACTTTAAAAATTTATATGACAAATAATAGACTGTGACTATTATGCAGGAAGGATTATACGGAAGGAGGCAGTGCCGAAGATCTTATAAAACATTAAGTCCTGCACAGAGGCTTGCTTGAGTGTATGAATGCATGTTCCCATGTGTTTAGTAGAATCAGAATCCTTACTGCCTAGACTATGAAGGTATGAAGAGGACTTTCTAACCATGTTTGGGTGAATACAGTTATAAAGATTTCTTCACACTTTCGCATGCAAGATGCAAAGATCTTCAAGACTGTTGGGTGCATGGTCAGCTTCGGGGAGTGGGCTTTATACACAGTTCCTAAAGGACTGTATGCAATGCAGATGCAAAGGTGAATAAGTTCTCCAACTACTGATTAATTCAGTTATCCAGTTTTCTGGTCCTGCTTGTTCTTACAAGATTAGTCTACTCTGTAAATTTGACTCAGAATCTACTTTTTAAACTAAACGTAAGGTAAATATGACATGAGAACAAAGCATTCATAGGAAAATTTTCTGCAGACTGTTCTCTCTAGAATTATTACCACTGGCATACATTTTAATCAAACAACTGTAGAATGAGACTGCTGTAATTTGCATGGCAAGCTACTAAACAGAAGCACTGATCACAACATGTAGTTTCCTTGTGGACACAAGGCAGATATGCACACTGAGGTTTTTTTATGAAACATCTGCCTTTCAAGATCTATGCTCAATCCTATGAGTAGCCTCTCTCCATCACTGTCATAGAATTTAGTAAGGTGAACTTTCGTTAAAAACTGTATTACTTTTAAATGAAATTAATTTTAGATTAAGCCAACAAATCCTACCGGGAACATCATCATCTTCTTCATCAATATCTTCTGATTTTGGTACTTTGCTATCCAACACTAGAAAATAAAATATAGTAATTACATCATGCATAAGGAAGACACCTGGGAAGAACTCAGTAAGACTGCCTTCTAGGTATTTTATTTATTTATTTATTATATATCCCACCTTTCTCCCATCATGGTGGCAAGTAGGCACACAAAGAACTGCACTGCAAAACTCCAATCAAGCAATTATACAACTGTTAACCCATTTAAACAGTTGAGGATTCATCATCTTCGTCCACTGAAATATTAAATTTAAGGTACTCCGAAATCATAATTAATCGATTCATATAGTTTTTGTTAAATTTTGGAACAAATTAATTATATTATTAAGGGTTTGAATTAAATGCTACAATCATATGCACAATTACATAGAAGTGAAGTTCATGAAACACAGTGGTAGTTATTTTTGAGTATACATGCATTTCATCATAATTAGTTGTACTAGAGAAACTTCAGAGTACTTTAGAGAAATTAGGGTTCTACAAGAAATAGTTCTAAAGCATAAATCCTAGTACATGGTTTTAGCAGGAAGGTTCCCCCCCCCCCCCCCACTAAGACACTTAGGGAAATTTTTAAAAAACCCAAGTATTTCAAAATGGTCAAGAGGCTGGTTCAGGCCTAGATACCTACCTTGCCTTGGGAATTGTTCAGCTAACTTTCTGAGACTTGTTAAGCTGTCAGCACCCAGCTGGCTTAAGATGCCAGGGAGCATTTCTGTGATAGGTTTGGCTTCAGCATGACCAGTAATTGCAAAAGTGTTTGCAGACAGAGAAGCCTGGACCTTGGGATTGTTGAAATGGATAACTGTTCCATCATCTTTTATCATATTCACCTGTTTTAAAAACAGATATATTAATATTAATGCATCTGAATAAGTACAAAAGAAAGTACCATGAAGAAAGAAAAAATGCTATTTTTTACTTTGTAAAAAGGAGCTTCTATAACTTACTGTAAATAGTTGTACAATAAGTCCAACTTGGAAATGGAAGAGATTTATGTACCATATTTTAAAATGCATAAAATACAGAAACTCGTAAATTAGGAGCATTAGATTTTCTACAACACTGAGAATTAAGATTAAAACATAACTGGTGCATCCACTTCAGATGTTTTTATATCAGTTATCATTAATTGTAGCTAAACTACAGAAGAAAATACACTGCTCTCTCATTACATAATGAGAGAAACAGGTACAGAGACCTTCATACTTCATCTTATTGTGAAAAATGAACAAATAAAGCTATAAATTAATAGTTTTGTAAAAGGGGTAGGGAATTTAGCAGATAATTTCTCAGTATTTACTTTACTACAATTCTGAAAGTTTGCTCTTAAAAGAATAAATCTTAAAACTGATTTTAAATTTGTTTAAATGCTGTAGTTTTGGTGTACTTGTAGGTATCAATCTATGTTGTTCTTTAAGCACTACTGCATGTTGAGTACTTCTTATCCAGAATTCCAAAATCCAAAATACTCCAAAATCCTAAATTGTCCACATGGGTGGCTGAGATAGTGATAACATTTGCTTTCTGACTGTTCAATCTACCCAAACTTTGTTTTATGCACAAAATATGAAATCCAAAACACATTTGGGTCCCAAGTATTTCAGATAAGGGATTGTTGTTGTTGCTGCTGCTGCTGTGTGCCTTCAAGTTGCTTCCGACTTATGGCAACCCAAAGGCGAACCTATCAAGGGGTTTTCTTGGCAAGATTTGTTCCGAGGTTTGCCACTGCCTTCCCCTGAGGCTGACAGCATGTGACTTGCTGATGGTCACCCAGTGGATTTCATGGCTGAGTGGGGAATCAAATCCTGGTTTCCAGAATCACAGTCCAACACTCAAACCACTATGCCACATTGGGTCTCCACATAAGGGATACTCAACCCGTATTACCTTATCCAAATACAGAAGGCCATACTATTGAAGTACATCATGTATGATGCTACCCCAGCACATTTTTGTGGCACATGATGTCCTCTACAGGACATCACAGCAGAACTTAACAAAATGCTACATGCATTTTGGGCAAAAAGCTTCCAATTATTTGTCCAAACATCAGTTACTTTCCCATAAATGCTTTTTAAAAAGAGGATGTAAAACTACTTAAGGGGGGAAAAGTAAGGGGAAAAAACTGATCTCTCAGTTTAGAAATATAGCCTCTTCCTAAGAGAACGATTAGCAGTGAACCTCAAACTTGTACGTATCCTCCTCTCCTCTCAGATAAGGAGAAAATTCAAAGCCCCTGCTTCTAGTTTCTGACAAGTCACAGTTTGCTATCAAGTCAAGATGCCAAAATAGTTTGATCCTGGTGGACAGAAAAGTAAATCATACCTTTTTAAAAAATGGGTAAGGTTGACATGGGCCAGAAAAAATGGTTTACAGTATGGATAAATGATCCAGTGCCCTCTATATGGCCTATAAATCCAAAGCAGCATGTTCAGTGATTACAGGCTATGGGAGTTGTAATTCAAAACATCTTAAAGACATCATGTTGCCTTCCCCTAATTCACATGCTCTACAGGCCCCTTAACAATCTCTCCTCTATGTTAACCCAAAATGAATAAAATCACATGGTTTCTGGGGTTACACAAAGAACCAAACATTTAAGACAGAAGATATTTATACTGGAGTACCTCTTCAATACCAGCAATATTATTTACTGCCAATTTTTTCAGTGAACTTTGAAGTTTTTTATCATCAGCTGTGGCTGTTCTGTGGACTACCTTCTTCTTTCTACGGGCTGTACCCTAAGAGACACAGTAAAGAAAACACATGTTGGTCTTAGATGAAGAAAGCACATCAGATCACGTTATCAAGGAATTCTATAACACCTTAAACATTATGCTTCAACATGAGAATTTATAGGCAAGAGCCTATTTCAACAGATGCTTGTTGATGTATGAAACACAGATGAAGAAATGGTGATATCATTCCATATGATACTATCATACCATGACATGTTCCATGGCAGAGAAACGAGGCAACATGAGAGTACATGATAACATGACAAGGGTGGTGCCGTTTCTCAGTCTTTAATGGCTTTTCAGTTTCAAAGGTACAAGCAACTTATGCTGCCTTTTCCTTAGCAGATGAGCCTGAAAACGGATCATCAAACACCCTTAGAAACAAACTGCCAGTACACTTGGGCATCACAAGACGTACTAGTTTAGTTATTAACATATAATTCTCTGACTTGGAATGGAAGGGATCTTTTGGCAAACACAGGCATAGGACAGCTCCATAACAGAACATGTATCTCTCTTCTTTTGAAGTAACACAGCCATCACTACCTCCCTAACACAGCAAGTATGTATTAGAATGGGAAGCAGCCTGAAAAAGTGCTCAACAACACCTTAAGAGTATACAAAATATTGATATATGTATACATGCTTATTGTCTACATCTTTCATACATACACACAATAATTATAATGAAAAATACAGTACTTCTATATTTATTATTCATACCTTTCCACCTATTCGGACCTGAGCCTGAAGTTTCGCAAGTTTTTCTTGATTCATCTTGTTTTATCTGAAAAGTAAGGAAACTGGCTAGGTTTATAACATGCCTAGATTTAATTTTTAAAACAGCTCACCATCTGTTAAAGCCAATTCAGTTCTTGTTAAAACCAAATTATGTATTCTGATACAACCTAAATACAGTATAAGCAAGCTCCATAGTATAATTCTGTGATTCCCGTTCTTGAAACCAGCTTTTCTTGAGGTTTGAAGGAAGTAGGCTGATGGACTTAATTCCTCTTCTGACTCCTCAAGATTGGACTATCTTCAGGAAAGGAACAGTCCTTTCTTGTCCCACCACTTCTATGCTTCTCTTCCTAATGCTAACTACTTTTGCATCCACAGTACTGCTTTTAAGTAGAGCATGTACTTTTCCCCACAGAAATGAGCAGCATCACTAAGACAGGAAAAAGTACAGGCTAAAATCTCCCCTCCATTCACAGTGAACTAATTCAGTATCTGGAACAAAAACACCTTTGCCCCTGTCAACCTGTTTGTCATATAGTAAACATATCTAGCCAGAATTAAAGCCTGCCTCTAACTGCGTAGCACAAAATCCTACAGATCCAAGTTTATCCAGAAACTGGAGTAAAGACGAACAGAGATACCAGTCAAATAACTATTAAAACATCACACAGTTTTTGATCTGCAGTTTGTTCACACTGGAGTCTACAGATGAGATCTGTTTGTTTTTAATTTTTTTAGAATTCCACTTTATATCTTATCATACCCATTTCAGTAAAGTTAAAAATTGGGTATAACATCTAATTCTCTATATGACATTAACCACCTGTCAAGATGTAATGGAATTCTTAAATTGATCATCTTAATCTTTGTGAACTGGAATTTGAGTTACCTGATTTCACATGGGGCAATAAACAAAACAAAGCATCCAAAATGCAACTGCTCTGATGGGGTTGGAAAAAAAAGGAGGAGATGTTCTCAGAAACAAGAAATCATAATTTTTTTTATCAATGACTTGACAAATATACAATTCCAAAAACGTTCAGATTAGAAAGGAGACAAAGACATAATAAAAATGTATTTATTTCAACCTTGACCAACAGAATCCTTGGCACATCTATGGAAGGGCATGGAACGAGTAAGTAAGGTCATTCCTAGAAGAAAGTTTACAATGAGAACTGGGACACAGAGGAAAACTCTTTCCTACACCCTTGTTTCAAATGTCTGAGAAGTCTGGCTGCTGATACTAAGAATGCTAGGTAAAAATAAATATTTTACTACAATGTCAGTACCCTTACTGTCCAAAATAGATAGGTATGGCACTGCAGAAGTAAAAATCTGTGTAACGCAAGTCCTATATTACAATGAGAGCTTCGTTGTGGTTTGAGTGTTGAACTAGGACTGTGAAAACCAAGATTTGAATCTCTGTTCAGCCATGTAAACTTACTGTGTGACCTTGGACAAGTCATACACACTCAACTTCAGAGGATGGCAATTGCACCCCACCCCAACCCCAAGAAACCTGCCAAGAAAACCTGGTGATAGGTTTGACTTAGGGTCACAATATGTTGGAAACAACTTGAATACATACAACAACAATCTTACAACATGCTAACACTAATATAACGGAACCTATGCATGCTGGGGGGAAAGGAGAAAAAAATAAACTCTCCAAAATCTAATGGAAACGAATTTATAGTACTTACACAGTGGTCAAAAAGACTCTGTATTATCAACTCCTAGAAACTAGATTCTACTCTTCTAGTTCCTAGAAGGGACATTTTTGAGAAAACAAAGCCTCTTGGTGAAGCACTAAGAGGTTTTCAGGAAGCTCTCTCAAATTAGGATTGTTTCAATCCTAAAAGAATGGAAGAGAAAACAGTCAACAATATTATCAACTTCTATGGATGAAAAAGGGGCAACAGTAGTGTGATCTGGGGGAGACCAGGGTTTGAATCCCAGCTCAGCCATGGAAACCCACTGGGTGGACTTAGGCAAGTCACACTCTCTCAGCCTGAGGATGGCCATGACAATCCTCTTCTGAAAAAACTTGATAAGAAATAAGTTTGCCTTAGGGTCACCATAAGTCTGAAACAACTATAAACAAACCTGTCAAGAAACCCCATGATAGGTTCGACTTAGGGTCACCATAATTGACTTGGAAGCACATAAACAACAGGGAGGGCGCCAGCGTGGTGCAGTGGTCTGAGGGTTGGACTAAGGCACTGAGAGACCAGGCTTCAAATCCTGACTCAGCCACAGAAACCCACTGGGTAATCCTAGGCAAGATACACTCTCTCAGCCTCAAAGATGACAATGACAAACACCTTCTGAACAAACCTTGCCAAAACTTGGAAAAGCCACCCACAGAAGATATTTTTTATGTAATTTTATATTGTGTGTAAATGATTTAAATTGTTTTGAATGTTACTGAGATTTTAAAATATGTTTTTTATCTGTGAGCTGCCTTGGTCCCTCCAGGGAGAAGGGCAGCATACAAATGAAATATCTTCTCCAACACTGTATCTCAAATGAGTTGATTTTCATTTTATCTGCTTTACCATCAAGTTCTCACACAGTGATTGGAAATACAGTACTATGGCTTGGATGATTGTAACTTTGGTGCTCGGTTGTATATCTTTACTCTTTGGGATCTTCTCTAGCTCTTTCATGGCTAGGTACGTAGAGATCTTGTAGCATGTTTGAGAGTGACTGAAATAAAGAAGTTGGCAGCATGAGCTTTCGTAGACTTCAGTCTACTTCCTTTAAAATTCAGTAGTCTCCAAACTGTGCCCGTTAAGGGATTTTGGACTTCAGCTCCCAGAAGCAAAATGAAATTCAATGCGGAGAAATGTAAGGTACTGCACTTAGGGCGCAAAAATGAAATGCACAGATATAGGATGGGGGAAATCTGGCTGAATGAAACTACATGTGAAAGGGATCTAGGAGTCCAAGTAGACCATAAGTTGAACATGAGTCAACAGTGTGATGCAGCAGCTAAAAAAGCCAATGCTATTTTAGGCTGAATCAATAGAAGTATAGCGTCTAGATCAAGGGAAGTAATAGTGCCACTCTATTCTGCCTTGGTCAGGCCCCACCTGGAATATTGTGTTCAGTTCTGGGCACCACAATTCAAAAAAGACGCGGGTCCAAAGGAGGGCAACTAAAATGGTGAAGGGTCTAGAAACCATGCCCTATGAGGAACGACTTAGGGAGCTGGGGTTGTTTAGCCTGGAGAAGAGAAGGCTAAGAGGTGATATGATAGCCCTGTTCAAATATTTGAAGAGGAGGGACAAGCTTGTTTTCTGCTGCTGCAGAGACTAGAACGCAGAACAATGGATGCAAACTGCAGGAAAAAAGATTCCACCTCAACATTAGGAGGAACTTCCTGACAGTAAGGGCTGTTTGACAGTGGAACACATTCCCTCGGAGTGTAGTGGAGTCTCCGTCCTTGGAGGTCTTTAAGCAGAAGCTGGATGGCCATATGTCGGGGATGCTTTGATTTGGAGTTCCTGCATGGCAGGGGGTTGGACTGGATGGCCCTTGTGGTCTCTTCCAACTCTATGATTCTAAGCCTCAGCCATGTTAGTCAATAGTCTGGGATTCTGGTAGCTGAAGTCCAAAATCCCTTAAAGGGCACAGTTTGGGGACCACCGATTTAGAGGAAGTAGGCTTAAGTCTAGGAAAGTTCATGCTGCCAATTTCTTTCTCTTAGTGAGTCTCAAAGGTGCTACAAGATGTCTCGCTACATACTGGTTCTACAGATGAACACAGCAATATCTTTGAGTGATGCTCTGGGATTCTAGACCAAATCCATCCTCTGTGCATATTAACCCTTAGCAAGTCAGATGGTTGTCCCTCCACATTTGTGGCCTTAACTTTTGTGGATCTGATTATCCACGGATTTCATTAATATGTTCCCTCTAGCAATATCTAGGTCCTCCAGCAAAACTCTGTGGTCAACTTTAACCAGAAGTTGCACTGAAGGATCTAGAGATTCCTAGAGAGAAGACTCCACTAGGCATTTGTAGCTCCTCCAGTGCAATTCTATGGTCAATGCCTGGCAGCCCTTGCACTGGAGGACTTAGAGATCCCTAGACAGGTGTTCTCTTAGATAAAAGCACAAGTGTTTTTGTTGAGTGCATCTTCTATGGCTAAGCTTAGCCATCCTGGTTTCCAGAGTGACTTCTAGCTTGAGCTGTTTGGCCTAGGACCCATTGGTTTGTCCTTTTGGCTGTCCACAGGATCTTCAGCACTGAATGAATCAATAATAATAATAATAATAATAATAATAATAGAAATAATAATAATACACTCATCCCTCCATATTTGCAGCTTTGCTCATTCATGGATTTGATTAATATGTTCTCTCTAGAAATACCTAGGTCCTCCAACACAACTCTATGGTCAACTTTAACTAAAAGTCGCACTGAAAGACCTAGAGATTCCTAGAGAGAATACTCCACTAGTAGCCTTGGTCCAGGCCTCCAAGGGAGAGAATAAATACTGGACCTGATCCCCCTCCCCTCCACCATTCCCTTCTCCTTCTGTGTTGTGTCTTTTAGACTGTATGCCTGAGGGCAGGGAACCGTCTAACTAACAAGCCAGTATGTACAGTGCTGTGCAAATTTACAGTGCTATATAAATAAAGCTTAGTAGTAATAACAGCAGCAGCTCCTCCAATGCAATTCTATGGTCAACGTCCATCAGATGCTGGAGGACCTAGGAGTTTATCAGATGGGAGGAATTTCTTTTTAATTCGAATGGAGCCAATTGGAGCCAATTCACGTAAATCTGCTAGTTTAGCGAATTTACGTGAATTCCAATTGTGTTTGGAATGCATTCAGAATGACTTCCCATTGCCCAAAAATGCGCGAGATGCTTTAATACGCAATAACGCGAAACCCCAAGATTGCGTTCGGATTGCCGTTGGATTATACTTCCAATTTCCGTCGTCTGATAAACTCCCTAGAGATTCCTAGTGCGAAAACTCAACAGACACACAGCGTTGCAATGGAGGGACCTAGAGAGGTGTCCTCTCTGGTACAAAAACAACAACATTTTTCTTATTTACTTTTATCCCACATTCGCAAGGGTCCTGTGTCCTAGAGAGCGTGGAGGGAGGACGAGGAGGAGCGTATCTTATGTGGCTAAGTTTTGAGTCACCTTTAAATGTGTAAACTTACAGCACTATATAAATAAAGGTTAATAATACTGTAATAGTAATAATAATAATAATCCTGCTGGCTTCCAGGGAGATTTCTGGCTTGCTCTGTTTTGTGTCCTAGGGACCCACTGGTGGCTTGTCCTTTCAGCACTGAAATAGAATAATAATAATAATAATAATAGCATGGAGATAACTTGGTTTCATACCGCTTTAACTCTTTGTCTGACTCACTTGCTATGGAATTCTGGGAGTTGGAGTTTGTTGTGGGCCCTTCGGGCCCACAACAAACTCCAACTCCCAGAATTCCATAGCCTTGAGACATAAAAAGGCTTAAAGCGATATGAAACCGGGTTATCCCTCCAATGTGGATGCATCCCAACCAAAACAAGGGTAATAATAGGGCTAGGCCCTTTCCCTCCCTGTCCCTGCAAGGCTTCCCAAGGAGGACCCCTCACCCTATAGCCCTTTGGGGGCTTCAGAAGGGAAGGTGGGTCGAGGAGGCAGGGAAAAGGCCAGGCAGGAAGCTTCCAGTTCACCTCAATCCGTCGAGGAGCCTTGTTGTTGACTGCAGCAGCCACAAAGCAAGCAACACACGCGGGGAGGACAAAATGGCGGCTGCTGGGGAGTGAGTCAGAGTGAGACTGAACTGGAAGAAGAAGGGCCCCCAAATAGAGGCCTCCTTGGCCCCGCCCCTCTCTCCTGATTGGACGGAAGCGCAGGCGCATCTGCATATCGAGATTCTAAACTTAACACTGTGCCTTTTTTTTCTCTCCCAATTGGACTTCAGCTCCCATAAACCTCAGCCGCTTTGGACAATAGCCTGAGGTTCTGGGAGCTGGAGTCCAAACTTTTTTTTAAAATGAGGATCACACCTTGGGAGGTGGAGGAGGAGGAAGCGGTGCATGCTGGGGGTCGTAGTTTTTTTCCCCTCCTCCAAAGGGGATACATAGACACTACTAGAGTCAGTTCTTGGCCTAGTAGTTTGAGCGTTACTGCGGAAATAATCCAGTTTGAGGCTACTTTAACAGCCCATTCTCAGTGCTAGGGGATCCTGGGAAGTGTAGTTTATGGTGGCCCCAGAGCTCTCTGTCAGAGGAGGCTAAATGTCTCACAAAACAGTTCCCAGGATTCCCTAGCATTGAGCCAGGAAAGTTAAAGCTGTCTCAAACTGGGTTATTTCTGCAATGTGTTTTGGGCCTATGAATCTGGAGGCCGGGGTTCGAATCCCAGCTCGGCCATGTGAACGGTTAAGACAAGCCGCACTGTCTCAGCCTCAGAGGGTGGCAAAGAAAACTGCCAAGAAAACCCCATTGTTGTTGTTATTCTGTGCCTTCAAGTAGTTTTAGACTTATGGCAACCCTGAAGTGAAGTTTTCGTAGGCCGCGTCCACACTGGAGAGATAACCCAGTTTGGCACCGCTTTAATTGCCTGGGCTCAAGGCTATGGGATTCTGGGAGTTGGAGTTTGTTGTGCCTTATGAAATGTATGGGGTCACCACCCATAACAACATACTCCAACTCCCAGAATCCCATAGCCTTGAGCCAGGGAACTTAAAGCGGTGCCAAACCAGGTTATCCCTCCAGTGTGGATGCGGCCATAGGGTTTTCTTGGCCAGGTTTCCTCAGAGAAGGTTTGCCACGGCTTCTCCCCTGAGGCTGAGAGAGTGTGACTTACGTCAAGCTGAGTAGGGCTTTCCTGGAAGGTTTTCTCGGCAAGGTTTCCTCGGAGGAGGGACCTTGAGGTGAAGCTGTCATAGGGTATTCTTGGCAAAGTTTGCCACGGCCGCCCTTGAGGCCGAGATAGTGTGACTTGCCCAAGGTCACCGACGGTTTCCATGGCCGAGCTGGGAATCGAACTCTAGTTTCGAGTAGTAGGCCGACGCTCAAACCATTCTATTAAGAGGGAAACAATTAGAAGACACACAACAACAACAACAACGACAAATATTAATAATAAATCCCAGGCTGTACTTCAGAGGAGGAAACTGGCAAAACCACCCTATGGGAGGATTCCTTAAGAAAAAAACCCTTATGAAATGTATGGGGTCACCACCCATAATACACACACATACAACAATTGTGTAATATACAGAAGCTGTGTATTAATTTGGGAGGTGAGAGGCTATTGCCCTGATTCTGATAAGACTTAAGAAAGGAGGGCTGTTGTTGCACTTAATCCACACTTAACCCAGTTTGAAAGCGCTTTAACTCTTTGTCTGACTCACTGCTATGGAATTCTGGGAGTTGGAGTTTGTTGTGGGGCCCTCTGGGCCCCACAACAAACTCCAACTCCCAGAATTCCATAGCAATGAGCCAGACAAAGAGTTAAAGCGCTCTCAAACCGGCTTATTTCTCCAGTGTGGATGCAGCCATCATAAATACCTTCATAAATGGCTTCATCATAAATACCTGCAATAATAATAAGTCGAAAGAAGACACTTGAAATGGTTTTCTCATCTATGTAAAGTGAGAATGGCCTTCTTCTTGATCTTCTTCTCCTTTTCCCCCCTTTTCTTTCTTTCCCCACCTAAATCTAATGCAGCTCCTCCTACATCCGTCCCATTATTATAACATCATCACTATACTTCCTCTCCTTTTTCTTTTGAATAAAAAGGCAAGGCTGATGCTTGCTGCAACTCAGTTGGATAATTATTGGATGCAGTTCTTCTGACCTCTTGGAGCCATGATGATGATGATGATGATGATGATGATGAAGGTCCCTTTGGCCACCCTCTCTGCTGCTGCCTCCTCCTTCTTCTTCCTCTCCTCCATTTGCCAGATGCAGCTCACAGTCTCTGCTGGAGGAGCCCTTGGGAAAGGTTAGGCATTTGCAGTTTGGTGTTTTCTCTCTGATTTCTTCCCCCAGCCACCCCACCTTTTTCTGCCTTGATAGTCTTTACAAATAATACTTTGCAAACAAAAATAACAAGGTTTTCATATATATATATATATATATATAGTGTACTTCACATGAAATGTATGCTTCAATACTTCATGTGTAATGTATACTTTCATAGGAAATGTAAACTTCATATATGTGTGTGTATGTATATATATATATATATATATAATATAAAATGTACACTTCATATATATGTTTGTGTATATATATATATAAAATACTTCATATAAAATGTACACTTCATATATATATATATATGTTTGTGTACACTTCATATATATATATACACATATAAAATGTATATTTCATATGAAATGTATGCTTCATATAACATCATGTAAAATGTATACTTTATATGAAATACATACTTCACACACACACACACACACACATATATATCTTAGAAATATATACTTAATATAAAAGGAATACTTCATATAAAATGTATACTGCATATATTTATATATATTTATATGACTTCATATAAAAATGTATGCTTTATATGAAATGCATACATCATATATATATATATATATATATATCTTCATAGAAAATATACACTTAATATAAAAGGAATACTTCATATAAAATGTATACTTAATGTGAAATGTATACATATATATATATTCATAGAAAATATACACTTCATATAAAAGGAATACTTCAAATGAAATGTATACTTATTCATATATATGACTTCATATAAAATGTTTCATATGAAATGCATACTTGTGTATATAAACACACATTTCACATGCAGTATACATTTTATATGAAGTATTCCTTTTATATGAAGTATATATTTTCTATGAAGATATATCTATACAGATATATATATATGAAGTATGCATATATATATATATATATATATATAAACACACATATATATGTATAATCATATAAAAGGTATACTTCATATACATATATATTACTTCATATAAAATGTAAACTCTCTCTCTCTCTCTCTATATATATATATATATAAAATGTAGGACATGACCAAAGAAAAGCTAAATAAAAATCCCACCACCCTCCTATAAATGGAAATTCCTGCTTCCTTAGTGTGTGTGTGTGTGTGTGTGTATAATACTTTTAGTTTACTTGTGGTGGTTTTAACTGTGTTTTAACTTATGTTTTAATATTAGTAATGTTTAATCATTTTTTAAACTTTTGTAAATTAACATTTTTACTCCTGTCTTTTTAAATTATTCTCTCTTTTTAAATTACTGTAACCAGATTTGAATCCATTGTGGGAGAAAGGCATGATATAAATCCTTGAAATACACACACACACACACACACACAGAGGAAGCATGAATTTCCATTTATATGGTATGAGTGTGGTGATTTTTTAAAAGCTTTTCTTTGGTCATGTCCTACATTTGGTGGTGTCTTGTGTGTGTGTGTGTGTGTGTGTATAGATAGATAGATAAATATAGTACATGACCAAAGAAAAGCTAAAAAAAACCCACCACACTCTTACAAATGGAAATTCATGCTTCCTTAGTGTGTGTGTGTATTATTATTTATGTATTTTCAAGGATTTATATCCTGCCTTTCTCCCACGATGGATTTAAAAAGACAGAAGTAAAAATGTTAATTTACAAAAGTTTTAAAAGTATTAAACATTAATATTAAAACATAGGTTAAAACACAATTAAAACCAGCACAAGTTTTATATATATACTATGGAAGCATGAATTTCCATTTATATGAGTGTGGTGATTTTTTTTTAGTTTTCTTTGGTCATGTCCTACATTTGTTGGTGCTTTGTCCTCTTTTGCAGTTAGGACATCATCCTGCAAATATATATATAACCGTTATTTGTTTATGTTTATAAAGGTTTTCATATATATGTGTATGTGTGTATATATATATGCATATTTTATATATATGCAGGGCGACCAGATGTCCTAACCACAAAGGAGGACAAGGTAGGACATGATCAAAGAAAAGCATTTTAAAAACCCACCGCACTCACATAGAAGGAAATTCATGCTTCCTTAGTCATACTTGAAATGGAGGACATTTTGAAATTCCTCTTGGATTGAAGGTTGAAATGGAGGGCCTGTCCTGGAAAAGGAGGACATCTGGTCACCCTATTTATATGCAAATATAGTTCTTACCGTTTCAACATTCCCTCTCTCAGGGAAATATTTAGTTAGGTATTTCGTTTTTATGCCGCCTTTCTCCCAAAAAATGGACCCAAGGCAGTTCACTAAATAAAAACTTTTTAAAAACTTTACAGTAAAAATTTTAAAAAATTTGATGGTGCTGTGGGCTGTAAGTTGTTCATGAGCAAGGAAGGAAATGCATTCTCATTGAGCGTCGTGTACAACTCTGGAGACCAGGGTTTGACTCTTATTGGCAGTTAGGCTATAGAAACCCACTGGCTGACCTTGGGCAAGCCACACTCTCTCAGCTTCAGAGGAGGCAAAGCCAAACTCCCTCTGAACAAATCTTGCCAAGAATATCCTGTCAAAGTTTTGCCATAGGATAACCATAAGTCAGAAATGACATGAAGGCACACAACAAAGGCAAGGATTGTAGTGGTCTTTGTGTTTTCAGGTGAAACATATATGCCCCACCCCCAGCAAAAATAATAATCACTTTTTATTTCTTGTTACAATATATATCAATAAAGAACAATCTTCTAGTGTTTGAAGACCATTGTGTGTGATATCCCTTAAAGGTAATAAAGTAAATGTTTTGAGCTCACTCTGGAAAACTTCAACCTGTCTCCTCCATTAAACTTTGACCTGTCTACTTTCTAACGTTTTGCTTTTTTGCGGTTCTTATCTCTTCTTGCCCCCATATAATTCATTGAGTTACATGTAAGCTGCATTCTTATGCATGCTTGCATAGGAAATACACTACCAAACTGAGTGAAGCTTACTACTTTTCTTTTCTTTCTTTTTTTTTTTTTGGCAAGTTAAAATGTATTAATACAGTAAAAGAGATTACAATATTCACACAAAGTGTACACTCACATACTCGTACAAGAGCTAATGGGTAGGTTAAATTGGATAGAGATTAAAAAGATGGGGACTACAGGATTTTCTTGGCAAGTTTCTTCAGAGGGGGTTTGCCATTGCCATCCTCAGAGGCTGAGAGAATATGACTTGCTCAGGGTCATCCGGTGGGTTTTCCATGGTCAAACAGGGATTCAAATCTTGTTCTCCAGGGTTGTAGTTCAAACCACTGACTATATCATGCTGGCACCTATAAAGAAAAAGTAGTACCAAAGTAGTAACCATGTTCATATGTACTTAAAATGTTCTGTTCTTTGTGCAATTCAACTTACTCTGCAGTTAAATAGCAATACTGTATATATAGGTGTTTTTTAATCTGGAAGTGACTAGTAAGAGCTACTGGTGATTTTACATGTGTTTCAAAAATACCTTTGTTAAATAATAATAGTAATAATAATACCCCCCCCCCAAGTGATTGTAATGGTAATAAAGAAGTGAATCAGGTTGGTAGCCCTCTTGGAGGAGAAAGTACAGCAGCTGGAATCCAGGATAGCGACATTTCAGCATGTCAGGGAGCAAGAGGTTTTCCTCGACACAACGGAAGGAACGATCTTGGAAGGAGACCACACAGAGAAAGTCGCTGGGGGTGAGAAGGTCACTTCATGTACACAGGAGGCAGACAGCTGGAGGAATGTCACACAGAGAAGCAGAGAAATCAGAGATAGCAGTAGAAGCTTGCAGCTACAGAATCGTTTCGAAGCCCTTTCACTTGTCAAGGAGGATCAGGAAGAGCAGCATGGACAGACTTCAGGGACACAGCAGGGGAGCCTGGGAGTTCCATCGCAGGGAAGAGTTGCTGCTAAGCCTCAGCGGAGGCGCGTGGTTGTGGTGGGGGACTCCTTGCTGAGGGGTACAGAAGCAGTGATTTGTGGGCCCGACAAGATGTCTCGTGAGGTGTGTTGTCTCCCTGGAGCAAAGATCCGTGATGTGACGGAGAGGCTGACAAGATTGGTGAAATCTACTGACAAATACCCCTTCCTTTTGGTCCACGTGGGAACGAATGACACAGCAAGACACAGCCTTCACAATATCAGAAGGGATTACGAGGCTCTGGGGAAGAAGCTGAAGGAAATGGACGCACAGATTGTCATCTCGTCTATTCTACCAGTAGAAGGGCATGGTCCAGGAAGAGAGAGGAAAATAGCAGATATCAACAACTGGCTCCGCAGATGGTGTCGCCGAGAACAATTTGGATTCTTGGATCATGGGCTGCGGTACCATGAGGAAGGACTTCTAGCAAGGGATGGGCTACATCTCACGCCAGTTGGAAGAAACGTTTTTGCCAACAGTCTGAAGAATCTGATCAGGAGGGCTTTAAACTAAGCGACCTGGGGAAGGGAGACAGCAGTTTGGAAGGCAAAACGGCTAGAAAAAATAGTCAAACTGACATAGAGGGAAGAACACAAACAGTGCAAGGACCCAACAATAGGAGCCAAAAAAACATGCACAGGCATCAAGTAAAGGGGACACATGGTCTTAGATGTCTCTACACTAATGCACAGAGCATGGGAAATAAGCAAGATGAACTTGCACTCCTAGCACAACAAGGGAAATATGATATAATAGGCATCACTGAAACCTGGTGGGATGAGTCTCACGACTGGAATATAGAAATAGAGGGATATAACCTTTTTAAGAGAAACAGGCCAAGCAGGAAAGGAGGAGGAATAGCATTATATGTCAAGGATATTTACACCAGTGAAGAGATCCAGGAAATCAATACTGGAAGCCAGGTGGAGAGCATCTGGATAAAAATTAAAGGAGAGAGAAACAACAGGGATGTTACTGTGGGAGTCTACTACAAACCCCCAAGTCAGACAGAGGAAATGGATGATGCCTTTCTAGAACAGATGACCACACAATCAGGAAGGAGAGATGTAGTAGTGATGGGGGACTTCAACTATCCGGATATTTGCTGGAAGTCAAACTCAGCGCTATCCTCAAGATCTAGAAAATTCCTCACTTGCCTGGAAGACAATTTCATTGTCCAAAAGGTGGAAGAGGCAACAAGGGGATCAACTATTTTGGATCTGATCTTAACCAACAGGGAAGACCTAGTTGATGGGGTGCAAGTGGTGGGATCCTTAGGTGGAAGTGACCATGTCCTCCTGGAGTTTGTTATACAGTGGAAAGGTGAAGCTAGGCATAGTCAGACACGCATTCTAGACTTTAGGAAAGCTGATTTCAATAAACTTAGAGAAATACTGGGGGTGATCCCATGGTCAAGAATACTAAAAGAGAAGGGAGTTCAAGATGGATGGGAGTTCCTCAAAAGGGAGATACTAAAGGGACAATTTCAGACAGTTCCAATGAGGAAGAAAAATGGGAGATGTCTCAAGAAACCGGTATGGATGACTAAGGAACTTACAAATGAGCTAAGTTTTAAACGGAACATGTATAAAAAATGGAAAAATGGGGAAATCACCAAAGAGGAATTCAAACAAATAGCCAGTACATGCAGGGATAAAGTCAGAAAAGCTAAAGCGCAAAATGAACTCAGGCTTGCTAGAGACGTTAAGAACAATAAAAAGGGCTTTTTTGGATATGTCCGCAGCAAAAGGAAGAAGAAGGAAACAGTTGGGCCACTGCGTGGAGAAGATGGCCAAATGCTCACAGGAGACAGAGAAAAGGCAGAATTGCTCAACACCTTCTTTGCTTCAGTCTTCTCAGGAAAGGCAAAGGATGCCCAACCTAAGGATGATGGGGCAGAGGACAGAATAGGGGAATTTCAGCACAGAATAAATAAAGAGACAGTACAGGAATACCTGGTTAATCTAAATGAATATAAGTCTCCAGGACCAGATGAACTACATCCTAGGGTATTGAAAGAACTGGCAAATGTAATATCAGAACCAATGGCAATCATCTTTGAGAACTCTTGGAGAACAGGAGAAGTCCCTGCAGACTGGAGGAGGGCAAATGTTGTCCCAATCTTCAAAAAGGGGAAAAAAGAGGATCCCAACAATTATCGTCCGGTTAGTCTGACATCAATTCCAGGAAAGATTCTGGAGCAGATCATTAAGCAGAGAGTCTGTGAATATCTGGAAGATAATTCCATAATCACAAAAAGTCAACATGGGTTTCAGAGAAACAAGTCATGCCAGACAAATCTGATCTCTTTTTTTGATAAAATTACTAGCTTGGTAGATGAAGGGAATGCTGTGGATATAGTATATCTTGACTTCAGTAAGGCATTTGACAAGGTTCCCCATGACATTCTTGCAAATAAGCTTGCAAAATGTAGGATAGACAAGGAAACCGTTACATGGATTTGTAACTGGTTGACTGACCGAACCCAAAGGGTGCTCACCAACGGTTCCTTTTCATCCTGGAAAGAAGTGACAAGTGGGGTCCCACAGGGTTCTGTCCTGGGCCCAGTGCTATTCAGCATCTTTATTAATGACTTGGATGACAGTATCGAGAGCCTAGTTATCAAATTTGCTGATGACACGAAATTGGGAGGAGTAGCTAATACCCCAAAGGACAGGATCAAAATTCAAAATGACCTGAATAGACTAGAAAGCTGGGCCAAAGCTAACAAAATGAAATTTAACACAGAGAAATGTAAGGTCCTACACATAGGGCGGAAAAATGAAATGCACAGATATAGGATGGGGGACACCTGGCTGAATGAGACAACATGTGAAAGGGATCTAGGTGTCCAAGTAGACCACAAGTTGAACATGAGTCAACAGTGTGATGCAGCAGCTAAAAAGGCCAATGCAATTTTAGGTTGCATCAATAGAAGTATAGTTTCTAGATCAAGGGAAGTAATAGTGCCACTCTATTCTGCTTTGGTCAGGCCCCACCTGGAATACTGTGTCCAGTTCTGGGCACCACAATTCAAAAAGGATGTGGAGAAACTGGAGCATGTCCAAAGGAGGGCGACTAAAATGGTGAAGGGTCTGGAAACCATGCCCTATGAGGAACGCCTTAGGGAGCTGGGGATGTTTAGCCTGGAGAAGAGAAGGTTAAGAGGTGATATGATAGCTCTGTTTAAATATTTGAAAGGATGTCACATTGAGGAGGGAGCAAGCTTGTTTTCTGCTGCTCCAGAGAACAAGACTCGGAACAACGGATGCAAACTGCAGGAAAAGAGATTCCACCTCAACATTAGGAGGAACTTCCTGACAGTAAGGGCTGTTCGACAGTGGAACACACTCCCTCGGAGGGTGGTGGAGTCACCTTCCTTGGAGGTTTTTAAGCAGAGGCTGGATGGCCATCTGTCGGGTATGCTTTGATTGGGAGTTCCTGCATGGCAGGGGGTTGGACTGGATGGCCCTTGTGGTCTCTTCCAACTCTAAATTTCTATGATTCTATGATTCTATGAACTCCTGATTGATCACTGCATGAACAAACGGGCCGCTTCTGTTCATCGAAGACTATGGGACCTAATTTAGGTTTCCCCATGTGTTACCTTTCATGTTAAGAGGGTTCCCCCAGTGGCCCCCAGAATAACACTTCAAAAGATAACAGAAGGAATCTAATGTTTATAAATTCAATTTTCACAAATACAAGGAAGGTGAGAGAGAACTTGATACAGCTGATTCCATTTGTGTTGTAAGAAAAATTAAGGATCACATGGACTAGATTTAGTCTGCAATCTTAACTTCAGAGCAAGTCCAGCTGAATTGAGTTGGAGTCATTTCATAAAACTAGGGTGGGCCTGCTAGAGCAGACCAAAGGCTAGTCAAGTCAGCAGTCTTCACATAGTGACCATTTAATTCAATATGAGAATCCTACCATGAGGATGTTAGTACAATTGCACTGCCATACAGCCACATGTATATTCCAGCAACTGGTATTCAGAGGCACACTGATTATCTTCTAATATTTAGGTTTTCTCTTTTACTTTCTCCACATCATTCAGAGGCACACTGAATCTTCTAATATTTAGGTTTTCTCTTTTACTTTCTCCACATCATTTATATACCTCTGCCATGTCTTTTTCTAAGTTACACAAACATTACCGCAAAGATTATAACCTTTCCTCATAGGGATGTTGCTCCACATTCTAGATTGCCCTTTTCTGCAGGTGTTGTAGAAAAGGACAACCAAAATGATCAAGAGCCTGGAGCAACTTCCCTGTGAGGAAAGATTATAATTTTTGGAGCAATGTTTTTTCAGATGCAGTGACCAAAATTGTATACAGTATTCCAAGTGTGATCACATCATAATTTTATAGAAGGAATATAAAATTGGTGGGCTTATTTCCAGTTCCCGTTCAAACTATGCCCACCACCTGTATTCCTTACAGCAGCTGTAGACGGAATTGACATTTTGTCAAGCTGTTTTTAATTAGATGTGCGTGGGATTACACTATTACATCTTTTTGTAGATAGCTTTTCACCTGATGGTTAAAATAGTGCAATTATGTGCCTGCTCTGAGACTATGAGAAAGGCAGTGACAAACTTCAGAATAAAGCTTCCTAAGGAATCCCTATGATATGGTTGCCGTAAACTGCAACCTGGAATAAACCATAAACTGAAAGTGCATAACAACAATAGTAAATGTACTTGCAGAGCAGCTTTCACATAGAGATTTTGCACTGGAATTTCAATGGTATAATTCTGAAGGGATAGATAAAATGCAAATTCTGGTGACATTTCTCACCCCACAATAACTTCACTAAACTTCTCGTATTCAGATGATATTCTGAGCAATATTACTGTATTACCATTTGAAGTGCTTTTCTTTGGTGTGATCAAATATGGTAAAACGTTTTTCCTGCTTTGATTGCTTTACATTATGTACATCCCTTTTTTCTACCAAGGTTTTGGAGATCATATTCACTGGAGGACATTAGAAGATGGGAAAAAGGAGGCAGCTGCCAGGTATGTCATACAATAAAGTTGTATTAAACAGACTCATGTTATGTATATTGTTTAATAATGCTGTGACCTTCATATTCATGTGGTAGGAATACATTAGTAAGACAGAGATGCAGAGTGACAGATGACAGATACTCAGAGTGTATCAGGGGCTACTATATAATTTTCTGTTGTAACAAGGTAAAACCATTCTACATTGTGAGCCTTGGGTAGTGCCTTTGTTCTTCTGATGGGGGCAATTAGGACTGATATAGCCCAGTTATTTGCTCCACAGCAGATTCAACAGAACTCTGTCTAATCTTATGGAGAATAAGGCCTAACTAAGGGAGCCAGCATGGCATAGTGGTTTCAGCATTGGGCTATGGCTCTGGAGACCAGGGTTTGATTCCTAGCTCAGCCGTGAAACCCACTTGGGTGACCTTGAGCAAGTCACACTCTCTCAGCCTCAGAGGATGAAAACAGCAATCCCCCTCTGAAGAAACATGCCAAGAAAACACCATGATAAGTTTGCCTTAGGGTTGCCATAAATTGGAAACAGCTTGAGGGCATACAACAACAACAACAAAATGTCCAATGTGCTTTGGCACACATAATCTATATAGGATTCAGCCTCTAATTTCTTAATAACTTTGCTTGGCTTATTCTAAAGATGCGGTGTAGAAAGAGCCCTTAATAGGAATTCAGTCCCTAGTCTTTTAGAAAAAGATGTGTAATTTCTTCAGAGCATGAGAAACTCATAATATGAGCCCAAATGTAAAACTTAATTTTACTTGTGTGTGTGTTTTGCAGTTAATTGGTCTTCCTTTCTAATGAAGCACATCCAAACAGCCTGCTTTTAAAAGGGCATGTACTTTGATTTATAAAAGTTTTCATGATTCTTGGTCTGTTGTTGTGTGCCTTCAAGATGTTTCCAGCTTATGGAGATCCAGAGGCAAACCTATAATGGGGTTTTATTGGCAAGAATTGTTCAGATGAGGTTGGCCACTGCCTTCCCCTGAGGCTGAGAGCATTTAACTTGCCCAGGGTCGCCCAATGGGTTTCATAGCCAAACTGGGAAATTAAACCCTAGTCTCCAAAGTTATAGTCCAACACTCAAACCACTACACTATGTTGGTCTGCCAGAATGTTATTCTGATAATTATACAGTATGTGACAATACATAACAAGATTTTTCATCTGCTAGAAAAATGGAAATAGGGGCTATGTCTATGTATGAAACTAAGTTGTAGCATATTACTTCTAGATTTTAATCTCTTTTATTGTGCAGGTGAGTCAGATGTATGAAATCATGATGAGTTAACGAGTTATATGAACCAGCAGTGTGATGCTGCAGCTAAGAAAGTGAATTTTGGCTTGCATTAATTGAAGCATAGTTTCCAAGTTAAGGGAATTAATAGTCCCACTATATTCTTTGCACTGGTCAGGCCTCATCTGGGGTACTGTGCTCAGTTCTGGATGCTTTATTTTAAGAAGGGTATAGGCAAGTTGGAGCAGGTTCAGAGAAGAGGAACAAGTATAATAAGTATGGGGAACAAAACATAGGAAGAAAGGTTGAACAAGCTGGACATGTTCAGCTTGGTAAAAGAAAACAGAGGAGTGGCATGATTGCACTGTTTAAATACCTCAGGGGCTGTCACTGAAAGGAGGAAGCAAGTCTGTTCTCTAATGGCTGGAAGTTATGGGAGAGTAGATTTTGACTGAACATTAGAAGGAAGTTCTTGATAGCCAAGTGGCTTGGCAATGGAACCAATTGCCTAGAGCAGTGGTTCCCAAACTGTGGTCCTCCACATGTTTTTGACTTCATCTCCCCAGAATTCCTGAATGTTGGCCAAACTGGCTTCTAGGCATTGATGTCCAAAAAGCACCTAGAAGACCAAAGTTTGGGAATCAGTGGCCTAGTGAGAAAATGGGGTCTCCTTCACTAGAAGTCTCTGAAAAGAGTGTGGACAGCTAACTGCTGGAGATGCTTTAGCTGGAGAGCTTGCACTGAGCAGGAGTTGGACTCAGTGACCAGTGAAGCTCCTTCCAACTTTATGATTCTATGTTTGACTGTAGCCTTGAAGACGGTGGCTCATACAGTTATTTTGTCCTTGGATTTTGCCCATGGCTTTGGACTGGATTTATATAGATGTAGTCTGAATTTTAATACATCATGGAATTATCGAGCTTTAACAAGGCTTATGTATGCCATAGAACAAATGTACCTTCAATAGCAATGCAGCATAATTGGGGGATGATATGACAGCTTGGTGTTATGTGTTCCTACTTCTCAATATAAATGTTGACCCAGATGCAGAGCACTCCTATTCTTTACTTTCACAAACTGGCATTTAAAAACAAGAACAAAGATTTGGGGGAAATATACTGTACATCTTATTTTAAAATTAAATTATGCTCCCACAACAAAGTGCAATTCCCAGAATTCCTTAGCATTGAGCCAGGGCAGTTAAAGCAGTCTCAAACTGGATTATTTCTGCAGTGTGTTTTGGACCCAAGTGAATTTTATATAATTTTAAATGGTTACATAAATGTCAGCCTGAGGAAAATGAAACAAGTCAGCTGCAGCCACAATAAGAATTATGGTACACCAGCTTATCTTCAGTATGGTGACATACAGTTAGATATGAACTAGGATAAAGATTTCCTTATAAGCAGTTTAAAATTACTGCTAAGATGATAATGCTTGCTACAAATAGATTTGCTTGTGCAAATTGTGTCTCCATAATTTTCAGTGTGCATTGTCCATAGTTCAATGTGTTCAAATAACTATAACTGTGTATTTGAATGATGCTCTTTCTTTTTCCTTTTTTTAGTGGGTTGCCTCTCATGATAATCATTCACAAATCCTGGTGTGGTGCTTGCAAGGGTAAGAAATGAATAATTTTTGATACCACTTCAACAACCTTAACTTGATAGGCATCTCTAAAAGATATAATTTTATAAACTCATAAATATAAACTCATAAAACCATATTATTATAGACACAAAGTAGTGTTACCACCAATAAAACAGTTGCCACACTAATAAACTCAGTTTGGGCATCAATGGGAAAGTGAAATTAATTTCAATTATATATAGTGGTCCCCCGGTTTACGAATCCCCCGGGGTACGAAACCGGCGGGACCGCTAAAATTCCCCCGGGATCCGAAAGATCCCCCGGGATACGAATTTAAAAAAACCGCGCGGCCCCTTTAAATCTGCCACGCGGTCCGTTGGAAATAGCGGTCCCCCGGGAAACGAATGCTTCCGGGTTATGAAAGGTAATCCGGAACGGATTACCTTCGTAACCCGGGGGACCACTGTACTTCTAATTAAAGATTTATTTTGACTTTGATTCACACAACACCAGAAGAAAGACAAGTTTGGCATTATTTTCCTTTTTAATAATAATAATAATAATAATAATAATAATAATAATTTCTTACTAATAATAATACTAATTATTATTACTAATTTCTTAATAATAATAATAATAATTTCTTACCCGCCCCTCTGAACGAGCAATCGGGGCGGGGTACAACATGTTAAAAACATATACAGTTAAAATCCTCCAACATTCCCACCTCTGTCCCCTTAAAACAGTATTAAACTAATCATAATTAAAACAATCAAGATTAAAAATGCATAATCCTTCAAGTCCCATTTAGGCGGCCGGAGGGGACGGGGGGGGGGGGGTCATCGGATGGTGGGAAATTAGTTGCTGTTCAGGAAGGCTTGCCGGAAGAGATGCATCTTGGTCGCTTTTTTAAAGCCTTCCAAGGTTGTAATAAGACGCATCTCATCCGGCAGGTCGTTCCACAGCCTGGGAGCAATAGCAGAAAAGCCTATTTATATAATATCTGTTTTGTTTATCTTTTTATTATATAAAATATAAATATAAACTTGTTTGTAAAAAAATAATGAGAAAGAAGAGATATTTCAATTACAAATTGGGCAGATTTTGATCAGCTAAAATTCTCTCACTGAAATACATGGACCAAGGTGGTTTTTCTACTAAGCTGTAGCCATGTAATTTCATGGGACTGACATCCTTGTAAATGACATCCCTATAAATATCTGCTTAGAAAAAAAGCATCTGAGTTCTGTCAGACTTTCTGGTAAGTACATCTAGGCTTGCAATCATCATGGTTAGAAGAAATGATGTGCTTTAGAAGTAATGTGTATAAAAAAAATATGAATCTGATCCTGACAAAGCTCACTGCATTTACAATTTACTCCTAGTCACAAGTAACCCCTACTGCTGTTGGTGTGATTACTTCTAGGAAAATGCTTGCATGACTGTAGATGAAGTTCCTGTTGAAATCATTACTAACATTACTTAATCATAACTTCTCACATTGTTTTCTGTGGGATCTAATTTAACCTGTATCTAAATATAATAAGAGTGCTTGGCACTTGTTTATTCTGTTGTCTGATTTAATTTTAATTTTTTTACACTTCCTTAGCTTTAAAACCAAAGTTTGCAGAATCAAAGGAAATCTCAGAGCTTGCCCATAATTTTGTGATGGTGAATCTTGAGGTGAGTTTCAGTTGGCCACTATGATTCAGAATTTGAGTATTCCTACCCCAGTCACCTTGTAAGCTTTCCTGACAGCTCTTTAACTCAGATCAGTTGCAATTTAACATCCTCTCAGCAAGCATAAATATCCATCTGTAGGTATGGAAAATATAGCTGTAAAATAAAATGCTTCGGGGGGGGGGGGCGGGTTCATTTGTTCTTTTGTACTACAAGCTATTAATAAATGAGATGGACTATTATAGTTCTAACATTTTAAAATTATACTCTACTGTCTCCATAAAAATATTTTTGAAAAGTACAAGCAGTTTTTCATTTTGTTTTGTAATTGCTCCAACTATGATCATGATCAACTCAAGATCATTTTAGAAATACAGGAAGTTACTATTACTCTTTCTGTCCAATTTAATATTGTGTATACTGAGTGCAATAGATTTATAGAGTTTCATCTAGAAGTTTCTCTTAGCCCCACCTGGACATCCTAGGGATTCAACCTTTGGCCTCCTACATGGTGTATTTGTGTTTCCCTTTTGACAGTAAATTGAGATAGGCTGCATTTAAATTGCAGAAATAATGCAGTTTGACATCGCTTTAACTATCATGGCTCAGTGCTGTGGAATTCTGGGATGTAGTCTGCTCTGTTAGAGTTCTAGTGCCACAACAAACTACAAAGCCCAGGATTCCATAGCATTGAGTCATGGCAGTTGAAGTGATGTCAAGCTGCAGTATCTCTGCAGTGGAGATGCAGCCATATTCTTATTTTAGAGGTACTGTATTTCTAGTGTTGCTTTACTTTCTTTCTCTTGTAGGATGAAGAGGAACCCAAGGATGAAGCTTTTAGCCCTGATGGTGGTTATATTCCCAGAATCCTTTTCATGGGTGTGTGAGGCATAAATATAATTGTTTGTAACTTCTAATGACATTTTGTTTAACCAAAGTACCACTAGGAAAATAGGACTTTTCCATTTTTCTCCTCCTTTCTGTAGCTCTTCAAAAACCTGCTCAGGAAAGTTGAATTCCTTTCCTCCTGGTTTTGCTGACAGAAGCCGTGAGTTAGCAGGATGATGCAACTAGCTCCATAAACATTTTAACTGTTCTCTGTTTGCTAGATCCTAGTGGGAAAGTCCATCCAGAGATCATAAATGAAAGAGGAAATCCTAGCTACAAGTATTTTTATACCAATGCTGACCAAGGTATGTGTAAATTACATTTAAATACTGGTAAGTTTTTGCTGAGATAGTTTTGCCATGACAGCTTTGTAGCAATTTGTTTTTCACTAAAGATGTCTAATTTGTTAGTGTAATACTAGATTGGCACATAAACAAGAACAGAGAAAGAAGAATATGGAGGCAGAACCTTGATGCTCCATTATGGGGAAACCAATATTATAAAAAACAAAAGTATCAAAATATTGATGTATCTGTATCAGCTTTTGTATCAGCTCTCTTCAACCAGGTGCCCCAGATGTGTTGGAGTACATTGACTGTGGCCTCCTGGAAAACATCTTAAAACATATGGAGAGTAGCATCTTGGGAAGGCTCTTTGTATGATATATAGAAATCAAAGGGCTTCTTTTCCATCGGTTCTTGGTGCATACAAGAACTTTTGTTCCTCTCCTCCCCAAAAGCTGCTCCTGTGGAACACCAATAGGGTATCCACTGAGGTATGAGAGGAAGCAGCCAGACATGAGCATAAGGGAAAATCTAGGATATTGAAGAGCTATTTGGTAGTTGACTCTATCAACAGTGAGTTCAAGGTTTCATTCAAGCATCAGCAGTCCATCTATTAGCTTCTGAGCACATAATAGCAGCTAAGAAGGAGAGAATGAAACTGAGAAACAGAACTCAAACAGTTCTAAGCACCTCAGACTGAAAACCAACAAGCATGTTGCCTCTCCTGTCACTTCCTCTTACAACTAATTTGCTATTTCTGTTCACTTGATATGGACCACACATTCTGATATATTTATTAATGTTCTTTGCTGGATGGCCATGAAGGGCAGGAGTGGGAATCGGGAAGAGCTTACTTTAAGAAATGCAGGGGGGGGGTGAGGGTAAAAACAATGGGGAAAAACACTGTTTGCAGATATAACACATTTTCTTGTATATGGATTTTCCTCAATAATTCTTGAAAGCTAGTCATGCTGCTGATGTTGTGTAATCTGAACTGATTCAAATATCTCTTATGCTTTTTTTTAATAGTCATCCAGGGTATGAAAGAAGCCCAAGAGAAGCTGACAGGTGATGCTTTCAAGAAAAAACATCTTGGAGATGAACTGTAATGCATCCAAGATCTGTTTTATATAGGCTCAGTATCCAAAATAAGATAAAAATGTTTTCCTCCCCAGAATTCAGAAAAGTTACTTTTTAAAATTATGATTCTCAGAGGTCCATAAATACTGCCCATACTTGTTGGCACTTTCTGGGATTTGTGGTATTAAAAATAACTTTTTGTAGATCTGTCCTTCCCTATTTTTTCCAGATAAGGAATTGTAGCTGCACTGAAAAAAAAACACTTTTTCCTACTGACAATTTATTAGATGAAATACTGTCTCATTTTCACACAGTGGAGTCAAATGAACTATTATGTCCTCTTGTTTACATTAAAATGCATATTTATAAGAGAAATGATACTTTAAAAATAAATTAACTAATTACTGCTTGAACATTGACCACACGGCAAATCAACATTGCAGTGGTAGTTAAGACCTAACTCTTCCTAGGCCTTTTTATATGCTAAGAAAAGGCTGATATCTACTTTATAATGTTAGTCTTATACAATCATTTCTTCTGTTATCCACAATGATGATATATGATGATATATAGGATTCCGATCAATGATCTTGTTCTTATTTTTCAATATGAACTGCATCAGAGATAGGCAACCCTGCACACTCCAACTGTCTTCCAGTGCAACCCTATCATCCCTAACATTGGATCCTGTTGGGCATGTTTGATGAAAGTTGTAGTTTGAAACTTCTGGAAGCTATCAGGTGTCCTAACTCTAGTTTAGCACTATGTGCTTAGACCTCAGCAAAACAATTACATTGAACTGATAATTCTACCCTGAATACTAAGTAGTCTTACTTTCCTATTTGTTCAAGGAACAGCATGAAAAATATTGAATACAGAACAATTTTCTTCTTTTTGGTTGCAATTAGACAAATACAGCTTTTCCATTTGTGCATTTGTCATCTTCAAATCTTTTATTGATAAAAGAGCAAACAAACAAGTATTTTGTGTGAAAAATTTCATTTGCTGAATGTTATTGGTGGATGCCTTGTTTCATCATATTGTACTGTATTTTTGTACCAAGGTAACAATAAAATTGATTTGTAATTTTTCAGTTCAATTTGAGAGAAGATGAATACACCTCTTCCTCTTTTTAGGATCTGATGTTTTAATGCAGAAGTTCTGTATTATTGCTCAAATGTCTCCCCTTCCCACCCCATATGAGTGTTTATACACCTTGATATATATAGAATTTTTCATGCCATTACATTCCATGCCTATCAATAGTGCTAATTTTCTCAACATTTAATCCCCCTCTTCCTAGTAATTTTTTAAAAGTGAAAATAAGTTTAGCAATGTAGCTGTTATCAAAACAAAATGAATCCTACTGGTTCTAAAGAAGTAATAGCATTCATGATTTACACCAAGTAACAATTGTGTAATCAGTCTTTTGTAAGAGAACCAGACTTCTTCCATGCAAGGTGAGGAGAGTTGCAGTATTTACTAGCCACAATGCTTCCAGAGAGTCTGCTCCTAGCATTATCAGTCAAAAGGCATTGTGCAGCTATTTTGTCTTTCCCAGGGGCCCAGGGAAAGTAAACACGGGAAAGTAAACACGGGATGCTTACTAAGAGCAAACAATGATGTCTGAATCCCTGTAAATTCCATGAATGAAGTGGTGATTGCACCTTCAAGAACAGTCTTCCTTATCCACCACCAGTTGTCATATTTCTCTCATTCAGAAAAATATACTTTCTAGCATTTAAATTTGGTGTTTCTCCTCTCTTTCAAGCTAATCTGAGATCTGTAAATTTTGCAGATCTCTAGCTTTTATATACGAGATTCTTCAATGAGGTATTGCTTTATGAAGGTTGGGGAGAGCTAATAGCCATTAACTTTTTACAGCTGCTCCTTCAGTCTGCAGTTTAGCAAACAAACTCTGGGAGGACAAAGTGGTAAATAGGCATTTTGTGTGGGACTGACAGAAGAGACACAATAATGTGAACCTGTATCTTTTGGAGTAAGGCTAGTTGTTTGTAACCTTGTGTGTTTTTGTGCCATGTGTTCTGCCTGACCACACGGTCTAAGGGGGGCAGGGGCTTGTGCTGCTTCTACTGATTATGGAACTAGTAGCCACTAGCACTCTTGTATAACTGCTCCTTCAGTTATATAGTACAAGAAAGCACAGGTGGTTTCGGCGCTGCTTTTAATGACCTGCCATACCTGTGTGATCTTTGTTTCCTTGCCGGAAGATGTGTGGATCTATAACTGCAGTAATTGCAAGCTGAATGACCTGCTGGAAGAGAAGGTGGAAAGGCCTGAGACCTGTATATTTTTCCCTCCCAACTTTTCACAGATGGAAATCAGGACACATGTAGCCAAGTAACATCAGACATAGTGAAGACTGCAAAAAAACTAATGAGGGAAAGCAAACTAGGAGAGGTTACAGCAGTTTGCTTTTCCCTAAGCCCACAGGAAAGATTTCCCTGCTCTTATGTCTCCCTGCTGAATTAATTGGGGGCCTTACTGAACCATGTTGCTATAATGTAGTAGTGATGCATTGGCACTGCCAGTGATCATGGCTTATCACATGATGCTGTTGGTGTCCTAGTGTTATCCTGTTGCAAATGTTCATTTTTTCATGCTGGAAATAATCTGTTAATGATCCCCTTGATCACTACCAAACATTAACCTTTTGTACTGCAGAACATCCATTGCACTTTCTTCTATGAAAACACCATTAGTGAGTTGGATATGGCCAGAATATGGATGTGGTCAGTTTGTGGGAGACAGGCAACCCTCTCTCAAAGATTTCTGAAGAGATCAATGCAGGAAATCTAAAGGCCACTTCTGGTGCTTGGTTGGCAATGAGAACTTTTGTGACCTGTTTTAATTTAATTTTTAAAATCCTCTTTGTTGTGCTGTATAGTATCATAGCATCTTAACATCACAGTTTAAGTTTCATGGAACTTTCCACCAAGGCAATGTGTGACTGCGAGTTTGGTTTTTTCCTCAAGCATGCATGCCAAGGCAATGGCAGACGTATGCTGGAGGAGGCAAGATGACCTTACCATACAAAGGCAAAACACAGTCATGTATTTAACAGAAAAAAATTTGCACAATTGAAAAGTCAAAGCAGTTTTCATCTTCACAAAATGGGAGGAAATGGCAGGGGGCAGCATGGCCATTTTCTTTTCCTGTCTGACCTCTCGCAAGGAAAGGTCATAGCCATCATCGGATCATGGCACCATGATGATTAAAAAAACACCCACCCCAAAACAAAAGCCTGGACTAACCATGAAATGCGGGGTGGGATAGGGAAGGAGGAAATAAGTTTTGTTTCTTTTTCTCAAGGCAAGGTACAGCACATTAAAATACAAAATACATTTTAAAACACACAAAACCAACAATTAAAATATAAAGCCAACTATACACAAATTAAAAAGTCATAATTTAAAATCAACTGTGTAGGCCTTCCAGAAGAAATCCAGTTGGCCATCCTTATCCATGGATTTGAGCATACATGGCTTGAAAATATTACCAAAAAGTATAAATTCCAAATAGCAAACCTTGGTTTTCCATTTTATTATGGGGCACCATTTTGTTATTATATTTAATGGCACTTGAGCATCCACGGATTTTGTTATTCACGGAGGGTCCTGGAACCAAACCCCAGGGGATAACAAGGGCCCACTGTAAGTTTTTTAATGCTGGCAGCGTTTTCAGCCATCCTATCTCTTCCGGCAGGTCATTCCACAGTCAAGGCAGCAGACAAAAAGTTCCGCTGGTTGAGGCAATCCTGTAGGAAACCTGGACCCAAACCATGTAGGGCATTAAAAGTAATAACCAACTCTTTGTACTTTGCCTGGAAACTATTTGGCAGCCAGTGGAGTGATTTTAAGACTGGTGTAATGTGATCCCTCCAGGATGTATCTTTATTCAGTCTGGCTGCCATATTCTGAACCAGTTGGAGTTTCCAGAATTGATACAAAGGTAGCCCAAATTATAGCACATTGCAGAAGTCCAGCCTTGAGGTTAGCAGTGTGTGCACTACCATGTTTAGGTCTGTGTCTGTTCCATCAAATTGCCTGTATGGCAACTCCATTAATTTCATAGGATTTTCTTAGGCAAAGCCAATCAAGGTCTTAAAGTTTATTGCCAACACTATTAAATTAACTAGATGTAACTGACATGAAACTGGTATGAGATTGTAAAACTACGTGTCCTTTACAAGCATTCTCATAGTTAAATGTTTCTCCAGATTAGGTTTTCAGATTCCTATCCCTGTATACAGAGTATTGCAATAGTCTGTTCAGAATATGATCACTCCAGTATATCTGTAATGGATGCCAATTTCTGCATTTTCTGCCTTCTAATTAATTATCATTGTCTAGTTGTTTATAAAGTACCTTTTAGCTCAAATTCATGGATTCATTTCAGATGGTTGTGATTTAATTAGTTTCTATGTTGGAAGAAAGTATATTATTGATAAAGTCTATTATGTCAAAGGAGGAAGGGGGACAATCTTTACACACTGATTGCTGTTAAATAATTAAGTTCCTATAACCACACTAATTCAGTATGAAAGGTTTCTGATCTTAAAGCACACCACTTAAAGCAAAGTATTAATCCACAAGGAGGAAAAATATCCACATTCTACAACTGGTCAGTTTCTTTATTAATATTAACCCAAGTGTCTCAGACGTCTTGTAACTACTGGTTGAAATAAACAGCTGCCCTACTATAGATTTAAACATATTTGTCATTTCAAAAATATTCTTCATTTGCCACCAGATGGTGTAGCTTGCCTTGTTTATTGAAGATGCAGGCTGTATCTTAAGAAGCAAATCTAGGTAGTGTTCTTTTTTCACCGTAAGCATTTTTAGAGGTGATTAATTTTCTGGGAAACTCAAAATGACAAAAAACAAACAGAAGAGCCAAATCAAAACTAATCTTGTGATTGGTTCTTTGTTCTTTTAATCTTTATATACTATTTTTCCTTCAGTCTCTTCTTCAACTTCATATTGTAGTGTTGAATTAATCTTCTTTTTCTAAACACAAGCCAGGAAAAAACCTATAAATATCCTAGGCATGCATGCACTCATATCATTTAAAAAAAAAATCAAATGCAATATTACAACATTTAGAATCTGCTACATGTCTCATTTTTTTAAAAAATCTTAAAACTTACTGCCTAGAGTTAAATTTAATTGTCAGCACTGTTTTATTCTATCTAAAATTTAACTTAAAGTTAAAATTTTCTATCTCTTCATAAAGTAATAAAAATAAATATTAGAAATTATGGGTTAACCCCAATAAGTTTGCATTAACAATGCAGGCAACCAAATAATAAAAACTATTTACAAATTGGTCATATCACCTATATTTGTCCATATTGTTAAGGAAGCCTCATTTCTCAGAGTAAGGAACCTGTCACTTCAAGTATTGTGCAACAACAGTTTCTGTTATCCTTGAATATTGGCCAAACTGGTTTTGTCTAATGGGATTTTGGAAAGTCCAACAACATTTGAAAAAACCATAGGTGTCCCACCTCTGCACTGAAAGATGAAAGTCCAGGGGAGCCTCAAGTTCATCTCACAAGAAAAACAGCAGCTGCCTCCAAATCTCCCTACTGAGCAAGAAAATAAAAGAGAGAGCAGGCAAGTCCTACCTCACCATTTATGTACGTATTTTTTTAAAAAATATAGTCTTTATTTCAAAATATAATAAAATACAAGCACAACTATTGACAAGACAAAAGACAAGAGTCTTTTGTGTATGTATTTTTTTAAAAAGCATAGATCTCAAAGTCTGACCACCAAAATGAAAATAATGCAAATGAAGGCTGATGAAAGAAGAAGCCATGGCTATCCTAATTGCTTCATATTAGTTTTAAACAAAAGGTTTGTAGAAGCATGTTCAGCTGCTGCTCTTTTTTGTGTTTATCTTTATACTTTCCAAGTTATTTCTGCCCCAGTACCATTTTTTTGGTTAAAAAATTAATGCCTAGGAACATACTGTATCTACTTCATTAATTAGTTTCTAGGAGCAGGTGGCAAAACTGTAGATTCCGCAAAGCAAAAAGCATGGATTCCAACAGCACTCCAGACTTTTTCAGATCAAGCTAAAAATGCTCATCTTCTGACTTCTTAATCTCAGCCTAGTGACTATTGTAATATATTTATGATCCTTCCACCATCTGTTTTGAATTACTGGAGAGAGTGCAGGTAGTTGAGTAAAACATTGTAGACATCAATATGTTTAAACAACATTAAATTACTCCTCTCCCACCAAAGTTTATGAGAAATACAATAGGAAATTACAACAAGCAAGCTCCTCTCTAATCTTAATTTATCCACAAGACTGATTCCAATTTAAAAAAAAAAACTATCCACTTATTTACCCAGTCTGTTGTTGAGTTCCAGATAATGAATTTCAACCTATATTTCCGATGTAATATCACCAAGGCTAGGGGGATATTTATTTTATTGGACTGATTAAAAAGAACGCCTCCTGTCAAGCAGGCACTCGGCACAATGTACAATACAAATATTAAAACTTCACAAAATGCCGAAGAAACAAAAATATTAAATATAATTTATGGATAGCATTATAAGCACTGGCAACCTGATGGACAAGACAGTCTTTGGCTATCTATGTGCCTTCAAGTTGACTTATGGAGACCACAGGAATATAAGGTTTTCATAGGCAAGGAATACTCGATGGTTTTGCCAGTTCCTTCCTCTGAAATAAAGCCTACAGCACCTGCTCTTCATTGATGGTCTCCCATCCACATACTAAGCAGGGGTGACCCTGCTTAGCTTCCAAGATCAGACAGGATCTCATGCCTTTAGGGCATTCAGGCAGGCTTGGTTGTGGTGGTGGTGTGCCATCAAGTCATTTCCAACCCTTATGGTGAACTCAAGGCGAACCTATCATAGGGTTTTCTTGGTAAGATTTGTTCAGAGGAAACAAGGAAGAAAACAGTCTCACTGCCTTAGGAGAGAGTTCTTCAATCAGGTCTCTGCTGTCTAAAAGCTCTTATCTTGAGATTCCATCAGTGTAGTTTCTCTGGGTGGTATGGTATGTTACAGGACTTCCAGCAGTGGCTATAAATTACATGTAAGCATCTTTTAGGTATCTTAGTCCCAAATCAAATATTAAAACCAACTTCCCAAGTCAGAGTTGCAATAGTGCTGGTAGCAACAGTGGCAGCTGACGGCTCCACATAATGTAGCAATGAATCTGCTCTAGATTTTAATCCCAATCTTAAAGAATCTGAGGTGCTGGACAATTTTTTTGGAATAGTGTTCAGCACTTTGGATAGCTCCTTAAAATTTCAGATTAATACCCAATGTGAATACTCTTCTCACAGACATTACAGCCACCAACTGCTTGGCGCTTAAGTGTCTGCAACAGACAGTAAGGTTTGATCTGCACACTGCAGAATTAATGCAGTTTGACACCATTTTAACTGTCTTGGCTCCTTACTATGGAATCCTGGTATATGTTGTTTGTTGTAACACCAAAGCTTGCTGACAGAGAAGACTAATTATTTCACAAAACTACAGATCCCAGAATTCCATAGCAGTGAACCAGAGCAATTAAAGTGGTGTCAAGATGCATTATTTTTGCAGTGCAGATTAGATTTGAGATGGCTGTTTTTGGCAGGAAATTCTGGGTGCCATGTAAGGGCAGCTGAGGGAGTGTGATGCGTCCAAGGTCACCAAGTGGGTTTCTATGGCCAAGCTGTGATATTTTTTTTAATTTGATTTTTAGGCCACCTTTCTCCCAGAAAGGGACCCAAGGTGGCTCACAAATAAAAATTCTAACAAACATATTACAACAAAACAATTAAAAACATCAGCTGAAACAATATAAAATTGCAAATATTAAAACCACAACAAAACCACAACAAAACCCACAGTACCTACCCTGTTCAAACCCTATTTCCCAGAGTCATAGTCTAACACTCTACACACACTGGTTCTCACAACTCTGGAGACCAAGGTTCAGTTCCCCACTCAGCCATGAAACCCACTGGGTGACCCTGGGCAAGTCACACTGGACTCTTTCATACAAGGCTAAATTGGAAGTATAATTTAAGGTCAATTCGAATGCAATCATGGGTTTTACGTTATTGCGAATTAACTCTTCGCACGCAAATTCAGGCAAGAGGGAAGCCAATTCGAATGCAATCATGGGTTTTACATTATTGCGAATTAAAGCTTCGCACGCAATTTCGGGCAGGAGGGGGTTATTTTCGGGTAATGGGAAGTAATTCCGAACAGAGCAGGGGTTCATGTAAATTCGCTAAACAAGCGAATTTACATGAATCCGCATTGGCTCCATTCGGAGTTGGGAGAAATTCCTCCCCGTTTGAAAGAGTCCACTGTCTCAGCAGGGCAAACCTTCTGTGATCAAATAATGCCAAGAAAACCCCATGTTCCCATGTTCAGTTCACCTAAAGGTGACACTTCACAAAATGCAGAAGAAACACAAAATAGTAAATAAAATTTATGGGCAGCATTAGTGGAGCAAGTTTACCTGATGGGACAAGACAGTCTTTAGGTGTGTGTATGTGCCTTCAAGTCGACTTACGGTGACTCCACAAATTTCATAGGGTTTTCCTTATAGCTTGTATAGGTTTTCATTATAGCAAGGCATACTCTTGAGGTGGTTCCTTCCTCTGAAATACACTCGTCCCTCCACATTCATTGGGGTTAGGGGCACAGGACCCCCGTGGATGTGGGAAAACCACAAATAACAAAAACACTATGTTTTTACCTGAGAGAACACCTCTCTAGGGCTCTCTAGATCCTCCAGTGAAACTCCAGATCAATATCTGCCAGACATTGACCACAGAACTACGCTGGAGGAGCTATAAATGTCTAGTGGGAATGTTTTCTCTAGGAATCTCTAGGTCCTCCAGTGCAACTCTGTGGTCAACATCTGCCACACATTGACCACAGAATTGCACTGGAGGAGCTACAAATGCCTAATGGAGTGTTCTCTCTAGGAATTGGTCCTTCAGTGCAAATTTTGGTTGAAGTTGACCACAGAGTTGTGCTGGAGGACCTAGATTAATACACTGGGCCCTTCCCTTACACAGGGGATCTGTTCTGGGTTCCCCCGTGTAAGGGGAATTCTGCATATGCTTGAGCTCCATTGAAAACAATGGGGTGTGTGCTTGTGGTGCCGTGTGAGGCATGTGCCATATGTTTTATTGTGTGCATGCATGTGACATGGATGTACTGTGAAATCCGTAAATAAATGCGCAAAGCTGCAAACATGGAGGCATGAGCATCCAACCTACAGCGCCTGGCATTCCTTGGTGGCCTCCAATCCAAATGTCTTAGGAGTTTATCAGACAACAGAAATCAGAAGCATATTCCAGTGGCAGTCCGAACGCAATCGTGGGGTTTCACATTATTGCGTGAGAGACTATCACATGCATTTTTGGGCAATGGGAAGTCCTTCTGAACGCAATCGTGGGGTTTGACGTTATTGCGTGAGAAACTATCACACGCAATTTCAGGCAATGGGAAGTTGTTCAGAACGCAACGCAGCGTCAATCCGCAATCACATTCGCTGAACTAGCAAATCCACTCATTTCCGAACTGGTCCCACTGTAGTTGCTTTTGAAATTGAGAGAAATTCCTCCCATGTGATATAAACACCTTAGAGATGGAATCAACAACAACTAACTATAGACAACCACATAAAAGTGGAACAGGAGAGTGAAACAACTTTCTGCAATGCCACTGGAGGAGGAGGAGGAGATGGCAAAACCTGAGCTTCCAAGTGGGGGATGGAAAACCTGAGCTGAGGGGTGGCTGAAGGGAATCCTTTAATCCCTCTCCATGGAGATGCTTTTCTCTTTCCCCCTCACATCTCCAAAAAGGCAAAAAGGAAAAAGAGGCGAGAAGATAGAAGTCAGCATATTAAGCCCAGGACTGAAAGCTCCGCCTTGAAGATGGTCTTGTGTGTGCAGGACTGGGAGGGGATTTGCTGGATGTGTTGCTATATTATTGCTAAAGCTGGACCCTGCTGCTGCTGCTGCTAATGCTGCTACTGCTAGTCTCTCCTTCCAGAGAGAGGTCCAGGAGGAGAGAGAGCAGGAGCTTTGGCTGTGAGTGGGTTGAAAAAGCCAAGGGCAGGGTCTCATTCCCCAGCATTTGGGCTCCATCCTTCCTCGCCTTGGAGTGAGCCAAGCCTCCATCCTTCCTCTAAGTCCAGGTAAGAAGCTGGGGAGCTGGAGGTGAGCCTCCTTGAGATGGAGGGCTCCTCTCTCTCCACCCAACTTCACACAGGAGGGCTTTTTTTCAGGACACCTTTGTTGTGGTTGTGATTGTTGTGTGCCTCCCAGTCTTTTCTCCCCCCCCCCTCTTTTTTTTTTAAATAGTATGCTATTTTTGTTCAACAAATTACCTGCTTTCATATTAGGATAGTTTTGCAATTCCACTTTTTAAATATTTTTTCTTGATTAAAATGACACACACAGTCACATGCATTCCATGCACTACACTTTTTAGACTCATCTACATACATAACCCAAACAACAATAGGGCTAGTATTGCAATACTTTTTATTTTTTTTTATAACATCTTTTGTTGATGAAAATGACACATATTGTCACATGCGTTCCATACAGTACCTTGTTAAGACTCAATAGAAAGCACAGCTACATACATAACCCAAACAACAATATGGTTAGTATTGTAATAGTTTAATTCCACTTTTTATTTTTTAAAGAATCTTTCCTTGATTAAAATGACATATATCAACACATAAATTCCATACACTGTCCTTTTTAGACTAAACATAAAGCACAGCTACATATATAATAAAAACTATATTGTTAATGCTGTAATAGTTTAATTCCACTTTTTTATAACATCTTCTTGCTTTATAACGTCTTCTTGATTTTTATTGCTTCAAATGACACATATTGTCACATGGATACATTCCATACACTAACCTTTTTAGACTCTACAGAAATCACATCTACATACATAATAAAAAAATCATAGTTATTATTGTAATAGTTTAATTCCACTTTTCATTTTTATAACATCTTTTATTGCTTAAAATAACACATATTGTCACATGCATTCCATACACTACCCTTTTTAGACTAACGATAAATTACACCTACATACATAACAAAAACAATATTATGAATATTGTAATAGCTTAATTCCACTTTTTAATAAAATATTTTATTGCTTAAAATAACAACATTGTCATGTACATTCCGTACACTACCCTTTTTACACTAAACATAAATCACACCTACATACATAACAAAAACAACAATATTGTTTTTACCAAAACAATATACAAAAACAATATACAAAAACAATATAAAATATACAAAAACAATAATATTGTAATAGTTTAATTCCATCTTAATTGCCACACTTGCAAGTTTTTCACTGGGCTGTGTTTTTGGACTGTAAGCCCCTCTGAGTCCCAGTTTTGAAGGGAGAAAGCGGGGTACAAATCAAGATAATAATAATGGTCCAAAACACACTGCAGAAATAATCCAGTTTGAGACCACTTTAACTGCCCTGGCTCAGGGAATCCTGGGAATTGTAATTTATCGTGGCACCAGAGCTCTCCGACAGAGAAGGCTAAATGTCTCACAAAACTACAGTTACCAGAATTGCCTGGCATTGAGACAGCACAGTTAAACCGGTCTCAAACTGGATTATTTCTGCAGTGTGCTTTGGACCAATAACAACAACAACAACAACAACAACAACGGGTTATGAGATTTTCTTGTCCAATTTCTTCAAAGGGGGTCTGCCATTGCCATCCAATGAGGCTGAGAGAGTGTAACTTATCCAGGGTTGCCCAGTGGGTTATATCCATCTGGTCATGGCTCTGTCACTGGAGAGCCAAGGGAAGTGGATCTCCTGTGTCTCTGCTCATTGTAGGAACCAGAGGGCAAGGAAACCTATATCAAGCCCTGCTGGATGGAACAAAATCAGGGTGGGGGGCAAACTTTGCCAACTCCAAATGAGCCCTGGGACAGGGTGACCAGATGTCCTCACCGCAAAGAAGGGCAAGGCACTGTAAAGTATAGGACCTTCAGGAAAAATGTAGGGCATAAGCAAAGAAAAGCTAAAACACTTATTGGTCTAATCTGCACTGCAGAAATAATGCAGTTTGACACCGCTTTAACTGTCATGACTCAGTGCTGTGGAATTGTGGAATTTGTAGTTCTGTGAGATATTTAGCTGTTTCTGTCAGGGAGCTCTGGTGCCGCAATGAGCTACAAAACCTAGGATTCCATAGCATTGAGCCGTGGTAGTTAAAGCAGTGTCAAAATGCATTATTTCAGCAGTGCAGATTAGAGCACTATATACATAAATTAATGCTTCTTAAGCTGCATCCACACTGTAGAAATAATCTAGTTTGACACCATTTTAACTGTCATGGCTCAATGCTATGGAATTCTGAGAAATACCCAAACCAGAAAGCTCTCCTTCCAAGACAATTGACTGCCACTTTGCATATAATGCTGCATTCACACTGGAGAAATAAACCGGTTTAAGTGCCATGGCTCAATGCTGTGAAATTCTGGGAATTGTAGTTTGTTGTGGGGCCCAGAGCGGAGCTCTGCTCCGCTCTGGGCCCCACAACAAACTACAATTCCCAGAATTTCACAGCATTGAGCCATGGCACTTAAACCGGTTTATTTCTCCAGTGTGAACACAGCCATAGAAGAACTCATATTACTGCATAGCTCAATGGTGGAAAGCAAGGCGCTGGTTCCACAACAAACTACAGTTCCCAGAATTCCATAGCATTGAGCCACGACAGTGAAAGTGGTGTCGAACTAGATTATTCCTACATGTGGGTGCAGCCCAAGTCATGCGCAAAATAGAGGACATTTTGGAATTTCTCCTGGACAGAAAGTAGAAATGTAGGATGTGTCCTGGAAAAGGAGGATGTCTGTTTCCACCTTTGAGAGAAGGCTCAGTGCTGAATGTGTGCAGCAATAAGAGTTCCTCTGAGCATATGCAGAGTAGCTGTCAATTGCCAATCGCCTTTCCTTGTTTGAGATTTGAAAGAAGAGCTTTCTAGTTTAGATATTTAAGCTGGTTTGAGCACTTGCATCCTTCGCTTTAGAAATGAAGGCAAAGAAAATTATGAGTGAGAAATATTACAGCGAAGAATCAACATCAAGCTTTCCCTTGGTATAGTAGCCTCCAGCATTAAATTACACCACAACGGATCACTAAGGACCTAATATTAGATCTTTTGTATTATGAGGCTTGGCTTGTTTAATCTTTTTTAAATCTTTCTTTCTTTCTTTCTTTTTTACAAATAGTCTATTTTAGATAAGGTGGGCCAAATTCAAAAATAAAGCTGTCATCAAAGGGGAAGGGACTGTCTGTTTCCTAATGAAGGATTGTGCTAAGCCACTGTGGTTTGCCATTTCCAGTATCTTCCATGACCTTTTGGATCATCTCGCTCTAGGGGATAGTCAACCATAATAAATCAAGTTTTAGATTTTAAAAGACTGTTCTGATGAATAAAGCTGATATATCAATGTTCATATACAGAAATGTATTGGTATGTGTGGCTCTGCTAATAATAAGCTTCCTTTCTAGTTCTTTCTTTCTCAAATGAACTAGTGAATCTTTTTTCTAAAAAGCTTAACAAATTAATTTATTTAAAAAACCAAGGTTTTGTTTCTTGATAAGCTTTTCATTGTTTTGGATGGGAACTTGGTTGTTTTTCTAAACCTCTTTTTACACATTATTTGTGACATATTTCAACAGCTGTTCTCAATATACAGATTAATTCCAGTTGTAAAATATAAATATTATGTCTTATTTGGTATGTATGCAATATTAGCAAGATCTGAGTGGAAAAGGCAATAGACTACATAATATTAATGCAAAATTATTTTAAGGCTAAAATCTGAGAGCTGCCTCATGAGTGGATACCATAACATACAACTGAGAGCTTTCTAGGTATAGATGACAACTTCCATCATCCCCAGTCAGCATAGCCAGTGGGAATTGTAATGGAATACATTGATGAAAGCATCAGTTTGAGGGAAATGGCTTGGACTACTGTATGAGAGAGAAAGAGAGGGAGAGGAGAATAAACTGTGTAGTGAAGCTCTTGTATCTTGAAAGAAAGGACAGACCTATAAAATATGTACACACTAAAGGGCTTAGTGACATTGGAGTTTATCACTTGGGAGGAATTTCTCTCAATTGCAAATGGAGTCAATTCACAATTACGTGAATTCGCTAGTTTAGCGAATTTATGTGAAATCTGATTGTGTTCAGAATGCGTCCAGAATGACTTCCCAATTCCCAAAAATGACCCCCCATTGCCCAAAATTGCATGAGATACTCTAATACGCAATTACGTGAAACCCTATGATTGCGTTCGGAATGACTTCCCATTGCCCGAAATTGCGTGAGATACACTAATTCGCAATAACGTGAAACCTATGATTGCATTGGATTGCCATTGCATTATACCCCCAGATTCCATCATATAGTAAACTCCTTTGTAAAGCTCAAAAACAAAGACTGAAACACCGTAGCAAGAAAATCTTGATCATTGATTAAAAACAGATCACAATGATCAATAATAATAATATTATAATAAATTTTTATTTATAGCCCGCTCCTCTGTCAACCAACCAGAGTGGATTACAACAATTAAAAATGCAAGGTAAAATTTACCCATGCCCAACCACCCACCCCTTAAAATTAGATTAAACTAACATCAAAGTTAAAAATGTATTATGCAGACAAAATGAATTTGTTAATATTAGGCTCTAAGTAATAATCTGTGTGTCTATGACTGTGGTGGAATTTGGTATTTCTTGTTAGAGATGGTGAGGATGATGAGAAGAAAAGAAATCCTTTGGGGATCTTAGGTACAGAGGAACATGAAATTGGGAGATGGTCAGAGTGGGAGAGGGCACTGACCTCAGCTAATGTAGCCATTGGCTTCCACAGCAGCCTGGCTGCAGAATTGCCAAGTGAAGAGGATCCGCCTCGCTCCTGGACTCAAGCGCCAGCGCCGGAACACCTGTGGCCTGAGAGGGGGCGGTGCTGGTGAGAGCGGCACTGTCTTCAGCCGGCTCCCGGCCCTCCTCCACCGTGCCACCTTGGAGTTGCGCACCTGCGCACGTCCGCAGTTGCGGGGACGCGTGTCTGCGCTGCTGCGCAGGAATGCGGTCATGCAGCTCAGCCATCTCAACACCGAGTGGGAGAGTGCCACTTCATTTCGCAGGACAATGGACGATAATGGACGTTACTGGTCTGGGATTGCCACCAGGAGCAGCAACTGTAGCTTGTTTATTCTTTGAACTCTAAGCCGGGTGCACATACTGGGAACACAAATTGTATTCACATTTTTTATGATTGTTTAATATCAACAACCTTTATTGTACCATCACTTATTAGTAGAGGGAAGGGGACTGTGAGGACACGTTGGGTAGCAAATCAGCGGGGAAGACAGAGGGAATAACCCCCCGAAATGAACGAGGCTTTCATTCCAGTTGTGTGGGGCAAGAGGAGGTATGACGGTAGGAGTAAGGACCAGCGTTACAGGGGAAGGCGAGGTCGATGTTTAATATCTATCTCTCCTTCCAGTCCTACTTCTAACCAAAAGGACCTGAGGGTCACTCCAGCCATACCACAAACCCTGTCTCTGCTCCTGTGCAACGCCAGGTCTATTAAGAACAAAACCCACATGCTTCATGATTTGATCGAGGATAACAACTGTGACCTGGCGTGCATAACCGAGACCTGGCTTGGGCCTGAAGGGGACGCTGTGTGGGCTCAGGCCCTCCCTGCCAGGTACTCAGTGAAGGACCAGAGCAGGTTAGGTGGGCGGGGGGGGGGAGGGTGTTGCCTTGGTGCATAAAAACACCGTGTCTCTAACCAGGAACCATGTCCGTCAGACCTCCTATATCGAGTGTATTTACCTGACCCTAAAGGCTAGGGACAGTCTAGGGATTCTGTTGGTGTACCGGCCACCCCGTGCGCTAACAGACTCCCTTAACGAGCTGACACAGTTGGTCTCGGAGCTGGTGTTGGAGTCCCCCAGGCTTTTAGTCCTGGGAGACTTCAACATCCCCTTTGCGGCCAACAATGTTCCATCAGGTGCAGCTCGGGAATTCATGGATACCATGACAGCCATGGGCCTGTCTCAGCTGGTTTCGGGTCCAACGCATTTTGCGGGGAATACACTCGATTTGGTTTTCTGTACGGACATGGAAACTCCGTGGGCGGAAATCACCAACATCTCCGCTCTGTCATGGACGGATCATTTCCTGGTGGAGGCAAGCATCAAGGCATCAACCCAGATCCCCCCCGGGGGTGGCGGACCTATTAGGATGGTCCACCCTCGAAGGCTGATGGAACCCGAAAGGTTCCAAGAAGCCCTAGAGGGGTATATGGTTGGAAGTGACGGCGACACTGTTGATGCCCTAGTTAACACCTGGGATACAGATCTCTCTAGGGCTATACACAGTATCGCTCCCAAGCGCCCTCTCAGGCCTGCTTCCAAAAGGAAGCCCTGGTATACCGAAGATCTCCAGGCAAGGAAGCGGGTCCTGCGACGGCTAGAGTATGCCTGGCGAAAACACCAGCGTTTATCCGACAAGGCTCTCCTAGACCTTCATTTGAAGGACTATGGAGAGGCGATACAAGCAGCTAAGAACTCATTCTTTGCTGCTCGTATCGCGTCCGCGGAGTCGCGTCCAGCAGAGTTGTTCAGGGTAGTGAGGGAGCTAACTCAGCTCCCTCCTGCCCCGAACCAGATCCTTGAACCTACTAAGGCCTGCTGTGACCAATTTAACAACTTCTTCGCGGATAAAATCTCTCGGGTAAACGAAGGTCTGGACGCCAGAATTGAAGCTGAATCCAGAATAGAGGCATCCAGAGCTTCCGTGGACTCGATTGTACTGGATCAGTTTGAGTCTGTCAGTACCGAGGATGTGGACAAGATCCTTAGAAGTGTTCGGAAGACGACCTGCTCTCTCGATCCCTGCCCCTCATGGCTAGTGGCCCAGGGGGGATCGGCAGTAACCTCGCTGTTACGCCAAATTATTAATACATCTCTGAGGGAGGGTCAATTCCCTGACCATCTCAAATTGGCCATAGTAAGACCGTTATTAAAAAAGCCCTCCCTCGACCCCCTGGTTCATAATAATTATCGGCCAGTCTCGCTACTGCCATTTTTGGGGAAGGTGATCGAGAGGGCGGTCGCATTCCAGCTTCAATTGATCTTGGAGGAAACGGATTTTCTAGATCCATTTCAAACCGGTTTTCGGGCGGGCCATGGGGTTGAGACTGCCATGGTCGCCCTGGTCGATGATCTCCGTCTGGGCATCGACAGGGGTAGCGTGTCCCTGTTGGTGCTCTTGGACATCTCAGCGGCTTTCGATACCATCGACCATGGTATCCTTCTGGAACGCCTGGTAGAGGTGGGGATCGGGGGCACTGCGCTCCAGTGGTTCCGGTCCTACCTCTCCGGGAGGTTTCAGATGGTGCAGCTGGGGGACGTGTGCTCCGATAAGAGGGCCCTCACTTCTGGGGTCCCTCAAGGAGCCATTCTGTCTCCCATGCTCTTTAACATTTACATGAAACCGCTGGGAGAGATCATCCGGAGGCATGGGGCGCGGGGTTATCAGTACGCTGATGACACCCAAATAGTCTTCTCTATGTCTCCGACTGATGCAGTGACCAGGGATGGCGTCGCTCCTCTCGTGGCCTGTCTGGAATCGGTAATGGACTGGATGAGGGAAAACAGACTCAGCCTGAATCCAGAGAAAACGGAAGTACTCGTGATAGGTTCCCCTGGCCCAGGGATGGAGGTGGTTCCACCAGTCCTGAACGGGGTCACGCTCCCCGTGAAGGACAATGTACGCAGTCTGGGGGTGCTCCTTGACTCGTCGCTCCACTTGACTTCTCAGGTGGATGCGACAGTCAGGAGCACCTGCTTTCAGCTTCGGCTGATACGCCAGCTGCGTCCCTACCTGGACCGGAGGGACCTTGAAACAGTAGTACATGCCCTGGTAACCTCTTGATTGGATTTCTGCAATGCGCTCTACATGGGGCAGCCTTTGTATCACACTCGGAAGCTTCAACTAGTGCAAAATATGGCAGCACGGGTGGTCACTGGCGCCCCCAGGACCGCCCATATAACACCAATTTTGAAAGATCTACATTGGCTGCCTATTCGCTTCTGGGCTCAGTACAAAGTGCTGGTTATCACCTATAAAGCCCTAAATGGCTTGGGCCCAGAGCACCTGAAGGACCGTCTCTCCTCACACAATCCGCCCCGCACACTTCGATCGACTGGGCAACAACTTCTAAGAGTTCCAGAGGCTAGATTATCGTCAACAGCAAAAAGGACATTCTCCGTTTCGGCTCCTAGCCTCTGGAACTCACTGCCCATGGAGCTTTGTTTAGCTGCCTCGCTTAATTTGTTTAGAAAAGGGCTAAAGACATTTCTGTTTGAGCAAGCCTACCGATGATTTCCTCTCCTGTGTCCCCCTATTATTCCCTCATTATGATCAGACTTGATGTTCCATGAAGCCCTGGCTGACATTGTACTTCTACTTTGTATTTTTACTGTGTTTTTGAATGTTTTAATTCTTATATATGTTTTTAATTGTTTAACTGTGCACCGCCCTGATCTTTGGAAGGGCGGTATAAAAATAAAATTTATTATTATTATTATTATTATTATTATTATAATAAAAAAAATAGTTGCAATTCTGAGTCAAATTTTGTGACATAGCTGCCCTATAAGATGGAAGCTTCACTGATATAAGAATGCAGGAATCAGAGCAAGGCAAGAACACAATAAGGTATGTTACAGACATGTAACAGTTGCTGTTTCAACTGAAGAAATATGATCAGAAAAGAGCATCTGAAGTATATACTGTTGCCCTTAGTTCTTTTTATACACTGGAGACTTGAACTTATTAAACATTCTTACATCTGCATTTCCTTTAAATCATAAGAAGATTAGAAGCAGACAGACAAAGTTATATGTAATAATAATAGAGTTTTCCTTATTTTTATGCAGTATATGATCTGAAGTAAATGTACAGTAAGCCAATATGTCTCTACCACCTCAGGTTAAATCTGTCCATGTGAATAGAACAATCAACATGAGATCTACTCATCTTTCCCAAATACCAGCCTTGAAATAAATCTCTAAGGCTGCATCCACACTGCAGAAATAATCCAGTTTGACACCACTTTAACTTCCATGGTTCAATGCTATGGAGTTCTGGAAATGGTAGTTTGTTGTGGCACCAGAGCTCTTTGACAGAGAAGGCTAAAAATCTAAATAAAATTACATTTTCCAGAATTCCATAACATTGAGCCATGACAGTTAAAGTGTTGTCTAACTGGATTATTTCTGCAGTGCAGATTCAGCCTAATGGAGACTGAAATTAATTTGCTTCTTTGAATCGTTTTATACCACCTCTCAGGATTATAAACCCTCTGAAGACAATTTATGCAAGTTAAAAACAGTAATAAAACAAAAAATGTATCACAACAATACTCAAACAATTCAGTCAAAAAGCCAACACATACAACAGCAGGGATAATGTACAATTACAGTGTTCTAGCATGGACTCAATTTAAGATTAATCCATTAAAAGCAGATGTGAACAACCAGAGCTGAGATCTTATTCAACCCTGGCAGAGTAGAAAGTATTACTATGGTGTGGGTCTGAGTGTCCTTACCTCATCTGTGAAGGCACTGATGATTTTAAAAGCCATCCCTCCAATAGTGCTTTGGCCTATAAGGACTTCTGGGAGCCAGGCACTGAAGAAATAGCCCAGTGTGTGTAGAGACAGCATCTGGTGGGAGGTATATGCTGTATAAGTATCTCCTTATCTGTGGGCTACCTAGGATTCCACATATGAACAAGCCGACCTGGCATGCTTTACCGAGACCTGGCTGGGAGATGCCAGTGCTGCTACATGGGCACAGGCTCTCCCAGCGGGTTACTCGGTCAGTGAGCAGATAAGGGAAAGTGGGCGGGGCGGTGTGGCCATAGTCCATAAGACCAACCTGATCAGGAAACCTGTCCGGAAAACAGTCCACATCGAGTATGTGTACCTTAGCTTGAAGACCAGGGACAGCTTGGGGATTTTGTTGGTTTACCGACCACTCCGTTGCCTAACAGACTCCCTGACTGAGCTGACTCAGCTGGTCTCTGAGTTGCTCTTGGAGTCCCCCAGACTTTTGGTCTTGGGTGACTTCAACATTCCTCTGGAGACCAGCCCTTCTGACCTATCTGGAGCAGCTCGGGAGTTCATGGAATCCATGACAGCCATGAACCTATCCCAATTGGTCAATGGGCCCACCCATTGTGCAGGTCACACACTCGATGGGATTTTTAGTACGGAACAGGAGTATCCGTGGGCGGAGATAACCAAAACCTCCGCACTGTCATGGACGGATCACTTCCTGATCAAGATGGAACTGAAAGCCACTTTCCGTCCCCCCGGGGGTGGTGGACCCATTAGAATGGTCCGCCCTCGAAGGCTAATGGATCCAATTAGTTTCCAGAAGGCCTTAGAGGGATTAATGGTTGGTAACGCCGGTGATCCAGTCGAAAACTTGGTGAATACTTGGAACACCGATCTTCCCAAGGCTATCGACGCAATCGCCTCCGAGCGTCCTCTCCAGCTCGCTCCCAATCGTAAACCCTGATTCACAGATGAACTCAGGGAGATGAAGCGGGTTGGACGACGACTAGAGCGCAAGTGGCGGAAAACTCGCCTCATGTCCGACAGAACTCGCCATAGGCAGCATCTTCACACCTATCGGGAGGCTTTGCGTGCAGCGCGGAGACTCTTCTGCTCTGCACGCATTGCGTCTGCAGAATCCCGTTCAGCAGAGCTGTTCAGGGTGGTGGGGGAACTGACGCAGGTTCCTCCTGCGCCGAACCCCCTACTTGACCTGACGAGTTTGCTGTGACGCGTTTAACATCTACTTTGCAGATAAAATCTCTCGGATAAGAGACGACTTGGATGCCAATGTTTTGTCAGAATCCATTGGCGAGGTGTCCAGCAACTCCGTTGCTGTCAGTTTACTGGATGAGTTTCAATCTGTGAGTACCGATGACGTGGTACTCGGAAGACGACATGCTCCCTCGATCCATGTCCATCTTGGCTGGTCATCCAGGGAGGGGATTCATTGAGAACATTCCTTCGGGATGTGATCAATGCATCCCTCAGGGAGGGCACGGTCCCATCGTGTCTGAAGGAGGCGGCTGTCAAGCCTCTCCTGAAGAAACCCTCCCTTGATCCCCTGGACAGGAACAACTACAGACCAATGTCCTTGCTCCCATTTCTGAGCAAGGTGATTGAGAGAGCAGTCGCCTCCCAACTCCAAGCTGTCTTGGATGAAACCGATTATCTCAATCCATTTCAAACCGGCTTCAGGGCAGGACATGGAGTTGAGACCGCCATGGTTGCACTGGCTGATGACCTCCGCTTGAGCATTGACAGGGGTAGTGTGACCCTGTTGGTGCTCTTGGATCTCTCCGTGGCTTTTGACACTATAGATCACTCCATCCTTTTGGATCAGCTGAGGGAGGTAGGGATTGGGGGCACCGCTCTTCGGTGGTTCTGGTCCTTCCTCTCTGGCAGATACCAAAGGGTGAGGCTCGGGGACAGTTGCTCTTCCAAAATTGAGCTTAATTGTGGCATCCCTCAGGGCACCATCCTGTCCCCGATGCTATTTAACATTTATATGAAGCCGTTGGGTGAGGTCATTCGGAGGCATGGAGCTCAGTGTCTTCAGTACGCTGATGACACTCAGATATACCTCTCCATGTCCAGATCGTCAGCACAGACTTCAGATGGCATCTCTCCTCTTAATGAGTGTCTTGCGGCGGTAATGGATTGGATGAGGGAAAACAAATTGAAACTTAATCCAGACAAAACGGAGGTACTAACAGTCACAGGCCCGAAACCAGGCTTGGGAATGCAGTCTCCAGTCCTGGATGGAGTCACACTCTCCTCTAAGGACTGTGTTCGCAGTCTGGGGGTACTCCTAGATTCGTCGCTCCACATGACTTGTCAGGTGAATGCGAAGGTCAAGAGTGCCTGTTATCAGCTTCGGCTGATACGCCAGCTGCGCCCTTTCCTGGACACGAGGGACCTGGAAACTGTGGTACATGCTCTGGTAACCTCACGCCTGGATTTCTGTAATGCGCTCTACATGGGGCTACCCTTGTGCTTAACCCGGAAACTTCAATTGGTCCAAAATATGGCAGCCAGGCTTGTCACAGGAACAAGGGAGTTAGACAAGGATACATCTTGTCACCCTGTTTGTTCAACTTATACACAGACAATATCATACAAAAGCAGACTTGGATTCAGTGGAAGGAGTGAAGATTTATCAAGAACTCAAGATATGCAGATAACACCATAATGCTAGTCACTAGTCCCAACTTCTACCAACGTAGCAATTCAAAAGCATGTAAAAGTGCAAGTAGAAAAATGGATACCACTTTGGAGGGAAGGTAACAGCGTCCTGTACACTCATGCTAGCCACATGATCACAGAGTTTTCTTTGAAAACATTGGCCCTTCAGCTTAGTAAGGGAGATGAGCACTGCCCCCTATAGTTGGATATGACTATTTTAGATTGTAAGCCTGAGGGCAGGGAAATGTCTTAATTAACAAATTGTAAGCCGCTTTGATAGCCTTGGCTGAAGAGCGGGGTATTAATAATAATAATAATAATAATAATAATAATAATAATTAGACAATCTTGTCAAGGGAAAATCTTTACCTTTTACCTATGCCATTATACTAGCAGAAAATAGCAAAGACTTGGAGCAACTACTGTACTAAGGAAAGTCAAAGAAGAAAGTACAAAGACAGGTTTAAAGTTGGACATTAAGAAAACTAAAAATAATAGCCATGGAGGATATTCACAAATTCAGTATTGATGATGAGGATGTTGGGCAAAATGTCCCTTTAAGAAATAGTCAAATAATGTCTATGGCTATAAATGTTAAGAAACACCAGGTGTCAACTCTAATGGTATCACCACTGTATATAAGGGTTCTGGCACCCAGGACAGGTGTAGCTTGGAGAGTTTGTAGAGTGTGTTTGTTGGAGAAGTGGGTTGTAGAAGACAGTGTATGTTGACAGAGCTTCTGTTGTAAATACTTTGTTTATATTTTGCAACATGAAGATAAAAGCCTCCAGGGACTTTGGAAGAAGTCAACTGTGTCTCTGCCTTATTTCAGGTTGGTCAGTGCTTTATTGCCAAATATTGCATACAGTACTGGGTTGTGCTTCTGCACTCTGCTGTGGGCTACAGTTGAGGTCACACACCTCAGACAGTGCTGAACATTGGCACCTCTGTTTGGGCCTAGTTTTTGTTTGTTTTGTTCACTGCACAATCGCAGGACACAGAGGAGAGCCAACATAGGAAACTGAAATAGTCAAAGACTTCCCATATCTTGGATCAATGTATGGGAGTCAGAGCTGGAAGATCAAGAAAGATGATAGAAAGAAAATCAACTCATTTGAAATGTGGTGGTGGAAAGGAGTGCTGTGGATACCCTGGATGGCTAAAAAGACAAAGAAATGTGTACAAGAGCATATCGGATCTGAACTTTTTCTAGAAGCCAAGATAACTAAGTAGATTACCGCACTATACTCTTGTAGTACTGCCATTCCCCTTTAGCTGCTCTGGCTGTGTCCTCTTGCATTCTGGGATTTGCAGTTTAAGGAGGAGCATTTAGAAAGTTCAGTGCCAGAGAGCTCTTAGATGTCACTGGACTACAAACCCCTGAATGCAACAGAAGGCAGCTAGAGCAAGAAAAAGCGGAATAGCAGCACTATAAGAGTGTAGTGCAATAAAGAGGTTAATTGAGGCTGTCGTACTTTGGCCACATCATGAGAAGACGTGACTCACTAGAAAAGATGATAATGCTTGGAAAGACAGAGGGCAATAAAAAGAGAGGAGCACCACACGCCAGATGGATAGACTCAATCAAAAAGGACACGGGCCTAAGTCTGCCATGAGTTGCCATCTTCAAAAAGTTGTTAGGATAGAGTAATTTATCATAAGGATTTAAACTAGATTATTGTAAATGGCATGTAATCCAGTTTTATAATCAAATTTGGCTGGTGATTGAAACACAAAAAGCTGGAAGTTCTCTGTTTCAGAATGATTTAGGATTCATAGTAATGTATAAATAAATGAATAAACATAGGTTTGTATTATTGGTTGTTGTTGGGACACAAAGTGGCTTACAAATTAAAAGGACAATATAATTAAAAACATACAAAAGTGAACATTAAAATAGAATTAAATTAGTACAATATTAAAACGTCACCCATGCAATCAAATGCTATCAAAAAGATAAAAGTGCTTAAAAACAGTACATTTTTAAACAGTTAAAATACTAAAATGCACTAAAAATAAAAAAACCAACTATATACATTACCTTAAAACTTCAAAACCCAGTGCCGCACAATACTGGGGTTCATTTTTGTTACTCCATGCCAAACTTTCAGACTCAGGCATGTTTTGACTACATCTCCCAGAATCCCCAGCTGCATGTCTAGCACGCTCTCTTCTACAGTTAGCATGTCCTTTTCTACAGAAGTTCTAGGTATCCAATGCATTATGTGCTTTATGATTCACAGGTGTATTGTGAAATAGGCTGAGCAGTAACTTTATTTCTCTTCAAAGTTTTATTTTTATTTTTTAAAGTTAGGATATATGTTTCATTCATTAAACCATCGTTCTAAGCAGTGGCCCTGCTGGTTTGAGGATTCCAGATGTTGTAGGGCAGAAAAAGTTCTGCAGTTTTTCTCTCTGAAGATCAAATACTTGTGGCAGTCTAGCAATAAGAGAACCCATGCATTTCCTCTCTTGTATACATTCTTATTTGTGTCTATGGCAAAAGTTTTACAACATGTACATTTGAACTGTCTGGGTCAATAATTCCCTTTTCGTGTTAAGGTGCATTGCCTCGATCAGTAAATTTAACCTAAGCCAAAATGGGATTTGTGGGTTTAATTTCATTCTAGATGGGCTTCAGCTCTGGCTTCCTTCTTCCACAGGTCTTCCTGCTTTTGTGTGATTAAGCTGATGTTGAAAGCAGGAGTGCTTTATTAGTTTGCTGCAAGAGAAATGTGTTGACACACTGGAGACTACATCTTCCATCTAATTTGTTTATATTAGCCGCCTGCTTCCACAGAAATGCTAGATGTCAAATGCATAATGCATCTTATGACTCACAGTTATACCACAAAAAAGACTGAGCAGTAGTTGATTTCTGTGATCAGTTCTTAAAAAAAAAAGATAGCCAGTAATTGAAGGGTTATTTTGTGTGCGGAATTCTTAATATTTTTATATTTTCATTTATTAAAATGTTTATATCCCATTCAATTTCATGAGATCTCAGGGCACTGCAGGAATAAAATTGATGACCTGGTTAATATATGAAAGACTGTTGTAATACTCATGACTGTGCCTCAACCACACAGTCACATTAGGTCGTAAGGTATTTAGCTGTAGAGTGTTTGCTTTTCAGGCAAAAAATCTCAAGTTCATTCTCTAGTTGAAAGGGTCAAATACCAGGTGATGACACCTCAGAGAGCTGCTGTACAGCACAGGAGAAAATAATGGGATTAATGGACAATTGAACAAGGGAGCTTCTGATGTCATCTCTCTGTGTGTGAAGAATATGGCAGTTTGATAGCTTTAACTACAGTAATTGAAAACAAACAAATATGTATACCAGTCCCATTAGAATATCAGTACTGATTGTAAGCAACATAGATAAATGTTCATGAATAAAATTAGTCTGGATCCTATAAAGCACTATGTAGGGGCAAAAGGTATCAATATTCTGTCTGATTGTTATGGCTAGCAGCCAAAAGGTGATGAACTGTAATCAGTATTGTTGATTTTCAAAGAGTAAAATTTCACTGATTTAACCATCCACTGATTTAACCATCTATGGTTTGCATTTTTTTTAAATCCAGAAAGCAAATCTTGAATTTGGCTGTTTCATTTCATTTCACTATGCTATTGTATGTAATGCGCCTTGAGCATCCATAGATTTTGGTATCCGTGCAGATACAGGACCCAGGAAGCAAACCTTGGTGAATACCAAGGACCCACTCCAAACAGTTCAGTGAAATTTCCCTAAATACTGGACAGCTCAATTTCAAGCTGAGTGTAGGATTCTGGGTGTTATAATCCAAAGAAGATACTTTCCCATGTTCTGGCAGAGGATAATAAATATTAATAGAAACATGTGGATGGTAACAACAGAAGCATGTGCCAAAACTGCATGGGAACGGCACACATTTTGACTGCAGAAATAATTCAGTCTGGCACTACTTTAACTGCCATGGTTCAATGCTATGGAATTCTGGAAACTCTAGTTTTGTATGACATTTAGCCTTCTCTGTCAGAGAGTACTGGTGCCACAACAAACTACAATTCCCAGAATTTCATAGTGTTGAATCATGGCAGTTAAAGTGGCATGAAACTGGATTATTTTTGCAATGGGGATGCAGCCTTTGATAGTGGAATTGTAGTGGGAAACAAGGATTAGAACAGGAAAGACAGAGAATAAAATGCCACCCTTTTCACTCTTTCGACAACCTGAGCTTTTCTAGACAGTCCTGATAATTCGGTGTTCAAAATTTTCTCTGTGCTTTAAAGAAAGAAAAATCTCTTTGTTCTACATTCCATTTAAACTACCACACATGGATTCTAAACTGGATGACTATTGGAGTAGCTGCCATTTGAAGTAATTTCTTACAGCAAGATATCAATACCAAATTAAAGAACATAGGAAGTAGGTATCTCAGGTTTATCTCATTATTGGTTGCTTATTGTAGTATATAAACATGGTACATCTCTATGCTTTTTTAAAATATGTGTCTGTTCATCAATAGAGCAAGAGATGTGTGAATATTTGTGCATGTGTATATATAAAAGCAATTTATACCTTACTTCAGTGTTGTTATTTGTTTATAAAGAAGTTTACTTCTTTTAAATGTTTATATACCTTACCTTTCCACATTAGTTAATGGCTGATATATCCATAAGCTGCTTCCTTATGAATGTACATATGTGTTGGCTTTTATTATTAGATTGCTAGGAATCACAGTATTTTTTTCCTAAGGGAGAAATGTACACATCATAAACTGTGCAATACCTACTTACAATGAAACTGACACGATAAATGGGATACCCCTATATTGTCAAAAACAAGTGGATTTCTCAGTGGGAAATGTGTACGGAGAAAATCAAGATTAAGTGTTCAAATTACACTGGATAGATAGTTGGCAGCAATCCTTTTGAATTAGGATGGGCAAAGTGCAGTTGTCAGATGATGTTGGAATGCAGCTTCCATAGTCCTTCATCATTGGCTGTAATAGCTAGGACTGTTGAGAGATGCAGTCCAACAACACTGGGAAAGCAACACTTTGCTTACCTATTTTAAATGGAAACATGTTTTCTCAGGCACACTAAGGTTTCTTAAAGTACTTTACTGTATGTCAGTTTTATTGTATTTAATGTACTACTACTGCTGCTATCAAAATCTTATTGGGATTTGTTCTTGTGGAAAGACCATTTATATTATGTCTTATTGGATTTCCCCCCAGAAATGTAATAGTGGCTAGATGCTACCAGAATGATAAAATATGGCAATCCCTTTCCTCATAGTGTCTTGGTTGTGGCATTTCTACTTCTACTCGTACACTCAGGCTGACATAGGAGTACACATTAGTCACTTTAGTTGTTGATTAGTAAACAATACAATACTTACAACAATCTGGAAGACAGGTGGCCCCTATATTTCTTCTTTGAAAACTGCTAGGCAAGGATGCTGAATTCTAATAATGAACCCCAGTGTGTTCAGTTAATATTGGCATCTATTATAGAAATGATTAATCTTTTAAATGTGCTAGCTGTTGATAATTAGTCCTAGTGGCAAGGTGAATATGCACAGATGGAAGAGAGTGAACTGTGTTTCTAAGCTACTTTCAGTTTATATGAATCACAGTTCTTCTATTAACAGATGATCATATATTGGACAGACTATGTATCCAGGTTTAATAATATTTAAAGGAGACAAGTTGAAATCAACTGGCCTGGTAACAAAATTCCCATTGATTTCAGTGGATTTACTATAAGCTAATCAACTCAGCAAAAATATTTATACCACCATTTTATTTATGAAGCTAAACAAAAATAATTAGGCTACTTAATCCACCTATTTCACATGTACCTAGAAGCAGATATCGACAAGTGTACTGAATCATGTTCTGTACTTGTGAAAAAGGAGGCACTTCATACAGCTTCTGGGCCATGAGCCTATCCAAATGGACAGTTAGTGCCATCAGGGTTCATACTGGGGGTCACTGGTTTGGTTGCTCTGGGCTAAGAGTGGGGTTTATGTGTCAAAGGGGATCACACAGAATATATTCTGCTTGAATATCATAGATTAAATTGCACATTAAAAACAAATGTGTGCTGTTGTTTTCTTAGATGGCTTCCGTAACAGATGCCAGATATGGACACAAGGATGCTTCTGACCAGAACTTTGATTACATGTTCAAACTCCTGATCATTGGCAACAGCAGTGTGGGCAAGACTTCCTTCCTCTTCAGATATGCGGATGACACATTTACACCAGCCTTTGTCAGTACAGTGGGAATTGACTTCAAAGTGAAAACTGTTTACAGGAATGACAAAAGGGTAAAACTGCAGATCTGGGTAAGTGATTCCTGAATCTTTAACTCTGTCCACAGATAATGTGGAGACTATATGTCATTTGCAGATCGCTACAAGATTATGGTTTATGGGATTTTTGTCTGCTTGCATTCTGTTTTAACATAATTTTTCTTTGTCTATTATCACCTAAAACACAACCTTTTTAGACTGGGGTGGACAACATGTGGACCTCTAATGGCTTTGGATTTCTGACCCTAACTCTAACTCTCACCCTCCCCCCATAAAATACAACTGCAATGCCATCCTGTCTGGTGAGAAAAGGCAAAGCACAATTAAGCTTTTAGAGCTCCTGTTCCTTTAAACCAACACTTCGTATTTGCAGAGACAGTCCATTTTATATTATTTGTTGCTGATCCTAGCTGGGTGATGAATAGCCTCTAAATAAACCTCTTTCTAACTCTTTCTAACTCTTGTCAATTTCTGTTGTCATAGAGGTGGGTGAAGTTTAATAATTTTCTCTGGGCAACCATCCCATGGATCAAGGTGAGAATGTAGACTCACTCTACCAATATATCTTAATGTATAACACCAACACTATGCCTACTGGATATATTTTAATATAGAACTTCCTTAGTCATCCAGAAAGGTGAGGAGGAGGAGGAGCAGACAGTGTTGGTGGTAGTCGTCCAACAGTAGAGAAGAACTCTGCTTGCAGATTTTCCTGTCTGCTATGGAGACTCATGGCCTGAAACGGATGGGCGAAAAGGACTGTGCTGGGACCACGCCAGGACTGCGGCAACTGCACAAGCCCACATCCAAAGTGGGCCATCACCACAGTCCTGAACCCAGCCACCACCAAGAGCAGATTACATCTGCTCCTTTTTGTCCCAACTTTTCCTGGTTGGCTCAGTGTGGCTTCTGGCTGCATTTGGGGCATGGTTCATATAAACACCATGCCCCCAACATGGCCCAAAGCTGGCACTTTTCCCCATCTGTTTTGTGTCTTGTATTATGTATCCAGAAGTTTATAGAACTTGCTAAAGGTGTTCTTGCTGGCAGTATTGGGTGCAAGTCTCCCAGATGGGTGTTCCAGAGGCTAAACAAGGGCAGCATACATGTGGCCTTATATCTGTTGGATCCCAATTCTGTTTGTTCACTGGAGACACACTTAATTGGTACCTGTGGAGGAGGAAGTACAATAAAATAAGAAGGTATTGCTACAGGATAAGTAAGTGTAACATGGTGTGCATGAATCCACACAGACCTCCCACCCTGGTTAGTATAAACCAGCAGGGCTTTGAAAGTTGGCAGAGGAACTGCTGTTTTAATCCTCAGATGACTTGCCTCAGTATTGATATGTAAATCTGCACTGCATGTCATTTTGAATACTTTCAATGGAACTATAACAAATGCAATTAAGAAGAAAATTTGTTTTACAACTTTGCAGGCTACAGTCCTATTAACGGAAAATGTATTAAATCTTTAGTTTGCCATATTCTATTAATAATAGTCACTAACAGCAATCAGGTGTTCCATTATTCATAATTCCACTCTTCATTATTTCTTATCTAACATCATTGCCATTTAATTTCTCTCTCTACTGAAAGAAATTGTAGTTAAAGTTTCAAATCGTTAGGAAAAAAATCAGGAAATGTAACTATGTGAATTGTAAAACAAGCCACAATGCTTTTAAGGGAATTACATCTGTTAGCCAATGTTCTTTTTAGCATCATTGTTATTAAAGACCTTATCTGTATTGGCTGCATGTCTGAGGCCAGTCTGGAGCATGATGCTTTGGAGCTGGCTCCAGATTGGCAACAATAGTGGCTACATGCACCAGGACACACCAGGTGCAGTAGCGCAACATTGTTTGCATGTCCCAGCTGGGCTGACATTCCATTGGCACAGTTGGCCCATCCTCTGTCCCCAGAGCTGCAGTCAATACCTACAAGAGCTCCATGGACAGGCTGCTTGGTGCACCACTGCTTCTCCTGAGAGTAGGCTCTCCTATGCAGCCAAAGAGAAGAAAGGGTAAAGGGACACCACAGAGCTCCTGTAGGTATAGAAGGAATGGTGGTGGTTCCAGGGACTGGCCATCCCCTTTCCCCATGGTGTGGCACCTGGTGTACAAACAGCGGGCTGGCCCAATTCAGGCCCAATCCAGTTATTCACACAGCATAAAACCTCAAACTTACACTGGGGTTTACCACAACTTTGCCAACTCCAGGACAAGGTCAGGTTAATTAGGAAGACCCATCATTTCTAAATTCTAAATAAATAATTAATACAAGACATTACAGACTCCAGGAGGCTATAGATGTAAGACAAACAGTGTTTTACAAGGATAAATCAGAGTGTTATTCCTTTATTAAGCTTTATCAGGGTATTCCTAATCATACCAGAAGTAATATCAAGGAATTGAGTGAACACATGTCTAAATTCTGTTGTTTCAGTGATTCTACTATAGTTTGGCTAAACAATGAATTTATATTTTATTTTTCCAAGTGGTGGTTCTTAAACTGTGGGTCAGGACACCTGAGGGGGGTATGAGAGTTGCTCAAGGCAAGTGTGAGACTTGGAGCCCCTGATCATTCCTCTTGTTCCTTCTCTGCTTCCAAAACTTTTTTCTCCAGAGGGGATGAGAAAGGCAAAGAGGGTACTGCCAGATAGAGGAGAAGGAACAGGAGGAGAGTTATATACTTATAAAATTTTAAAATATGAATATCATGAATGTGTGAAAGAAAACATGTACACTAAATGAACAAAAATGTTTTTATTCATATACTATGTCAAGCGAGGAGGGCACAATGTCTTTATGTAGATGGAAAGGAGATCACAAGGGTAAAAAGTTTGAGAACCACTGTTTTGAGGTGTCATATTCATTTCACAGATTTACATTTCAAGTAACATAACTCAAAGGTGTAAATCTGGTCATTCTGGGTTTTTAAAAAAATTATTCTTTTAAACATAAAATGTGACTGAGTAGTCACCTACTGCCAATGCCATACTGATAAAACGAAGTGAATGCATAGTTATGTTTTTGGTTTTTTTAAAAAATAAAACAGTGGCAATCTGAATATTTGATACCTGTTTGAGATAAATGAAGTTATGTGTGGTAAAGTAATTCAAAGATCATGCCTCTTCTTTTCTTATTTATTCATTTTATTTTATTTAAAACATTTATATCCCACCTTTCTTCTGATAATGTGACTGAAGGTGGCTAACAATATATTTAAAACATTACAACTTTAAAAACCATACAGAAGTTAAAAGAAATGTACAACTATAAGATTTAATAACAATTTATGAGTTAAAACATTAAACCTTAATCACTCTAAAATACAATGAAAACTATATACCTTTTAAAACCTTAAAAACAGCACAGCATCACATTAAAAGCACAACCCTCATCAGTTCATAAAAGCCTGGTAGCATAAAAATGTTTTGACCTGCTGCCAGAAGGAGAGCAAGGACAGGGCCATTCTGGCCTGTCTAGACAAGGACTTACTGAGTTCGGGAACAGCCACCAAGAAGGCCTTGTTCCCACCAAATGAACATGAGGTGGTGGTGGAAAAGTGGAGGGAGTCTCTCCAGATGATCTTAGTATTCTAATGAGCTCATACAAAGATATACAGTCCTTGAAATAAGTTGGATCCAAGTCATTTTCTTTTGTTTTACTTTTACATTCGACTCATTGTTGGTCTTGGATCTTTACTGCACAAGAAAAGAAAGGTGAAACCAATTGGGAGAGTAGTGGCTTTCTCAATGCCACTCCTCATGCCCTCATAGCACTTCCGTTCTTGTCAAAACATGCCTCTTGCCAAATGGATTTTTCCTGTTCAGCAAAAGGCATGTTTTGATAACTGTTTTCCCTTGGAAAAAAACCCAGAAGTGCTATGATGTCATGCGGAGCGCATGAAGAAAGCTGCTACTCTCACAATCAGTTTTGCCTTTCTTTTCTTGGGTGTTGAAGTCCTTGGTAAAAAGATTCAGAGTTCGTACGTATGCGTCACTTCTCCTAGGCTGCATGGGGGGGGGGGAGGCAATTGCCCCAACATTTTATAGTACTTTGAAGGCTTCAATTGTATTGCAATTGCTCTGTATTGTAAGTGCCTTAGCCTACTGTGTTAAAAATAGCCAGTTCTGCCTCAAAGACATACCAAAAAAAAAAAAAAATGTGATAAAGGATGGTTTCATTTTTTGTAATTTTGTACTCAGAACTTTTTTTTAATTCCTGGAGGTTATTTAATTTAAGGAACTGAATAAACATTTTCTATACTGGAACATTTCAGATTTTATCTGGATGAGATGTGTGTGTGTGCTATACAAAAAAAAAATAAAAAAAAAAATCCACTGCTCTTATAAGTTCTCCGTTAAGTGTCATTATTTGTAGCACCTGAATGTTTAAGAGTTTGAGCAATAAACCTTTAAAACTATGGCCAAGATCCAAAGAACTGTGAAAATAATTTCCTGAGTTCAAGAGACTATGGACTGCAAACCTGGGCAGATCTATTGAAAAGTAAATCCTAAATGTCAGTGACATTTTGAAACTAAGTTGTTGAGTAGGCATGTATATGATTGCACTGAAATAAGCTAATTCTTAGCCTTCCTTAACCTTCCCCCATTAAAATCTTCCATAACATCCAGGTCAGGCTTCTCAGTGATATAAAGTGATTAAAAATGAACACTTTTTTCTTTGTGGACATATGTGCTTTTTAATTTAAAAACAAAATAATCAAACAAAATACGACCAAAGAGTTAAGCTAGCCTATCCCTTAACTGGAAACAGCATTACTGTATGCTTAGGTTGCCTAGCAGCCAGAGAATAATGTTTTGCATAGACCAGGAGGGAACCAGACTAAATGAATGGAAGTGGACTTTAAGTGAGAATAGGACAATTATGTCTACTTTGTACTGAAAAACCGCAACTGCATGCTGTGCATTTGTTTGATTTCTTCTTGTTGGCACTGAGTAACAAAGGACAAATAACTAGAAAAAATTAACTTCTTATCATCATGGTGTTCTTTGCCAGTCACCAGCTGTCAGTCTAATCAACCATGGAGTAGTTGAGAAGATAAAATGGGGAGTGGGCTGTTTCTCTCCTTAAGCGCATTGGAACAAAGGTGAGATATCATATCAAGGATGGTGGTGGTGGTGATAGTGATGATGAGACTCAGTTTAACTCAGCGTGTAACTAATTGTAGAGTTGATTAATGCTCAATGCATTCAGCAAATACATAGCAGGCATGTACCATAGAGGCAACAACCCTCACTATCTTGTAACTATGGACATTATCACATGAACCCCATTCTCGCCATAATTGTGTTCATAAAAATAAATGGCTATATACCAGTTTAGGAGCTTTCCTTATCATATGTCCATCCAAAAGTGTAACTGGGGCTGTTTCTGACATCAGTAGTCCCTTCCCTTCTCTTCTGCACTCCTGCTTAACCCTGTTCCCCTGCCCTATGCTCTTTCCACCATGTTTTTCAGGTTTATTTTTGTGTGTAATTTTTAATGATAATACAACTTATTAAAACAGATAAAAGAAAAGAAAAAGAAGGGGGCAGAAAAAAACAGGAATACTGAAGGAATACTGAAGGAGAGGGACACTGAGGGAGAGGAGGAAACTGACACCACATGACTGCCTAATGATAGAATTGCTGTAGGAGGAACTTATCGCACCAGAGGACTAATGCTACAGCAGCTCAATTGGAGCTATTAAATAGGATTCCCCCATCAATGAAAAGGGACACCATAACTGTCCTGTGGAAGGCACAGCAGCTACAAGTCAGAGGAGATGTCCTGTGATAAGTACCAGTCACTGTTTTCTGATTTTAATTGCAGTTTAAAAGCAGCATGTAATAAGCTCCTATCTCTCAGTCTTTCTATACCAGGAGTCCCCAACCTTTTGGACTTACATAGCATTTATTTCTATGGCAGGACCCCTAAGAGGCCTACCCTATGTTTTACAAGTTGATGGTGTGTAGAGCATATATAATAATATATTCTTATTCTTTAATTTTATTCAATTTTTATTTTATCTGGAGCGGCCATGGAGCACCTGGGAAGTGCACGCGGAGCCCCAAGGGCTCCTCAGAGCACAGGTTGGGAACCCCTGTTCTTTACTGAATGTGCATGGCACAAGAGTAGTTGCAAGATTTGGATGGAAGATTTTAAAAGGAAGATTTTCATCCTTGGAATATATGTTATTATATGGCTACAATAACTGTTGGCTGTATTTCTGGCATATAAGCATCAAAATTGCAGATCCTCAGTATAAGAATGGCCAACTGAGTGTCCTGTCCTAGGCTCACTGTGTCTCTGAAGACATCAATATGTTATTGTTGGTAGATTATCTCACCTGTGAAGATGGAGTGTTTTTCAGTGGGTCTTTGAGGAGTAGGCAACCTGTGATCTTACAGGTGTTGTTGAACTGTGGTTCCCATTATCCGTTACCCTTTGCCTATGCTAGCTGCCAGTGATAGGATTCATGGTTCAATCACATTTGGAGCACAGCTTAAAACAGTTCCGTTTTTGGACCCAGTGGTCATGCTGGCTTGGCGATTCTAAAGGTTGTAGTCCTCTAAGGAGCTTTTTCCAGCTCTGACATAGAGGGTCACAAGTTGTCCACCCCAGCCTCCTGACAGAGAATGTGGTAGAGATAACTGGGAGGAAGGACCATTGGGTTGTCAGAGGCAGATCTTTGCTACACATTCCACAGTACTGTACTACCAAGAGTCTTGCTGTGACTTTAAATGGATTCCAGTTAGTGTCTTATTTTCTGTATTTTTCTGTAACAGAGGCAAGATTTTCACAATATTGCGATATTCAGAAATGCCCATGGTAAAAATGCAGATGGATGTAAGGACTCCACTCCAACTGTGTAATAACTACAGCAACAAGATAAATTACACACCCTAATACAGCAACAATCTAGGTCAACACAGAAATATATTTCCATGTGGCTGTCCATATCTGGGTGGGACTCATTTCACTATAAAGGCTGAACTATAAGCAGCTGTTAGAGAGGAGCCAGAAGATGCCAGTAGACCAGGAACACAGGGAAGCACATAAGAGCCAGAAAATGAATCGTTGTGCATGAAACATCTCAGACCAAACAAGATCTCTTTTATAGTCCTTCCTGCCTAGGAAGGGCCAATGACCAGTCTTTTTTCCTGGGCCAGTCCTGAGTCTCCAGATACTTCACTGCCCTAGAACGTGCTCTATATCATAGTTCATGTATCTTAGTGTATGGCAGCAGTTGCACAACGAACAGAGAATTCCTAATTGTAACGATGGTGGTTCTAGACACCTCTAAGTTAAATGGCTGCTGTGCATGCAATGTCCTGGTTCAGTCTACAAGCTAAGGTTGCACCAATCTAACTCTGGTCAGATTCATTGGATACTGCCAGCCAGAATCCTCTTTATGACTTCAGTACTTGTATGGATATTATTATGATTATTGTTTCTTACCTGCCTCTCCCCACAGATTGAGGCAGGGAACAACAGCAAATAATACACAGCATAAGTTAAAGCGCATTAATTAAAACATGCAACAGTTTAAAAGACATATAAGACAAATAAGACATACACAATCCACATTTTACTACTACTACTACTACTACTACTACTAAATTTATTTATATTTCCTGCCTCTCCCTGCAGAAATTGCATAAAATTTACAATTTAAAAATCATCTGGATAAGCCTACTGGAGATATCCAGCATGTGTTGGTACCATGGGTCCTGGGTAGCTGCTTCGGTTTGGTTCTAGGACCTCCGTGGATACCAAAATCTGTGGATGCTCAAGTCACATTAAATAGAATGGTATAATAATTGGATATTATGTAAAATGGCAAAATCAAGGTTTACCTTTTGAATTTATATTTTTGAATATTTTCAAGCTGTGGATGTTTGAACCTGTGGATAAAGGCTCCATGGATATGAAGGGATAAACTGTACAGTGTATTCTCCTAAGCTAGGTAAAAATAGCTGGATGGTGCCCAATGACGTGTTGCTTCCACAAGCCCTAAAACCATGCCTGAATTTTATCTGTTCATCATTTCAGTGCCTCTGACTATCTTCTTGATGTCTATGACATTATAGAATGTAAGTCAATTATTAGGCTAGCAGTCACAGATAACCTGTTCTTATTATTCTAAAGTGAAGTTAAATGGCATATATCTACAGAAGCTGCAACTATGAAAGGAGTGGACTGTTGTTGGCTTGAGTTTTCTTAGTGTATTTTCTGAAAAATTATGTTTTAGGAACTGACTATGGTAAAGTGACTTGTGCCTTGAAATAATATCTGCAAGCCATTTCATACACACGCACACAAAACACACAGGATGGAGACTCTATCATGAAAAATCCACATTGGTGCTTAAAATGATACCAGTTCCTGATGCAAATGACACTTGTGAACTAAGAAAAAAAAAGATGAGAGACAAATGTCTTTTTAACTGTCTGTTTTTGCATTGGAAATTTTCTTCAAGTTTAGATAGATAGGCAGTTAGTTTTCTCTATTGCATATCCAGACATTTCTAGTAACAAGAGGAGAGAGAAGTGTTGAAAAAGTTAATAATTCTTATCACATTTAGCCAAAGAGTACTGTATATACAGTTTATTAGACACTGTAACAAACATAATCCATAAGAAGAAGATATTATGAACTATCCATACTGTGTGAATAATCCATGGCACTACTTTTAGGTGATATAAAGGTGATCACCTCCAATAATTGCACTGGTATATCCCCTGGAATTTTATCTAGGTAGCACAGAATATATAACAGACATTTTCTCTTTGAGCTTGCATATGAAGGACAGAACAATTAACAATGTACAAGATCTTCAATTTGATTGCTGTTAAAAAGACACTTGTGTTCAGTCAAAGTGGTGCTTAAGTACCTTTGCAGATGCAAATTGATTCTCTGCTGTGGCATAGATTCACCTTTCCTAGAAACTCAGACCTCTCAGAAACCTAGCAGAGATGCTGAAAACAGGACTGGCCCACCACATTTTGCTACTTAAGGGGAAGCACAAGATGGTGCTCCCATCCATTCCACACATAGAAGTTAACTGAACCAACAGTTTCTTGACTTTAGTGCTGATAATGGAAAAGGGCCTTTCACCAAACTTAAGGGCAACAGGGGTGTTGTAGAAGTGTAGGGGTGCAGGGCAGGGCTGGCATAAACGACTTGCTCTCTGAGAGAGGAAAATGGCTGGAGACTCTGGAGGAACGACTGGGAAGACTGACAGTGCTGACCCACCAGCAGCTGACACCAGTCATTATGTTATTACAATTGGTTTTTACAGTCTGCCAGGTGTTGCCAACTAGAATTTAGGATAATTTAGTATTAGAAACTTTTTATACCTCTCATTTTCTCCCCAAATGGGATGCAAGGCATTGCCTCATTTTTCCTAGTTATAGGCCTGGCTCTGGTTGAACAGCTATTCAGAAAGGGGAGCTGGGGTGGGCTTCCATCTTTTAACCCATTCCACATCCTTGCCAAAGAGTTAATATTGAAAGGTACTGCTTGCCAAATAAATTGTAAATGGCAGACTTCTCTTGATGGATCTCTTTTGCTTAGATTCTTCTTAGAATCTCATTTTCTGATAGTATTATTCTCAGATTACCTGAGACACTCAAAGTTTCTCACCATAATACATGTGTACACAAGAGAGAGGTCTGACTTATAAAATAAGATATCCAACTTTCTGAATTTCTGAAGCAAACAGTTTGTTCATTGCAAACACATTCTTCAGGCAACCTAAGAAATGACTACATATGAGGACATCACCAGATGTCCAATATAGACATCAAATAGACGACATAATTGGAAGCACAAGATGAAGAAACTCCATTCTTTCTGCAAAAATAGGACTTCTTTACTTTCACTCTTAATTTTTGATATTAGATGTTCATTGTCAGTACCCTGATCTACTGACAATGAACATTTAATATCAATAATTAGAGTGAAGGTAAAGAAGTATCTTGTATCAAAGTTCCAAAATACAATGTAAAGAAGATACATGTAGAATTCAAAGGCCTTTGCTACATCAGGGATATAGGTCCAAAACACACTGCAGAAATAATCCAGTTTGATACCACTTTAACTCAATACTAAGGAATCCTGGGAACTGTAGTGTTGTGAGACGTTTAGCCTTCTCTGTCAGAGAGCTCTGGTGGCACAATAAACTACAGTACAGAGCCAAAGCAGTTAAAGTGCCTAGATGATTTCTACAGTGTGTTTTGGACCATAGTTATAAACGTGTAACTACATCTCTTCTGCCAACCCAACAATCTGAACAATAATCTGCAACATTCAGAAGCAGGAGCACTGTCACAACATTGTTCCACTGTAGATCACTGGCAGGAAAATGTTAGAAACATCATCCTGCTGCATCCTGATCACCAGCAGAACAGACTTCCATCGCTCATTACAGCTCCTGGCTGTTAAGATAGGTTTGGGTGGCCTTTGTAGTTGTGGCAATAGTTCCATGATCATGTATATTCCTGAATATGGAGCAGTTACAGATCTGTAACTTTAGTTTACAAACCCATAATTGCAATGTTTGTTGTTGTTGGTAGCTGCTCTTGAATTCACTTCATCTCATGGCAACCCTGTGAATGAGACATCTCCAAATCTCCCTGTCCTCCATTGATTTGCTCATATCCTGTGTCCTCATTCCTGTGTCCTCTCTAATTGAGTCTAGCCATCTGGTGTGCAGTTTACCTCTTCTTCTACCCTCAAACTTTCCCTGTATTAATGTCTTTTCCAATGAGTCATGCCTTCTCATGATGTGGCCAAAGTACAACAGCCTCAATTTAATCATCTTGGCCTCCATGGGTATTTCTGGCCTGATTTGCTCAAGGACCCATTTGATTGTCTTTCTGGTTGTCCACAGTATCCTCAGCACTCTTCTCCAACACCATATCTCAAATGAACTGATTTTCTTTTTGTCTGCTTTTTCACAGTCCAGCTCTCACATCCATACATAGTGATTAGGATTCTGATTTGGGTGCTCAGTTGTATATCTTTACTTTTTAGGCTTTTTGCTAGCTCTTTCATAGCTGCCTTTCCCATTCCTAGTCATCTTCTTATCTCTTGACTACCATTCTCCACTGATCACAGGTATAGGAAATCTTTGACTGTTTCAATTTCCTCATTGTCTAATTCAAATTTATGTAGGGCCTCTGTGGTCATTAATTTTTTCTTTATGTTCAGTAGCAGGCCTGCCTTTGCACTTTCTTCCTTGATCTTCCTTAGTAGTTGTTCCAAGTCATTGATGTTTCCCAATTTTAATATTGTATCATCCACATATCTTGGATTGTTGATGTTCTTTCCTCCTATCTTCACTCCTCCTCCTTCTGAATCTTACCCTGCTCTTCATATGATATTTTCTGTGTACAAGTTGAACAAGAATGGTGATAATATGTAGGCCCATATAAAGAACAGATATACGCAACTAAGCATAATGGACTGGGAATAAGAAAAACTCTGGACATTATCAGGAAAAAATGAAGAAATGAATTATCTGTAGTCAGAAGGAAATAAAAGCCTATGAAACTCAACAAAGGTTTAAGGACAAAAGACAAGCAACTGTAAAAGGTGACAGAAATAGTGTGAGAATCCTAAAAGCATCTGTTCAATTACCTATACTATAAAAGAGAACTATTATAATATTCAGTGCAAATAAATAGAAGACGAACTCAATAATAAAAACAGAACAAGGGACCACTTCCAGAAGATAAGACCAATCAAAAGGAAATTTAAATCAAGACTAGGGATCAAGAATGATCCACAAGGGTACACATTATATAACCAGAATAAAATAAACAAATGGTGGAAGCAATACACTGAGAAACTGTACAAAAGAGAGGAAACAATGACAGATTATTTCAATGCAGAGCCTTTTTAGAAAGTGAACTTTGATTTTAGAAAGTGAAGTGGAAGTTGCTCTCAAAACATTTGGGAGAAATAAATGTTTAGGAGTAGATGGCATACAATGTTTCAAGAGATGGAATTCATCCAAATTCTAACTCTGCCACACTTAAAACAAAAGAATGACCCACAGACTTGAAACACTTATATGTATACATTCCAATCCCCAAGAAGGAGAACACTGGGCAATATAATAACCGTTAAACCAATTGTGCCAGGACTGTGCCATCCGCCCGAGGATGCCTCCTTTTAACTTTGTATTAAGAAGCCATGCCCTCCCTCCAGTCCATCTGCCTTGGTCCTGGCCCCAGAGGGAGAGAAGCACCACCGGACCTCACCCCCTTCCCATCACCTTCCCCTCTTCCTTTTGTGTTGTCTCTTTTAGACTGTAAGCCTGAGGGCAGGGATCCGTCTAATTTAAGATTGTATGTACAGCACTGTGTAAATTTACAGCGCTATATAAATAAAGGTTAATAATAATAATAAACCATTACACTAATGTTTTATGCAAGCAAAGTGATGCTCACAATTTGACAAGAACTTTTACCCAGTGGCATTACTAGGATTGGCATTACCCAGTGCGATAACTCATTATGTATCATGCCTCCATTGACTTCCTCCCATACCACATCATACAGAATCCTTAGGGTTTTTTGTTCATGTTAGTCATAAATTGTAATTCCCATATAACATTGAATGTAATGGTAATAGTTATGACATAAACAAGTAGCAAAATTAAAATTATATCTCTAAACTACAATATCATACAAACCTCCTCTGAACAAATCTTGCCAAGAAAATACCATGATAGGGTTGCCATAAGTCAGAAATGACTTAAAGGTACACAACAACAACACAGCGTAAATATATTTACATGTACATAATTTCATGTGGTTATAGTGAAATTTTGATAGGATGTGATGTTTTAAAACCAATTTTAGATGGATTAAAAATTAAATTTTAAAATTTTAAACAATTTAAGTATTTTCAAAAATTTAAAATTTTATTTTTTTAAAAAAACCTGGGGCTTCTCCTTTCTTCTCCCACTGAACCTTGCCCCACTCAAACCATCTCTTAAGCATTTAAAGGTGCAGGCAAATGTCACAGCCCATTTCTGCCAAAAAGCAGATGTTCACGGAGCAATGGAGTTACCTGGCACAGACCGCACCACCTGCACCTCCCAGTGACACCCATATATGAAGCGATAAATGTCCAAGCTGGATTCAGAAAAAGAAGAAGCACTAGGGATAATATTGCAAACATGTATTAACTAATGAAACCAGCCAAAGAATTTCAGAGGAAAAACATCCTGTGCTTAAAGCCTTTGACTGTATAGATAATGACAAACTAAGAGTTATTCTAATAGAAATGGGAATATCAAAGCATTTGATTGTCCTGATGTTAACCTATACTCTGGAAAAGAGGCCACTGTCAGGACAGCCTGTGGAGAAACAACAGGGAGGAGGAAGTGAGTGGTTGATTCCTGTGTGTGTGTGGACTAAGTTTGGAGCTGTGAAGCAGACTTTGAAGTTGATTATAAGTCAGAGAGGTATATATATGTATGCTGTATTATATTGTATATATATTTTAACTGAAGATAAAAGTCTTCAGGAATGTTGGATAAATCAACGGACTGTGATTGTTTCTTTTAAGTGTGAAAAATGGTCAGTGTACTGCCAATACCAATAGCTGGGGATATTGCTTCTATACTCTGCTGTGTACATTGTTTTTGGCTGTAGCTGGGTGATTTTTACCCAGACTGCGCCAGGAGTTGTCCTTGTCCCAAATTTATTATTACTATCCAACAATTGCTACCAGGAAATAGCAAAGACTGGGAATTAACTACTGAGGAAAGTTCAGGAAGAAAGTACAAAAGCAGAGTTATAGGGTACTATTAGGAAAAGAGATATAATCACCACAGAAGATTGACAACAGAGGAGAAGATAACAACATTGTTAAAGATTTTATATACTTTGGCTCAGTCATTAACCAAAATAGACAGTGTCATCTAGAAATCAGAAGACTAAGACTAAAGTTGCAGCTGCACTGGAAAAACAATCTGGTTTGCCATGGCTCAGTGCTATGGAATTCTGGGGATGGTAGTTTGATGGGGCACCAGAGCAAAGACTTGGAAAGGTAGTTATGAAGAAACTAGGCAAAAACCTCAATATTAAGATGTATGATTAAATACCAAAGTCAGGATCATGTATGCCATAATATTTCCAATTTAGAAGTGTGGATGTGAAAGCTTGATAGCGAACAAAGCTGACAGAAGGAAAACTCAACTCATTTGAAATGTAGTCTTGAAGTGGATAACTTCTATGGATAACATGGTCTACTGAAAAGAACAAATAAATGTGTCCAAGAAAGAAAGAAAGAAAAAACAAGCCTAAGATCTTTTTAAAGCCAAAATTACAAAATTGTGGCTATTAACTCATGGGGAGATAATAATGCTTGGTAAAGTGGAGGAGAGTAGGAAAAGAAGAAGACAACATTACAAATGGATTGACTCAATCAAAAGCAACACGGTTCTGAGCTTACAAATACAGATCAGGGATGTTAATAAAAGCTTCTCGTGGTGTTTTATTTATTTATTTATTTATTTAGAGAGTCATCATAAGTCAAAGCCATCTTGATGGCACTTAACAACAACAAGATTCAAAGATAGTGTTGATATTCGTAACAGAGTTATGTACAGATTTTCAAGAGCCACTGAACATCTATAGAATCAGATCCATTTTTAAGGATGCATTCATTGAAGTAGACTTCAGAGGGATATTTATAGTTTTGATGAATGATAGAGATATAGTTCCACTGCAATTATGCACAGCTGCAAGCAGAAATGTATAACATCGCCCTATTTTTATGGGCATAATTCAGCCAAATTGAAACGTGACAGCCACTAATTATGCTGCATGACTGTTTCTTTTTTCCCCAGAATCAATTTGGTTTCAGCTAACATATAAAATATGTTAACATATTTTTTAAAATCCACATTATTTTAATTGGTATGAGACATATCAAATGATGCAATGGTATCAATTAAGCATGATCTATTTTTATCTCTTTGAATGACACACAATTTCAATAGTTGTGGTTCTGTAATTATATACAGTATGCATCTTTTCAGAGCATATCATCACAGCAATTGTAAAGTATTCCTTGTGAGAATCTGACCTAGAACTGGTGTTTCTACCAACTGGTAGAATGAACTGATAGAATTAATTCACCCATCAGTTTTTCTCTGAATGCACAACTACTGGATTAAATAAATGAAAATGAGACAAACATAGTGACGGTACATACATCCAGACCCTAATCTTGTTCTGTCTTGAAGTAAGAGAAACCAAGAAATTTATTTGAATTCAAAAGCATCATGCAAGATGAATGAACATGGCTTTCCCCAGTTTGGCACTTTATTGGTGTGTTGAATGGGCCTGAACTCCCATCATCCCCAGTCAGCTCATCCATACTAACTGTGAATAACTGGAGATGTAGTAAAACACATTTAGCTGGAATTAGGTTGGGGAAAGTTGGTCTAGGGTTTTTAATTGTTATAAACTCTGCACCGCAATTCTCAAAGCAATGAATAATCCAGGGATACAAACAATTTATTCAGGATTTATTTTCCTAGAATACTTGAAAGCTTGTGACACTTTTCCTGCCAGTTGTTTTATTTACACATAAGTACAAGCTGAGTATATCTAGGTGCTCATAACATTTAAAAAAACAAAAACTGGTAAATGTCCCAAAGTTAACTGATCCAACATCAAATAATTAGGGAGACAATCTGACATCCCAAAATGCTGTTACAAAGCCAAAACTCATCTATTCCAGCCCATGAATACTTCCAGATGGAGTGTTCCTGGTGCTACAAATCAAAAAGCATTGTGTAGCTCCCCCATATTTTTCTCCTTTAGGGTTTTTTTTTTTGAAGAAGGAAAGCATTAAAGAACAGATGAGAAAATATATGAGGATTATAAATAGAAGAATACTTAAAATTCTATGTAAGTGACTACATGGTAAAAGCTTTGTCTGAAAGAATTCATGAATGCTGAGAATTCTTCCAAAAACTTCATCACAGAAAAGGGGTAAGAACAGAAGAACAAAAGTTATGCCCTTGCTCTAAAATGCCCTTCTATAAGAGTTCATCCATTGGCACATCTTTAAAACAAGCAATGAACTTTATGCATACACACCAATGCATTGCGCTAACAATGGTTTCTGTACGTTAATTATCTCTTCCTTTTTGAGATCCAGACAACATTCTGACATTTATGAGCTTTTTGTGGAGAGGGACTTCATCTTCTTTTCTTTTCTTCTGTCTTTTTTGTTCCTTTTTAAAACAGAGTTTTTAAAAACTAGTATCTTTGATGCATAGTTTAACTAGTATTGTTCACAAAGTGGTTCATTTGTGGGCAGCTGCTGGTGACATGGGATGACATGGGGGGGGTTGTCAAATCTCCCTTCCCTCTTGATTTTTTCTTTTTCTTTTCTTTCTTTTTTCTTTTTTTCTTTTCTTTTTCTTTTGTTTCCAATTGTAACTCCCATGAAGAATCTTCACAGTCTCCTCCTCAAAGCTCCTTGCTTTATTTTTTAAAAATTCTCTGCAGTGTGAATGCTAAGACTGAAGTTCTCTTTTGCTAGCCAGTGCAGTATTCATTAGGCACGTGCTACCACCATTTCAATCTGTCCCTTTCTTTGCCCTTACAATTACTTTGGTAATGTTTTCTCCCATGTCTACTCCTTTAAAAGACAACAACACTTCAATCACCAAACTAAAGGACTGAGGTGAGAGAAAACAGATGAGGAGGGGAGTTCTCTTGAACTTATCTGAAACCTTTAGTCCACTATTTGTAATGTTCTGGAGATCTTGAATCACTCAAGTCCTACCCAAACTACTTGCAGGGGAACTATGGAGTAAAACAAAGTCGCTGATGATAGAAACTATCTTTACTGATTGGAAACAGATAGAAAAAGCATGCAATTAACAGATTAAAAGCCAAGAAACTATAGCCACATCCCTGCAGTCAAATGCAGATATAACTTAATTTGCAGTTGGCCCTAGAATGTGCAGAGAACATCACTTGATCCTGAAGATGACAAGATTTCAAAGACAAGACACTAGTGTTCTGCCTTCTTGGACCAAGACAAAGGGCCTTATCATACTACGCAATTATATTACTGTGATTCCACTTTAACTGCTGTGGTTCAGTCTTATGGAATTCTGAGATTTGCGGATTTTTGAGTGATTTTTAGCGCTCTCAGCTAGACAGCTCCATTGCCTCCCGAAACTGCAAACTCCAGGATACCAGGGGATGGAACCATAGCAGTTAAGGTAGGGCCCAAGGAGATGTTCTAACAGGAGTTATATACTCCAACAGGGCTTCCTTTCTAGAAGCGAATGTGATACACACAGGTTGGAAAGGGATGCTCTCCTATATCTGAGGAAGTAGACTTAAGTCTATAAACGCTCATACTGCCAACTTCTTTCTTTCAGTCTGTCTCAAAGGTGCTACAAGATCTTTCTACATACTCCTCCTCTCCAGTGCTGTAAAAGTGTCAAGAGAGTTGCTATATAGGGATTGTCAAAATGAAAACCTGCTCTTCTCTTCAGGGAGAAGTGTCTTATCAGTATGAAGGCTGGCATGGTCTAAATGCCAGTTGAACAGATGTTTGGGAATGCTACCTGTCTACCTTGCAAGTGGTTGCTTCTCATCAGCTCTAGTCAGAATGGCCAATAGTGAGGAATTGTGATGGAAGCTGCAGTTCAACAACACAGGAATACCTACACATTCACCATCTCTGATTTAAGCCAATTGAAAACCTCATTGCTTTGAAATTGGGAGGAAATTATGCACATTGAATTTCAGATTCATTTGTGTGGTTCTCCATGCTGAAACAATATACTGTTCTATTACAACATTGTTTTCAGATGTTATCTTGAATTAGATGAGTGATTCACTAGTGTAAATGTTGTGAAAGGTGAACCCATAACACACATCTTAATTGTAACCGCACTTACAATTGCCCCAGAAATTGCACCAAAACACCAGAAATTAATGGAAGTGAAGAAGGAGATGAGGTTGGTTCCCAAACTTTGATCCTCTGTGTGTTTTGCACTTATTATTATTTATTAGTTTATTTACTTATATCCCACCTTTCTCCTAACATAGGGACTCAAAGTGGCTAATGGCAAATTAAAAAATAAAACAAAAATTTAAAATAGCACATTAAAATTTATAAATATAAAAATTAAACAAACAATTTTAAAAGTTAAAACAGTTATGAATTAAAATGTAACATGTGAAAAATACAAACCTGAAAATGTAAAACACACAACATTTAAATCCCAGCCCTTAGCAGCTTGAAAAGGCCTGACATCATAAAAATATCTTTATCTGCTACTGAAAGGATAGCTGGGATGGAGCCATCCTGGTGTCTTGGGAGGGAGCTTCAAAGCTTGGGAGCAGCCACTGAGAAGGCCCTCTCTCTTGTTCCCACCAAATGAGCCTAAGCGGGTGATGGGACAGAGAGAACGGCCTCTCCGAATAATCTCAACATCCTAATGGGCGACTTCAGCTATTAAAGACTCCAGCCTGCTTGGCCAACACTCTGGAATTCTAGGACCTAAAGTCCAAAACAATCAGAGGATCAAAGTTTGGGAACCACAAACTTGCTGGTCATTGACTGAATAAAGACTGATTTGATTTTGGAACCACAAAATGCACATTAATGTAAGCATACACTGTAAAGCTAATGCATACAGCTAAAGTCTTAACTTCAATTTCTGTCATTTCCAGACAGGGAACCCTTGCAGAGACATGGCCTGTCAATGTAGACAATATTGAGCTAGATATATGATCTCACTTGAAAAAAGGCAGGTTCCTACATTCTCATTCCAGAACTGGCCCTCCAGTACCTCAGACAGCAGATTTTGATATTTATCAAAGAACTCGTCTTGGATTTGTGGTCCTGATCATCACAATTTATTATTATTGTTTAACCTGGCCAACTCTAGGTATTACAGCTTTGAGTATCTGGGTAAAGTGCATGGGTAGACTTGTTTTGATGCTCCAGCTCAAGCAATAAAATATCTTGGGCTGGCATTTTCCCAAACATTAACCCTTTAGCCACAGCCCCTCTCTGCTACCTGTAGACAGGTACTGTACTACAGCATGAAGAGAGGATGCTAGGTTCCCACTAACATGAAGAAGACATGTGATTCTAACATGACTTTTCTTCCCCAATTTTTTTTGGGGGGGGGGGTAACCATCGTTGCCTGATAAAGAAGCCAGTGGACATAAAATGCCAGTGTGATTAATTTTGTATCTTCTGTTTGGCCTAATAAAGGTATACCACAATGTGTACTGTAAATTTTGGATTTTGTTTTATGGTCAACATGGTTACTCCTGCATTCTTCCCCCCTGTACTGTTTGCCTACTGTAGTTAGTTCACAGTGCTGTTCTCTTCAAAACATTTTATAAATAAAATTTTATTACTACTACTACTACTACTACTACTAATTATTATTATTATTATTATTATTATTATTTTATTTCCTGCAGATTTCTGTAGATTATTTGCTACCACATATCTTTTAAACCATGACTGGAAACAAAAAGGTGGCACACATCTCCTCTATTTAATGACTTGATGGCTAGTTACTAGGGCTTTAGCAACAAGGCAAAAATAGAAGAAGCCCAAAGAATACATACTTGAGTCATTTCTTTTTAGTGACTGGCAGAACGATGTTTAAAGAGCAAGCATTGTGTAGTGGATTAGAGTGCATGTGGATGTTTTAATAAAAATAAATAAAAATATTAAAAATAAAGAGCAAGCATGGTGTAGTGGATTAAGTGTTGGACAAGGATTCTGGGAGAGCAGGGTTTGAATCCTGGGTGACCATGAACAAGTTACTCTCTCTCAGCCTGAGAGGAAATAAGTGGCAAACCTCTTCTGAATAAATCTTGTCAAGAAAATCATATGTTAGAGTTTCCATGAGTAATAATATGAAGGCATAACAACAACAACCGTATAAGAAGAAATTTTAATCAAACGCACAATGAGAATAATAAACTGGGCTCACTCTTTGCACTTTTCATAGTAAACGTATCATGCTGCCACACAATACTAAACAGCTAGCTGAATGACTACAGCAAATAAATGGATGACATCTTTGAGTGCCATAGTATGAATTTGCTGTTGGTATGCCTTAGGGTAAGAATGTTTTCTGAAAATAGCTTCCTCTGAGTATCGCTTGTATGCAAATCCTATTCATGCTGATCTTGGACTTGATGTAACCAGTGGATCTGAAAAGCTGCAGGCTTTAACATATGCATTTACATATGCCAGACATTCTTGTCAAACACCATGTTGTTTGCTTTTCCAGCTGAACAGCAGTGACACACAGACACATACAGCATCCACTACGGAATATTGCCAAGGGCTGTACTTGTCAAACACCTTTTTCCCCAGAACTAGAAGCTCTGAAACCAGCCCTCTAATGATTTCTGAGGTTTTCAGCTATGCTGACTTCTTGTCAGATGAGCAGTCTCTAGCTGACAGTGACTTGGAGCTACAAAACGAATCCTGCATACATGTGACTCTCAGCTACAAAATGAAACATATATATACACACACACGAGATTATGATGGAAGCATCTTTTCATGATAGATAAACATCAAAAATGAACCACAAGGAAAACCATGTTCTCTTAGACCATCAAGGAGACAATGGAACCTGAGGCAAGGAGGAAAGGGCAACAATCACTGTCACAAAATGAAAAAAGAAATCAGCACTAAAGGTCAGGATTATTAGTGTCAAAAAGATTTTAATTTATGGATCAAGGGGAAGACTTTGTGGAGTCTTGTTGCAACAATCAAATGTTCACTGTGCCATTACAATGGAAAAGTCAAACACTGTTATTTACATGTATGTATTTTAATGACAGGACTGTAGAAAGGTTTTCAAAGCAGGCAGCTGTAGTCCTCACTATAGCAGGCAAATTTATTAAGCCAAAGTTAATAGAATTGTTTTAGGGCTTCTCCAGATGAGGAAATTGTGCCAAGATATTGCAGTGTTTGTTCTTGTAGTTCTGTTTTTTTTTTAATTAAAAAAAACACTATCAAAACATTTTTGTTGTCCTGGACTTGGCAGTTCCTGGCACCCACAGCAATCCTCAGATACAGGAGCATCACTAGGAGGATGTAGGGCATGCAGACTACACTGGGTGACAGCTCAGAGGGGTGTTACCTAGTGTACTAGTGGCACTGGGCTGCTTTCTGGGCCTGGTGGATCTTCTGGCCAGGTGGTAAAGAGAGTTGCCTCCCTTTGCCACCCAGCTCTGCCAGACTCAGAAAATACTGCTAATGAGAGGGGAGGGTATTAAAAAATGATCCACACCAGGTGTCAAATTCAGCCTGCCTGCCCCAACATTTAAACATCTGCGGACAGCAAGCCCCATTACCCCTAATGGTCATGCATCATGTGGCCACACCAAAGTGGCCCTGCACATGCACATTACCATTGAAAACCACAGGACTTGAGGTCTCGCTGTTTTTTGCACCTGCAGGTTGTGGGGAGGCCGGAACAGAACCCCCATGGATACTAAGTGGAACACCACTGCTCAGCTGGCTTTCCTTTTTAATTAGGAGGCATATCTGAACAATATATTCCCTGCTAAATTCCTTTCTTTAAAAGCATTTCAAGAGTTATAGTGCTATCAATTAAATGGCACTTTTGCACCTTAACTCTATAACTAAAACCCAAAAAAATCAGAGGATAAAGTTTGCCCTTCAAACTGTAGGACCATCTTGGCAAACCATGCTTCAGTTTTAAAAAGCCTTGCCAGTCCCTAGTGCAGATCTAAGAAATAGCTACAAATAGCCCACAAAAAGAATGGAACAAGTAAACGCAGAAACAATAACTACTGGCAAAAACCAAGGAGCTATATTGTGAAAACTGATGGCAATTTAGACCAGTGTAGTAACTTATAAAATATGCTATGCTGCTGCTGTTGCTTTCCATTGATGGATACATACTGTGCCTGGGATATGTCTCCCTCACTACCTGTAATAATAAAAGATAAATGTTTGTCTCTAGATATATGATTGTCTCAGCCACAGCTCCAGTAATATGACCTGGACATCTGAAATTTGACATGCATACTAAAAGCACCCTAAGGTTGTGTACCTCAAGATTTTAAAAATACATTAATTAAAATACATTAATTGTTAATTAATTCATGTGACCTGATCCCAATCTGAACTGAGTTCTTTCACATTAAAAAAAATGAAGGTATAAGATTAAAACATGTCTCTACCATGACTACCTTTATCCAAAAGACATAAGCCTCAAAAGGGTAAGATTTTTCTCCACTATTCCCCCCTTTCTCTTGGGGTCACATTTGCATCTAGATAGTCATTTTGGCCCACTGGAGTATTGAAGTTTAAATCTATGAACCTTGTAATAAAATTCAACAGTGAGATTTGTGTTGTACTCCAGGCGGATCAAAAAATAGGGATTCAACTACCGGTAGATGGGATTATACTTCCATGAAGATGTAGATTCCTTTGGGTGTACTCCTGGACTCAGTTGTGAACATGAATGGCCATGTTTCTAAAGTGAACTAGAGGCAGGATATAAATGAATTAAATAACAATAATTAATAATATTGTAATCTGAAAAACTTATATTTTCATTTTTTGGCTCCAGTACATAGCTAGTAGAGATCCAGCATGGTGTAGAGGTTTGAACATTGGACTACAACTCTGAAGAACAGGGTTTGAATCCTCTATGGAAGCCCACTTTCTCAGTCTCAGAGGAAGGCAGACCTCCTTTGAATAAATCTTGCCATGAAAGCCCCATGATAGCTTGGGGTTGTCATAAGTCAGAAATGACATGAAGGCACACAACAACAACATAGCTAGTAGGCTATATTTGCTTTGGTGGGTTATGAGTTGTACAAGTCTACCATAACTTGGACAAATTTGTTTATCACATCCTTACAAAGAAAAATTTGAATCTATGTGGTAAAGCACTCAAGACGGATCTCTTCCGGCAGGCCTTTCCAACCTATCTACCCTCCCGAGATATTGAGATATCTGCCCCCATATCCGCCTATCCTTCCCTGCTTGTTTCTTGTCTTTGTGTAATGTCTTTAATGTTTTTAATGTTTTTATATTATTATCGTTTAATTCTATTTTAGTATTGGGAATGGGGGGCGGGGGAAGTTTAAGGTTTGATTTTATTGTAACTTCAGTCTGTTTTATTGTTGTAACCTGCCCGGATTCTTCGTGATTGGGTGGGCTAGAAATAAATCTATTATTATTATTATTATTATTATTATTATTATTATTATTATTACTATCCAAAATACACAAAAGCCTATACAGTGGTCCCTCCACATTCGCTGGGGTCATGGGACACAGAACCCCCGTGAAAGTGAAAAAACCACAAATAAAAAACAGTATTTTTTTTCCCCTGAGAGAATATCTCTCTAGGAATCTCTAGGTCTTCCAGTGCAACTCTGTGGTCAACATCTGCTGGAGGACCTAGATATCCCTAGAGAGAACATAGTAATAAAATCTGTGAATAGTCAAAATTGACAAAAGTCAAATCCGCAACTGTAGAGGGACGACTGTATATTTCAGTAAAACATTATGATACTCTAATAAAAGCTTTTATTGTAGTAAAGGCAATGCACAATAAGTTTAAACTGGGCCTACAGCTCTCAGCAAGTTACTATGTGAGGCATGGCTTTAAGGAGATTATAACAGGATTAAGATTCTTAGCTTTAAATAGAATCAAATCTTTAATAAAGAATGTATATCTGTGTCAAGATTACTGAGCCTGGCAACCTGAAGGTGATGAACAAGAGACAAAATTCTTCATGATGTTAGGGTAATCCATAGAGTGGGCAGGAGTGATGTTACATTTTGTAGCCACCATTTTTTTTAAAAAAATTATTGTACAGTATATATAAAAAAATTAATGATTATACCTATATCTGTATATATAATTGTTATACATCTTAATATATATAAGATCTTGAAAAAATAGATAAATAGCTTCAAACATATCTTCAGTTTCCAAATAAAATACATGTCATCCATCCTTTCCAAGATCAGTTTTCCTGATTGTTGATTTCTTCTCTAATCTAGTTGAATTTCCTCTGAAGCTTAATTTATTTCTATATCATTTCTTGTAGTTCACTATTTGTTATTTTCTGTATATCTCGTTTTTCCAATATTGTTTTTCCTATTTTGTTCTTTATAATTTTGTCAAAAAAGTCTTTCAATTGATGTTTTGTTGAGCTTGTAGCCACCATTTTGAGTGGCAGGTGTATTATATAGACAAGGCATAAATCACAGGCTTTGACTCCTATTGAAACTATGCCAATAGTTTGCTCCAGATCCCATCCTCTACTTGTGGCAATGCGAGCTGGTGCTTATGAGAACTGCAGCTAAAAAGCTCCTTGAAGATGACAGGTTAAGGAAGTTGAATGGCATCCTTTGACTGTTAAATTTTCCCCATGTTCTTTGGCACCTTTGGATATTCCATGTTCCATTAAAATTTAGACTGCAAGTTCTTTGAGAGATGTTTTCCACCCTTCCTGATATCCATACAGATTGTACTTTACAAAATGCATTTATGTTGCCATTAAATTACAGGTATTTATTGAACATCTGAGGATTTTAATAATATTTTTATTAACTTTGCTCTGGACATTTTCCCAGATTTTCTGTTCAGGATGTGTTTCTCCCTTATTTTGAAAGAATATGATAGCATTTGGAGAAATGTTTGAATCAATTTGCCAAATTATTACATAAGATAATAAAAAATAAAATATAATAAAGCTGTTCCCATTGTATGCATACTCATGCTTTACAATACACTGCAATTTAGGTCCCACAGATACTTAGCTTTTAGTTAAAATGAAGCACTGAAGAAAATGAGCAAATTCAATAGGCTTGCTGCTGAACGTAAAGAAAACAAAAATAATGACCATAGGGGACCTACATAAATTCAAATTAGGCAATGATGAAATTGAAATAGGTAAAGATTTCTTGTACCATGGATCTAACATCATTCAGAGCTTAGACTGCAGTCAAGAAATAAGAAGGCTAGGAATAGGAATGAAAGAGCTGGGGAAGACCCTAAAGTGTAAAGATATTCAACTAAGCACTAAAGTTAGAATTGTCCAAGCCATTGCATTCCCCATCACTATCTATTGATGTGAGAGCTGAACTATGAAGAAGGCGGATAGAAAGAAAATCAGCTCATTTGAGATGTGATGCTGGAGTAGAGAGCTGAGGATACCGTAGAAGCCAAAAAAGACAAACAAATGGGTCATTGAACTGATCAAGTGTGAAATACCCCAAAGCCAAGATGATCAAATTGAGGCTGTTGTACTTTGGCCACATCATGAAAAGTTATGAGTCATTAGAAGAGATAATAATGCTGGGAGAGGTAGAGAATAGAAGGAAGAGAGGAAGACATGCTCCAGATGGCTAGATTCAGTTAGGGAAGTCATGGCCATGAGTCTGCAAAACGTAAGCAGAGCAGTGGGAGGCAGGGAGCTTTAGAGATGTCTCATCCACAGGGTAGATATCAGTCAAGGGTGACTCGAGAGCAGTTAACTACAGCTAAATTAAATACTTGTAAACTATGGTAATCCTAGTGTATAGAGAACTGATTAGATTGTACCTGCCTGCCACATAACTATTAAAGGGGGACAGTTTGTCCAAAATATGAGAAGCCTAACTCAGCACCACAAGCTTGGTTAAATACACAGGGTTTTGAAAAACCAAGTAATTGTAGCCCCCTACCTTGATGGATTAATCTGTCAGTTTTACTTTATATTGCATATTTAAATGAATATTTAATATTTATTTCAATATTAAGTATTTTCTGTCAAATTTATGGTAACCCTTGCAAATTTTGAAAACTGTGTAGTAAAAAGCAAAGAAGTTATTATTTTAATATTATTGTTGTTATTATCTTTATGTATATCCTGCTTTTTCCTTATGATTGGGACTCAAGGCATCTTACAAATTAAAGTACACTTGTCCCTCCATATTCGCTAGGTTTAGGGGCACAAGACCCCTGTGAATGTGGAAAAACCGCAAATAACAAAAACACTATGTTTTTATCTGAGAGGACACCTCTCTAGAAATCTCTAGGTCCTCCAGTGCAACGTTTAGTTAAAGTAGACAATAGAGTTGCGCTGGAGGACCTTGATATTCCTAGAGAGAACATATCAATCAAATCTGTGAATAATCAAATCCGCAAACATCAAAGCTGCAAATATGGAGGGATGGGTGTAATTACTTGTAACCCGCCCCAATTGCTTGCTTAGAGGGGCGGGCTAGAAATAATAATAATTATTATTATTATTATTACAATATAATTTTTAAAATGAAAAAATATGCACTAACACAGAATTAAACTAGTAACAATATATATTTAAAACATACAGCTAAAAAATTAAAAAGCAGTTGAAACAGTATAATTTAAAACTACAGTGAGTCTTTGGTATCTGCTGGGGTTTGGTTCCAGGACCAAAGAGTGAAATAGTAAAATAGTGTCTCTTATATAAAATGGCAAAATCAAGGTTTGTTTTTAGGGATTTATATATTTTTTCAATATTTTCAAGCCGTAGATGCTTGAATCTGTGGATAAAGAATCCATGCATATGGAGGGCTGACTGTATATAGCATCCTTTTACAGTTAGTTTCTTAAAAGCTATCAGTTCTGAAATCCTGTTTGAATAAAATGTCTTCACTTGCTGATGGAAGGAGTGGGCCATTCTAGCTTCCTGAGGGAAATACTTCCTGAAGGATGTAGAAGATGTTCTTTTGTAGATCTCAGGGTCTGGGCAGACTCATCAGGTCTATCATTGTGGTTCCCAAACTCTGGTCTTCATTTCCCAGAATTCCAGACCGCTGGCTAAGCTGGCTGGGTCTTCTGGGAACTGAAGTCCAAAACACCTGGGTGACCAAAGCTGGATAATCATTGGTGTGGGATCCATGGCTGTATACAGACTGAGGCTATTGAACATGGATTTTTAATGGAGGTTTCTAGTTTCTCCTTTGGCAAATTCCAATCATTCCTTCATTTCAGAGTTCTGAAATGTGCTGCAAAATTGTTTCTATCTTTGATGAAGTTGGATCAAAAGTGCTATTCTGTGTGTATGTGCCTTCAAGTCACCTGTCAACTTATGTCACCGCCATTAATTTCATAGGGTTTTCTTAAGCAAGAAATACTCAGAGGTGGTTTTGCCAGTTTGTTCCTCTAAAATACAGCCAACAGCACCTGGTATTTCTTGGCAGTCTCCCATCCAAGTACTAATCAGAGCTGGCCCTCCTTAGCTTCCAAGATCAGATGGGATCTGGTGCCTAGAGTATTAGCAATTAAGAAAGAGAAATGTATTTTGTTAGAAATTAAAGCAATACCTTCAGAAGTTACTTAAGTAATTGTAACAAAACTAGGAAAAATTACTTCTCTATACAATAACATTCCCTGAACTAAGAAGCTCTGCATGGAAATAAAAGAAATTTGGCATACCAAATCAAACCATTGCCCACGTAGCCTTAAAATGAGTGTGCGTTTCTGTCCATAGTTCTATCCAGAAATGGTTTCTATTATACTTAAAATCAGTGCCAGGGGTTTAACCTGGGATCTTCTGCATTCAAAGCAGGATTCCTGCCACTGGGCTACAGCTTCCTAAATGCCGGCAATTTGGCAGTGCTTTTTATATAAGAACCTTTCCTATACTATGTCAGCTGAACCACATATGTGTTCATATGGCCACGTTCCCACTTACCGGATAATCAGTTTCCTGAACCAATTCCTGAAACCAGTTCTGAAAAAAATGTGGTTCCCACTAGGTTTGCACTGGTTTCAGAAATTGGTTCAGGAAATGGCAAATGGCAGGGGACAGCTTGTTGGCCCGTCCTGTCACTGGCCTCCCCTGGCCCAAAAATCCCCGGCCCAGCCACCTTACAGGCTTCTTTGGCTGATGACCAGCTTCCCTACGCCATTTTTTAAATTTCCCGCAGCCGGGGAAGCCAGAAGGAGGTCACAGAGAAGCTGAGGGGAAACCCAGGAGGGAGGTCACAAGGCTTCCAGCTACTCTGCGACCTCCCCGACTGCAGGAAATTAAAAAAATTAAAAGCCCTGGGAAGCCGGTGAGCTGCCAAAGAAGCTTTTAAGGAGGCTGGGTCAGGGATTTTGGGGCCAGGAGAGGCCGGATAATGCCAGCTGCCCCCCCCCTCCAGGCCAGGTTGCCAGTGGGAAACAGAGCAGGTTCGATTCCTATTCGAATCCGCCTGATTTCCACAGGCTGAATTGAGTTATTTGTAAATAAATCGATTCAGCCCAAAAAACACTCCATTTCACCAGCGTCTTTTTGACGCAGGTTAAATGGGCAAAAATGGGCAAAAAGCATGCCCCCCCCTTTCTGAATCGATTTCTAAAATTGGATTCAGTGGGAACCATGCCCATTTAACGTGGATCATGATCTGGATTTAAACGGAGTGGGAACAGGACCTTTGTGCCTTCAAGTCACCTTATGGCAACCTCATGAGTGGATTTTCCTATACATGAAATACTCAGAGGTGGTTTTCCCAATAGCCCAGTGTTATTCACATTGACTGGCACCAGCTCTCCAGGGTTTCTGGAAGGTCCGTCCCCAAGATTGAACCTGGAATTTTTATTGGAAAAAGCAAATACTTTGCCACTAAGTTATAGCTTTGTAAAAGTTTGAGAGTAAAATAATTAGGTTACTGATAGAGTAATGTATATTTTTGAAATAAATAAATAAATAAATAAAGTGGTGCCAATTGCATGTATGTTTTTTCCTCCCTTTTCTTTTGGTTAATGGCAAAATGTCTGGATGACTAATATAATAATTAATAATAACAACAACAGCAACAACAACAATAAACATTAGCTGCTTTTATTTTACTTTCATGTTTCTAACAGCTTTGTTGCAGCATATAGGGTATGTGTGAGTATGTGTTTGTGTGTATTTACATTTACATTACAGGAATATTTACCCGTCTTCAGCATCTTTCATTTATGTTGAACTCTAAGCAGGACAGCAGTGAGTCATCTAAGTGTTCTCTAGGCATCAAATTAAATAAAAGAAAGGAATAGAGTTCTACTACAAGGGGTTGAGGAAGACAGAACTAATAAAAGCACCATGACCTTGATCATTCTAAGGGTCAGAAAATACAAGGCATTTATGCTAATCCTGCTGAGGAAGGTGCAGATGTACTCTTTATAAAAGAAAAAGGGAAAAGTACATTAGTCTCAGCTAAGGTTTTAGCAGGCATATTCAACTTAATTGCCAGAAATTATTTCAGAACATTTTAGCATGTTTGAAATGTGCCTTCAGATTCAATAAAAACTTATTGGAATGGCTCTGTAATGAATGGTTGTTGTTATGTAAGTTAACATTGCAAAGCAGTTTTAAAATTTCCTCTTGTAATTTTAGGTCTAGTTCTTCAGAGGTCCTCAGAGGTCCATCCCCCACTGATGCATTTATGAACTAAAGCTGAATATATATAACGTTTTTTTTCATTACATATATGTGGGTGAGTAATGGGTTTTTAATACCCATGGTAGGAAGTCCTGAAAAGGAATGTGCATGAACATTATTTTGAGGAAATATATTGCATTACAAGTGGAACACAACACATCATATTGCTTTTCAAATTAAAATGCAGCAGTTTGCTCAGCTATACCTATATAAACAAGGTCATATTCAGAAATAATTAAAAAAAACCTCAGTGGTGATGTTTGTGTCATTGTTTCTCTGAAGACCTGGTGGAAAAATTGGCTGAAGTTGAAAACACCACATTGTTTGTTTGCAGGGAGGGGGCTAAGTGCCAGGCTGCAAAAAAGGGGTTTGATCCAAATCTTGAAACTAGGGTCTTATCGCACGATAAGCTGTTGCACACTTGCTCTGGCTTTGTTTTTTGTTAGATGTTTCCTTATCACACAGTGTCGTGACACATTGTTGCATTGCATTACCATCATTATTGGATTGCTGTTTTTTCATTGATGGGGGGGGGCATTAATGGTTCCAATATCCAGTAACTGCCTTGAATCCCATTTTGGGATAAAGATGGAATATAAATCCAACAAACAAACAAACAAACACTTCTGTTCGACTATTGTTCCTGGTGTGATGGTTTCATTCCACTGCAGTTCTGATATTCCAACAGACTTGTGGTGTGGGTGGCTGTGCTTCTCCTCTTCACCCTGTACTTCTCCCTATCCTCAAGCAGGGTGAAGTTACTCTGTTGGGAGAAAACATAATAGCCTTCCTGAATCTGGTTAGGAAGTAAGAGGAACAGACACAAGCTTTTGCCAAGGCATTCCAAACCCGTTCACTGAGGTTCTCAATCCAACCAAGAGCTCAGAGTGGTAAAGATACACACTTTTATTTTGAAAATGCTGAGCATTTATAGAACTTTTTAGCTTAAGCAACCATTTGTAAAGTAAAACAGCAGGCATGAAACCAACATCTTCCCCTTCTCTCTCATTGCACATCACCCTTCTGAGAACAGGGTCTGCTTGACTGTTACAGGATGTAGCACTGGCTTGTTTTGTTCTAATCTCAGGGCCAGGAAATCTGTCACCACTTTTTGTTTAGCCGACTGTGAGTACAAACTTTTGCAGTTACAGCAGGATTTGAAACATCAGCAATTTAGCAATGACTAACAAATGTAATAGCAAACAGTTCTGGTGTCCCTAAGGAAACTAACTGCAAACGAAGCATGCTTAAAATGTAGGATAAAATGTCCTAAAGACATGTTTTGTTATAATAACTCCACTTCTGCTCTCTGGACAAAGAGGACATCATGAACACAGGAACTATGTTAATTTTACTACATTCCTTGGTATTTTAATGTAAACTTGTTTTGCTGTAATTGCACAATTGCACTTTCATGGTGGGTTGCCAGCATGCTGCATTCATGCAATTACAGCAGAACCAAAACAAAAGGTGGAATGGAGTAAAAGCAACCAATGTGAGCCAATGGGTAGGGGTGTACTATGCAACCATGTGAACGAGATGGGCAGATTATGAGCCATGTTGAATATGTGTGTAATTTTAATTGGAATAGTGAAATTACAGCAGTGTGAAGCGTTGAAACTGCATAACTGTGCAAGTTTGACGCCCCCACCCCAAAAGCACATATGCACTGTACAGGGCAGACACAGGGAAGATGGCAGGGTCTGTAAGGTAGTGGAAAAGACTGATTGTGGGAACGTGCATTAACAAAGCAGCTACATGGCACCATTGCATAGAAGGTGTGGTAGGGATTGTTTCCTCACTGGTATGTTTGTGCTTGCTTAATCAATGTGAACAGGCTGGTGTGATAAAGCCATAAAACTGTTTTAAATCAGACAATGGGGCTTTCTAGATTGGCAGGAAAGAGCGACATGAAGTTGCCTTTTCCTTAATAGTTAGCAGCTGCACTACAAGTCCCAGGTATGTAATAAAAAGGTATAGGGCAGTTACACTGAGAAGGTGTGGGGACGACTTATCTGAAGTCTTTTCTGTTGCTCAGCAACTACATTGGAAGCTGTCAGGATGCTAGAAACACAGGCGGAGCAGCTGCACAGGTGGCAATGAATGGGGCTTTTGGCCACACTGAACCTTTAATATTTTTGTTGTTGTTGTTGCCAGCTGCGAACTGCACAGTTGCACCGGTACATCATACAGGCAATTGTATTGCCAACTGTGAATTGCGCAGTTGTGCAGGTACATCACACATGAACTGTGCAGTTATGAAGATCTGTCAAATTACCATTGTGGTTTCGCTTCCCTTTTTAAAGTGTGCAGTTGCATCGGTGCACCATGAATGAACCCCTTTATTTTATAATAATAATAATAATAATTATTATTATTATTATTATTTATACCCCACCCCTTTGAGATCAATCGAGATGGCTTACACATTAAAATACTATTACATCAATAAAACAAACTGCATCCCTCCCCCCCTTAAAAAGATATTAAATACGTTACAATTTAAGTTTATGAATAAACTTCTTTATTTTATGAATGAATTGACATTTTATGCGCAGTTGCATAACAGTTACAGCATCCCAGAATCCCTATTGCACATGTCTAGGGTTCGGATTAGGGCTGGAGCTAGGGTTTGGGAGCTTTAAAAAACTGCACAGTTCCACTGCAGCATTTAGACACAGCTGCACAGTTACACCCTTTTTAAAAAGAAGCTGGGAAAAGCAGGTCCTTTTTAAAGCTGCTTTTTCCCCACTAAAATGCAAAAGAAGTGCATTCATGCCAAACTTTCAGTGTGGGTCATCTAAAAGCTACACTTTCATGCAGGCATGAACACACCCCTTTTTGCCAGTCTAGATCAGCCCATTCTTTCTACAGTTTTACATCGCTGAAATTGAGATTATCATCTGACCAAGGTTTTATTTGCCAGCCTCCATATGGAGGCCTCTCAGTGTTACCAGTGACTCTCTTTCACTGAAAGTTATAAATGGAATTGCAACTGCCTGTTCATATGTCACAAGTCTAACAGTTTTGAGGTAGTTCCTATTCCAATTTGCTCTCTCTACTCTGTGGGCATGACATAAAGGTCACGCTGTCTCTCTTTCACTTTTCCCATCCCCACTTACAGTAACAGATTCAGTTTCCCAGTACCTTAAAGTGGATGCTTCTCATCACCTTATTTTGTGTGCATGTGTGTTTTACAATTTTTGAAGCACTGCAATTGCAAACTAGAGGGGTTGTTGTTGTTTTTAAATAGTGCCTGTGGCACAGGGCTACAATAATTTACATGAACTACAAGAATTCACATTTTCACATTTCAGGTGAAAATGATCCATGGTTCCAAATTTTATCTGAAAAAATAACCAGGGATCAGGCATACCTCACAACTGCTTCTAATCAGTTTCAAATTCAGTCCAATCAGTTTCACAGCCTAGGCATGCCAGCATGATTTTTACTCCTCATTAATTGCACAGTTCCCCCATAACACAATTGCTTTAAAAAAAAAAAAAAAAAAAGAAGAAGAAGAAGAAGAAGAAGAAGAAGAAGAAGAAGAAGAAGAAGATAGTAGTTGTATTGCAGACTGACAGGACTGCAGCTGAAATTTAGAAAGGTTTACTCAGAAGCTGGCATCACAGAAGAGGACTGCAGGATTACACCCAGAATTTACTGGATGTAAGCTTGATGTTTCCAATGTAACCTCCTAATTAAATAGATAATTGAAGTGTCTGTGCTGAAGAAGGCTCATTCCAGGAAGTAGTTAAATAAGGTTCAGGAAAGAGGATTTGTGATGCACTGTATGAAATGGCTCTGATACTAGAAATGCACATCAAATGATAAAAAAGGAGAAATATGCCCAATCAAAGCTGGGGGAAGGGGACTTCTCTGCTCAGATTTCCAGAATCTACCAGGGGGGTTACAGTCCCAAAAAAGTAAATTTTCCAGTTGTTGTCCCTTACTACTTACCCACCTTCTTGTTAGAGACTGTTTCTCCCGGTGTTTTTCAACTTCACATTTTCCCATTGGCAAAGAGAGGTTACAGCTGTTGTGTTTTTTCTTTCTGGAATGAAAGAGAAAGACAGGAAAAGTGGTAAAAGAACTTACAGTTGGTGAATGACACCAAGATGTTTCTTGCTGTAGGGCTTCTAGCATTAACAGTCAAAAAACATTGTGAAGTTATTCTCTTTTCCTCCTTATAGCCCCCCCTCTCCCGTAATAAAAAAGGAGAAGAATTCAGCAGGAAGACACAGAAGATCTATAAATGGAAGATGACTCCATTTGTGCACCTCCCACAAAATTCAATGAATGAAGTCGGTATTTACATAATAAAAGGCTCATCTGGATACAGTAGTTGGCTGGATGCTACATACAACTGCATAAAAGAGGCATAGAGCTGGTCTTTTACGTGTGTATTTCATATGAATTCTTGTGGATTTTCACACCTTAAAATCAACTGCCATTGTCTAAGGACATTACTGCATGCAGCTTTTAAACTGTGATTTTACCAGGAAAGAAGCCTCTTTGGCGATACTCATTGCACCACGACACCTCCAATGTGTAGCTGACCTGTTCCAGACTCGACCCTTTTCATCCATAGGGAAATCCGTGAATTGCACAAGTCCCCAGGTGCAAAATGTCACCTCTGAAGCAGTTGCGCGATTGCCAGTCACGTGGTGTCAGTGTCCCCTCCTCCCCTTGTCTCTCGCCTCACTGTTTGAAAGTTAAAAATAAGTTACCTTATTTTTTTTTCTACCGGTATTTATTTTCTTTCTTTCTTTTAAACCTTTAAACACTTAACTGCAACAGAGCTCCAGAATTGCACATAAAAAAGGGGAAACATTTAAAAAAAAACCTAAAGGCATGTGGGGTAGGACGTAAAGCAGGGAGGTGCTGGTTAAAATCATGATAGGGTGGCTTTTGTATGGTTTTTTTATTTTAGTCATGTTTTTTAACTTTTGGTTTTTTTAATAGTCATTATATGCTGTTTGAAATTGATTATTTTAATTGTTTAAAATGTTTTCAAATGTTTTAAAGTTTTTATCTTGTCAGACACTTTGGGCCCATTTCCAAGAGAAAGGTGGCATGAAAATTTAAATAAATAAGGGAGAGGTCAGGAAGAGAGTGTGATGAGAGTGGACAGTTCCCATGTCTTTGAGGCAGTGAATCCATTATCCTTCCCATCTTTCAGATGGCTTGATTCTGGCTTGAGCTGTGAGTTATATTTGTCTAGAGTGAAGAGAAGGCTGTAAGGCATGGCAGAGAAAGGATGCTGCATGAGAGAGAAGAGTGGCATCAAGAGAATTTCTATCATGGATCTGTACAAATAATGAATGTGTTTGGGTCAGTCAGCAGCAGGTTCTGACCTGATTTTCCCATTTGCTTTGTCCCCCTCCTTTTGACATCTGGATTCTTCCACTATATGCCTGGTCCATGCTGCGGTAAATCCATTTTGTGGTGTTTGAGAAAAGGTCAGATGTCATGTGGCCTAAATTGTGAGGGATGAGATTGTTTACACCTTTATGTCTGTTAGTCTTAAACTGCACACATGCAAGAATGAGCAAGCGTAGCTGTATCAGATATTTGGCTGTTCTGTTTGAAGCGACTTGCCAAACTACCAGAGCCAGAAATGTGTTTTTAAATTAAGTATGGGGACTAAAAAACAGCAGAAATGATTGTTGCTGCCAGCCTTTTTACTGAAAGTAGCTCTGTTAATGCTTGTGCCTATCTGTCTGTGTATACATGTGTGTTTGTGGAACTTCACATATATTTCCATATGTATCTTTACATATTCATTTCCATACACAGTTATATAGATAATTGGATTACTGGATGAATAAGTTGTGCATCATGATATTTTAAATGTTAGGTGTATAAAATATCATGCAGAATCCATTTCTCACCCTTCAGCCAGGGCTGGCCCTACCTGGCATAGTGGTTAAATGCCACTCACTCACAAACCACAAGGTTCAGTACCAACCAAGTTCAGTACCAACCAAGGGCTCAGGGCCAACTCAGCCAGGCATCCTTCTGAGATCGCTAAAATGAGTACCCAGTGTGATGGGGGCAATTGGCTTACACATTGTAAACCTCTTAAGGAGTGCTTAAGTGCACTGATAAGTGGTATAGAAATCTACTTGCTATTGCTACCATGAGACACACTGAGGTGGCTGACTCAGGTGGGAGGTACTGGGAGCAGGGAAGATCATGAAAGACAGAGCTCTATATGCCAGCTGGGATAATGAATAAATCAGTGAACCCATCTTGGTTCTTGGTCAGCTTTAAAGAATCTATCCAAAATTCTGAACCTATTTGGAGGATAGGGTTCAGTACCTAGGATAGCACCCTTAAAATTCAGGAAATTCCCTAGAGTAGACTTACCACTCAGTGGCACTGCTGCTAGCTCCACCTGGCACACAGAGCTCTGCCTTTCATCACCTTGCCTCTACTTCCTCTCCCCTGTATCTACTACCTGAGACAGCCGCCGCAGTATGCCTCATGATAAGGCCAGCTCTGAGAGCCAGCATGGTATCATGGCTTGAGCATTGCACTGACTCTGGAGATCAGAGTTTGATTCCCCCACTCAGCCATGGAAACCCATTGGGTGACCTTGGGTGAGTGACACACTTTCAACCCCAGAAGCCCTCATAATAGGTTCACTTTAAGGTCACCATAAGTCAGAAATGTCTTGAAGGTGCACAGCAAAAGCCGGGCCTAGCTGAATGGTGAGAAATGGATTCTGAGTGATGATTTATATGATTAACATTTGAAAAAGGACTGTGTCCCTAATGATCATGAGGCATACACTATTAATCTGACAATCCAGTCATGTATGAAATTGTGTATATAAAGGAATATTTAAAGATGGAAATATATGTGAAGTTCCAATAATACACATGCATACACATACACATGTCCACACAGACACACAAAATTAACAAAGCAGTCCTCAATGCCTATGGCGTTCCCTGCACCCTCTTGGCTTGCTTGCTGTTCTCTGGTGTAATGGAAGAAACTGTTCCATTGTCAAGTCGAAGGCTTTCACGGCCGGATCCATAGTTTTTTGTGGGTTTTTCGGGCTATGTGGCTGTGTTCTAGAAAGAGTTTATTTCTGATGTTTTGCCAGCATCTGTGGCTGGCCTCTTCTCTTTCTCTGAAGATGCCAGCCACAGATGCTGGCCAAACATCAGGAATAAACACTTCCAGAACATAGCCACATAGCCCAACCCCCCCCCCCCCCCCAAAAGTATGTTTCATTGTCTGGTTTGATGATTTTGCATGCAGCATTGGGTGGCAGTGGCAGGGAATCTTTATCCCAGCCAGCAAAATGGTTTAAGCCCACCTTCGGGGTCAGTCATAATCTTCCCATAAAAAGTGGGTTTTGAGGAGGAATTAAAAGGGAGAGAAAGTTCACTTTGGTATTATGGAATAGATTCCCTATAATTAAAAAAGGGCAATATCATTGGAAGAAGCTCCTGTAGACCTATTCCAGTCAGCGTATGATTATTGTATTTGCAGAACAGGATTGATGAGTCCAGAGATTAATTTTCTAGTTAATGATGCTACTGAATTGCTTGCTCTTGGGTTAACATGTCAGTGTTCATTAAATAGAATCAGAGAATGTGATAGCCCTGCATCATTTGCCTCTTTTAAATTGGTTTTTCTACCTGATAATACTTTTTGCTTTATCCTTCCTGAGGAGATCTTGCCATACAAGTAATATTCCACAGTGTTTTTTATTTCATGTTAGAGAGCCATCATAGCGTAATGGGTTGAATGCTGGGCTAGGATTCCAGTACACCAGGGTTCAAATTCTGCTCAGCCATGGAAACCCATTGGGTGACCTCATAGAATCATAGAGTTGGAAGAGACCACAAGGGCCATCCAGTCCAACCCCCCTGCCATGCAGGAACTCCAAATCAAAGCATCCCTGACAGATGGCCATCCAGCCTCTGCTTAAAGACCTCCAAGGATGGAGACTCCACTACACTCCAAGGGAGTGTGTTCCACTGTCGAACAGCCCTTACTGTCAGAAAATTCCTCCTAATGTTGAGGTGGAATCTCTTTTCCTGCAGTTTGCATCCATTGTTCCGCGTTCTAGTCTCTGCAGCAGCAGAAAACAAGCTTGCTCCCTCCTCAATATGACATCCCTTCAAATATTTAAACAGGGCTATCATATCACCTCTTAACCTTCTCTTCTCGAGGCTAAACATCCCCAGTTCCCTAAGGCGTTCCTCATAGGGCATGGTTTCCAGACCCTTCACTATCTTAGTTGCCCACTCTTCCTCCGGATTAGAGCAAGGCAATACTTTGAATAAATGTTGCTGAGCAAACTCTATGATAAGGTTGCCATAAGTCAGAATTTACTTGAAGACACATAACAACAACATGTCATGTTTCTGAAGGAAGGCTTCAGTGAAATCTATTGGATATTTTCTCATTTTATTTGGAGTTCCACACGTTCCTGTCAGTACCATTTTGAGTTTTGTTCCTTTACCCTTATTTTCCTCACTGCATATTTTTTAGAAACATGGTGCTTCTGTTTATCTAAAAAAGATCAATCTATTCTGAAAGGGTGTATGTCAGAAAATTTAGTCGGATTAGGATAATCCAATATGATAAATAAAAAGTGAGAAGAGATGCAGAAATGGCTTGAATTTTATAATATACTTCTAGTGATACAAAGGTTGTTTAATTAAAATTAAAATTAGGTAAACATTGACCAACAGATGATGTGGCTTGTTGGACTATTTTTTAATAGGATTTAGGAGTAGCATATAATCCTTGTTACTGATGCTGCATTAATTTTATAACATGATGAATAAAGCAAATTGTTGTTTTTTAAAAAAATTAATACTGGTGGATCTGTCCAGTATCCACATCCTTCAGTTCATTTATAAGACCAGTTATTCTGAAGTATCCATGTCATAAACGTGTTTTTAACTAGTAAAAAACTTTGATTAGATTTATTCTAGCTCTGCTGTGCATACTGAATAGTGGTGGTGGGATAGAGTTGCTGTTTTATTGCAAGGGGTGGAAGGGTGTGTTTGTGTATTTTTCATATAAGCAGGATTCAGGTGACACTTTAGTGTTGTCTTAAGGCTGTATAAAGCTGTATATCCAACAAGGACCCTTTTTAAATGAAATAAACATGTCTGTAATGGAGAAACAATGTATGGTGGGCAAGGGTATCTTAACTGCTTTTTCAACTTACAAACAAGTGGCAATGCTGTGGTTCACACTGAGTGTTGTGAACATAAGCTGTTCAATAACTGCTTATGATACCTAAACAATAACCAGCTTGTGTCATAATATTAGGCATACAAGCATGAGCAAGAGTCATATCTACCAAGTGTTAAAAACCTTGCAGTTTTAATTTGGGGGAAATGTGATTTAGTCCTACTTTGAGAGAGGAAACAGATTCCTATGCAAATAAATGTATCACAATCCTGTGCTTATTGCACAATGTTTACTGAACTGCCAGTCTTAATCAGAAGTATGTGTGTGTCCCAGATTTATTTCTAGTTCATCCAGGCAAATCTAATACTGAAATGTCTTGAAAGAAAAATAATCCCTGCATCTATTCGGTACATAGGTTGCAGTCCTATCCACTAGTGTTCATAATTTGTCATATACAGGAGGCATTCTGCATGTGAATGAGTTACAGCCATAGCACAAGATCTGGCAAAGACATAGCTAATCACATCCTATTTCCCATAGTACATAATTAATCTGTCTCAGGAGCTTTTCTTCCTACTAAGACGAATGATATGTGATTGTGGATGGGCTGCTACCTTTTCCAGAACTTTATGACTGTAGTGAACTAAAATTCAAACTAGCCTATTCATCAGCCCTGGATTTTTATTATATTTCATTTTAATGGTTATGGAATATAAAGATGATTGTGTTTTGAAAGTTTCATAACATGCAGAAGAGTGGACTAGATCTGATGACAGAAAATGAGAGGCACACAGCTCCTGCAGATATATAGGAGAAATACATAAAGTAAGGGGCAAAACAGACAGTCCTGAAGGAATGGCTTCTGGCTACCCCTTTGATCATCGAATTGGGGCCACAGCAACCATATGCCGCAGCCTCGATCTGGCATTTTCCTGGCTCAAAAAGAAGTGGTGGAAATCCTCTCCTTTTTGAGCTGGGAAAAAGCTGGCTTTGCTGTGGCAGCGGCAACTTTTCAGTGTTTCTTTAGTGCAGTGTGTGTAAACGCTGCACCGCAGAAATGCCATGAAGCTGCTGCACGTGCGGTCAACCATGCGGCTTCCCGGCAGCTGGGGGCATGTGCTGTCTGAACACCATGCCCCCATGCCAATGGGAAGCTGGGTCTTACTGCCAGTCTGTTTTGCCCCTAGGTAAGCTATAAGGATAGACTGGGTGAACTCCATCATTAGGTTAAGTGCAGTGGTCACTTCTGACAATAGATTTTAGGTGTCACAGAAGGACAATAAATTGTTGGTTATTTAATGTATTTTTTTTACTGCCAGATTTGGAGAGATGTGCTTTTAAGATTGTAAGTACTTGCTATTTCATATGCCAAATAGCTTGGGTAGCTTTGGGTACAATGCACTTTAACTTTTGTGGGGTGAGCACCATTTGCTGCTCTGCCTCAGACAATAAAATGTTTTGGGCAGGCTCTATGGGTTGCAGAATGAAAGGAGGACAGATGGGTAGAACAGAATATGATTAAGGAAAATGAGAGTGTATATAGATGGGGGGGGGGGGAGGAAGGGAAATGTAACTATGCAATATTGTATTAGAGAACAAAATGGATGTGTGATAACACATTTCATTCAATACTTCCTTCTTGCTTTTTTCACAAATTGCCACAAATGTGTTAACTTAACCCCCTTTTTTGCATGACCTACTTTATTAATGGCTTCTGTTGTAAATGAGCGCAATTTACAGCTTTAAGTTTCATAGTCTATTCTGTCTGGGGAGTTTGAAATTTCTGGTCTCAGAATTTGATTATCTTTCTGAAGTGTGGACTTCTGGTATATTGACACAGAATTCAGAATATACAGAGACTAAGGAAGGTTTAAGATATTTACTTATTAGGCAGGAAATGTAATTTTAGAATGTTGTGAGAGAGATAGCAAACAAATTCTGTAAACCATAAGTTTAATATTTATGTATTTTCCTTGAGCAAAATACCATTACATATAGCCAGCTGGATAAAATGTAAAGGAACATTTTTCACAAAGGTAGCTTTAATACAAAGATTACATCGGTAGAAAGGTGAGTTGTCTTAAAATAACCCCCTAATGGACAGTTCCATGCCATTTACATCCCAGAAAGCAAAACTCACATGGCAAGCTGAAATGTAGCTTCAGAAATACATTATCAGGAGGGAAAAGCCACAGCTGCCAGTACTGTGTATTGCATTGCATACTTTGTGATTCAGCATCTGGAGCCTACATTTAAAATACTGCATTCACTAGCTGAAACTCATTTTCATTCTCTAGCAGTTACTGAGTGATAATGAATTGGCAGTTTTATAGGAGTCAAGACACTCCAATAGTACATTTTTATAAGCCATAATGAAAAAAGAGGCCTTAATCCTTCCCCATTTGAATTCACCTGGCATTTTGCCTGAAGAGCATAGAAAATGCCATGTTGAATAAGTTCAAATGTCCATCTGGTCCTATATTCAGCTTCCCACAGAGTCCAGTTAAATGCCTGGACTTCTTACAAAGAGGAAAAATCACTCTCTGCCACAATTACTTCAGGAAACCAGAAGTAATTCTACCATGGCATCTGCTGGAGTCTGCACAGTTAGAAATTACAAGAATGTGGTAAATTCTGGAAGATTTCTCATTCTGATGTTGGTTAAACTGCATGTGTAGAATTGCCTTCTCAGAAAAACTGACCTGTAGAATCAGAATGGCTAAGGGGAAATTAAAGGGGGATTAAAGAGGAACATTTACAACACTTTTGGTTCCTTTCATCTCACTAATAAATGAGCAAGATTTGTGGGGTGGTCTAAATACCCTAAAAGCATCAGATCTTAGAAGCTAAACAGAGTCAGCCCTGTTTAGCACTTGTATGAGATATTACCAATGGATACCTGATGCTGTAGGCTATGTTTCAGAGGAAGGAACTGGCAGAATCACCTATGAATATTCCTTGTCTGAGGAAACTCTATGAAATTTGTGAGGTCGCCATAAGTCGACAGGAGACTTAAAGGCACAAATACACCATCAGCACATCAGTGAGTATTTCTGACCTCATCTTTTTAAGTTGGTTATGTTATTAAAGTCATTTTTATAATTACTTTGTACAGAGCTGTTTATGTTTGTATTACTTGGCTGACTGTGTTGCTGTTTATCATCTATCTACCATGTGTCACCATAGCCCAGTTTGACTTTTCAAGGAGTGGGCACAGTTGGCACACTAGTTTTAACTGTGCAAATGGATTCCTGGGCACAGTTGAAACCTGGGCATCCAGGCTTAGATCTGCATCCAGAAGTACACCCAAGCTTCAGACCTTGCAGGGCCATGTAATGCTATCCAGCACAGGCTGAATCCTATTCCTTGAGCTGCTTTATGATTGATCAGAAGCTCTTCTGCGTCATCTGGATTTTGTTTCAATTTGTTCACCCTCATCCAGTCCATTACTGACAGCAGACACTGGTTTAGTACAGAAACAACTTCCCTGGAGTTGGACAGAAAGGAAAAATAGAGTTGGGTGTCATCACATACAGATGACCTCTCTCAACAGTTTCATAGAAATATTAAACAGGATGGGGCACCAAGTGAAGCCCTGAGGGACACCACAGTATACTGACCAGGGTGTTGAACAGGCTAACACCACGTTCTGAGTCCATGCCTCCAAGAAAGACCAGAGCCATTGTAAAACAGTGCCCCTGAGCCCCATCCAAGAAAGGCAACCCAGACGAATACCATGGTTGATGGTGCTGAAAGCCATTGAGAGGTCAGGAAGAACCAACAGGGATATGCTCTTCCTGTCTAGTTCCCTGTATAAATCGTCTACCAAGATGACCAAAGCTGTCTGAGTACCATAGCCTGTCCTGAAGTCAGACTGAAATGGATCTAGATAATCAATTTCTTCCAGGAATCCCTGGTGCTTGGAGGCCAGCACACACTCCAATATCTTACCTAAAAAAGAGATATTGGAGACCGGCTAATAGTTCTCTGGTATAGTGGGCCCAGGAAGGATTCCCCCACCCCCAATAATGACCTCATCACCGCCTCTTTTAAACAAGATGCCTTGCTGTAGCAAGGCATTTAATAGTGTCCTTACCCATCCACCAGTCCCCTTGAGCTGCTTTTAACAGCCATGAAGACCGTGGGTCCACTGTGCACGTGATGGTTCTCTCCTTTCTACATACTCAGGTTTTGCAAATTGAAACGTATCCAATAACACTGGACCAGCAAGGACCAAAGTTACATCCACCGGACCTGTAACAACTATAGTATCCAAGTCAGAGTAGGTCAGATTTTATCTGCAAAGTGTTATGCAAACTCTTCACGGTGGGCTCTTGAATGGTTTATATACTGCTCTTATGGGCAAAATGTAAAAGGCTCCTGATCACTTGAGACAGCTCCATGGATGACACTTGCAGATGCAATGGTAGCAGTGAAGAAGGGTTTCTTTACTGCCAACACTGCCATGGCACAGGCTTCCCAATAAGCTCTAGCTCGTGTTTGGTTGGGCTCACTGCCATCATGGCGCTAGTCTCTATCTTACTTGTTTTATCACCACCAGCTCCTTCGGGAACCAGGCTCCACCCACAGAGAGGGGACACTTAGGAGCATTTGTGGCCTTTTCTATATTCCAGAAATCAGCTGAAGCTTCAACAGGATCACTTGCCAAGGCAACAGTAAACTCCCCAACAGCCATCAGGAATCCATAAGCCTCCTGCGGTGGACCATCTTAATCGGACCCCCACTCCTGCAGAGGCTGTGAGTTCCATGAAAACAGAACTGTAGAAAGTTACTTCACACTCAGATCATGAAAATCCCACCCCACACAGAAAACTAGGTCCAGAGTGTGGCCTGGAGCATGGATGGCACAAGATGCTAGTTAGGACAGACAGATGGTTGTCATGGAAGACACGAAGTCCTGAATTGCTCCAGAAAGAAAGATCTCTGCATTGAAGTCCCCCAGCGCAACTAGCCAATACTACCACCAAGACCAACTTAGCCAGCTCAGAAAACGAGATTATTGTGCAGCATGATGGGCAGTACACCAACAGAATCCCTATTCTGTTCCTGCTATACACCTTCAAAAGCACACAAACCTAGCAGACTGTTGTTATTATTATTATTAGCTTTATTTATAAAGCGCCGTAAGTGTACATGGCGCTGTACAAAAACCAAATAAAAACAAGAATATGTAAAAAGCCTGCCTATGGTGTACAGTCTAGAGATTAAAACAAGTTAAAAACATCATAAGAAACAAGTTAAAACAGCAGATATCAATTATTAAATCAGGCATCAAAACAACCAGGTCACAGTCACAAACTTCCTGGGAACACTTTCCTAAACAATATGTCTTTAACTCAGCTTTAAAACTGGTTAGAGACGTGTTGAGATGTGCTTGTTTGGGGGGGGGGGAGGTTCCAGGAGTGAGGGGCAGCAAGCGAGAAGGGGCAAATCCGGGACAGGACAGTGGAAATCCTGGGCTGGGACAGGAGACCTTGGCTACCAGAATGGAGGGAACAGGTGGGAATGTAGGGAGAAAGAACAGGACACCTGATGAGCGAGATGGAATACCAATAGACCACAGCAAACTCTGCTTTGTCTCCACCTCCACCCCACCCCGTCGCTCTTGCCTATTGCTCCACAAAGAACACAGGTGGACAAAGCTGCAGGAGGTTAACTCCCACAGCTTCAACTGGCCAGGTCATCATGCTCATCCAAGATCAGCTCCTGGAACAAGGGTGTTTTCCCATTTACAAACTTGGCATTAAGCAGCAGCATTTTCAGCCCAGTGGACCTATTGTCAAGGCTATCCAGATTATTTGAGGTGAGGGACAGTTTAGCAGCAACCAGCATTCTGCACCTGTATCCTCTCCCATATTGGTTGCTCTGCCTCCCCACTCAATTATCTGCCAACCTGAACCCCCATGTTGCACTTGGGTTTAATTGTATAGAGATCTTTCAGCTTCTTTGAGACTACTTCCTCTGAGGAAGTAGACTGAAGTCTTCGAAAGCTAACACTGCCAATTTTCAGTTATTCTCAAAAGGGCTAAAAGATCTCTACATACTGATTCTACAGACTAACATGGCTATATCTTTGAATTCTACCACGGGTTTAGTTGGTGAATCTCACCAACTCAGGATTCTTAGTTTAAAAAAATAGCTCCAAGTACTAAATCTATAACTTGAAATGAGAAACTTTTAAAATAATGTACAGTATGATTCCAAACTGTGAACTACAGCTGCTTTTTGCCTGAAGACATAATGATTGCATCTATTTAGTGTGAACAGATTTCTTCATCACCCTTACCTGCTTCAGATAAATGGCTCTGGGTGTGACATTTAAAAAGAACACTTTGTCTGAATCTCATATTGCTGTCATAATTTTAATTAATTTCAGAATTTGATATTATTAGGTTAGCTAAAGATGGTTTTAATACATTTATCACAAGCAATTGCTTCAACCTCTATGCTGCTCATTCATTTGTTTTGTTAGCAATTTGTATGGTGATTTGTGCAAAAGAAACAAACCCAGCCATTTCCTGAACAGTCAAATATGTCTTTATATTGTATGCTGTAATTTGTTGTGGTTAACTACTGTCAAGTTGACTTCAATTTATGTTGACCTCATGAATGAGATAACAAGTCACCCTATCATCATCAGCCCTTGCAAGTCTTGCAAACTCAGGCCATGGTTTCCTTGACTGAGCCAATCCACTGTAATGAAGTTTTTCTCTTTTCTTACTGCCTTCTACCTTGCCAAGCATAATTGCCTTTTCTAATAAATCATGTCTTCTCATGACATGTGCAAAAATATGACAGTCTTAGTTTAGTCATCTTGACCTCTAGGGAATGTTCAGGCTTGATTTGCTCTATGACCCATTTATTTGTCTCTTTCGAAATTCAGAGTATCTGCAAAACACTCATCCAGCACCACATGAGTTGATGCTTTTCCTATCAGCTTCCTTCACTGTCCAGCCACCACAACTATTCATAGAAATGAGAAATACAACAGCATGGACAATCCTGACTTTGGTATTCAATTATATATCTTTACACTTCAGGATCTTGTTCATAGCCAGTGGTGTCACTAGAGGGTGCGGTGGTATGGCCTGCACCAGATGACATCATGAAAGAGGGATGACACCTGGTTGGGCACTCCCCCCCCCACGCCATCCCCGCATGTGCTCCTCCCCCTGCACTGCCCCCCTTTTTTGAATGCAGTCCCCTTTTGATTCATGGTTGAGCCAAAGTATAGGAAACCTTTCACTACCTCAGTGTCTTAATCATCTAATTTAAAGTTATGTATATAATCTTTAGACATTATTTTTGTTTTTATCATGTTGAGCTGTACACCTGCCTTTGCACTTTCTTCCCTGACTTCCTTCAGCACTGGTTCCAAGTCTTTGATATTTTGTACTAGCAGTGTGGTGTCATCTACATATCTTAAATTGTTAATGTTCCTTCCTTCATTTTTCACACCTTCCTTCCTTCCTTCCTTCCTTCCTTCCTTCCTTCCTTCCTCAGAGTCTAATCCATCTATATTTATTATTTACCCAATGCACAAGTTAAACAGAGATGATAAAATACAGCCTAGCCTGACCCCCTTGCCAATTGGAAACCACTCTGTTTCTCCATATTCTGTCCTAATGTTGGCCTCTTGTTTTCAGTACAGATTTCTATTTTGGTTATTAGGTGATGTCCATGTATATAGTCTTCTCTTTAACTGCCTGAATAATGTGTTTGTGATGCATAAACTGTTGGCTTTACAAAATTCAATCAGTTACTGTCCTGCTTCATTTCTTGATCCTAGGCTTAATAATAATAATTTATTTCTAGTCTGCCCCTCTGAAAGAGCAATCGGGGCAGGTTACAACAAGGTTAAAAAAACAGTACAAATAAAATATACCATCCCATCACCCAACTCCCCCCCTTAAAACAGGATTAAATCACAACATTAAAATCAATAAATGAGCGTATAAAAATAAAATAAAAACAGCGACAGAAGTTCCAATCTGGAAACCTTAGCTGTATAAAGGTGAAATAATGCTGGAGAGAGAGATGGAGAAGCTCAAAAATGCATTTCAGGGCCGGGAGGTGTTACACTTCTTCTGGGAAAGCCTGCCGGAAGAGATGCGTCTTTAGGGCTTTTTAAAAGCCTTCAATGGATGGAATAAGACGCATCTCATCCGGCAGGTCATTCCACAGCTTGGGGGCAACAGCTGAGAAGGCCTTCTGGGAGGTCTGGGCCTCCTACATACTCCTACAATGTTTTGTTCTGCTCTGTTTCCTACTTTTGCTTTCCAATCGAGTACGATTACTAACATGTCTTGTTTTAGTGTGTTTCTGGACTCCAGCATAGCATCTTCTCATTTCTTCTTTTTCTGCCTCTGTAGTTGGAACATAAACTTGTATTATGGTTATAGTGACAGGTTTTCCCTGAAATCTTACTGATATGATTCACTCAGACTTTGCATTATACCCCTTGACTGATTTTGCTACATCTCTCCTTGCTATTAATGCCACCCATTTCTTCTTAGATGTTCATTTTCTGAGTAAAATGCTGTGCAATTATCTGATTAAAAACATTTCATTTCTGTCCACTTTAGCTCTCTGCACTGAATGTTCATATGTCCCATTTCTTGTTTCACAATATCTGTCTTACTCTGATTCATGCTTCTCACATTCCATGTTCATATAATATGTGTTGTGCAGCTTCAGAATTTCCTTTCACTTCTGAGCAAATCAACAGCTTGAGTCCTATTACATCATTAGCCACAGCACTACTTGTATTTGTCCTCTGCTCTTCCCCAGTAGCATGTTGGGTGTTTTCTGGCTTGGGAATCTCATCAACTGTCATTGTTTTTTTGTTGCATTTTGGACAGTCTCATCATTTAAGGTTTTTAAGGTAGATAGCTTCAGGAGTGGTTTACCACTAACTTTTTCTGTGCAATACTAACAAGCATTAGCTATGGCACCACTGTTGTTGTCTCTGAGAGATCCTTTGCCAGTATCACACCTCACTGCTGCTGCTGCTGATACCTAGCAGCTGTTTGTCATGTTTAGTCTGGCTCCTCAGCAAAAGCCTGTCTGACATGAGAGACCCTATCAGCAGCACAGCTATTAGCAGCAAAGCCTCTTGCTTCACAGGAGCATGCAATCCCACCACCATGGAAAGGTAGTGCCACGGTGCCTATGCTTTGATACTGGAGATAGTCAGTTACAAAGCCATTACTTTTAAATTGCTGAGATTTTAAATCCCTGTGTTGATACCTCCTTTCAATCAAAGACAGCAGAAAAAAGGAGCAGTTTGATCCTATTGATTTTCTAGGAATTTGCTTTCATGGATATATATTTCTACAGTTACATGGCCTAATTCTCAACTCTTCACCTTTGCTATGTATTCTGAATTAACTTCATCCCCTCATCTAGCACTGTTTCCAAAATCCCATAAAATCTGTAATAGCCCAGAAAAGCAATAATCAGTGTTAGAGAAGATATTTGAGAAGGAAGCAGCTGTGTTGTTCTACCCCACTTGCTGATTGATAGGCTGAGCAGGGAAGCAGTAGCTAATCCCTGCTGCATTCTCAAAGCAACACAAAAGAGCTAAACTGTTTATTCTGTGATAAGCTGCGTAATTAATCAGAGTTTTATAGTCCTATGCTGCATTGAGATAACTGAGATATCTTCTATTCACATGTTATTGCCTACTCTGTATTGAAACAGGACCAGTTTTGCAATGATTTTGTGCTCTGCAAAATGTAGAAATCCATGTTTTGTGACACAAAGCATACAGTCACTATTTTCCCTGTGTTTAGTTTGCATAGGTGTGGAAGTCTCCCACAGTGGGCTGTCTTACATATTAATGAGTTTATCATATTGTGAAGTTATGTACATATAACATTACCAAAAAAAAAAAAATTGCTCTAAACCAATCTGAGGATGTCTAGGAGAATGTAATTGCACATGTATAACCAGAGAATACCTTATTGTGGGTCCAGTTTTGGGCTTATCTGTGCATTTCAAAAACATGCTGAATATTTCAAAGGTGATTCTTAATCTGTGGTCCACAGACCTGTGATGTCCTCACAAGAGGTCCACAAAATTTGAAATGTTGTCAGCCTTCAGATGGAAGGCCTGGAGTAGGGGGAGGAAGAGGAGGAAGAAGGGAAGGAAGGTAGGGGAGAGGAGAGATGGCAGTGCCTCCTGCTTCATACAACTTTGTGCAACCCAGGCACAACTGGGGAGAGGACTGGTCAAGGGGACAGGCATCCCAATCACTTTCCGTGGATTTTTCTGTCCTATGGATGCCTGTCCCACTGTGGTACCTCTGCCCCCCTGAGCCATCATCTCTCTTCCTTTTGCTCTCCCAAGGCCTGTTGGGCTCAAGTCCAAGCAGAAAAGTGGAGAGAGGGGGAGGAAAGAGACCTCCATCCCTCCCATCATCCCAAGCAGCAACAGCCTCACAGCTCTGCCTCCCTGCTCGCTGTCTCCCTCTCTTGCCTCCACCTTTCCACCTCTTCATGCCTTGACCATTTCCCCTCAGTTGCTCCAGGAACTCCAAGGAGTTTATCACACGGGAGGAATTTCTCCCAATTTCGAATGGAGCCAATTCGAATTCACATAAATTCGCTAAACTAGTGAATTTACGTGAATTCACACTGTGTTCGGAATGCATTCAGAATGACTTCCCATTTCCCAAAAATGACCCCCCATTGCCCAAAATTGCTTGAGACAGTCTTATACACAATTATGTGAAACCCCATGATTGCGTTCGGAATGACTTCCCATTGCCCGAAATTGCATGAGATACACTCGTACACAATTACGTGAAACCCCATGATTACCTTTGGATTGCCATTGCATTATAATAAATAATAATAATAATAGTAATATTTATACCCCACTCTTCAGCCCTAAAGGCTATCAGAGTGGCTTACAAATATTATTTTAATTAGACGGTTTAATTAATTAATTATACCCCCAAATTTAATTAATTAATTATAACCCCAAATTCCGTCATATGATAAACTCCCAAAAGAAAATGGCAAGGAGATGGTTTGTGGCAAAAACTGTGTTCTGCAGAATGAGGCTTTGGGGCTGGTAGAGTGAACAGAATCAGAGGCAAAGGGAAACAGTGAGAGACAGGTGGGAAGGCTGGTATAACCAGTACTGGGAGCAACAGCAATAGAAGCAGTTCTAGACTGGAGGGAGCTATGATCTCGATGTCTGTTAGCAAAGGAGTCTATTACTTTTTTCAATACTTGACACCACTACTGACATACACACAGTGGTGGAAATACATCAGCGAGGCCTTTGGTGGCCAAAACCAATGGGAGGGGAGGTGGTGGACTGAGATCTAATCAGCTCAGCTTGGGTTTTTTAAAGTCTTTACTGAACATCTTTAAAGAACTATTTAGCAACTTTAATTAAATATTTTATGCACTTAACGGTTTTAAATCTTGAGAGGTCTTGGGGGTCTGTGGCAACAAAAGATATTTAAAGGGGATCCATGGTAAAGAAAAGTTTACGAATCGCTGTTATAGACTTACCAGGGGCCATCAAACTTAAAGCCTAAGCCAAAAATTGCTTGAGAGTATTGGCAGAAGGCAAAATACTGACTATATATCACACTTAGCCATAAGGGCCACAATCCTTCATGAACTTATCAATCATGCCACATGGTCAAAAGATGCATAATGGATGGAAAACATTTAAAAGTATATTAAACTCTAGCTTTTTAAAGAACCATTTCCTAATGACCTTTTGAGAGCCAGTGTGGGGTAGTGGTTTGAGTGCTGTTCTATGCCCCTGGAGACCAGGGTTCGATTTCTGCTTGGCTGTGGAAACCCACTGAATGACCTTGGGCAGGTCCCATGCTCTCAGCATCAGGAGAAGGCAATGTCAAACTTCATCTGAAGAAATTTGCCAAGATAGGGGGTTGCCATAAGTTGAAAACAACTTGAAGACACACAACGCAAACAACACTCTTTTGTTGATAGCTTCATTCTTTGCTATTGCTCTGTCTTCATTGCCAACTTCGCTGCTGCTTTGTCACAGCTGAATTTCTTGCTGCCTCTTCTCTTGCATCTTCTGCTGTTGCCTTCAAAAATGCCTGAACATTTGGGCACTGTTTATAAGCTTCTGAAGTTGACTGGAGTGGATCCTCTGACTAGCTCCAAAAGCTCTTCTCCAGTGAATAGAATAATTCCTGACTGACTGGGTTTTGTGCCACATTTCAAGTGTGTGAAAGCCAAGCAGGCACTTAGAAAAGATAAACTTCATTGCGCTAGCCAAGGTGGCACCTGTCACCACTCTCTTCTTTGCCAAAGACCATAAATGGCTCACCGTTATGTTGGTGGATCATTTAGTAACCTTGAAAAATCACTCTGATTGAGACACAGTTTTTCTGAAGCTACTACTCTCAGCCATTCAAGCATCTGTTTTTCTGTAGATTAAAGTCAGGTCAGTTACTTTTAAACCTGATATGATTGGCCCTGAACTTCTCCAGTCATGCTCTGGGCCCCTGAAAGAGGATGGAACAGATTCATGCATCAAGAAAAGGGCTGTCAGACACCCTTGGACATAGTACTTTAAAACGTATGCCCAGAAAGTTTCCAGAACACATGAATTATGTAAATCCCAAATATTTCCCTCAAGATGGCTGACTAATTTTTCAGTAAATTGATGCTCATCCACACAGTTTCCCTGTGCTAATTATTCTTCATTCATTCATCTTAAGCTCTCATACTTCTAAAAACATTTAATGGTGGCTGTACACAGTTTGAGCCATACTCAATTGCTCTCTGGAATAATGGCAGGCCTGCCAGACACATTGATTGGAACACTGATGAACCATATTTCTGCAATGTTGAATGTGCTGTTTGAGCACGTCTGATCTCTATAAGCCACTTCTTTGACCTGGGATGATCTCATGTGGGTTCCTTACTCATCTGCAAAACATCAGAATGTAATTGTCAGAAACCTGGTCTACTGCCATATCTTTTCTAGTCTGCTTTGGTGGTGCTAATGAGGGAGTGGAGGTTGTGGTATTGGGGTTTGTGTTTATTGTAAATATGCCCAAAGTAGCACTTCCAGTTTTGTTTCAAGCAATGAACAGCAAACCACAGCTCACTGGACAGAACATTAGAGCTAGATCTATGTTTCATTCTCAGCCCTCCCTTAGACTTACTGGCTCATTGTCTGTAAAGACACATTCACATCTTTCCATTCATCTCTTTGTTCTGCATTAGGGGAATGATTCATGACCTGTCTGGTAGAGAGGGCAGACTTTATAGCAAAGCCACTTTATTCATCAAATAAAAAGATAACTGATAGAAACATCCATATGATGCAAGTGGATGTTGGTATAATTAGTATTATGAGTAACGCTACTTTTTGTGTAACATTTCCCAGCTGTATCCACAGGTCCTTAGCTTCCTGCTTCATAGTGTGTCTTAATATGCTCGTGTGTGTTTAATTAACTGTAGTTACCTGTTTTATCAAAATGGAAAATTATAGATATCAGCTTCAGAACATGCCAGGATCTTAAATTGTGATTTAGTTACCTAAATGAGGTAAGTTGGGAAGCTCTGGTTAATTAACAGCTCTGCTGTTTTATTGAGGTGCACTATAAAGGGAGAAGCAAAGGATCCACATTCACAGGCAAAATGTTAATGAATATCTTGGTTTTTAAGCCAAGTTATGATTATGCAAGCCTGGCCATTTTTTTCCTGAATGCCAAAATAACTTCTATGTAGGAAGAATTTTTACAGTTATGTATAGCCTTGTGTGTGAAGAAAGTATTAATGACTTTACATTTGGTTATGGATTTTTACCAGTTGTAGGCAAAAGACTGGTTTGTGTTCACTGGTAACTGTGTCCATACATGATGCATGAATTTTGCTAAGAGAAGTAACATCCACCATCAAGGAAGAACACTGTGGGATTAAATCCAAAATTAGTCCTACCCAAGAAGACACACTGAAAACAATGGAATTTAACTTAGTTGTGACTAACAAATCCCATTAATTTCAGTGGCTGTACACCAGGTAGGACTAACATTTCACGTGTTAAAGGCTCCTAAATCTTTAAAATGTACTGTATGTTTCTCAGAGACAAGAGCACTGGTGCTGCTTTCCATTGTATAACCTATGTAATAAGACCATGTGGAAGAAGTATATGACAGTATATCCAATTCTATCAATCATTCCTACATGGATCCATGGTGTTGGTATGAAAAACAGCCACATCAAGCACGCCTCCCAAGTAGTCTGCCCATTACATACAATGGAAAGCAAACAGGTGTCATGTCATTACAGTAGTATATGCACAAGGTTCTTTAAAGGACAATATTTGCACAAACATGATAGTTAAAACAGGACTTCATTACAGGCCATACCCCTGGATTGTGGTGAAATGGAATAATTAGTAGGGAGAAAGAGTGACATTACAGGGCTAACTCTTTTGAAATCAAGTGGTTTTAGGAAAGCTCTAAATATATTTTGATATTCCCTTGTAGTGATCAAGCGGGTGAGTGTGGGGATTAATATGCTGCTGCTGGCAGGTGAAATCAGAAAGCAGCTTTGAAAGTGATTTATATAATTTTCTTCTTATAGTAGTGACTGACTCATCACCTGTTCCTGTACATTTCTATTTCTAGGCTGTTGCGAGAACAATGGTTGACCAGTTACTGTCAGTATAATGCTTTGTTGCTAATTTTGTAAATTTCCCTGGAGACAATGTTGGACATCGTCTCTTTGAAGCAAAGGCTAAAGTTTCAAAGTTCAGTTTCATACACTATTTTATGCTATTACTGTTGGTGTACATTGGGGCTTGCAAAATAACACAGAAAAGAAAAACAGATTTCAACTGCTAGGTGCTTACAGTCTAAATTTGGCTCATGATGGACAGGGAAGAACCAATAGTAAAACAGTAAGGAAGGAACCAGCCAATAGAAACGGAAATGAATGTGAACACAGGCTGTTATGTATAATGTATTTGGATTGCCATGTTAGTAAGGAGGTGCATTTGCACTGTGTTTAAATTTGAACATTAAAGAAACAGTAGAAGATGCTGAGCCTATAGTGGATATACTGTAAGCCAAACTTGCTGTTATTTGCTATGATGTCCATAGTAATAGTATAGACAAGCCCAGTGTCACTGTAAATATAGAAAACGTGGGGGCCACCTAGATTTTCTGGTAAGTGTAGAAAACCCCTGGGTTCCAAATGGCCTGATCTGGCTAACGTTAGAGGATCAGACAGAGAGAGGCAAAAGACACTTCTACAGTCATCATTCTAAAAAACAGGAGACACTGTTTGAGTTAAACTGGAGAGTGAAAAGAATTGGAAAATCAACCAAGGGGAATTCACGACGAGAAACTGCACATCTACAATTAGCACCAAATACTGAGCAACCAGCCAGCTCAGCCAGAAAGACATCCCAAAATATAGCGTAATGGCCAGGCTGTTTCTTTCTATAGCCAAGTGGTCAAGAAACTACAGTTGGCCCTCAGTATACACGGACTTTACATCGATGGATTTAAGCAACTGTGGATGGCAAACTCATGTTGTTCCGAATGGTGGCATGGCTGTCATTAAGAACAACAGGGCTTCTTATCTGCCTGCCTCTAGTGCTCAGTAGGGCAAAGAAGCTGCCCCTGGCCAGAACACAAACAATTAACTCAGAGCCTGCCAGACTGCCTTCCCCCCCACCTCTTCCACATTTTCATCACCCACTGGTTGCAGGGAGCCGTCAATCATCCAGTCCTCCCCCCCTCCAATATGATTGACAGTTCCCTCGAACCAGTGGCTGCCTCCGCCCCACTTCTTCCACACTCTTAAGTTGTCAGCCACTGCTTTGGGACTTTATTGCACCACCTCCAATGCCTGACTTACCTCTTCCGAATTTGAGCCAAATTTGGGTTAGGCTGATTTTATTGCATGAACATTTCCCTCAAAAAGGTTTCCTGTTGCCTCCAGTGTTGAATTCGGGCCCCAGAAGTCACTTCGGCAGCTGCTTTTTCCAATTCCGAAGCTTCCAATTTGGAAAAAACAGCTACCAAAGCGACTTACAGGTCCCAGATTCAACACTGGAGGCAATGGGAAACTGTTCTGAAGGGAAAGTCCATGCCATAAAATCAGCCTAACTTCTGAATTTGGTTCAGATTTGGAAGAGGTAAGTCGGGCACCAGAGGCAGTGCGATAAAGTCCTTGGTCAGGCCTCACCTGGAATACTGTGTCCAGAATACTGTCTGTGGTCATGGACCTTATAGGGGTTTAGACTTGCTGAGATTTGCTAGGTGACAGGTTGATTAAGATGATCCAACCCAGGAGGCAGATGGATCCCTCAAGGCAAGTGTTAGAACTAGAAGCAGACAGGCATGATAACCCCACAATCAGCCAGGGATCGTGGCAACTGCACAGCCTGCTCTCAAAGTAAGCCACAGCCATGGTCCTGAACAGCAAGGAGCAGAGTTTTGCCACTCCTTTTATCGGTGGCTTTGGGCTGCCTTAGGTCACCTACAGCAGCTTCTGAGTGCACACCACACCCCCAAAGCGTCCAGCAGCTGTTCCTTTTAGCCTCTCTGTTTCGGGCCATAGTTTCTGAAACAATTAATTCTATTCATGGTATCTCATAGCCAACAATCCAGTTCCCTGTGTCTGGCCAAATTGTTCCTGGGCTGGGGTGCAGCCCCACACATACCTCAAGTGAGGACAGTGAAGATGTATTTGCAAGAGTAATATAGTGCAGAAGCAAACACAGGAGATAAAAGTGTGCAAGCATGACCCAGCACCCATTCCAATAGCTATGGAAACTGTACAGGTACATTGCTAACAGCAGAAAGTTTTCTTTTCCAGTCCAGTCCTCAAATCTTTCCCCACCCTTAAATTTCTAAGCCAAGCCTACGAAATATAAATTAAACTTTCTTGCCACCAGACAGCTATTAGGTTTTGGCCATGAATCTAACAATGGCTAAAACCTATGTGTGGATAAAGAGGCCAAACCCACTACATTCCCTGCCTGTTCTGGCCAGTTTAAGTAGTACTGTAGTAACTCTGCCATGGAAGCTGCTTGCTGCCACCACTGGATGCTCCAAGTGGTAGTATGTTTCTTGGGTATAGGGACTTTAAGAGCCAAGCTGGTATAGAGTTTGAGCATTGGGCTATGACTCTGGAGACCAGGGTTCAAATCCCTGTCCGGCTATGGAAACTCACTTAGGTGGTCTTGGGCAATTTGCACTCTCTGAGCTTTGGGGGAAGGCAAAGGCAAATCTTCTCATGAAAACCCTATGATAGGTTCACCATAAGGTCACCATAAGTTGAAAATAACTTGAAGGCACACAACAATAACATAGGGACTGTAAGGTTAATGGGGAAAAAATGAAGAGGTGGCTTTTGCAGAAAAAGAATAAGCTGGTATAAGCATCACACAAAACATGTTTAGTTGAAGCAAGCAAAACAGGACTTTAAAATGTATATAGCAATACTGTGTACAGCAAAACCAGGGAATTCAGAACTTCTCAGATAAATCAAAAGTTGTAAGTTATTGAAAAGTTGTTATGAAGAAAATTTAAGCTGCAGTCCTATATACACTTTCTGGGAGTAAGTCTCAGAAAACTTAATGAGACTCAGTTCTCCATAGAGATGCATAGGAGTGCACTGTTAAATTCTTAACAGTCTCGCTGAGGCTGCTTAATTATGAACTCTTGCTTCAAATCCGTGTTTCAATATTGCAAACGATTATGCTTCATCAGTTTTCATATATTTAAATAACTGGTCATGCAAATATGCATGTTTTTTCTTCTTCTAGAAAAAAGGAAGTTTAAGTATTATTTTATTCACTTGCCAGGCAGAAGTGAGAGACTATGAAGGAAATAGAAATTAAGAAATGGATGGGAACTGTTGGACTTAATTCAGATAGTCATAAAAATGTAAATATTTACAAAGTGAAATTCTTCTCTGCAGTCTAGCTACAGTCTATCATATGTGACTTGCATAGTAAAAGAATAAATACATGCCAGGCTGCCACTGGTGCTTTATAGAGAATAGCAAAGCCTTTGCCTCCATAGTTCATGAAAAGCTATGGAATGCTTCTTAAAGATATGAGAGTGTCAATACATCTGATGGTCCTGACGATAAATTTGTATTGAGGAGAAGAGGCAACTGGTAGAATATAGAGAATCAGAAGGGTTCTCAATTGGCAAAGGGGTCAGGCAAGGCTGCATATTAATACCCTACCTGTTCAACTTGTATTCAGAAAATATCATACAAAGAGCAGGGTTAGAAGGAGGAGTGAAGATATGCAGAAGGAACATCAACACTCTTAAGATGTATGGGTGATACCACACTACTAGCAGAAAACATCATGGACTTGGAACAATTCCTAAAGAAGGTCAAGAAAGAAAGTGTAAAGGCAGGCTTGTTGCTGAACAAGAAAACAAAAATAATGATCACTGAGGATCTACATAAATTCAACCTAGACAATGAAGAAACCAAAATAGTTAAAGATTTCTTGTACTTTGGATCAAACATTGATCAGAATGGAGACTGTAATCAAGAAAGAATCATAGTAGATTACTGCACTCCATTCTTATAGTGCTGCTATTCAACTTTTATTGCTCTGCCTGCCTCCTGTTGCATTCTATTTTAGTGAAGCCTAAGAGGTCTCTGGCTGAGAAGTCTAAATACCCCCTCCCTCAATTGCAAACCCCAGAATGCAACAGGAGGCAGCTATAGCAGTTAAAGTAGAATGGCAGCATTATAAAAGTGTAGTGTGGTAATCTTCATAGAGTTGGAATATAATATGGGCAATCCAGTACAACCCCCTGCTGTGCAGGAACTCACAACTAAAGCACTTCTGAGAGATGGCCATCCAGCCTCTGTTTAAAAACCTCCAAAGAAGGAGACTCCACTACATGCCAATGGAGTATCTTTCACTGTCAAACAGCTCTTACTGTCAGGAAGTTCCTCCTAATGTTTAGGTGGAATCTCTTTTCCTGGAGCTTGCACCCATTGTTCTGCATCCTATTCTGTGGAGCAGCAGAAAACAAGCTTGCTCTATCCTCAATATGACACCCCCTCAAATACTTAAAACAGGGTTATCATATCATCTCGTAACCTTGTCTACTTCAGGATAAACATCTCAGCTCCCTAAGTCGTTCCTCATAGGGCAGAAGAAAAAGATTAAGAATGGAAGGGCAGCAATGAACGAACTAGACAAAATCCTAGAGAGTAAAGATATACAACTGAGCACAAAAGTTAGAATCATACAAGCCATAGTATTTCCTATTTCCGTGTACGGATGAGAGAGCTGGACAGTGAAGAAAGCAGATAGAAAGAAAATCAACTCATTTGAGATGTGGTGTTGGTGTTGGAGAAGAGTGCTGAGAATACCGTGGACAGTCAAAAAGACCAACAAATGGGTCCTTGAACAAATCAAGTCTGAACTTTCCCTGGAAGCCAAGAAGATTAAATTTAGGCTGTTGTACTTTGGCCATATCCCAAGAAGGCATGAATCCTTGGAAGAGTCAATAATTCTAGGAAAGGCAGAAGCAGCAGGAAGGGAGGAAGACTGCATGCCAGATATACAGACTCAATCAGGGAGGTCACAGGCCTGAATATACAAGACCTAAGCAGAGCAATGGAAGATAAGAGGGCTTGGAGATGTCTCATCCACAGGACTGCCAGGAGTTGAGGACAACTCGAGGGAAGCTAACAACAACAACAAAGCTGCCACTGGAAGTCCAAGTGTTGTTAAAGTCAGTGATGAAAAACTTCTATATTAATCTATTCTGTTGTATCTGTGCCTTGAACCCTATTTGACTTAAATTCCTGATTGCCACATGAGGCTGATTGAAGTTTGGAAAATGATAAACTGCTCCATCTTATTCCACACTCTCCTCAGGATGACTACACACCCCAAGTTTCAAAGATGATATGGAAACTGTCAGTTTTTAAGATTTTTCCAGTAATTATGGTGTTGGATTTTATGAACAACAAAATAGCATTTGATTTTTTGTACAACCCATTAAATTTTGGACTGTGTACCATGCTATTTTGATTGTATGCAGACTTGGTGGGACTATCACTAGGACCTGTAAAATTATTTAAATAAGAGATCTGAATTAATTTTAACCAACAAGGGCAAATTTGAATGGTTGTGTTACTGCAATGGAGAAATAAAATGTCCTGTTTCCTTAACAGTGAATTTAATTCATTCAGTGTTGATCAATGTATTTAATCAATGCATTGGTTAAAAGCGAGGCAATTACATTTTCAGTGTTTCATGACCACAGTGGTTGAAACAAGAATGTATTATATGTAAAGTCTGCATTTGGTGTATAAGCCTTTTTAAAAAAACTTTATCAGAAACATGAAAAGAATGTTTCTTCAAGGGGAAAGTTATTTTTTTGATCTTGTTTACATGTGAATCCCTCCCCTAAATGCCAGGGTATTTTTTTCTGCTTGGAAGGAAGATGGCTAAGATGTGATGTGAGAGCCAGTGTGGTATAGTGGTTTGAGCACTGGACTATAACTCTAGACAATAGGGTTCTAATTCCTGCTTGGCCATAGAAATCCACTGGGTGACCTTGGGCAAGTCACACTGTCTCAGCCTCAGAGAAAGGCAAAGGTAAGCCCCCACTGAACAAATCTTGACAAGAAAGCCCTGTGCCATAAATCAGAAACAAATTGAAAGCACACAACAATAAGAAGAAGTTATGTAATACCTAAACTCATTAATGTGTTTCAGAAGAGCTTGTGGGGAACAACAGCTGTTTACCAGTTCATCAGAGCTAGAAATGCCTTGCAGAAATTATCATACAGAAATATAGAAGAAGAAAGGCCTTTGTTTGACTGCATGTTTCATGCAACTGAATTGTGGAATTTCTGCCTTAGGATGCAACATCAAGGGTGAACAGCTTTATGTGAAGTGAAGTGAAAGGAAATTTATGATTCAAAAGCAAAAGGGAGGAATGGGAAGTCTCCATTGATGCAGATGTACAACTGAATGCATAAATTAATAAGGGTTCTCTTGAGTGAGGCCCTTGCCTATTGTACTGCTTGTTTTGCACGATGACCAGATAAGACCCCCCCCCCCTTATACTATGTTAAAAAAAATCTTGGCACCTCATGGTTCTTTAGCATGGTATGAATTTTATTTCTATGGACCCTCCTACAGTGAATGCTTCCTAGCAAGAACACAGTTTGAACAAGATCAGACCCTGATCCCATGAGTGTTTATTTATTTAGATAATTGTGTAGACTGCAGCACCTACAGCACTCTTAGATCCCAAAAAATTTTGCCCAAATTTTGGGAGAGGAGGAGAACTTCTTCTACTACTACAAGTAGTTCATGTTCAGTGGGCATTGCTCCTTAGTAGGTAGTTTTAGGATCTCACCCTACCCCCACAAAAAATACCATGTTTAGCCTCAAAACATCATTTTAAAAATGAAATCAAAAGTGATCTTGTCATTTCCAGTCTTGTAAACATGGACAGCTGTCCTGGGTTGGTGGGAAATGGTGCCAAGGTCCACTACGAATACCTAATCCCTGACCCTTCTGGAAGACAATACTTTCCTATTAATCTGTCCAAGCAGCTTGAATTTCAACAGAGCCCCAACTTGTTCTTAAGCTTTTTGATTGCCACAGCATACACAAAAGAAATTTCTGAGGTACCAGATCTTGTTTTTATCACTCTTTGTGACTATTGTCTATTTGACCCTGACCGAGTTACACAGTAAAACTGAAGCAGCCATAGCAGGGTTGGCCCTCACATTTGACTGGTTAAGGCACTACATATCCAGGGTCATGGATAGCAAAATGTATTATTATTATTATTATTATTATTATTTAATTGCCTGGAGTAGGGGGTTGATTGTGGAATTTTCTCTCACCACTGACAAAATAATAGTTCTGAGAACCAGCTCCTAGATTTGGTTGGGTAATTAGGCATATTAAGAAGCCTTGGGCCACCAATGAGCTCTAGGCAAGTCTACTCAGAAGTAAACCCCACTCTGTTCATATTCAATAGCGATTACACCCTATTAGGTTTTTTAGGACTGCACGCTAACAGCACAATCTCATGTTTGTTATAACAGATGTTAGTCCTATTGATCTAGGTAGGACTTAGTCCAAGAAAATGTGTGTAGGATTCTTCTTTAAGACTCCAATCCTAAATACCTGTATACTTATTAACAACTAAGACCCATTTAACACAGTGAGATATGCATCTAAGTAACAATAATGATAATTATTAATAATAATAATAATAATTATTATTATTAATTATAATTCCTGCCTCTCCCTATGGATCGAGGCGGGCTCACAACAATAAAAACAATACACAAATTACTATCAATAAAATACAATACTATTATATAAATAAATTAAAATAGCTTTACATTCGTCTGCATTCATACAATCAGTAAACCTACATATCTGTAAAATGACTGGTACAGATAGAGTTGCTTCCTTTGAAGCCACTTTGCTAGCTGAAATTCCTGCTGACGTTATCTAGGCAGTAAGAACCTTTTAGACTTTTCTTTCCCCACTGGAGTGGGGGGGGAAAAAGATGAGACTTTCTCATTAATCATGTTTGATGCATGAGACCTTTCTTAAAAGCTGAGCTTAAAAACCAGTGCATTTGCCATTTGAGTAAAACCTGAACACATCAGGGAAGAATAGCAGCTGCAATGCCAAGTGTGTTCTTCAAAGATAAGCCTGTCGTTTCCCCTACTGCTGCTTCACAGCATCTCTTGGGCTGCTGAGAAATGGATAAAATATGAGCAAATGGAATATTTTTTTTTTAAAAAAAGAAATGAAACATGGATTTTTAAATGCTTGAATGAATGTCTTGTCAACAAGTTGCTTTTTGAGGGAAACAGATTAGAGGGGCTGTAAGCTGCGGTAGAAAGCTGAGAGCAGAATGCTGGATTAGATTGGCCTTTGGTCTGATCCAGCATGACTCCTTCTTATGTAAGCTGATTCACTTTGAGGTAGCCAACTGAACTAGGGAACCATCTCAGAAGGGTTATTATATACCTGTTACACAGTCTAACCCAATGATTCTCAAATGTTTTCAAGCCATTACCTCTTGAGACCTCATAGGTGTTGCACACTTTTCAAGTCAACACTTGGAAACAGGATAAATTGTTCTTTCAAAAAGTTTTGCTATTTTTCCTCAATACCCATTCAGGGGAATCTCAAAGTTTAAAAAAATAGACTCACAGAATCATAGAGTTGGAAGGGGGCTCGTGGGCTATCAAGTCCTACCTCCTGTTCATTGCATGATCTCCAGCTAAAACATCCCCAGTCCATGCAATGATGGAGACTTTACCACCTCTCTAGGCAGTTGGATCCATTGCCAAACCACTCTTACTGTCAAGATGTTCCTTCTGATGTTCAATCGAAATCTACCCTCCTGTAACTTAAAAACATTAGACCTGGCCCTGCCCTCTGGGTACCAGAGAACAGACCTGCTCCTCCTCTCTGTGACAACTCTTTAGGTATTTAAAGAGTGCAATCATGTCACCCCTCAGTCTTCTCTTCACAAACCTGAACATGCCCAGCTCCTTCAACCTTTCCTCATGTGTTTGGTTCTCCATAATTCTTATCATTTTCATTGCTCTTTTCTGAACCTACCCAGCTCCTTCAACTTTTCCTCATATGTTTGGTTCTCCATAATTCTTATCATTTTCATTGCTCTTCTCTGAACCTGCTCCAACTCTATATCCTTTTTAAAAAGAGGGGCCCAGAAATGAAGGCAGTACTCCAGAGGAGTTTACTGGGCATTTGACCGTCGTCTTCTTGGCCATACTCTCCAACTCTCACAGTCTTTACTACATCTGCATGTCTTGCCCTGCTTCTTCCCAGCTGGCTCTTGTCCCTTCCCACACAACCTCAGTCAGCCATCTCTCTTCCATCCATCCTTCTACTCTACGCCATCCCTTTCCCTTGTCTTGTTCCAGCTTCCTTTAAACTCCCTGCCATTTCCCAGGCTTTGCCACCCCCCCCCCCCCAGCCTTGTTTTTGAGATCTCTTCCAGCTGCAGGCCTACTCTTATCACTGCCTCACTGATGACAGACACCTTCCCATTTCAAGGCTTCCTGTTATTGATCGGTGAGTCAGGTTGGTGTGCGTGTGTGTCTGCAATTAGTGTGCACACCAAATCTCCCATCTGCTGGGCACACATCCCATTGTTGTGCATCATCAACTTTGCCTTGATTTATGGCAACCCTATGAATACCCTGTGAGAGGCTAATTTGAATGCCTTCAGACCTCTTCTCCTACAAATGGAATATCATATAAATATTGGCTGGCATACACTTGGGCAGTTGGGCAGTTACAAATTTTTAACCTAGAGTTACACGTTTGTGACTGGGTCATATTCATGATCTCTGTATAATATGTTGAAACTGTGAAAGTCCCCCAATCTCCATTTACCTGTCAAATGGGGGTCTGTTCCCTTGTTGCTCAGAAAGCAACTAATGCTCCCACCCCACCCCCTTGTGCAAGTAATCTCTGGTGCTAGGGGGAATTGCAACAGGGACCTCACTTCTGCCTGTCACAACAGAGATTGCTCACATGAGAGCAGAAGAACATCACTCCTTTGCTTCTGAAGCAACTGGGGAATGGATCCCCATCAACTGTAGTGGCTGCTGCACAGTAAGTGGAAATTGGGAGGGCTGAGCTGGGTAGAGATGTGAAAGCCCATGGGAAAAATTAGGGGGAAAACAATTTTTGTCTGTGTTTTCCCTGAATCATGCTAAAATAAAATATTCCATAATTGATTTTTTCTTTTCTTTTTTTTCTTGTTTTTTTTTCCCCATGGGTTTTTTCAATTTTCCCCCATTGCCCCCCCACCCAATATTTTATTTTAGCTTGATTCAGAAAAAACACAGACAAAAATCTCCCCCTCCCCCCCAATTTTTCCATGGGCCTTCTCGTCTCTAGCTGGGAGTCACTGCATGGCTACAAAACTACGGTGGCTACACATTCATAAGCGAGAAAGTGGATTCTAGCCATTACGATTTAAATATTGATTGTTTCTTCCTCTCTTCCCACTTCAAACTTTCATCTGGAGAAGCTAAAAATTTGCACAGTTTAAAAAACGCTTTTGGCTAGACTGGTGAAGATATGAATTTGTGGTTATTGCAGTGACTCAATTATATGAACACTCCTACTGCAGCAATAACTTATAAGAATAAGTGATTCAACTTATCTAAAACACTATTTGCTTTTTGTTTTTAATATTATTAATTTTAAAAAAAATATTTTGTTTGTGTTTTTCACTGGATACCAGTAATACTTTGATTTCTCCGTCACAAAATTTCTTAAAAGAAAAATATTATGATTAACACTCAAAACAAGAGACAGATAATTTTTTTATTCCTATTCCTTTTCCATAGCTCCACTAAGTTACCAGAATCTTCAATTAATGTGTTAATGAGTAATAGAAACAAATGATGGACTGTACTGACATTTAAGGCAAGAGCTATTATTCCTAGACCATGGGGAAATAAATTTGAGGGTAAAATGTTAGATCTTGCTGTAGAAACTTTATGAAAGAAGATATTGTGGCATACAAAAAAAAATAGATGATATTATTAGTGCTTCAAGGTAAATATTTCTTATGAAATGCCATCAGTGTAAAGCAGAAGCAGTGAGATACAGAGGTAATAGTATTAGGCTAGGCCCAGAGAGACCCAGATTCTTGTCTCCACTGTAATGAAATTCATTGTGTAATGTTGGGCTAATCACTCATTCTCAGCACATGCAGTCCTTTAGATGAGTGGTTCTCGAACTCTGATCCGCCAGGTATTTTGAACTGGCATTCCCAGAAGCACCAGATAGCTTGGTCAATAGTCAAAGATTTCAGGAGCTGAAGTCCAAAATATCTGGAGGACTAAAGACTGAGAGCCACTTCTCAAGATGTTGAATACATGGTTATTCTATCTAGGGTTGGTGAGAATCTTACATAAAAGTCTTACATAAATGTCTTCCTTTTAAGTAGTTTTTAGAAATAATTTTGAGAGGTCAAATATATGAACATCTCATTTTAAATATTTTATTTATCAAAGAAAATATTCCATAATCCAATTCCATTCAATATATTCAGGAAAAAATGGCTTTGGGGAAAAAAGGAAGGAAACAACCCAAGGACTCCTCCCCCCACAAATTCTTTTCCACCCCCAGGCTTTTACATCTATATTCTTGATTACTAAACTGCTACTTTAATCTGTAATATGTGATCAGCTGTTGCCCCCATAGAAACAGTCCTGAACTCTCCCTGCTGCTAACAGCCCATTGCCCAACATGGAGGAAAAATGGAGAAGGAAGGTGTGTGTGTGTATGTGATTGGCTATTGCCCCCACAGAAATAGTCCTGCACCCTTCCTGCTACTAGCAGCCTATTGCCCAACACAGAGAGGAGGAGGAGTATGTGCATTTTACATATACACACATACATAAACATATACAGTACACACACAGAGGCACTTGGAAATAGCGACAACTGATGCATGAGAGCACACCTCTGAGTGCTTGTGTCACCGGAAACATGACCATGGAGCTTATTACACGACCAATTTTTCCCTGAAAAACCGAACGCAATCATGGGGTTTCGCGCGATTGCGTGATTTCTCACCACATGCAATTGCTGATTTTGCGAACGCAATCATTAGGTTTCGCGCGATTGCGTGATTTCTCATTACATGCAGTTGCTTGTTTTTGCGAACGAAATGGGAGTTTTCACGTAATTGCGTGAAAGGTTATTATATGCTTTTGCCTAATATGCGAATGTGGTCCAAACGCAATCAGAAAATAGGCAAATTCGGTGAACTAGCGGACTTACAATTCCTATTCCCTGGCAATTTCGTATTCATTTCGCTTTTTGGGGGTGTGATAGGCATTTCTATTCATCCCCAATTTCGCCATCATTACTACAATTCCCATGATCCTTCATGGCACTGGCTTCTCCTTTTTACTTCCTGTAGTGCCCAAAATGTTTTGCCATGCATGAACAGGTGGCCAGAAGAGGGAGCACTTTTATGCTCATCTAGTGCCAGCTTTACCCTCATCTTTTTGCGTGATTCCTGCCTTCCAATAGTTGCCATAGCAATTCCTCCTTCACTTGCCCAGTTAAGATGAGGTCCCCAAGGGCTATCCAAACAGACCCCCCATCTGCCCTGGTTCCCATTCATTCCATAGAATTCATGCATGGCACCACTTGTCCGGGTAGAAGAATTGGCACTGTTACAGTGATTTCAAGATGACACTCACGTCATGGGGCATGGGGTCCTGAGAGTCTTCTATTCTGACCAATAACATGCAGCATGATTTGATGGGGAATTCCTGCATGGCACACCAACATCTCAGCGCACATGGGGCTTTGGGCACTGGTCCAACATGGAGGATGCTTTGATGGGGAATTCCTGCATGGCATGGCACACCATCATCTCAGCATGCATGCGACTTAGGATGCGGGGGCCAACATGGAGGATGCTTTGATGGGGAATTCCTCCATGGCACACCAACATCTCAGCGCGCATGCAGCTTTGGGCATGGTCCAAAATCATAGATTCATAGAATCACAGAGTTGGAAGAGACCACAAGGGCCATTCAGTCCAACCCCCTGCCATGCAGGAACTCTCCATCAAAACATTCCCGAAAGATGGCCATCCAGCCTCTGATTTAAGACCTCCAAAGAAAGAGACTCCACTCCAAGGGAGAATGTTCCACTGTCGAACAGCCCTTACTGTCAGGAAGTTCCTCCTAGAGAGAATCTCTTTTTATTAATATGGTAGAATCTCTTTTATTAATGTGGTAGAATCTCTTTTTATTGAGTTTCCATCCATTATTCTGGGTCCTGTTCTCTGGAGCAGCAGAAAACAAGCTTGCTCCTTCCTCAATGTGACATCCCTTCAAATATCACCTCTTAACCATCTCTTCTCGAGGCTAAACATCCCCAGTTCCCTGAGGCGTTCCTCATAGGGCATGGTTTCCAGACCCTTCACCATCTTAGTTGTCCTCCTTTGGACTCGCTCCAGTTTCTCCACATCCTTTTTGAATTGTGGTGCCCAGAACTGGACACAGTATTCCAGGTGGGGCCTGACCAAAGCAGAATAGAGTGGCACTATTACTTCCCTTGATCTAGACACTATACTCCTATTGATGCAACCTAACCTCTAAACAGAGGCTGGATAGCCATATGTTGGGTGTGCTTTGATTGAGAGTTTCTGCATGGCAGGGGGTTGGACTAGATGGCCCTTAGAGTCCCTTCCAACTCTAGGATTCTATGAATAGCATTGGCCTTTTTAGCTGCCACATCGCACTGTAGACTCATGTTCAGCTTATGGTCTACTTGGACTCCTGAATCCCTTTCACACATAGTTTCATTCATCCAGGTGTCCCCCATCCTATATCTGGGGGAAAAGCACAGCAAGTAAAACCCTTAGCTGCTTGCAGGCTTTCACGTGAAAATGAGGAAAAAGTACAAGTAAAACCCTTAGCTGCTTGCAGGCTTTCACGTGAAAATGGGGAAAAAGCACAGCAAGTAAAACCCTTAGCTGCTTGCAGGCTTTCACGTGAAAATGAGGAAGAAGTACTTTTACATTTCAGGGAGGAACTGGAAATTGCAGAGGGAGTACCCAAACTCAATGACCTGGAAGTACATGAGGTCACCATGGCATCGGTTGAGAACTGGGCATGTGCAGGAGAGCAATTTCGCATTTAGAAATCCACTGGTGTAATAAGATATTCCTGAATGTGTTTGTATAAATGTACAATAATGTATAATAAGCTTTCACGCAATCGCGTGATTTGCGAATCCATAGTGCAATTTATTTTGCGAAATAACCTAGCTATATCATTGTGTGATGCACTTTCACGCAATCACGCGAAATTTCGAATTGAATACGAAAATTACTATTGCGAAATTGAGAGAAATTCCTCACATGTGATAAGGTCCCATGAGCATCATATGATTAACATTTTTTTAAAAAAAGACACAGGATGGATCGATCATGACTGACGCTGAGAATCCATTTTGTTGTGGTGCAAAAGTAAGTGTGAACATGAACTGTGTTAAATGGACACGGAGGCATTCAGTAATATACATATACATATACGTAGGCATCTTTATTGAATAAGTCTCCAGACCATTTCAAAGAATACAAGATTAAAAAGAAGAAAAACATACATATTTAAAACTTACATAAAAAGAAATCTCAATAAAATTTAAAATATCTGGCTGTAATTACACAGTTTTTGTAATTTGCACTACAATCTATCTGAGGTCCTTTTCTACTTCTTGCTTCTGTAGAATAACTGCTTTCACTGCAAACAAGGCAACATCTGGTAATGGAAAATGTAGTGTGAATTTTATTCTGTTTCAAATCCATTCTGTGGTCCCAGATCAATGTGACTCAAAAACTGGGTTTTTTGCAAATGTGAATGAGCCCCTAGAAGAGCTGAGTTAATAACTCTGCTACCCAGCTCTCCCACTGCTGCAGCTTATTGGAATAGCTGGGACCTATAGAAGGAGAAAATAGCCTGGTAGGGATGGCTTTTCAGCAGAACTGTTGGTAATCCTGTCTTCTTTTCTTCATCATTTCAAGATGGAGATTCATCTCTAAATAGTGGAGGCACACTAGTATACATAACAAGTCAACATAAATATCATGGGCATTCAACTTTCCATATAGTATGAGCTTGTCAAGCAAAATGGCTTGTGCCATTCTCGGGCACTTCTAAGTCCTTCAGGCCTTTGCTTGGCCCTCCACATAATTAGACTGAGATGTAGAAACTGAATTCAGATTTAACATTTTGACAAACACTTTGAAAATAAAAATTCAGATTTTTGGCCAGAAATAATCAGATTATCTCATGTGTGTAAACATTTATTCACTTTACTCTGTTTGCTGAAGTGACAAGGAAAGGGACAATTGCTAATATAAAAGAACACAGTGTTATCCAAATTCTGATATGGATTCACTTCATATAGGTGCCTCAGCTTTCATTTCTTATCTGTCAAATTATTAGTAATTGGCTTAAAATTTTCAGGACACAGAGTATTGCTATGTAAGTTGATCCTACACATTTATGGAAAAAAGTCATTACTTCCAATAACATCACATCCAGTGGAGGCTGATGATTCCATGGTTGGAGAGCTAGTAAAACTGCTGTTAGTCTTAATGCTAAAGGTTTTGAACTCAGATAGCTTCTCTAAGATCTAGACCAGTTGTTCCCAAATTTTGTTCTTCAGGGTTTTTTGACTTTAGCTTCCAACATTCCTCACTGTTGGCTAAGCTGGCAAAGACTTTAGGGAATTGAAGTCTAAATCACCAGGAGGACCAAAGTTTGGGAACCAGTGGTCTAGACTAAATCCAGGAGCTGATTCACTTCCCAACTGAAATCAGAGCTACCAGTCTCTACAGTCTAACCTGGATACTCTGAAATTGTTTCTAAAAGGGGAAGGCTCAACAGCAGGCAAGTCGTTATTAATTTTGACCACTTACAGATACAGTATGTTTATACAAAACAATGAAAACACAGAATATGTTATATTAAAATCCTCCCCCTTCTCTTCCTCCTCCAACTATTTCCCATGTTTTCTAGTGTAGAGACTGCATCGGTATAACAGAAATTTCACACATGAAATAACTCTCATGCTCTCGGCATGATTATGCTGATTTCAGTAATATACACAGATGCAATGCTGAACTGCCTTTTTGTTTTGTTTTGTTTAGGACACTGCTGGACAAGAACGGTACAGGACTATTACTACTGCCTATTATAGAGGAGCAATGGGATTTATCCTTATGTATGATATTACTTGTGAAGAGTCCTTCAATGCTGTCCAAGACTGGTAGGAACAATACATTGCTGCTGCCTGTAATTTTTTGTTTTAACCCAGTTACCAGGTAATCAAGTGATCAGCTCACACTGCATCATCTGGACCTAAGAGAGGAAAGGAAACCTAATAGCTTAATGAAATGTAAGACTTTAATCAAATTGTATGTATAGTTGGCCACAGATTCTTTAGCCACAGATTCAACTTTCCATGACTTGAAAATATTAAGTATATATATAAATTCAAAAATTCAAACCTTGATTTTGCAATTTTATATAAGGCACACCATTATATTACACCATTTTCTTTAATAGGATATGAGCATCCACGGATTTTGGTGTCCATGGAGGAACCTGGAACCAAACCTCAGTAGATACCAAGGGCACGCTGTATACTGTTTTTTAATGACTCTGCTTGAATCCATAAAGATTGGATGCAGGCAGTTTTTAAGTGTTTTCGGTGTTGTCCTGTGTTTCTCTGTAAAATAGAAATAGCTGCTACTGAATTCAGTGGGGCTTGGTTTCAGGTAAATATGCATAATTCTGCAGCTTCATCATCAAAGATACTTCATCAGGGCACATCAGGACAGATTTTTTTCTTTTTCCTTTTTTTCCTTTTTGCCTGAAACTACTTTGTAACCAAAATATTCTGTGGATGGCATTCACTCTCAACCTCACATTCATTTCACAATGTCAGTGAATAAAATTAGATCTGCCTAATGTTTATTTATGAGATATCAGAGTAATTATGCAGAAAGATTATGTATTACCAGAAGCTATATATTTCTTTAATATCCATGTGGCACTATCGTGTTCAGCTTTCATACTCTTCAAACAGCCATTCTGATTCAGAATCTTTGGTTCTGATCCAGTACGCCTAACTGGATTTCAAATTAAGAGTGAAATCAGATTTCATTCTAGTCAAAAGGCTCATGACTTACCAGGGCCCCAAGTTTCAGAATCTTTAATTTGTATGCTATGGGTTTTGTTTTTGTTTTTAATGTGTCGTGGCTTCAAAGCCTAGTCACCCGTCTTCACTCTCAGCTGGTGCCAAGGCTTTCTGGCTCAGCGCAGAAGTATGAGTATGTATGTTGTGTTGTGCATTGTCAGTGTACCAACAACCCAGAAGCAAGAGGAGGAGATTTGGGGGAGAATGTTGGGTGCACGCACAGGGAGCTCATGAACCTCCCTGTTATACATCCCTGGCAGTGGCAGTGTACAGGATCTGAGGAAAATATATTCCCCAGGGCTGGCTGTAAGCCTTCCACAAGCCTGAGCAGATGTGGAAAAACTCCACTTGTGTTATGTGTGTTGTAAGCAAGACTACATGGGGGTGACATTAATGGCTGCTAAAGTCCAAAGCTCTTGAGTCTAAAGGAAAGCCATTCATTTATAAAAACTATACTAGGGAAATTACACAATTAATACAGCTCTAAAGGTGCATTCTGCAAACAACAAAGGGGGAAGAAAAATTTTAATGACCTATTTTGGAATGAAAGACAGACTAGTTAACCTCACGCTTTCATACAGTGGGACCTTGTTATCCGCTGGGGTTTGGTTCCAGGACCCCCATGGATAAAAAACCCCGTGGATGTTCAAGTCCCATTAAATACAATGGCAGAGCAAAATGGTGTCCCTTGTATAAATTGGCAAAATCAAGCTTTGCTATTTAGAATTTATACTTTTTTGGAATATTTTCAAGCTGTGGATGCTTCCATTCGTGGATAAAAAACCTGTGGATAAGGAGGGCCAACTGTACTAAGAAGGCTGCCTAATAATGGTGGCAAAGCAGATTCAAATGACAAAGGTGGGAATCTACAGTGATTAGATATCTTGAAATATGTTAATTTATAACCATATAATTAAATCTTTAACGTCAGAATGGATGGCTTGCATTAAACTAAATGAAATTTCTCTCAGACCTTACTGAGAAAGTCTTTGACATGGCCTGCACAGTAAATGAAGTCTCCAAAATGGGGATTAAGAAACAGAAGACCATTAACAACCAATCCTCCGTCACACAAGAGATAACAACTAAAGATGGAAGACCTGGAGTATCAGTTGCTGTTGGAAGCTGAGGGTTCGCAGGCTCCCTGAATCAGAAAGCAAAGCAAATACACTCGGTCTTATAACTGAATGGTTTAAAGACCCTTTTCCTCATTTAAATATTTCTGGAAATGGTTTTGAAAGAATCCATAGATCATCAAGATACCTTAATCAATAAAATCATAGAGATATCATACTGAGATTTGCTAGGTATCTACCAAACGAAGCAGTTCTTTCAGAGTTCTATAAAATAGAAAACATAAAATATAAAGAATTTCTAGTTATGATTCTGCAAAATGTGAGTCCCACTACTCTCCAGAGATTAAGAAACTTTTAAATGTTTACAGACAAACTCACAGAAGCCTCTGTTAAGTGTAGTTAGGGCCTCTCATTTCATCTCAAGGTTCAGTGGTAAATTCTACTCTGCAAACAAATAGATGTTGTGGAAATGCTCAGAATGCTTGGAATAGGTGTCTTTCCATAAGACATTCCAGAAGATAACACAAGCAAGAAGATAAACAGGCAACAATGACTGGATCAGCCTTCAAAAAAGAAACAGGAATGAAATAAAGAAAACCAAGGGTTCATCACTGGGAGACAAGCTTCAAGCAAGAGAATGGTCATGACATATTTCTATTCTTGGTGAATAACATTCTGTTCAAGGTTTTCCTTTATTTTGTAATGTGTTTGAAACTTCATACCTAAACAAGTGTTCAATACAGATACTGTTAAAAGAGTGTATTACATTTGCCCCCAAATTAATTATTTCAATTACAAAATATATATGTTTTATATATATATATATATATATATATAATCTGTCAAATTTTGACTTGAATTCTGTATGACAGTTTCTATCTATCCTACCCTCGCCCCCCAAGACAGGGAGATTTGCAACCAGTTCCTGGTTAAAAATTACCCTTCAAAGCACTCAAACATTTAGGCATCTTTATCCCCAAATCAATTTCAAAAATTAAAAAAAAAATTGAAATCTTATGAAACAAATTATAACAGACATTCTTAAATAGATTAAGATCAAACTTTCCTGGTCGGGCCGAATTGTAACAGTTAAAATGAATGCATTAACAAAAGTGAATTTCTTATTTCAAATGCTCCATATTACTTTAACAGATGTTTACCTTAAAAACTGTCAACCAGTTTTCAGCAGATTTATATCTGAAGGGAACAAAATCAAAAGAGTAAACAAATCCTTAATGTGTACACAGTCTTCAGATGGGGAAATAGGAATACCTAACAAATCCAAATATTGATATTCATTTCAATTGCAACAACTTATCCCATTAATCAATAAAGGCAAAGAAATGAGTTCATATAGAACTGATGTCAGACTTAGATTTTAAATCAGTTATTCTAAATATTAACAGAAAGATAATTAACAAAATTGATAACCCATTTTTGAAGACTACTTTGATTATCTGGTTCATATGGAGAAAACAGTCATTCCCACAAACGTCCACTCTGATGCCTGTTATCATATATCCTTTATTTTCTTATGAAGACAAAAAAGCTCAGTTTGGGGATTGGAAAAAAGTAAGGCTATACAGGTTGTTAGATTTCTCTCCCTCCTCCCCCAATAAATTCCTAAACTAGGCAACAAATGCTAATATGCTTTCAATCCATACAGGCCTGATTCATCAAATATTACATCCACACTTCAGAAATAATCCAGTTTCCCATGACTTTAACTGCCATAACTCAGGGAAGTGTATGTTGTGGCAGAGAGTGGGAGCTGAGGATGTCAAAAGTGAAGAGACTATCCTCAGCTCCTATACTTGAACCCACTGTTCATTTTCCTTCCTCTCTCTCCTTCCCCTTCTTTTTTAAAGTATAAAAGTGTGGTGGACAGCTTGGAACATATATATTTGCAGGGGTTTATTTTATTATTTTAAAATAAAAACATATATGTGTTTATTCCCAGGCCATTGTATGTTAAGCAACAGGGCAAAGAATATTTAAGTCAGTTTAAAATGTGAAACTGCCCAAGAAAGAATATTTATTTCATTTTCTACCTATTTAGAAAGTGGTGTTTTTTTCTTTTTTCTTTGGAGATTATTACACACAGTTTTTGAACCACAATTAGACTCAGAAAAAAGTGGCTTTGACGCTACTTATCGCATGATGATGCCTCCAACCCAGAGCTGTTATGTCACTGACCTGTTGCTCCTGAATCCCTTTTCACTGACGTCAGTGACCTCCCAATCATGCTAGTCCCCAGGTGCAAAACATCACTGCCGGGCAGCTGGGATATTGGCAGTCATGTAGTGCCACAGTCCCCTCCTCTCCCCCTTGTCTCCTCTTCCTCTTGCTATTCCCAAGCATCCCAATTGCCTCCCCCCCACCCCATTTATTTTCTTTCTTTCCTTTTCAAAACTTGCATCAGAGTAGCAGAGCTCAAGGATTGCATGAAAAATTAGAGCTAAATAACTAAAAAGAAAAATTAAAAATCTGAAAGGCATGTTTGGTAAGGCATAGGGCAAAGAGGTGGGGTTAAGGAGGAAATCAGGAAGAAAGCATGATGGCAGCAGAAGGGGCAAAAAGCCATTTAAGTCGAGGGTCTAAAATCATCTAGCTGTTTCAATGTATATGTTACAGGGAAACATTCAGCAAGTGTGCCGTCCCATTATGAAGAAGCAGTAACAGAGAAGTCACCCATTTCATGCAGCTGTAGATTATATAGGAGTCATGCTTGAAATAAAAAAGTGGTAATCCTCCCTCGTGATACAAGACTTCTCCAGAAGTGGCAGCCTTTTACCCTTTAAACCATACTTGATTATAATACTTAGTTAACATATCAGAGTAACAGTTCCAATTAGAGTGATGGTTTTCATTAAGTGAGAAGTATTTTTCTTGCAGCACCGATATGCTGTGTCAATTAAGATGATGTGACCACTGCCCTCTATAATGCATGGAGACAGAGTCAAACCTACCCTATTAGTGAGCCTAATAGGATCACTCTGGATCAGGAGTGGAGCAATGAACACTGTTTAAAGAGTCTGTGTGCCCAAGCTGTATAATGACTATCAAGGCATTTCAGAATAATTTTGTATGATCAAACTTACGTAAAGCAACAACTGGGGATAGCAAACCTCCTCTGAACAAATCTGGCCAAGAAAAGTGCATAACAGGGTTGCTAGAAGTCAGAAGCCACTTGAAAGCACAAAGCACTTATGTTATTAAATGGAAGAGGAGGAATATCACAAGATTAAGTGTCGGCACATGTAGTGGCGCATGCTTGTGCTCATGCTCTGTGGAGGTGTTGAGACAAGGATGAGAATATGTGTTGTGCCACAGGCCAACAGTGTGTAGCATATTTTTTGAGTGACAAAAAGAAACAATTTGGGTCACTTCTAAGAAATGGGAAAACAAATACGGTGATTTTGGAGTATCATAGAATTCTAACTGTAATTAATTCCTTTTTGAAAGTAATTCCATAGTCTCTATGGTTTCCATAGTCTATATAGTTTCTATATAGATTGTTTTGTTGTTGTTGTGTGCCTTCGTTCCCGACTTATGGTGATCCTAAGGCAAACCTATCATGGGGTTTTCTTGGCAAGGTTTGTTCAGTGGTGGCTTGCCATTGCCTTTCGCTAAGGTGCTTCTCTTCATTATAATTTGTTTTGTTTCATTTTTCAATTATGAATGTGATTTAGTAGATGTCATTTGTGATTCCCACTGATCGATGATTGAGAGTGACTGTGAAGTAAGTATTTTACCTGGTTTCCTTACTTAAGGAATAATTCACTCAATTATATTGAAAGTAGAGAAAGGGGCTATACAGACCAACACTTTGTGCCAGCCTCTGCCAGGGGGGAGCATCTGCATGCCGCCTCTGCGGTGCCATTTTAGCACACGCCCGTTTACACAGTGTGTGCCATGATGACACATCTCCAGTGCAGTGCCCAAACAGTGCAGTGTGAAAAGGGCGTCATCATGGTGTGCCGCAGCAGTTATGATGCCCCTTCCAGGGAGTTGCTTGGGGCGGCTTCTTTTTGCTCCCTACAGAAGCGGATCGATGCCACTGCATGCAGGTTCCGTGGCACCGATCTGGGGCCAAAAGGGGCGGCTGCATGTCACCCATCTGTATAGCCACAAAATCATCACAAGTTCTGTCTCCTGCTGACACCCCAGTTTTCTCTTAATAAAATGTGTTTGTCTTGCAAAATCATTTTACATCTTGAAAACTATGGTTTCTCGTAATTTTTATCACAAGAGGGTCGATTTCAGAAGCTCTTCTTATATACCATGAAATTTACAGGTGAAAACATCTGTAGAGACTTTTCCAGCTCAAAAATATTTCTTTGGCTGCATTCCCACTGCAGAAATAATCCAGTTTGACACCACTTTAACTGCCATGCTATAGAATTCTGGAAAGTGTCATTTTATGAGACATTTAGCTTCTCTGTCAGAGTGCTGGTGCCACAACAAACTACAATTGCAAGAATTCTATAGCATTGAGCCATGGCAGTTAAAGTGGTGTCAAACTGGATTATTTCTGCAGTGCCGATGCAGCCTTTGTGACATTCTCTTTAGTGGTGAAACATGACAGGTACAAGAATTGTTTTTCAGGATATTCATCTGGATTTTAAAAAAAGGGTTAATGGTGGTCGCTGAGCAAGATGTGTCCCAGCTGCACTGAGTGAACACTTTATTTTTATGAAACAATAAGCAATAGTTTGTTTTAACCAGTGTTTGTTGCATGCAACACAAATTGTATGACAAGTAATTAAGGAAACCATAGCTTGTCTTCCCTATTATAATTTGTTTCCTTTCTCCCTCTTTTTGCAAGTTCCATTAGCTTGGGGAAGTAAGAGAAACAAACCATGAACAAGACACAGTTGTAGGTCCATGGTTTAAGTGGTTTAAGTAAATTAATACACTTTAAATCTAATAACAAACCATGAGTTCAGGCTGTGATTTTTGGCTGGCCAACAAACACTGGCTTGTTAGCAGAACTGTGTTGATATATTCTGACACACCACGTTTTAGTGAACTAAACCATGGCTTGTTATGATGTGTGAACACAGTCTTTCTCTTGAAATGCAGGGCTTAATCTCAGTAACAATTCAAATAGATTACCATCTCTGATTGTTTTTGCTATAGTAGATAGTGTTTTCTTTGTTGACTATGTTCCTTCCATACCTACTTTAAACACAAATATTTCCTAAGATGGTTTGCATACTAGAAGGTGGCTGATAAAATATTGATGGCCTAAAATCTATGGGAATGTAATATAGAGAAGCTTAATAAGAGATAGTGGCTTAAAAACTGTAAAAAATAAACTGAATGCTAATAAGACAGTTTGCAAATGTCAACTTGCTATGTAAAGTTAAAATGTGTGCAGCCAGCTCCCAAGAAGTGCTGAATACTTTTGATGCCTTCCAAAGTGAGAATTAATAGCAGAGGCCAAATTAATCTCTCAAATTCATCATTTTGTCACTTTACAGAAGTGACTGAAAACTGTACAGATAAGAGCAACTACGGCTCACCAATTTTCCTTTCCAAAGCCATCTTTGTTTGGCTTGACTATGCAATGCTCTTGTCTCCAAATGGAGCAAAATGAACACAGTATAAATAAGAGACTGTTTTCAGTCTCAGGTGGAATAGAGGGCTGACTGACACCTGAAATGCTAGGAATATTAAACACACACACACACATCAACTGAAGTATTGTAAAGACAGCAGGGAATCTATAAACCAACTTTAAAAAGAAACTGTTCTTAGCCATTTGGGGAGTTGTCATGTACAACAAGACTGCAATACTTTTTTGCCTGTGTAAAAAGAGATTCTGCAAGATGATGGGGGAAAACACATGCAGGTTTATTATCTCCTGTGATGTTTTAAAACTGCTTTGCAAAGGTATTGCCATATGCTCTTGAAGAAAGTAATCTTTTCAGAGCTAGAACATTAAAAGCCTTTAAATTAGTTGGTGCGCTCTCATTTAACTTATTTCTGAAAGCAAAAGAACTCATTTCAAGAAGATAATGCCGGAAATTTTAAGCTTTTTTGAGGCAGAACATTTCTTGTGAAATGGCTGTTCTGAATTTTTAAAAAGGCAACAGAGCTTGCATAAATCTTTATGGTCTTGTGAGCAAATGTGTGTTTGTGCAACAAAACAAAATGTTACAGCTGATACATTAGAAGAGACAGTGATGTGAACGTGTGATCTAAACAGGCATGTAAACTATAGACATAGAGGTAAACTAGGGTCTTTTTGGTATATAAAATCACTACTCCATCTGGACCAAATCTGAAAGGAAATGGATGACTGAGAGCCAACCTTACCACATGAGAAAAGAAAACCAAAATGAGCAGGAGAGGTAACTGCTTTTTCCATGTGTCTCTGCATGACATCTTAGCACTTCTGTTCTCTTCCTGAGGGAAATAGTAATAAAAGTGTCTTTTTTTTTTGCACTGGAAAAATCTGTTCGATAAAAGACACACTTTTATGACTGTCATCCTCAGGAAGAGAACAGAAATGCTACAACGGCATGTAGAGAGGCACAGAGAAAGCTGCTACTTTCCTATTCCATTTCAGCTTTCTCCATGTTACACAGACAAATTTTTTTTGTTGGTCCGGGCCCTCGAGTTGTTTCTGACTTATGGTGACCTGATCATGGGGTTTTCTTGGTAAATTCCTTCAGAATAGGTTTACCATTGCGATACTCTGTGGCTGAGAGAGTGTGACTCACCCAAGGTCACCCAGTGGGTTTACATGGCCAAGCCAGGATTCGAACCCTGGTCTCCAGAGTCTTAGTCCAATGCTCAAACCACTACACCATGCTGTCTTAGACAAATGTACTCCATGCAAAAATACTGGCTCTATTTTTCCTAAGGAAAATATACCGTAAATGCTAGTAGTGAAATGTATGCATTCTGTGACTAGCAAGAATTTTCAAAATTTGGGAACCAGCACATATAGGAGATGTCAATTCAGGAAGATATTTAAAAGTAACATTTTAAAGTTATACTTTTTCCATCTTTGTAAAGATCTTTCAGTACTCCACTGTAATGCTAACAATAGAATTACAGGTGAAGGGATGTGCATTAAGCAGCTTGAAAGCTTGTGGCTCCCCCTGCTGGATTGGGGGGAGGCGTTTAACAAAAATGTCTTCCAAAATTAGTCTGAAAGGATAGTGTGATAATCTGCCTCCCCGATCTCATGATTAACATGATTTAATGACGATTTATTGATGGGAGGAGTACGCTTGCCTCCTCCATGTGATAATTTCTCGAGTCTCACTCCACTTACCACCATCTCTTCAGCATTTTAAAGGGACACAGGTGAATGGCACATCCCGTTTTGGGCAGATGCTTGAGGAGGAGTGGTGTCAACCTCCCTTAGAGTGTCAACTGGCACGGTCTGAAGCCCCTGCACCCCCCTTGTGACACCACTGTAGTACCCTACAAGTGCAGGTACACACCACGCTGTAGTTATCATGTGCTGAAGTGAAATTTTTAGAAGTATCCAATTGAAGGATGTTAATAGAACGTTAATGGGCAGTCTTTCTGTATAGTATTTCAAAGGATATTTTTTCTATTTAAATTCTTAAGTCAGAAAATTGGAATCGGTAAACATACAACGGAGCCAGTGTATTGTAGTGGTTTGAGCATTAGACTACGACTCTGGAGATCAGGGTTCAATTCCCTGCTCGGTCATGGAAACCCAGTGCGTGACCTTGAATGAGTCACACATTCTCAGCCCCAGAAAACCCAGTGATAGGTTTGCCTTAGTGTTGCCATAAGTTGGAAAAGACTTGAAGGCACACAACAACAACAACAACAACAACCATACACAGGTTATGGTGCAAACTAGAAGTTCTAGAAGTGGGATGTTTGCAGTGTTGTTGACAATATTGTCTGTTTATGAACTGTGTTTTTTTTTAAATTTGGGGTTGGATGGTTTCTTTATGCATTGTTCACATTGTGCTGTATTATTATCTGCTGTTCTCATTGCAAACATCTTTCTTTCCTCCTAGGGCTACTCAGATAAAGACCTACTCCTGGGATAATGCTCAAGTCATTCTGGTTGGGAACAAGTGCGATATGGAGGATGAGAGAATAATTCCTATTGAAAAAGGGAAACATTTGGCTGATCAGTTGGGTACATGTTAAAAGTTTCTCTTTTTCTTCCCTATCCCTTCTCCTTCTAGTTTTAGCCTCATATTTTCAGACTTTGATAGCCAGGTTTTCTTTTAGTGATGTAGGTTTTAATTGGTTAATTACATCAGTTGTTGCCTGATTGATCAGACCTGCTTTTTATTTATAGTATTCTTGCTTTTTAATTCATGTGCTTATATGTCAGGGTAGGTTTGGCTCTCCAGATCCTGGTGAATTACCATCCCAACTAGATCTCACCACTGGCTAAGCTAGTTAGGACTTAATGGAAACTTCTGTTCAACCAGTTCTGGAAGCTCACATTTTCTTTAGCCAGTTAAAAGTACTGTAGATGATTAACATTATCATAACAGAAGCTTTATCTCTCTCTCTCTCAGGAAGCATGTTTCTTCCAAAACTATGGCTGTATCTGTACTGCAGAAATAATCCAGGTTCACATCATGTTACCTGCCATGGTACAATGCTATGGAATTCTGGGAATTGTAGTTTTGCGAAATATTTAGCCTTCTCTGTCAGAGAGCTCTGGTGCCACAACAAGTTACAATTCCTAGAATTCCAAAGCATTGAGCCAGGGCAGTTAAACTGATATGAAACTGGATTATTTCTGTAGTGCAGATGCAGCCTGTGGCTGCAACAAGACATATACTTATCCTTTAAAAACAAGTCAAATATGCTTTTGGCTTAAAAATATGCTGGTTTAACTGTTTGACCAAATATCATAAGATAGACCAAAGAAGAATTGATTTAACTATCAATTTGTAGCCCTGAAATTGAGCACAACAAAGGGGAAATTGTTGCGCACTGGATAATTCTAATATCTTGTGCTTCTGTTTAGTTTGTCATAATGTTATTTCATGTTGCCTCTAAAGTGTTCAGGACAGTATACTGGAGAATTATTCTGTCTTAAATTCCCAACCATGCTATTGGATGAAACAGGCTGAAAGAGAAGTTTCATGGCCAAATGGAATCTTAGATCTTGTCTGCATTGGCCGGAATACTTTAGGAACAGCCTGCCCAGAGAGATTTCAAAACCTCTTATGTTAAACCCAGTTCTCAACTCCCACATGTCTTCTTGGCTGAAGGGCACACAACATTGTTGAAAGTAAGCAAGTTTGTTCTCAACTCTACCTGATTCCTTTCTTGAATGTCTCCAGCGAAGATGCCTGAGCTGGAATGTTCTAGTTTGTAGTGTAGTTTCCTTCTCCTCCTAATAATATCTGTCACTAACAGATTTGGATATTATAAGGTGTGGTGGCTTAGTGGTTAAGACACCAGTTCTGATGACTGGAAGATCAGAAGGTTGGCAGTTCGAGGCCTGAGTGCTACATGATGGGGTGAGCTCCTGTCACTAGTCCCAGCTTCTGCCAACCTAGCAGTTTGAAAGCATGCAAATGCAAATAGATAAATAGGTATCACTTTGATGGGAAGGTAACCGTATTGGGTGTAGTCATGCTAGCCACATGATCACCAGAGTAGTCCTTGGACAATGCTGGTCGGCTTAGTAACGGAGATGAGCACTGCCCCTAAAGTCAATTACGATTAGACATTTATGTCAAGGGACTACCTTTACCTTTAGCAGCATGTTAGAAGTTCTCTGTAGGTTTTTAAATTTTTAATTGTATTAATTATTATAGACTTCTACACCAATTGCTACTCACTTTCATAAAAAATATGAGGCTAGTTTCTAGAGGTCTCTCACAAGTACTCTCCATAAACATAAATAGCTTGTATTGAATACGTTTGGAGAAAATAAATGAATTACAGGTTGATGTAGAGACCCAGCTTAATCATTATTACACTACTGATCTCAGCACAGGGAAGCCTGTAAGTAAGTTCTCACCTTGCCATTCTGTTATTCCCATAGAAATTATTGATTCTCATTTGTTTCTAGATCTCCCATATATATTATTGGTTTCTATGGGAGTACTAGATGGGGAAGAAACAGAAGAGGGTCTAGGTAAAAGGATGCGTCTTAGGAAAGAGGCTCTGACCATAGACCACATAGAACTTTGCCAGTCCTTTAGTAGCGTTTTTGCATGGTGACATCTGCCCATGGCTCTTCCAGGAGAGAATACAACACTATTAAACATTAATGCAGATGGAGAAATATAGATACCTGTATTGTTAGATATAGATATTCAATACTCCTCACCATTGGCTATGCTAGCTAGGACTGACGAGAGTTGCATTCTCACAGCATATCGAGGGCTACATAATACACTCTTACCCTAAACTGATAAGAAAGTATTTAACTGACATTTATATATTTAATTAAGAACTTCCTGACAGTAAGACAGTGGAAGTTCAACTGTGGAACACACTCCCTTGGAGTGTGGTGGAGTTCCCTTCTTTGCAGGTTTTTAAACAGAGTCTGGATGGCCATCTGTCGGAAATGATTTGATTGTGTATTCCTGCATGGCAGGGGTTGTACTGGATGGCCCTTGAGGTCTATTCCAGCTCTATGATTCTATCAATTATATCACTGCTTCTTCTCTGGCTAGGCTGCTGCTCATGAAGGTGTAGTTTTTTCACAGGTATTGGTTGCTGAAATTCTCATGGGAGTTCATGCATGGCAGGGGGTTGGACTGGATGACCTTTGTGGTCTCTTCCAACTCTATGATTCTATGATTCATAGAGAGAATTGCTGCATCTTGTTGTGATTTAGGCCCGGTACAGACAGGTGCTTTGTGGAGCTCTGGGGCCAAAATTACAGTTTGGGAGAATGGAGCAATCACATTCTCCTGAACCTAGTACATGCTGGCAGCACTATCATGGCTCAGCACGCCGCACAGCATGCAGATGTCGCTGGCAGGAAGCGGCGTCATGGTGGTGCCCTTTCCCCTTTATGGTGCCGCAAAAAAGAGGCCGCTGTAGGCAGCTTCTTTTCAGCAGTGCATCGTTGCCGTGCTGTTTGGTGGCTGCGGCAATTATGCGGGGCAAAGATGGGCGGCTCTGTGCCGAGCCCCATAGAAAGCTAAATCTTAATTTATTAAGGAAGAGTGCATATGCAATCACTAATCAGTTAGTTACACCTTTAAATATAATCTTGATTCTGTACTGTTACTTTGCAAGATTAAAACATCCCCGTGACCCGCTGGGCTCTAGTGAACGACTGGTGGGGATATATATGCAGGATTGAAGTCACCACACTCCTAGAATAATGCAACTAGCCTGAGGACCAGCTCCATTCCCATTATTTTAAAGAAGAAGACATTTCTCTTCTACATGCTGTGCACATCTCAGAAGATATAAGGCTATTTCAAACCTCCTAAGTTGTTCTTCAGAGGTCATTCAATTAAGAACCCACCTGTTTTTGATCTGAACAGAAAGCCATGAGAAACAATCTTGGGATAACCAGATATTGATTTCTGTACTTTTTTTAAAAATAAAAAACAGGCTTTGATTATTTTGAAGCTAGTGCCAAGGAGAACATCAATGTGAGACAGGTCTTCGAACGCCTCGTCGACATCATCTGTGAGAAGATGTCAGAGGGCATGGATTCAGAAGCTGCTAAGACTGCTGCTGGGAGGAATGTTCGTCTTACATACAATCCACCCCCACTTCAACAAAAGTGTTCTTGTTAATGCCTCAAGATCTCTGTGAAACCTCTTGATGACTGGAACAATTTATCAACCCATTTATGCTTAAATCCACTTTAGTCTCAACTAGAGAAGAAACAACTAAATCAATAGAAATTACATAAGCACTGGCTTACCAAGTTCTCTTTGAGTCAGTGATTCTACTCTAGTTGGGACTAACAACTGAATTTAGGCCACAATCTTTTGAGAGAGCTGGATATGTTTGTTCAGTGTCCTCCAAAGTCTGTTATGTTTTGCTTATTGAATATGAAAAATATGATGTAAGTGCAGCTAGTGTTACAGTGAAAAGTTATGCCAAGGTTTAAGTGACCTGTCATAACTTGCTTCTGAATGGTTCTTGATGTTTTACTTTATTTAAAAAATAGAGCATTGGTGCTATTCAGTAAATTTTGACCAAGTGTATTCCCTATACATGCTAACTAGATGCTGTTAAGAGTTAACTGTGTCTCAGTGTTTTCTGTTTTGTTTTGAATAGCCTGAAAAGCTGGAGAAAAAGAAGCGTTGAGGATTAGCAGGATTTACAAATTCTTCAAAATGGAGTAATTTTATTTGATATTTTTGCCTAATGAGGAACAGTATAGCTAGAATATACCTGAGAAGTCCCTTGGAACAGTACACTTCCTCCTCCCTGGTCAATTACTCTAGGCAACCCAGGTTAGGAAATATTTAAAAAATTGAAAAAAGGTGCCATCCATATTAAATGCCTGTAAGACAGCAAAGTGCACCTGCTATCAATTGCCTATAAAGCTGGGGTGTCCAACTGAAATCACTCTTAATAAATATTTACATATTGCATTCAGAAGAGGGGAACTGGTACATTTGTATAATGTCCTACAATTAAATCTTGAACACATTCTGCTTCTATCTTCTCTGCAACCTATAGGTTGCTTTATCTTACTCTGCACCACTACCAGTTTCTCTGAGCCCCTTCATCAAATCTCCGTCTTTTTCTCTGTCCGCTACAGAGCTTGGGAGCCTCTGACTTTCCTCATGTTTTGGAGCTTGCATAATCCCTTAGAATTGCCCTTACTGGCTGAGATTTCTGGGAACTGAACAAAACAAGTGGAGAGCCAAACGTTTCCAATCACAGTTATTCTGCAAGATGTAAACACCCTGTAGCACCAGAGCTTAGAGCATTCTTTTCCTCATTTCTTTGTGTTCTTCTATTTCATGGCCATTCTTTCCTGCCTTGTTCCCGTGTTTTTGTACTCCTTTCTATGACCTGAGACAGACGGCCAGGAAGTGCCATCATGGGGCCGGTACTAGGCTCGGGAGTGTGCACTAACCACATGCTCCTGAGCCGTAGTCCGTAATGGCAGCAGCATCGTGGTGGTGTCCTGGCCACACAGGTGCCACCATCTTTAAGTAAGGGATGTGCAGTGTACAGACATAGCTGCACGTCCCTTACATCATGAGTGCACTGATGGAGCACTCATGACATAATAATAATAATAATAAATTTTATTTTTATACCGCCCTTCCAAAAAGATCAGGGCGGTGTACAAGATAAAAAGACATTAAAACATCAAGCATAGTTTAAAATCCAAGCAATACAATAAAACAAGTAAAACAATACAAGATTAAAAACAATAAAAAACGATACCTCCCAGCGTAAAGCTATGATGGAAAGACAATGGCAGCATATCTAACAGGGCAAACCACAAGAGAGACCCATTTACAAATATGCCTGTTGAAATAGATGTGTTTTCAGGTCCTTTCTAAATTGGATGAGGGTGGGGGATAAGCGGAGCTCAGTAGGTAGAGAGTTCCAGAGGTAAGGGGCAGAGATGGAGAACGCCCTTTTTGTAGTGCTCATCAATCTAGCCTCTGGAACTCTCAATATACGCTGTCCGGTAGATCTCAGTGTGCGGGGCGGATTATGTGGGGAGAGACGGTCCTTTAGGTACCCTGGGCCCGAGCCATATAGGGCTTTATAGGTAACAACCAGCACTTTGTACTGCGCCCGGAAGCGAATCGGCAGCCAATGTAGGTCTTTCAAGATAGGTGTTATATGGGCGGTCCTGGGAGCTCCAGTGACCACCCGTGCCGCCATATTTTGCACTAGTTGTAGCTTCCGAGTATGATACAAAGGCTGCCCCATGTAGAGCGCGTTACAGAAGTCCAACCGAGAGGTTACCAGAGCATGTACTACGGTTTCAAGGTCCCTCCGGTCCAGATAGGGTCGCAACTGGCGTATCAGCCGAAGCTGATAACAGGTGCTCCTGACGGTCGCGTCCACCTGAGAAGTTAGATGGAGCGATGAGTCAAGGAGCACCCCCAGACTGCGTACAGTGCCCCTGACGGGGAGCGTGACCCCGCCAAGGACAGGTGGAACCACCTCCTTACCCGGACCAGGGGAACCTATCACGAGTACTTCCGTTTTCTCTGGATTCAGGCTGAGTCTATTTTCCCTCATCCAGTCCATTACCGATTCCAGACAGGTCACAAGAGGAGCGACGCCATCCCTGGTCACTGCATCAGTCGGAGACATAGAGAAGACTATTTGGGTGTCATCAGCGTACTGATAACACCGCGCCCCATGCCTCCGGATGATCTCTCCCAGCGGTTTCATGTAAATGTTGAAAAGCATGGGGGACAGAATAGCTCCTTGAGGGACCCCAGATGTAAGGGCCCTCTTATCGGAGCAGACGTCCCCCAGCTGCACCATCTGGAACCTCCCAGAGAGGTAGGACCGGAACCACTGGAGCGCAGTGCCCCCGATTCCCACCTCTGCCAGGCGTTCCAGAAGGATACCATGGTCGATGGTATCGAAAACCGCTGAGATGTCCAAGAGCACCAACAGGGACACGCTACCCCTGTCGATGCCCAGACGGAGATCATCGACCAGAGCGACCATGGCAGTCTCAACTCCGTAGCCCGCCCGGAAACCGGTTTGAAATGGATCTAGAAAATCCGTTTCATCCAAGATCGATTGAAGCTGGATTGCAACCGCCCTCTCGATCACCTTCCCCAAGAATGGCAGTAGCGAGATTGGCCGATAATTATTGTGAACCAGGGGGTCAAGGGAAGGCTTCTTTAATATAGGTTTAATTGTGGCCAATTTAAGCTGTTCCGGAAATTGACCTTCCCTCAAAGAAAGGTTGGTAATCCGGTGTAATAAAGAAGTAACCACCGGTCCCCCCTGTGCCACTAACCACGAGGGGCAGGGATCGAGAGAGCAGGTTGTCTTCCTAACACTTCTAAGGATCTTGTCCACATCCTCGGTACTGACAGACTCAAACTGATCCAGTACAACTGAGTCCACGGAAGCTCTGGATGCCTCTCTTCTGGTTTCTGTTATAACCCTGGCGTCCAGACCTTCGTTTATCCGAGAGATTTTATCCGCGAAGAAGTTGTTAAATTGGTCACAGCAGGCCTTAGTAGGTTCAAGGATCTGGTTCGGGGCAGGAGGGAGCTGAGTTAGCTCCCTCACTACCCTGAACAACTCTGCTGGACGCGACTCCGCGGACGCGACACGAGCAGCAACGAACGAGTTCCTAGCTGCTCGTATCGCCTCTCCATAGGCCTTTAAATGAAGGTCTAGGAGAGCCTTGTCGGATAAACGCTGGTGTTTCCGCCAGGCGTGCTCTAGCCGTCGCAGAACCCGCTTCCTGGCCCGGAGATCTTCCGTGTACCAGGGCTTCCTTTTGGAAGCAGGTCTGAGAGGGCGCTTGGGAGCGATACTGTGTATAGCCCTGGAGAGGTCAGTATCCCAGATGTTAACTAGGGCATCAACAGTATCGCCGTCACTTCCAACCATATACCCCTCTAGGGCTTCTTGGAACCTAGCAGGTTCCATCAGCCTTCGAGGGTGGACCATCCTAATGGGTCCGCCACCCCCGGAGGGGATCTGGGTTGATGCCTTGATGCTAGCCTTCACCAGGAAATGATCCGTCCATGACAGGGCGGAAATGTTGGTAATTTCCGCCCACGGATTTTCCATGTCCGTACAGAAGACCAAATCGAGTGTATTCCCCGCACAATGCGTTGGACCCGAAACCAGCTGAGACAGGCCCATGGCTGTCATGGTATCCATGAATTCCCGAGCCGCACCGGATAGAACTGCGTTGGCCACGAAGGGAATGTTGAAGTCTCCCAGGACTAAAAGCCTGGGGGACTCCAACACCAGCTCCGAGACCAACTGTGTCAGCTCGTTAAGGGAGTCTGTTAGCGCACGGGGTGGCCGGTAGACTAACAGAATCCCTAGACTGTCTCTAGCCTTCAGGGTCAGGTAAATACACTCGATATAGGAGGTCTGACGAACATGGTTCCTGGTTAGAGACAAGGTGTTTTTATGCACCAAGGCAACACCCCCCCCCCCGCCCACCTAACCTGTTCTGGTCCTTCACCGAGTACCCGGATGGGAGGGCCTGAGCCCACACAGCGTCACCCTCAGGCCCTAGCCAGGTCTCGGTTATGCAAGCCAGGTCACAGTTGTTATCCTCAATTAGATCGTATATAATGTGGGATTTTTTCCTAATGGACCTGGCATTGCACAGGAGCAGAGACAGGGTTTGTGGTATGGTTGGAGTAACCCTCAGGCCCTGTTGGTTAGGAGAAGGACTGGAAGGAGAGATAGATATTAAGCATCGATCACGCCTTCCCCTGTAACGCCTGTCCTTTCTCCTACCGTCATACTTCCCCTTGCCCCACACAACTTGGATCGGAGCCCCGCTCACATCATCAGAAAGGTTACCCTCTCCCTCCCCAAGTAGTTCATTCTCTCCTCCCATATTAATATACTCCTTCTCCTCCACAACATATCAATATAATAGAGAGGGGGATGAAAGAAGACCAAAATTCCCCACAACAGCATAGCGTCCAAACAGGATTGGATGATAATAAAGGGGGTAGTGGTGACTCGGAGGGGCAGGTGTGCTTTAGCTGTTCTATGCTGCCCTTGCACGTCCGTACATCCTCCCACTACCCTCTGGGCTCTCTGAAGGGAGCTGTTGGCAGGTAGGTCGCCTGGCTGGCCCCAGGCCTCTACACTTCCTTCTTCCGCCGCTGGTGCCGCCTCTTTTGCGTCACAGTTCACTGTCCGCGGGTGTGTTAGCATCGTTGCGCCTAAAAGGCCTCTGGTGTTCCGGCCACGCCCCCTCCTGCTGCTTCTGCGCTGCTGCTGGGGAGAGAAGGCTGCTGCTGGGCCTAAAAGGCCTCTGGTGTTCCGGCCACGCCCCCACCTGCTGCTTCTGCGCTGCTGCGGCAGGCACCACAAAAAGAACCTGTTTTTTCAAGATTCTTTTTACTTTGGAGGGACGCCGCATGGTTTGAATGCTGCGGTGTCACTCCAGAGTTCAGACGGGTGCCTCCAGCCCACCGTTTTCCGGCGGTCTGTCTCGGCCCTATGTTTTATATCAGCTGCACACAAAGCTTTTAACTCTTTCAGCTTGTCACACACCGAGGGAGTATAAAACATAGCATGGTTGGATACAGTAGGCCGGAAAACCTGGTGCTGGCTTTACTGTGTGCTTCTGAATCAAGAGAAGTAAAGCACACATAGTAAAATGAACTTCATTGTTCTGCTCTCACTTTTAATGGACTTAGGACTGAATATTATATGGTCCCAAAAAGGAAAAGTTTCCACTAATGGATTCTTGGAATTGCACCAGATCCTATAAACAGCCTGTAAATCTTGTATAATATATGCCCACTATAAATCAAGGCTTTCTAAGCACAATTTGTTATTTATTTATTATATTTATTTGTATCCCGCTCTTTTTCCAGAACTGGGACTCAGAGTGGCTTCACAACATTAAAAAATAGTACACTTAAAACAGAAAAAAGTAAATTAAAAATAAATTAAATTATTACAGTATTAAAACAGATAGTTATTAAAAGAATAAATCACATTGTAAAAAGATAAAACTATATCTATCTATCTATAAATAAAACTATATCAATTTTTTTAAAATGGTACAACATTCCAGCCTGTCCTTATAAACAATTCCTTAAAAGCCTGTGTGAACAGGTAGCAACCGTGGTTGTGATGGTGTGGGACGGAGAGAAGAACCTCTCCAGAAGATCTCAGAGTTCGGATCTGTTCATACAAGGAGATACGGTTTGCCAAATAGTGTGGACCTGAGCCATATAGGGCCTTATAGGTAATAACCTGCACCAGCACCAGCCCAACAATAAGAGAATAACCTAAAATCAGCAAGAATAAATAAAAATTCAGCTATTTTTTAAAATAAACATCTCAGTATAGCTATTTTTCAGAGTATTAAAAAACTGCAAAATCTACAATATATGTATAAGTGATCGTTCTTTAAAACTTTTGTATTTAAAGCAGTATTGGCTAGCTTTAGCAGTGGAAAAACTGAAATATACACCCTAGTGCGTGCATAGAGCAGTCTTTGGATTCTGGCCCTCCTTACAATTGGATTGTGAAGTTGAGTGACTAATTCCTGCCCTCCCTTTTTATGGATAAACTACAACTCCAGTGATGTACATTATTTTCTTTTGTAACTAGACTGCATTATTTTCTTTTGTAACATTTTGCACTTGTGGAATTGACATTAGCTTTATTTAATCAGAAACATTTATTTCCCATTTTTTCCTCCCACGGGCCTTCCCTGCTGTGATGCCTTTGTGATAGAACAACTTCCCGCCAGAGTCCTGATTGGCACCAACACCATTGCAATTGTGGTGCCAAGTACAAAAATGGCTTTTTACTTAAACCTTTGGGGCCTAACTGGTTTCATATACATCTGTACATGTGTATGGTTTTAAAGTGTTTTAAATGGTTTTAAAGTATATTCTTTAACTTGTTACTTTGTTCTAATCTGTTTAAATTATTAAATTATTATTTAAAATTTTTAATTAGTTAAGTGATTTTATTGTATACCATCCTTTTAAATCAAATTTAGGGAGATGTGTATGTATCTGTGTGTGTGTGTATATACCCATGGCTCTCTTTCTTCCCACTTTATTCACACAATAACCCTTATGAGGCAGGTCAGGCTAAGGCTCCATCCATATTGCAGAAATAATCCAATTTGACACCAATTTAAATGTCATGGCTTGGTGCTATGGAATCCTGGGATTTGTAGTTTGTTGCAGCACCAGAGCTTTCAGACAGAGAAGATTAAATGTCGCACAAAACTGTCCCAGAATTCCATAGCACTGAGCCATGGCAGTTAAAGTGTTGCCAAACTGGATTGTTTCTGCAGTGCGGAGTTAACCCAAGTTTGTGGTTGGTCCAAAGTCACTAGCATCCAAAACGTATTGGAGAAACTATCCAGTTTGAGACTGCTTTAACTGCCATGGCCCTGAGCTCCCTGATGGAGAAGGCTAAATATCTCACAAACTAAGTTCCCAGAATTCTGTAGCATTGAGCCAAGGCAGTTAAAATGGTCTGAAACTGGATTGTTTCTGGAATGTGTTTTGGACCTTGGTGTCACGGCTCTGAGGAGACTTGAATTCACACCGCCCAAGTCCCAGTTCAACCCTAATCACTATACCATACAAAGAAAGGCCAAGAAAATAAGGACGTACATTGCTGGTATCATTTAAGTAAGGCAGAACTGGCTATAAGCTGAAAAACTGCCAAACTTTAAGCTTTTGTAGGTTAGACTCGTAGACACTTTTAAGTGTCACTAGACATATTAAGCCCCTCTTGAGTATTTAGTTACACTTACTGTACTTGAGTTCAGTGGGATTTGTTTTCAAGCCAACATGTATAGGATTGCAGTCTTAATCAGAGTCATAGAGGATTGATCTCGGTATGGTATATACACACAGATGCAAAGAAAATATAAACACTGTGTTCAAATAATCAAGGAATGCAAAACATACAATTAGTTAAAGCATACACAATAAACTCAGTGGTCATTTTGAGAAAGGCTGAATGAGTAGCCACAGTTTAGTCTAGGATTAACACAGTTAGACCACCTATTAAGACCACTAAGAGTGGGATACAGTTTTTACTCTCCCGCTAATATCTCCTCCTCTCACTGAAGTCATTGTAAGGCACTTCATTTTAATTTGCAGGGCCAGTCATTTGGATATGCTACCTCAGGAAGCCTGTAATAGTATACAGAGTTATCTAAAGGCAGGTCCCACTGCTGTTCCAGAGACCAGGGCCTCATTCAAAATAAATAGTTTTTTGAGTTGAATCGATGAAGTGATTTAGCACTGAATTAGACGTTCACACTATTTGAGCCGTGATCAAATCTACCTGTTTCAATTTAATCCACTTCATGTTCATATTCAGCAATGGATCAATTCAACATGGAATTGCCTCACAGGGGTGACCGCGCAACAGGAACTGAGTCAAATAGTGTGTTCAATTCATTTCAAAAGAAGCGGGGAATGCTGCAGACCCAGAAGAAATTGTTTAAATGGGTTTAACCCTGCACCACCACCCCTAGCAAACTGCGCCAGAAATTGGTGAAGGTGTGAACAAGGGCCATGTAATCAAGTTCACATTGGTTTGAAAATCAGTTTATTATGTAGTCGGAATGAGGCCCAGGCCAGGACATGAACCAATGGATTCAAATTACAACAAAAAAAGATTTCACGTAAAACATTAGGAAGAACCTCTAGAATTAGATGGTAAGAGCTGTTCATCAGTTAAATAATTGCCTTGGAGGGTGATGAACTCCTTCCTTGGACGTTTTTAAACTGAGGATGGATGGACATCTTTTGGGAGTGTTTAAATTGTGTATTCCTTCCTGCATGGCAGTGGGTTGGATTAGCTGGCCCTTACACTCCCTTCCAACTTCATGATCCTATGAACTTAACGGACTCTGTGAGAATTTCCTAGGAATTGCTTCTGAATTTTCAGGATTGTACAGTTAGGCTGCAATTGTATATTTAATAATTAATTGTATATTGTATACTTAAATATCTGAGAATACATCTACATGGGTATTTCCTCTGAATAGAAAGATATAGGGCTGTTTGCACATATTCATAGTCTCCTTCCCCTTGCCCACATATATGCTAACTCTACTTCAGTTCTATGGTAATATTAAATGTGGGTTAAAATGCTTTCAGTAGAGTTCAAATTGTTCTTATTTGTGTCTTAAGTAGAAAAAAAACTCTTATTTTCATGCATATTTATAATTTTGTGTTTAGGAGGCACTGGCTCTGTAGTGCTTGAAGTGTATATATTGTTCTTAATAATGACAAATAAAGTATGTTATTTAGTAGCTGCATGTTAACTGTGTATTAATTTAGACAGCTAACAGACACACGTAACTCACTCAAGGAGAAAAGACTTCCTTCAGATTTACAGTTGTGCAAATTATATTGTTAATTCAGTGCTAATTTTTCTTACTAACATTGCTGTTGATATGTGGAGGCAAGTATTATAAGCATTTCTAAAACATGTTAGATTATCCAAAACACTTCACACATGCTATTTCAGTTGCCTTACAACTATTTTGCAGTCCATACCAATGTTGTCACATACGCTAAACAAAGAATGCTGTTTTACCTGCATCAGGATGCACTATTTTATCGTTCCTATCTCTATTTATTTATAGAGAGAGGGGAAGACTATTCTGCTCAAAGATTTTTTTCCAGCTTCAGTTATATTTCTAAATTAAAACACTTAACAGTGATAAATGAAGAATTACTAGTCAGTTAATTACAATGGGAAGAAATCTTTATTGTGTATTCATAACTTGATTCAGATCTGATTATTCATATTTTCAGTACAGTAGTCACTGTAACACATAGTTTATTTACAGTTTTCATAAATACAATGTACATAACTTTTAGTTCTCTATAATAACAAGGGGAGGACAGATTGATGAGTTGTGTGAGGGATCTGGTTGGAGGGTGTTTGGGGAAATAAGAATGAAAAGCATAGACAGAGTGGCAGGAAAGGTAATTAATTGAAGTTAAAAGAAAAGAAAGGCAACTGTGATCCAAAATACACTGCAGAAATAATCCAGTTTGAGACCACTTTAACCACCCTGTCTCAGTGCTAGGGAATCCCGGGAATTGTAGTTTATTGTGGCACTAGAGCTCTATGATACAGAAGGCTAAATGTCTCACAAAACTACGGTTCCCAGAATTCCCTAGCATTGAACCACAGCAGTTAAAGCAGTCTCCAACTGGATTATTTCTGCAGTGTCTTTTGGACCTAACATTATCATAATTTTTCCCTCTTCTGTATGATTTTTAACAGTGACCAGCCATCCTCCTTTTCCAGGACGTGGCTTACATTTCTAAACTTCTGTCCAGGAAAAATTCCAAAATGTTCTATACTTTGAGCATGACTAAGGAGCCTATTAGTACCACCATATTTGCTGTTTTCCTTTGAGAAATTAATTTACTTGGCAGCCTGTCTTTGCTGCAAATTGGATGGATCCTTCTAAGATTCTTTTTTCCTACGTAGGAGCAGCAGCAGACAAGACTCGTACCCAGATCTTAGGGTACATTTGTTTCTCTGAGGGGAAAAGGACAGCAAACATGTTAGGCAATGGGCTGCCTGAGGACACAATGCAAATGTTGAATGGGCTTTTTTCCTTAATTTCAGCACAATGGACAAATAAAAGGTATAATTTGACTGTAGATTTGGTCAAGGTTTTGTTGCTAGTAAAGTATAATTTTAAGCATTTCTCTCGCTCACAGTTCTGCAAGTATACCCCAATCCAACAAGGCATTTTAAAGAAAAGTTCATCAGAAAAAATAAAGTTAAGTACACACAGGCTGTTTCTTGTAAGGTGTCTTTGAACTCACTCGTAAGGTTTCCAAAAGTCATAACTCCAAAGTTACAAGGTTAAGGATATACTCCTTATACTCCTTTGCCTGGCTGCCTCATGCACCAGTGTGGCCTAGATTTTTTGAGTGCTGGACTACAACTCTGGAGTTGTTTGCTGTTTGTTGTTGTTGTGTGCCTTCAAGTTGTTTCTGAGTTACGGTGACCCTAAGAACCTATCATGGGGTTTGATACAGTATATAAATATGTATGTATGTGTGTATACACACACACATACACAATACACACACACACACAGGGGTTTGATACAGTGTGTGTGTGTGTGTGTGTAAATATATATATATATATATATATACACACACATATAGTTTTATTTGTTTAAATGTGTTTTGTTCTTTTAATAACTATCTGTTTTAATATTGTAATCATTTAATTCCTTTTTAATATATTTTTCCCTCCATTTTTTATTGTACTGTTGTTTTTTTAATGTTGTGAAGCTGCTCTTGAGTCCCAGTTCTGGGGAAAGACTGGATAGAAAATAAATATTATATATATATGATTGTTATCTAATGTTACCGTGTTTCCCCGAAAATAAGACAGTGTCTTATATTAATTTTTGCTCCCAAAGATGCGCTAGGTCTTATTTTCAGGGGAAGTCTTATTTTTCCATGAAGAAGAATTCACCTGTATTGTTGAACAAAAAATAAATAAAAAATGAAAATTTATGATATACTGTATATATATTTATATACAAAAGCTTTGCTAGGTCTTACTTTCGGGGGAGGCCTTAAATTTAGCAATTAGGCAAAACCTCTACTAGGTCTTATTTTCTGGGGATGTCTTATATTTGGGTGGAAAGGGTATTTTAATTTGTTGTCTGCTATGTTTTACCATTTGAATGTTAACATGTATTCTTATTTAATTATGTTCGCAGCACGTACGCCATAGGCTGGCTTGTTTTATCTATTTTATCTATTTTGATTGTAGATACAGCATTGCGTAAATTGACAGCACTACATAAATAAAGCTTAATAATAAAATAAATAAATATGTTTTTCTTGGCAAGTTTCTCCAGAGGGGTTTTGTGTTCTCACTTTCCCCCCTCTGAGGCTGAGAGAGTGTGACTTCTTGCCCAAGGTCAACCAGTGGTTTCAAAATAGCTGAGCCAGGATTCAAACCCAAAGTTTTAACATTCAAATCAATATCCCACACTGTATCCTATACAACTCTGGAGGCCAGGGTTTGAATCCTGCCTCAGCCATTTTGTGAAACCCATTGGGTGACCTTGACCAAGAAGGTCACACTCTCTCAGCCTCAGAGAGGAAAGCCAAAAAAAAAAAAAAAAGCCAATTAGGGGCAACAATAATAACCCCCTCTGAAGAAAGCAACCCTGTGATTGGTTCACTACTAGGACCGTCGCCCCGCCCCTTTTGTGGGCCATCCTCGACGCCGATTGGCTCCCTTCCCTGTGAGTGACAAGCGACGTTTAGTGGAAGAAACCATTTTAAAGTAAAAAAAAATTGTATTTCAATACTATTTTTCTCCGGTGTGAGAAAAACCCTTAATATTATGAAAGAAAAGAGAAACAAATTACAAATAGGCGCTTCAACGGCTTATTTTGTTCCTCGAGTGAACGTTATCCCCCCCATCCTAATGGTACGGTCCACTGTACTTAGTGTAGTATGAGGGGCGACGGGGCGTTGTGATTGGTTGGGGCGCGTCACGTGGGCGCGGAGGCGGGCCCTGATTGGTCAGTGGCCCCTGCTCTCCGTGAGGCAGCGAAGCTGCCTCACGGAGAGCAGGGGCCACTGACCAATCAGGGCCCGCCTCCGCGCCCACGTGACGCGCCCCAACCAATCACAACGCCCCATCCGCGCTGCACTGCTCTCATAGGCCGCGAGGAGAGTGACGAAGCCTCAGTTTGGCCCCGGCGGTGGATGCTGAGGGTCGCATTTACGGCCGCTGTCTCCATTAACACCAAGCAGCTCCTAGGCCGCTTCCTCCCCCTCCTCGCCCCCACGGAGCCTCGCCGCTGGGCCGCCTCGCCCCCCTCGTCCTCCTCCTCCTCGGTCCTCCTTGCAGCCGCCATGCCCGGCAGAGCCAAGGCCGCCCCCGTCTGCGGAGCAGAGCAGCCCGAGGAGCTGGAAGGCAGCCGAGGAGGGGCCAAGGCCGCCGGGGCCCTCCAGGAAGAGCCCGACGCCGAAAGGGGAGCCCACGCCGCCGATGCCTCCTCGGCCGAGCCCAGCCCCAACCTCGGGGACCCGGAAATCGTCAAGTCCCCCAGCGACCCCAAGCAGTACAGGTACAGTACCGTCAGCACGTTTCCTCCTAACGCTGGTGCGGCAGCTAAAAAGGCCAATGCGATTCTAGGCTGCGTCAATAGAAGTATAGCGTCTAGATCAAGGGAAGTTATAGTGCCACTCTACTCTGCTTTGGTCAGGCCCCACCTGGAATACTGTGTCCAGTTCTGGGCACCACAATTCAAAAAGGATGTGGAGAAACTGGAGCAGGTCCAAAGGAGGGCGACTAAGATGGTGAAGGGTCTGGAAACCTTGCCCTATGAGGAATGACTTAGAGAGCTGGGGATGTTTAGCCTGGAGAAGAGAAGGCTAAGAGGTGATATGATAGCCCTGTTCAAATATTTGAAGGGATGTCATATTGAGGAGGGAACGAGCTTGTTTTCTGCTGCTGCAGAGACTAGAACACGAAACAATGGATGCAAACTCCAGGAAAAGAGATTCCACCTCAACATCAGGAGGAACTTCCTGACAGTAAGGGCTGTTCGACAGTGGAATGCACTCCTTCAGAGTGTAGTGGAGTCTCCTTCCTTAGGGGTCTTTAAGCAGAGGCTGGATGGCCATCTGTCAATGGGGAGGCTTTGATTGGGAGTTCCTGCATGGCAGGGGGTTGGACTGGATGGCCCTTTTTGGAGTCTCTTCCAACTCTATGATTCTGTAATTCCTTTAGCTTGCATCCATTGTTCCAGGTCCTGTTCTCTGGAGCAGCAGAAAACAAGCTTGCTCCCTCTTCAATATGACATTCCTTCAAGTATTTAAACAGGGCGATCATATCACCTCTTAACCTTCGCTTCTCCAGGCTAAACATTCCCAGCTCCCTAAGGCGTTCTTCATAGGGCATGGTTTCCAGACCCTTCACCATCTTAGTTGCCCTCCTTTGGACCGGCTCCAGTTTCTCCACATCCTTTTTGAATTGTGGTGCCCAGAACTGGTGGTGCCCAGGTGGTGCCTGACCAAAGCAGAATAGAGTGGCTCTATTACTTCCCTTGATCTAGACACTATACTTCTATTGATGCAACTTAGAGTCACGTTGACCTTCTTAGCTACCACACTTTTAACTCATGCTCAACTTGTTTACTTTGACTCCTAGATCCCTTTCACAGGTAGTCTTGTTCAGCCAGGTGTCTCCCATCCTATATCTGTGCAGGGAGTTTTGGGTGCTGCTGGACTACCCCTCCCAGAATCCCCGACCATGGCTGTTTCTGTGCTTCAGAAATAATCCACTTTGACACGCTTTAACTGCCCTTGGCTCAGTGCTATGGAATCCTGGGAACTGTAGTTTGTTGTGGCACCAGGGCTGTCAGACAGCTGTCTCACAAAACTACTCTTCTCAGAATCCCATAGCCCTGAGCCATGGCACTTAGAGTGTGTCAGCCTGGATTGTTTCTACACTGTGGATGCCATGCTAGTTGGGACTTTTGGGAGTATGTAGTCATCTTAGGACCAAATTTTGAAGAAGAAAAAAAGGCTTTAGGGATAGGCAAAATGGAGCTCTCCAATTGGTGATGGAATTGAGGCTACATCTTCATACCATTGCCTGTGATGGCTAGGCCTGATGGAAGTTGCACTCCAACAGCATATAGAGGGACCCATGCTTTACATTACCTGCCTGGGAGAAAAGGTACATTTTTTTCCTGTATGTGTTGCTATTGAATAGAGAAAGAAAGTGAATTTGAATTTCTTTAGGGAAAAGGACGATCAGGAATGTGGTAGATAAGAACTGGTGTTTAGATATTATATAGTAGATAGTTTTTTTGTGGGTTTTTTGGGGGCTATCGGGCCCTTTTCTAGAAGCCTGAATCTCCCCCCCCCCCCCAGTACAGTGGTCCCCCGGGATACGAATCCCCCGGGTTAAGAAAACCCCGGGATCCGAAACCGGCGGGACCAAAAATTATCCCCCGGGATCCGAAAAAAAGGGACGTCCCTTTTCCTCCGAGGCCAGGCTTCGGATGAAAAGGGACAGACTCCCATCCCTTTTCCTCCGAGGCCAGGCTTCGGGGGACAAGGGACGGACTCCCATCCCTTTTCCTCCGAGGCCAGGCTTCGGGGGACAAGGGACGGACTACCGAAAGGAAGGCCCGATCCGGCGGATCGGGTCTTCCTTTCGTTAGGCGCGGAGGCCCAGCCTGGCTTCCCCAGCCAGGCTGGGCCTCCGCGCCTGACGCGAAAGGAAGGCCCGATCCTTTCGCGTCAGGCGCGGAGGCCCAGCCTGGCTGGGGAAGCCAGGCTGGGCCTCCGCGCCTAACGAAAGGAAGGCCCGATCCGCCGGATCGGACCTTCCCTTCCCCAGCCAGGAGGCCCCCGCGACTGACGAAAAGAAGGCCCGATCTGCCGGATCGGACCTTCCTTTCCTCAGCCAGGAGGCCCCCGCCGAAGGCCAAAGGCCTCGGAACGGATTACCTATTTCCTATGGGAAATAGGCCCCGGGTTACGAAATTTTCGGCTTATGAAAAAGGTGCCGGAACGAATTAATTTCGTAACCCGGGGGACCACTGTATATAGTTGTGAAAACTAGCATTATATACTAGAGTTAATAAGCAAATTTAAGTTTAGTAGAGAAAAAGACAAGAAGGTCAAAACATAATGTTGTTATAGAATTATAAATATGTTGTTTCTAAATCAATAACATTTATTAATTAAAAAAGAGAAATGGGAAGGGCAGCTATGAAAGAACTAGACAGGATCCTAAAGAGTAAGATATATAACTGAGTGCTAAAATCACAGTCATACTAGCCATTTTATTCCCTATATGGACGTGAGAGCTGGACAGTGAAGAAAGCAGATATGAAGAAAGACAACTCATTTGAGATATGGTGTTGGAGAAAGGATGCCCTGGATGGCCAAAAAGACAAACGAATGGGTCCTTGAAGAGATCAAGCCTGAACTCTTTCTGGAAGCCAAGATGACTAAAATGAGTCTCTGGTACTTTGGTCATGTCATGAGAAGACAGTGATGCTAGGGAAGGTAGAGGGCAGTAGAAAGAGAGGAAGACCACATGCCAGAAGGATAGACTCAGTCAGGGAAGTCATAGGCCTGAACCTGCAAGAGAGAGCAGAGAGACTGAGAATAGAAGGTTGTGGAGATGTCTCACTCATGGGGTCACCGTAAGTCAAAGTTGGCTCAAAGGCAGCTAACCACAAGCAACACCTAGGGTCACTGCCATATCTTCATTGCTAATGGATAGACATCTCCAACCTGGTATCCTCTAGGGAAGTGATTCAGAAACTTTGGTCCTCCGTATGTTTTGGAGTTCAGCTCGTGAAATTACTGACTGATGTCCAAGCTCCTGGAACTTCTGGAAGCTGAAGTCCAAAACACATGAAGGACAGAAGTTTGGGGATCACTGCTCTAGAGTTAGTAGGCTACAGCTTCCATCATCTCTAGCCAACATCAGTGCTTATAGGCTTTCTAGAAGAAGATGGGAATGCACATAATCATCTTCCAGTCTGTCCTGATTAATGTTTACTTGGAAGTAAGTGGACTGTGCTGATGGGGGGTGGGGGACTTATTCCTAGGTTAGTACGCATAAGTTTGGGACCTGCCTACCAAAACATTTGCATCCGCAACAGTGTAGATTTTGTTTGGAAGTGATCGTGCCAGCAATGGGAGAAGCTAGAGGCAAAAAGGGTGGGGTTACCTGTTTTTCTTCTTTCTTTTCCTCATCCCTGGATCAGGTAGCTGGAAAGGCAAGGGACTAATCACTTTTTCTAGAGATTTGGATTGATATCTTGGACAGGGCTTTTGAAATTTGTCTTAGGGCAGCAGGTTGGCTACCTCTGACCTAAGGCTTGTTCACAAGTCAGAGATGAGTCTGGAGAGTTTCAGTGTGCAAACAATTCTATGTATTAACTTGAGCAAGCTGTATCCATATTCTGTGTGAACCAGCGCAGTCCTTGGGGCATCCTTTCCTTTGTCACCCCCTTTTTGAAGGTGGGGAACAGCAGCATCTTTTCTCTTCCTGCCTCTTATGAGTAGTGTAGATATTAGATATTGAGTTTGGGTGATGTCTCTTCTGGAAAGTGATCTGAGAGTGGAATGGATCATGTTAACAAGGTTCCTGTTCTGGAAGATGTCTCATCTGACCATTGTGGTAGCAGTTGCTGTGACGCATTCTACAAGGGGCTACATCTGAAGAGTGTTGAGAAAATTCAGGTGGTCCAGAATGTTGCAGTCAGATTCCTACCTAGGATTGATTGCAAGGATTATGACTAGGGCTGAGTGACAGGATTGATTCACTACAGAGTAAAATGTCTGGAAATTTTAAACCCGTGGGGAAAAATGGGGGGTGGAGACTGAAAGTTTTGGGAAATTTTGCACCAGAGACAGTCCAGCCATTCTTTATGTCTTAACAACTGATTCAAATACATTGTTTATTAAAATATGCTTTTTGGATTGCATCCAGAGTAGCATGACTGGGGGTTGTACTACATGGCCCTAGTGGTTCCTTCCAACTGTGTGATCCGGTAATTCCAAATGTAATATTTAGAAGGTGCTGGAGGAAAGGAGCAGGGAGGCGATCAATTAATTTCCTTCTTCTCCCTAAGGCTTCCCATTCCTCTTGAAAAACTATTTTGGAATGTGGGGGTCCTCCAGAGCAACATGGAAGAATGTGGGGCCTTTTAAGTTGTCAAAGATGGCTTTCTAATCTTTTTACTCCAGTGGATGGAGAAACGTTCCAGAATGACTAATGTTGCTAAACTACTAATTTTAAACTTCTGTTGTTGTTGTTGTTGCTTGTTTTAAAGGAGGGGTATTGATGTTTGGCTGATGTTAAGATTTGATAGAATATTTAATTATGTGGGCACAGAATAGTTTTGGTAAATGCAAGAATGCTACATTTAATTTTATTAGTGGTGTGGTGGTGGGGCACAGTGGAACGATTTTGTGTCTTGTTGCTGATTACATACAATTTTCTAGGTACATCAAACTTCCAAATGGCTTATGTGCATTGTTGGTTTCGGACTTGAATAACCCAGATGGTAGTCCTTGTGCAATGTCTCCAGAGGGAGAGGATGACTCTGAAGATAACACTGATGATGATGATGACGATGACGATTCTGGAGCAGAAATTGAGGATGACCAAGAAGGATATGATGATGAATGTGATGAATATGATGAAGATCTTGATGACCCTGACAGTGAATTGGAAGAGCTAGCTAATAAAGAGGAGACAAAAAAGAGGAATTGCACAGAAAAACAGGTATGTGTAGGACAGGATGTAAGAGTATGGAATGGTGGAATACCTTCTCTAGCCAGACCTATTTCATTATTGTAGCAGAACGATTTTTGCGCCTCTGCTAAACAGAGGTGTTTGCCTTCTGTTGGCAGTCTGGTACTCATGGAGCCTTCAGCAGTCCTGGCATTCAGTTCCTTTCTGACTTACATAGATTACCTAGCAAACCACTGGGAAGGAGGGAGGGAGAGATAGATAGATAGGGAATCTGTTATTTTAATTTATACTTGCAGAATCTTTATGTAGTGGGACATTTGATCACTTAACATGTAATCTGGTCATGTGTTTCTCAAAATTCATTGTATTTTTCTTTTTCTTCTTCCAGTCTGCAGCTGCACTTTGTGTTGGTGTCGGCAGCTTCTCAGATCCTGAAGATCTGCCTGGGTTGGCACATTTTCTGGAACATAGTATGTCTTTGCTTAAATGTCATCTGTCTGTGTTTTTGGGAAAAGTCAGTGCTTTGTGGTTTAGCATCTGTGGAGGTTTATGACAATACTTAAGAATAAGCATTGTGAGAATTGTAGTGTGTTCTTGCTTTCATATTTGTGACATTAAATATACAGTGGATCCTTGATATCCACTGAGGTTTGGTTCTAGGACCCCCTGTGGATACCAAAATCTGTAGATACTCAAGTCATCCGCAATGACATAGTAAAAAAAAAAAATCAAAGACACAGCATTGATAAGTCATGTTAAGTCAGATTGGTATTTCAATTATAATTTCATGCTGCACAAACAGATCAGCATGACTTAAGAATAGTCAAGTTCCTGGTAAGGAATCAGCTGGTGAAGACCTCTACAAGTCAAAATGGCTTCACAGTTCTCCGGAGGTAGCCGTCAAGGACATTGCCCTCTAAGACTAAAGGACATTGCCACCAGCATGAAGCCTTGTTTTACTACAAGTGTCACTTATTATTTTTTGGACTTCTTTGAATATATAGAATACATTGCTTTATAGGACACACTTTTCATAATTTTGGGATTATTATAAAAAGCTACAGAAAACGGATTTACCTACTGCTGGCTTGTTGATGTATGTGTTTCTTGTTAATTTGTGGTAGATTCTTCTTTGTAGTATTATAGTTTTCCCAGTGGTTCACCTCCCTTAGGTATTGTTAACCTCCTGTGTGTTTTGTTTCTCTATAAGCTTTTATAACCTTGGCCTACTTCCTCAGATGAATGGAATGAACTGATACCCACAAAGGACCTTTATAATTAGATTATATGAATAGCCATGGAAATACAAAACTTGTGGGTATGGTGGTGTGATGATGAGTTTAGTTATGACTATGGTCATTGAGGGACAAAGGCAGGAAGGAAGATCCTTCCTAGGGTCAAGTTGGGTGGCTGTTGATATGAATGTTGGAGGGAATTTTGGAATGTGGCACATGCAGGCTGGGGACCAGAAAGGAGATACGTTAAACTAGTTAAGACTGTCCAGTGTTATAATATGTTTAGGAAAATATTGACTATGTTCCATTCATTGTTGATGGACTGGAGTTTGTGAATGTATTCTAATTAACCTGTTTCTCTTTTTTGATTTTTCTTTGTATTTTTTTTGTTCAAGGACTGCTGTCTTGGGCCCAGAGATGGCATGCCCATGAAGATTGAAGTGTTCTGAAACAGGCTTTTGTGTATTTCCATTTCTAATATCTGATTTGTGTTCGTTTATCCTTTGGTGTAGAGATTGTCCTGTTTTACCAATGTAGAGAGCTGAAGGGCATTGTTGATAGAGAATGATTTCAGGACAACAGTTCTTGAACAAAAGCTACAAAAGAAGATTGGAAAGAGAAACAGCTGAATTAGACTATATCCAATCCGTCAACAGTAGATTGAAGAAAGAAAATGGCTTCTTGGCACTCTACACATATTCTAACAGTTGGATGTATTTTGCCATTTCAGCGTATCTTCTTTCTGGTCTCAGAAAGACTTTGGCTTAAGCTCTCACAGTAATTTGTTCATAGCAAGAGACTGAACAAGGTAAAACCTGTGCATTAGACAAAAGGAAATACTTCACACAGTACATAGCGGGCAAAAACAAGGTGTTTGTGTCTCTGTGTGTATTACTGCTTATTCTTATAGTATAACACAACTTTTTTTTGTATGACTGCTTATTCTTATAGTATAACACAGCAAATACTATACCCTTTGATTTTTGTCTTAGTGGTTTTTATGGGCAGTTCAAAATACCCAGATGAGAATGGATTTGATGCTTTTCTGAAGAAACATGGGGGCAGTGACAACGCTTCAACGGACTGTGAACGGACAGTTTTCCAGTTTGATGTACAGAGGAAATATTTCAAGAAAGCACTTGATAGGTATCATAGTTATTCCATATCAAAAGGTGGAGTTGTAGTGGGAATGATACTACTTTCGTGCTTCAGCTGATGCTGATTTATTTTGTGATTATTCAACCTTAATGTTAAACCTCTAAGAAAAGGATTGCATAAATCTAATGATTACAGCATTTTTAGAATATGTGACTTTGTAATAAAGCTTATTGCACTTAAGGTAAATGCTAGTAAACCTGCATAATTTAATGATGAGAATTTTTGTGGAGGGGCTCTTACAGTAAAGAGTTCTGTAGAGGGGTGTCTGTATTGAGGATTGCAGCTTTTCTTGATCATTTGAGTTCAGCGTTTCTTTGGCAGGGAAGATTATTCAATGTCAACATTAAGCAGCACAATTCAAAGAAGCATTTATACAAGTATCCTACTTCTTGCCTATTATCATTATTATTGAGGAAATAGTCAAGACTTAATATAATTTATGTTTGGCATGAAAATGTAATGTGTATAAAGTGCTTGTCTTGGACATAGAAGAAACTTGACACAAATATGAACATTGTTGCTTTTTCATTGCTGTACGTAATTAACTTGGACATAAATGACACAGGTTAAGTATACCTTATCTGAAATGCTTGGGACCAGAAATGGTTTGGATTTTGGATTTTTTATTTTTATTTTGGAATATTTGCATATACATGAGAGATCTTGACCATGAGACCCAAGTCTAAAAATAAAATTCATTTATGTTTTGTAAACACCTTATATGCATAGCGTGAAGGTAATTTTATACATAATTTTTTTTAGTAATTTTATGAATGAAACAAAGTTTGTGTGCATTGACCCAACAGAAAGTAAAGGTGTCACTATCTCAGCCACCCACGTAGACAATTTTGAACTATTTTGGATTTCCAAATAAGGGATACTCAACCTGTATTACAGTAGGGCTTGGTTCCAGGACAACCCGTGGATAACAAAATTGGTGGATACCCATGTTCCATTGTATACAGTGGCATAGCAAAATGGTGTCCCTTATATAAAATGGCAAAAACAATGTTTGGCCTTTGGAATTAAAAAAAATATTTTCAAGCTGTGGATGATTGACTCTATGGATGCAGAATCCATGGATACAGGGGGCTGACTGTACTGTACTTCCAACAGTTATATAAATTTACAGTGCTATATAAATAAAGGTTAATAATAACATATTTGAAAAGTTTCTTCCACTTTTCCAGACTGGCAGCTTTTTTGCATCTGCATGTTATAATTATGCATTGGTAAAATGAAATTTTACACTATCTTTCTGCTTCAGATGGGCACAGTTTTTCATTCATCCTTTAATGATTCGGGATGCAATTGATCGAGAAGTTGAGGCTGTGGACAGTGGTAAGAATCATGGGTTTTTCTCTAATTTTATATTAAAAACTTACCTTCTCATAAATGTATTGGTAACATCCTTTTGTGAAGCACTTTATTCATGTACACACTTATGAATGCAGATGCTTCTAAAGTTTTCAAGAACATACAGAGAATGTTATACTGTTCTTTTAATTAAGCAAAGCTCCTTACGGTTTGGAGGTCAAGTCATAAAAATAGTCATGAAGTAAAATGGAATCATACTGGCCAAAAAGGAGATGAATTGGTTCTTCTTCTTGTGCGATATTTTCAGCTTTTATGTATTAGGCACTGACTAGAAGCAAATGTTGCAACACCATTCATATCAATCCAGGACAGTCAATCTGTCTAGAAGCTGATTTCTGTTTATAGCTTATTTTCTGGAATGTATCTTGTACATTCAGAAAGGTGCTTGCATCAGGCAGCTAAGCCAAAGAATCAGAGGAACATGTACTGTGCTGCTGGTCTATGTATTTAATTTTTAGCAAGTGGATGGCATTGTCTAATTAACACACTAGTTATCTAATTAGTTATCTAATTACCACCCTTTTTTCCTCTAGTAAATTGCCATCAATTTTGTTAAGGGCCATTACTTTATGTTTTGGGTTCCTTTTCCAGAAGCAAATCTTAGAAATACTACATTTGGAACTAGAAATCTCAAACTCTTTGAACCAGCATGTGCTTTGTAGTCCAAAGAGTAATCTTTTTAGCTCTGTCCAGGTTAAAGTAAATATACAAACCTTGCATATATGTCAACTTTGTTAAATAGTTTCAGTATTATTTCTTGCTACCTGTTCTTTCTGTTTTGAGCAAATGAATGTTTTGATATTTAGGATACAGTCACATTCTTGCATTGAAGACAGGTGTTGAAAGGCAATATTATTTTGAATATGGTCATTTATTTTTCTAAATGACAACAGAATATCAGCTTGCAAGGCCTTCTGATGCAAATCGAAGAGAGATGTTTTTTGGAAGTCTTGCCAAGTCTGGACATCCTATGAAGAAGTTTTTTTGGGGTATGTATGTCATAATACAGTTCAGCTCTTCCTATCCACAGGCTTGCCATCTGCATGCATGCACCCATGCTAATGCATGTTACATGCCCCTAAGTTTTACCCTTGACTTATCCACCATTCATATCAAAATTCAAAGTTTTGGCCTCGAAATCTGCCTTTGACTTATACATGAGGTTGATTTATAGTCAAATATGTACAATACATAAGGCTGGATCCACACTTACTGCTGTTTTATACGTGTTAGCCAATTAATAAGTAGATCTCATTTTTGTTCAGTGAGGCTTAATTCCAAGTGGGTATGGGAATGTAACCTAAGTTTTGTTGATGCTGCATGCTTTCATGTTGTTTTCAACTTACGGTGATCCTAAGACATCTGTTACAATTCATGGGTTGTTTATTTGTTTTGCTTGCTTGCTTGCTTGTTTGTTTGCAAGATTTTTTGAGGAAGTTTGCCTTTGCCTTCCTTTGAGGCTGAGAGAGTGTGACTTCTCCAAAGTCACCCCATGGGCTTCCATGGCTAGGGAGGGATTTGAACCTCCAGAGTCTCCTGAATCCTAGTCCAGTGGTCATACCACTACACCACACCAGCTGTTAGTTGAACTCAATTTTTATTGAAATCAGTGGGATATCTATACAGATAAAGAAGTCTGATACAATCTATACGAAGGATTCAAATTGTAATAGCTTGGTTTCATGGTAGTATCAGAAACTTTGAGCTATTTAAAGACTTTGATTTGTTTTTTTAAAAGGATCAGAGTAGAGTGCCCTCACTCTGGCACCTAAATTCTGTAGGGGAGCCTCTGATTCCCATACCATGGTCTAGTGAAGTGTATATGATGGCAACCGTGCAGGAGAGTCTTTCCACTTTTGTACCCAGCAGGTGGAATTATCTCCCCACTGAGGTCAGAGAGGTTCCCAATGTAAGGTGTTTCTGCTGATAGCTGCAGATTTGTTTGTTTGCATAGGCATTTTCCTGATTGAAAACCTAGGCAATAACCTCTAGAGATTTTACTGAAATACTTTACAATTCTGTTACTGTTATATTGTTTTGCTACTTCATTTTACTGTTTTCTTATGGGTTTTAACATTACAAAATCACTGTTTGATTCACACACACATACACATCTTGAGTTATTCCTCAACTTTTATCTTGATCAGTGTGGTGAACAGTGATCTAATGTGGTTGATATTCATTTACTGATTTTTAAAGACAAATTTATTCTTGATAATTGCATTTTGGACAGAAAGACAATAGTGAAGTTAAGGAACAGTTTCCACAAATTTGGTTTCCTTCAGTAATGATTACATGTAAAATTAATTAATAGTTTTTGCTTTTGGAACACCAGGGATCCCAAAGCAAAATACAAAAAATATATAAAAAACATTGTTTAACAATGTTAAAAACTGGTTTTAAAATCAAAGGCCATATGGGAAAGTAAAGTTTTGGCAGCTTCCCAAGAGTTTGACAAGCCCTCTTGATTTGCATTGCAAGGAAGTTCCACAATCCTTACCACTGCAGAAAAAGCCCAATTCTACCAGCATAGTGTCTTGAAGTGGTAAAACATGCAACAGTGTCTTCACTGAAGACTTCAACTTCTGTGCAGGTTTATTTAGGAAGAAGTTGCCTTTCAGATTATTCTCCCTATTTGGTAAGGGAGACCTCCATGCAGACATTAACTGCTGCTGCTGCCCAGGCAAGCAGGGATCATGTGTCAGAAGAATTGCATTTCCTCTGACACACAAAGAGGTTCTTCATCTTTATAGTAGGAGCAGGGGATGTGTAGGGAGAAGATATAACAGTTGGAGATAAAAACTTTTTCTTGGGAAAGGACTGTGGCACCAATCATCTTTATTTGGAAGTATATTTGAGTTCTGTAGGATTTCCTTACTATAAAACATATATTCAAGATTGCAACAAGGGTAGTGTGTGTGTGTATCATTTCTGTTATACCTTTCCTTCACAAATAGTGTTTGCTTAGGGTTGTACATTCAGTTGGAACTTCCTGTCTGTCTCTCTTGTATTGTGCTTTGTAATTTGACTGTGTTCCTCACTCTCAGTCAATTACATTGTGCAGATCTGTGACATCTTTCTCTTCTATTCCTTTCTTTTCTCTGTGTGGGAGTTTCCTTAGCTTCTCCACACCTTCCCAGGATGGTTGATGCTCAGCTGAGCATGTGGTCTACTGCTGGCACATTCCCAGCCCTTTCGCCCTAGCAAACCAATGGGAAGGAGGGATGGAGAGATAGATAGATAGATAATAATGCCTTGCACGCTGAATTCTTGGTGCACTGGGAAGGTAGGAGTGTCATTACCCAGTCTGCTGCTGTGAATGATATTGAAAGGAGGAGCATGAGATAACATGTGGTGACATGGGTGCTCCACACTGGCTATGGAGGATTGTGGGAGGAAGAAAAACTGTGTTTATGTTCCTTCAGTATTACACCGTGTTCATTCTTCCTTCCAAAATCCCATTCCCTTTTCAATGCAACAGATGTAGACCAGTTGTTGTAGTACAAGGGTTCTCAAATGGTGGGGCAGGACCCCCAGGGAAAGCACAAGAGTTACCCAAGGGGACATGAGACTTGGAGGCCCTCATGTCTCTTCCTCCTCTTCTCAAATGTTTTAACGTGTAGAATTTACACGTGCCTTGAGTTAAATATTGAATTTACTTAAATAAAACTGTTCTAATTTGAACCATGTTATTTCCTTATAAAAAGTTAAAATATGAGTGTACATGAATGTGCAAAAGAAAACAGCACACTAAATAAATGAAATATCCTTATTTATATACTCTGTGAAGGGGGAGGACATGACATCTGCATGTAGATGTAAAGGGAGATACCAAGGGTAAAACGTTTGAGTACCATGCTGTAGTACATATCTTGGGGAAACAGTTTATTTATTTTATTTATATACTGCTTTTCTCCCCAGACAGGGCCTAGAATATATGTTGGTGGCCTCTAGAAAGTGTCATTGGTGATTGTAACAACAAATTTTCCTGCACATGCTGAAAGGATCTCTCACCTTTCACCACGTTGTAGCTGCACAGGCAATTTGTGTCTTTATATTTACCTGAATGATTTTCAAGAACAATGGTTTTCAAGAACAATAGTTCTAAAATAGTGGAGTGGTTCTTAAACTTTTCCTCTCCTGGAAGTGATAAAAGGCATCTGGAAGTATGAACTCTCACCCCCCCCCCCGCCCCAGCCAGGTAAATTAGATTAACCAGGGCTAAGAACACATCCTATAGCCTTTCATGAAAGGTCTTAATTATTAAAGGATCAGAATATGTGAATATCAAATACTAGGAAGAAAACAAGTCATACTATACGCATGAAGCATTCCTTTGGGAGATGTAATACTAGGAGAGTATAAACCAAAATTTTATTTAAAAATATACATTCCGCCTTTCTTGTTGGTGGACTTGCTATTTGTGGATTTAACTATTCGCAGGTGCCACGCCCCCATTTTGCTTGTTGGCTGTGTGTGTGTACAGCCGTGCCACCATTAATTTTAATGGGATTTGAGTATGCATGGATTTTGGTTTCTATGGGGGGATCCAGAACAGATCCTTTGTGGATACAGAGGTCCGATGGTATAGAGAGAGAGCTTTATGTATATGCAATTTTTATTGATAAATCAATCAGTGTATGTAAAATCTGTTAACAAGTTAATAAAATTTAAGAGGGAAAGAGAAGGTAGGGACAGGGTGAGGGGGAGGAGTCTGATTGCTGCAGATTTTTTCACACAAGGCCCCTGTAAAAACAGATCTCAGACACTTCCCCAGCTGTCAGCACATTTACCACTGTTTTGGGAAGGTAGCCATCATAGCTGGGAAGGAATGGGCAAGTCCAAGTGGATTTGTCCACCTTCCCCTCTAAGTGAAAGCAAAAAGCTACAGTTTTTGAAGGTTTTTGGATTTCCAGGTAAGGGAGGCTCAACCTGTATAAAGAATTAAATTATGTAGGTATGTAGTTGATAGTGAGCACACGAACCTTTGGCTAGGCTAGTATGGTACAATGAGAAGATAGCATAATTTGCTTGCCACAGATTGTTCACACACAGATTATCTTGTGTCTTACATGTGCAGGTGTAGGTGAAATTACCTGTCCTGTCCCATATCAGTGTTCTTGAAGACTCCTTCATAAATCCTTTATGCGTTGGTATTCAGCACAGTTTGTTCCAGACAACTGGGCAGAGAGGATGGGAAACCAGAAGGCAAGAGATAATGAGACAAGAGGGAAACCATTTGTTCCCAGCTGCTTGAATTTTTCATTTTAGTAGTGGAGAAGAGGAAAACGATGGCAGTTGTAGTGACATATGGAGGAGATAGGATTAACTTTCATTAATAGGCTGCCAGTAGTCCTCAAACTAGACAAAAACCTGGAGAGGTTTCCTGTACCTTTAATGGTTATGTAAAAGAGGGTATTTCAGGAATTTTTGCTTGTTACCTGATTGCTTGAGAAGAACACCTGCTGAATTTCCCTTTTTTACGGAACCGTTAAAAGAGCCCTCTCCATGTTTTCAGTCAGGTAACCCTAGATTAAAAATGTACATGCAGCGATCTTTTGCTATGACAACTGTTACTTTTAACTATAACAAATGTGTAACTATAGCAGATGTGGAGGAAAAGAAATAATTTTCTCTTCAGCTTTGGGTTCCTAGTAGATTCTCTGTTGTTGATGTTTGTAAAAGAGTAGTTTTTCATGTAAGAATCAAAATTGTAAAATTTAAATTGTCGACATTTTTACAGGTAATGCAGACACTCTGAAACATGAGCCGAAGAAAAATAAAATTGATACCTACACTAGGCTGAGAGAGTTCTGGCAGCGTTACTATTCGGCACATTATATGACTTTAGCTGTGCAGTCTAAAGGTAACATTTGTTCAGAGAAATAAACAAGCGGAATGCTGCATTTTATAAACTTTAAATCCTGTATACTTTTAAGTGCGAGTAAATCCCAAACACAGGACTGACTTTTAAACAAACATTCATAGGACTGTAAAACAAATTGTATATATTTTGATATGTTTTTCACTTCTACAAGGGCGTGCTGAAATGTTTTCTGCTCATCCAAGAAGGGACTGAGCTAGGCCCATGAAATATACTGGTACATGTTTTTCCACTGATTCACCCCAAAGTTAAGCACACTTGGTACAGGGTTTCTCAAATTTCTTTAACACTCCTCCACCCACCCACCCACCCCCCCGGCAAAACATTCTGATGTCTGGTCACTGCCGCTCTTGGTTCTTCGGATCACAGTGATGTAACCATGTTTCAACAGCAATTATGAGTTGTTCCAAAAAAAAATCACTAGAGCACTCAAAACAGCAAGATCAACGTGGAGGTATCTACTCAATTTTGTCTTGGGTCACCATTCAAACATTTTGGCATCTACTTGTCTGATGGCTTCTGCATAGCCAGCTACTCACGGATTATAAAACTAGTGCATTCCTGGGATACATCTGATGTTTCAGCAACTGTTCTAGCTGAGATGTGCTAATCTGCCCATGAACATGTTCAACAGTTGAACTCTTCCCAGTCCTTGCTGCATCTTCAGTTTCAAATCTCCATGCTGAAAGTTGGCACACAACTTCTTCACAATGGAGTATGATGGATACTTGTCACTCACTGTTTGCATCATACACTTTTCGATTTCCGTTGGGATTTTCTTCAAGAGGAACTTCATTATGGCCTGAAGGTTGACCCTTGAAAATTCCACACTTTCCATTCAGCTCATCTATCAATGATCTGGAAAAAAACCAGACATTAAATCTACACTCCTACAAATTAGGAGTTCACTATACAGAAGAACACTCTTTCAAGCTACAGTGACAAAATTTCGCTTACGGTAGATTTTGGGCAGTAAGTTGGGCTGAGAACTTTTAAACACCCCCTCCTATATGAGTGTATTTAGTTATTATTGATAAATTAAATGCTGATTATAGTTTATTTAAGTTCAAAGCAGAAGCTTTCCCTGTGGGGGTGTTAAATGTCCAATCATGTTTGAAAGAGACACTTAGGTCCAAAACACACTGCAGAAATAATCCAGTTTGAGTCCGTTTTAACTGGAGTATGATCTTAGTATGTGAATTTTCATTTGGGGTACAAATTTAATATGTGAATCTTGAAGAAAAGTAACCCCTCTCTCCCCAAACTTGTTCTAAGAGCCAGGCTGTGCTTCTGCTAAGTGGCTATCACTGCCATTACATATAGCATTTTCCAGTTGCCTCCAGCATTTGGCAGAAAAATGCCTTCAGGAAAGGAAACCCCAGCTGTGGTAAACAGTTGCTGTATGAAGACTGTTTCAGATGGCTTTCAGATGGACCTCTAACATATAAAGTGGAGGAGGAAGGTATCTGGCTTGGATTTACAGCTTCTGCACTTCTGCACCTTTGGCCTTGCTGTATTTGAGTTATTGGATATGGGAGGCCAAAACATATGGAGAGCCATAGGGTTTCTGGTTGATATAGACCAAGCCAGAATTTTATTTTTGTTTTTTGGAAAGGTTTGAGTGCTGTAATATGCTTGAGAAAATGATGATGTTTAATGTACCTGACTGCCAACTGATCTTACAGTGCCTGTTATAGCAAGCAGAGATTATATGGACACAGTCAGAGAATATATAAAAAATGTAACCTGAGAGTCATTCCTGAATATTAGGGGAATTGAGATTACAGTCTTTGTAATGTTTACACTCTTAACTGGTTAATCAATTGCTTATCTTCATTCTGAAAATAACTATTCAGTGAACACGCTCTCTTACCTGTTCCTTGTGCTTCTAAAATTATGTTGCTTCCCTTCCATAGTTAACTGTTCGGCTTCTTTCTTCCACCTTCCTAGAAACCTTGGATACTCTTGAAAAATGGGTGAGAGAAATCTTCTCAGAGATCCCAAATAAGTAAGGAACTTTTTTTATACCATTTTTGTAAGATGTGTAAATTATATGCATTATTTTGTAAGATATGTAAATTATATGCACTATTTTGCAGGCAGGTCATACAAATAAGATCACAAACTTCTCTATTTTGCTTATCTATGGGCTTTTATTTTTCATCCTTTCACTCACCATTGCTTCTTTACTGTCACTTTTCTCATAGTGCCGGAGGGAGGGGTGATAGGAGGAGGGAGAGAGGATTATCTTTCATTGCTTGGTGATATCTAGACTTCCTGTCTGCCCCACAAGAGGTCAGAGGATTGTGGAAGTATACTTTGAAGCATGATAATATGTATATATTTCCTGTTCACTTGTTAGTTACTTTTTAATTTTAAAGGCTAATATTTCAGTTTAAAATATACTATTGTGTGGAAAACTTGGACCTGGCATGATATAATTTCATTATCATTACAATTTAAGTTTGGGTATCTCCCTTCCAAAAATCCTTGTCCATATGGCTAATATATATATTTTCATACAAGACATATGACATGTGATGGAGGGATGGGGGGGTGCTGATATCTAGAATATAGTATGTTTCCCATAGGCAATAGGTAAATATTGGGTATGGCAGACTCCTGTTTTATTGTGTGGTACATGACTTTTCCTGAATTGAAATGATGACATCTAACTGTTCTTTCCTTTTTCTTTTAAAGTAATTTACCTAGACCAGTATTTAGCCACCTCACTGAACCTTTTGAAACACCTGATTTTCACAAGTTGTACAGAGGTGAGTAATTGCAATGGGTAACTGTTATGAATGCATGCTACATTTTAATCTTCATTATAAAATCACCTACTTCTTGCTCTTATTTTTTCTTTGAGTGAGAAATAATTTTGAGAATGTTGATTATGGTCAGAAAAATCATGCTTTTATATCTACAGTCAATATGTTTCTTTTACCTTTAGTTGTTCCAATCAGAAAAACCCACTCTTTAAACATTACTTGGGCTCTTCCACCACAAGAACAGCATTACAGGTAAATCAATACTTTAATGACAGAAATCCTCATGTGAATACCATGAAACAATTCCACAATTTAATTTATTGATAAACAGTAGTCAGACTGATGCTTTCAGTGATGTCATTTTCATCTGGAATGCCATTTTCACTTACATACTTAAAAGACCAGGATTTTCAGTTGATCTCTCTTCAGTATTTGAAGCTACTCCTTATAAGAATAGTAGCAGGTGATGTTTGTAGTGGGATGATCTCAAAAGATGAGTGTTTTAGAGATGTGTGTTCTTGCTGATTTCTATGATGTCTCTCTTATTCTGACCCCTCCCCCCAGGGTGAAGCCACTTCATTATATTTCTTGGCTTGTTGGACATGAAGGCAAAGGCAGCGTTCTTTCATTTCTTAGAAAAAAGTATGTATTTGGACAGTGAAATGTATTGATGTTTGCAATATTAAAATATTTTCTAGATTTAAATCTTTCATTGAATATCTGTGCACTTGCACATTCTTTCTCTGTTGTGAATTGTTGAGAAACATATTAATTTACTTAGTGGCCAAGCGGAAAAAGTAAACCAGAAAGCACAGTATAGTATTATACAAAAAACTGTATAGAGAAATACTAATTTCTTGATCAACATCACTGAGATCACAGTTCAGCAACTGTTGCAGTTTGGGAGCCAATTCACTATGCCTGGAGGCTAAATGGGCTGCACTGGGTACATCCAAACATAAAAACGCTTGAAATGGCTGGAAGCCATTTGTTCTTTAAAATGATATTTAAAAAAAAAATCTCAAACATTGCCAAGTCCCCTTAAACCTTTTGAAAAGATGGTTTGCTCTCCCTCAAGGCTTCCAAAAGAGGCAGTTTTTTCTTGGGAGAAAGTGTGGTACAGGGAGTTTAGATTGGTCAAGGACTGTAAAAATAGTATTGAGGTGGCTGCATATGGCCCCAGGTTTCACTTTGCTTGCCATAGCTTTAGAGGATTTAAGCTCATATATTGAACAATGCATATAGATAATTGAAAGTAGTGTGATAAGGTAAGCCAAGTGTTGAAATGTGCTCAGACTCACATATCTCAATAATTTGATGTTTAAAGGCAACCTGAAGACAATCTGGTTGCCAGATGGCTTAATTGTCATGAGAGCTTGATAGCCAACCCTTTGGAAAGTCTCTCCATGGTTCTTACCCTAAGTATATCCATTGTGTGCGAAAATGGGGTCTTATCAAATCAGGGCTAACTTTCATTTAAATGCAAGGACATGCAAACAGCCCATTCCTTGAACAAACTGGATTAATATTGGACAAAGCTGCTTGCTCCTCTCCTAGATTTATTCACTGGCATGTTTCACTTGTTCATTCTAAAACAGAAGTGGTAGGTTTTCCTCTTATAGTGAGTCAAGAATGCTGGAAATGTATGGCAGTATTGCATGTATGGCAAATAATGTTCTTAATTCTTGTAAGAAATGCTGTATAGATTTTTTTCTAACAGATTCTGGGCACTTGCATTATATGGTGGAAATGGAGAAACAGGATTTGAGCAAAATTCCACATACTCAGTCTTCAGTATTTGTGTGACCCTGACAGATGAAGGTTACAAGCATTTCTATGAGGTAAATTTTAGTTGCAGTTTAGAATGTTTACTATTTTTGCTTATTGTAGGTGACAAAACCTGAAAGTGTTTGTGTTTTCCTTTTCAGGTTGCTCACGTAGTATTCCAGTATTTAAAAATGTTACAACAAACAGGACCTGACCAAAGGTAATTAAAGTTTTTCAGCTTCATTCTAGTGAGAGTCAGGTCTTCCTGTCCTTTTCCCTCACTATGGTGGAGGTCTGTAAGTTTGTATGAGTTGTTTCTTCCAGTTCTGATAGTTTTGGGTATGCTGTTTGTGGGAATAAACCCCATCCAGTTCCAGATCTGGTTAACTCTGGACTAAGTAAACAGGGTGCAAATGTGTCCCGGACTGCGGCCAGCACACACCAACAAAGCTGATAAGGCCATTTGACAAACCTGAATCTTGTTCCAAAGAATAGTCCAAAAGCCAGAGCCGAGGTCAGGGTTGGGGAAATCACAGAAGTCAGTCCAGTCCGAGGTCAGGGCAAGGAGAAAGCAGCGAAAGTCCAAATTGTTCCAAAGTCAAGGCAAACCAGAGTTCCAAATACACAAAGCCAGCACACAGTCACACCAGGAGAGTTACAATAAGTTCTGGCAAAGGGATGGCCTCTCACAGGTGTTTAAGTAGCCGACACCCTGCCTGGTATCAGCTGAGCCTTATTAAGAGCTTGTTTCTCAGCCAGCCTGCGAGATCGACGTATGCAAGCATTTCCAGCCCTTCGCTCCTTAAAGGAGGGAACCTCCAAGCCAGATTCCTCCCTGGAGCCCACACTCATCTGCTGAGCCCCTGAAGGGAGCTCCACAGTGCCAGAGCCTGGCTGTGCTTCCACTCCTGGGGCTGAACTGTCAGGGCTAGGGTTTGGCATGGCAGAACTGGGACCTGGCCTAGCCTCCAGTTCCTCTTGCTCCTGAGGAGCCATGTCCTCCTCCTCATCCTCCGACTCCAACTCTTGACTGGCCATGACAAAATGGATCTTGTAACACCTTTGAGATTGATTGAAAGAAAGAAGCTAGTAGCACGAGCTTTCATAGACTTGAGTCTGCCTCCACAGATGCATGGAGGAACCATGCATCTGAGGAAGTAGACTCAAAACAATGAAAGCTCATGCTACCAGCTTCTTTTCTTTCACTTAGGGGGGATACAGATGGGAGGCTCCAAGCCATGCCAACCGCACGGTGCGGCACCAATGCACTCCCTAGAAAGTAGCCACCTAGAGTAGTTTCTTTTTAGGAGCACCATAATGGCTCTCATGTGCCATGTCACTGCCCTGTGTAGGTGGGGCTGTGGCAAGATGGTGCACAGGTGACGCTAATAGGGCTGGGCGCATATGGATGCCCAGCCCTCCAGAGCCCTAAAATCAGCCCCAGGCTGGCATTTTGCGCCTTAATCTCAAAGATGCTACAGGTTCCCTTTGCATAATTTCCAGATTAACGCAGCTATGCCTTTGAATTCCACCACCATGGTATGTAAGCAGGATGTTGATGAAGCTCTGCCTACTCATATCAACTTCTTTCTTTGTTCATCTCTTCTGTTTTCTAAGACATCACTTCTATCTTTCCCTATCCTTGTTAGCCAGTAAAACATTGTTTAAGCAGGCCAGAGAAAGTTTTCCTTCATTCAACTTGAAAATTTTATTATTCCAGCATCCAGTCGCCATAGTGGCTGGGAGATTCTGGGGATTGTAGTCCAAAATGGGAACTTTTTGAAGCTTTTCCTTAGTGTGTTCTTAGTGAGAGTACTGAGAGTTCCTTTTGGCCCCGTTGGAGGATTTGTCAGATGTTAACTGAAGCAAGTTGAAACAGGAATGCACTTCCAAGCTAAACCTTGTGGGAGCAAAACACATGGGAAGTAATACATTTGCTTCCCTCCTTTATCCAGCTGGGCCTCCAATCCCAGCTCAAGCCTCGGGTGATTGACCTCTAACCTTTGAAAAATGGCATTGACTTTTGTTCTGAAACTGTTTCTGGAAAAACTACAGGACTGATTTATCACAGACACACGTTTTCTACCCACAGAATATGGGAAGAGATTCAGAAGATTGAAGCCAATGAATTTCATTACCAGGAGCAGGTATTTAGTTATCTAGGACACAGTGTTTTACAATATTTTTGATAATTTTTCCTTGTAATGTTCCTCCTGAAATCTGCAAAACAGAAGTAGCACATGCATAAAGAGTACTCTTTTCTACTGGGTTGTCTGGTTTAAACCAGGTTGGCTGTTGTTGTTTTTTAAATGATTTTAGAAAACTACTCCTGTTTTTAAAAATTGATTATCAATAGATAGACAGACAAGCTATCCTCTGTTTCCCAACCCTCTTACTAGAACAACAATGGCTGTTTAAATTTAAACATTTGAACTTAACACTTTATTGGCTGTGTCAAAGTTTGCTTCTTTTAATCACTTTCTTTTATAGTGCAAGAAATGCTGTTCATAAACAACTGCTTCAAAAGAGCATTATTAAAAGAACAATTATTATTTAAGCTAATGGCCATAACATTTGAACAGCTGAACTACTTAATTTTCTGACTTACTCCTATATTGGTGTAATCCTGTACTCCTATATAGGCTGCCAACTTATCAATGTAATTCCCAAAGTTTTAAGATGTAAATCATATCAAAGACTAATAATTTTGGATTGTTAATGTTAAAAAGTATTTTCAAAAAGGTTAATCAGGCTTTCTAGTACCTAAAATAAAGTATCACTGTATTACTATAATAAGCAGGATTCAGTATTTTCATTAAAATGTTAATGCAAAAAAACTAGTTTAAACCCCAGAAATGTTTGTTTGGGGTTTTTAAAACTATTTCCTCCCACCTCTTCTCCTACACCTTCCATCTATTCTCCTCCCTCATAAAACTGAGACAGTATTTCATGGTCACTGAGCACACCCAGTCCTTGCTGAGCAATAGAGGTAGCATTTATATTTCTATACCGCTTCATAGTGAACTAAAGCACTCTCTAGGCAGTTGACAATGTGTAAGCCAATTGCCCCCAACAAGCTGAGTAGTTATTTTACTAACCTAGGAAAGGATGGAAGGTTGAGTCAAGCTGAAGCCTTCTGGGATTGAACTTGCAACATTGTATCTGCAGTATTGGCAGAAATTTAACAAAATTACTGAGGAATTTTGTCCCCTTCAGGTTTCTTTTGAGGATATTTGGGTTTTAATTGAGTCTGGTGATACCTTTCCCTTGTAAAGTTAATGCTGTTTTGCAATCTAGACTTTGCCATTAATTCTGCATTTCAGGAACAGACAACAGCAGACAACAGACGGGAATGATAATAGGGATTTGTGTACACTATTAGTTGTAGACAAAGAGTATATTTTGAGGGAAGTCTTAGAGGGTTTTTGATGCCTATTATCAAAATGATGCCTATTATCAAGCCCCCCTATCAGAATGGGGTTATCTGTGCCTGCTAATATTTGTAATCAGAAGTCAGGTTTTATTTATATGTGAGGTTCTGTGTCCATTACAGAAAGAACTATTATTGACCATTTTGTGATGATGTATAGTCCTACCACTAGGGCTATACCCATTAGCTTCCTGTTGGATATTCAGCATTAATCATATGGGAGGGGGGACTTTTAGGCTCATCCAATTTAAGATTATGTTTATATATGATTACGGTATCATATTCAATAATGACTAGAAATTAGATAATACATATGCTTTAGTGCTTTCTAGTGCTGGTTTTTAAAAATATCAATGTAGAGTTGGTAATATTTGTGTGTTACGTATTTTGAGTTTCGTTTTGCATTTTTCAATTGGCTGGATTTCACATCCGCATCCTTCTAGAACACTCCATCCTCTAAATTATTTGGGGTAAGATCAGACTTAGTCCAAACCCTGAAGCAATGGTTTGGAATTTTGTCCCCTTCAGGTTTTATTCATGGGTAATGTTCTGCATTGCTCAAGCCTGAATAAAGTAAACAGAAGCAAATTCTGTCTCTCAGTATATCCCAGAAACTTCCTCTAGCTTAGTGCTCCCCAGACCTTTTCAGGCTACCAGCCCCTTTCCTCTTGGGGGACAATCCTAGCACCTTCCACGCCTATTTTTAGATACTGGGTGTACTGTTTGTGCAGCAGCCAGCTGTCCAGCAATGTCTATCTCAATTGTGCCCAGTTCACCATTGCCTCCTCTACCTCAATTTATCATGGGCAAATACAGCAACAGCCCAGGACTACTCCTCCATTTGTCCCCTGCCTTACAGCAAAAGAAAGACCAGCTGGAGGGCTGTTTGATTGCAGCTCCTAGCGTGACAGGGTGCAAAAGCAACAGAAATCGAGAAGCCTCTTGCCCATGCCAAGCTTTGCACCATGGCTGGCATAGGCAAGAGGCTTCTCGGTTGCTGCTCCCAAGGCGACCAAGTTCAAAGAGAGAAATGTCTCCTCAGAGAAGAAGGGCTCACAATCCTTCTTCGCTGGGATGGAGAGGGATGCAGCCAGCTCCCCACTTTTCTCCCTGGCAAGGAAAGATTCTCAGTCTGAGAGAGGTGAAGATCTCTTTCAAAAGAATGGACCTCACATGCTTCTCCTCCTCCTCCAGAGATGTGCCTTGAAATCATCTGCCCCACCCACACAGACATTGTTTCTTCTGCTGCCTCTTCTCTCAGCCTGTCTGACAAAAGAAAACAGGAGATGCAGCACAGCTCCATCCTGCCATTCAAGTCCTGGCAGAGCTCACAGAGCTTAATCATTCCCAAATATGAAAGCTGTTTTTCTGCCACTTCTCCTCCACCCACCATTTGCTTTAGCTTATCTTCCTCACCTTGGTACTAAAGGCCTCCAGTTCCCCTGGCCTTTCTGCCTGCCAGTAGTTTGGCTGACCCCCCCCCCCCCAGCTTCCCCCTTTTCCCTCTCCACCCCCTGGATCTTTCCACTGCCTCCATGGGGACTGTATCTCCCACTTCGGAAATCACTGCTTTATCTGAACAGGTAGCAGTCCCACAACTTAGAGCAATGAAGTAGAAGTTATGGAAATGATCGTGTGGTTACTTTTTTGCTTTTAAAGAAATGTGCCTTATATCTCCATAGAAAAGAATTTGATTTTAGAATCCTACTCAGGAAGTGTTCAGATGAACCACTTTTATAAATATCAGTGAGGGTTTGGTGGTGGGGAGTTTGATTCCAAGACTTTAAGGGGTTTTGGTGGACATGCTATCCACCTCTTCAAGCATACATTGACTTCTGGAGGTGCCATACCTTTGGGGATATCAAATGAATGGGCTGAATGCAGCAGATATGGGCTGAACTACTACTGCTTGATTATCTCATGATTAGAAGCAACTAATTATTGTAGTAGCTGCAAAACATTAGTGCACTTAGTGTGGAAAAATGGGTGGCCTGGGTTCACATTTGAGCTCATCTAGAAATATGGTAAAGATGAAGGCAAAATCCACATAGTGAAATAAAGCTGTTGGGTTTCTAGACTGATCCAGTTGAATATGTAGAAGATCTATGTGAAAACATGCAGCTGTTTCCAAAGGAAGACATCTTGACAGGAGACCAACTTCTTTTTGAATACAAGCCAGAGGTAAATTGACTATCTTTAAGGCAGAACAACTCCATGTACTCATGGGAACAGTTCCCCCCCCCCCCACCAAAGGCTGCCCAAGCCCCTCTTCCCCAGACATGAAAATAATAATTAAAAAAACCAACAATTTTTTTCACCGTATCTGGGGATGGGTTAAGGGATATGGAGTCCTGTGCCTGGGAAAATTGCACTTTGGCCAGAATTTTTTTTCATGGGGGCACCACAGGGATCCTGGCATGATTTCAGGATCACGTGCAGCCTGCAAACTGCATTCTTCCACTCCCAAATTTTGGTCTTATGTATGTGAAAGAAATCTGACCTTATAGAGGCTTTGAATATTCCTTAATCGATTTTCAAACAGATTTTGATTTAGAAAGCAAGTTTTACATAAATAGATATGTGTTGTCTTTACATCCTTTATCTTTGCAGATAATTTCTGAAGCTCTTCACCAGCTTACTCCCCAGCGAGCCAACCTTATTCTTTTATCCGCTTCCCACGAAGGCCAGTGTCATCTGAAGGAGAAGTGGTTCGGTACACAGTACAGTGTTGAAGGTACAACATCATTGGGTCTTCCTGAAAAAAAATTTAGGGCATTGAGAGGTCATGAAAGTCATTGCTGTGTCTTATATTGGAATGGGACTGTAATACAGATGAATCACATGAGTGTCTGCTTTTAGGAGGTAATTAACCTCTAGGCATGGGACCAGTAGAAGAACACCTAAGGTTGGCCTTCATGTGGATGGTGGCTAGCATTCATCTTGAGGCAGGGGCTTCATGGATGCTTCCTTCCCAGACAAATGGGGACAGAGGGCTAACTATTGGGAGAAGGCAGAATGGAAGCAAAAAGGTGACTACATAAATGAAAGAAACAGAGAGCTGAAACAAAAGGGCAGACTTGTTTTCTAGAATCGCCTCTCACAGACTTCACTCTGTATAAATGTTGATGCCTCTTTGCTTCCAACACAGTTGGGTTTTTTCTATAGTCTGAAAATGTAATGTTTGTATTAGAGAAGAGGAATGTCAGGGCTGGCCCATCCACAGCCAGATATATCATCCTCATCAGGTGTACTTCTACTAAGCCCATCTACTCAATATTCATTACAGATATTGATCAGTACTGGAGTGATATGTGGGCTAGTGACTTTCTGTTAAATCCAGACTTACATCTCCCTGAAGAAAACAGATATATTGGTGAGTGAGCATTGACTGTGAATAAACCACTTTGCGTGCATGTAAAGACTTTGTTCCAGTTTTAAAATGAAGAAAGTACAAGCTAGTTTTTATATCTGGGTGAATGGAATAATTGGTTTAAATGGATTTCTGTTATGGTGTATCCTCCCAAACTAGGAAGGATTATACAGCACATTCCAGAATTCAAGATGCTGCATAAGGCCAACAGTTCAATTTATGCAACAGCTTATTTACTGGTGCTGGGGTACCTGAACTGCTTGGTCAGTTTAGTAAAATGCATATTTGGGTAATTCATCTTGGACTGCCTGTCATTCTTCTCTATCATTGTGGTATTATTAAAGGTACCAATATATTGATTTATTTAACTTGCTGTGTTGCCATTTTAGCAACTGACTTTGCTCTGAAGGCCCCTGACTGTCCCCAGACAGAATATCCAGTCAGTATTGCAAGCAATGAGCAAGGTTGTTTGTGGTACAAGAAGGATGATAAATTCAAAATCCCTAAAGGTAATACTTTTATACATTTTAAAAAATTAAACTTTCAAAGGATCCTTCCTTATATAAATTAACATTCTGAATAATGCTATTTCTCTTTAGGGAGTTTTGTATGACTTTTTAAAAAAATGACCTTTTGTTTTAACAGATTCTCATCCATACTCTGGTTCTTATTTTTAAAGTATGTGTGTGCATCTGTCCATCTGTTGTATCACTGTTATCCCAGTTGAATCATAAGTCCACCCAGTCATCTGTGGTTTTTAGAATATGCATCATAAAGAACCATGTCCTAAAATTTTCTTTTTTTTAACGCCCCAAATAGAATTAGTCTTCTAAGCATGAGTAAACCAAGCAATGTATTGGCAGCATGAAGTACCAAGTTGGTTCCATGTTTTTGTCATACACTCTTGACTGTGTTGGTGTCTTGATTTTAGAAAGTGAAGATTGGAACAGTTCATTTGTCATCTAAATAAGCTTTGGTTTGGAATACTTCTTAACATGCAGCTACTGTTTCCTCAATGTTGATAGTGTGTCAGGCACAGTGTTTTAGTCATTGTTTTGTAGAATGGCACTGCTCCAGTCTGTCTTCTACCAAGTAGCCAAGTAGCAGAAATATTAGCTGAATTTAAATGTAATATCAGAGCCATTAGCAATAATTTTTGAGTACTCCTGGAGAACAGGAGAAGTCCCAGCAGACTGGAGGAGGGCAAACGTTGTCCCCATCTTCAAAAAGGGAAAAAAAGAAGATCCCAACAATTATCGTCCAGTTAGTCTGACATCAATTCCAGGAAAGATTCTAGAGCAGATCATTAAGCAGAGAGTCTGTGAACATTTAGCAGGGAATGCCATAATCACAAAAAGCCAACACGGGTTTCAGAGAAACAAGTCTTGCCAGACAAATCTGATCTCTTTTTTTGATAAAATTACCAGTTTGGTAGATGAAGGGAATGCTGTGGATATAGTATATCTTGATTTCAGTAAGGCCTTTGACAAGGTTCCCCATGACATTCTTGCAAACAAGCTTGCAAAATGCGGGCTAGACAAGGTAACCTTTACATGGATTTGTAATTGGTTGACTGGCCGAACTCAAAGGGTGCTCAACAATGGCTCCTTTTCAACCTGGAGAGAAGTGACCAGTGGGGTCCCACAGGGTTCTGTACTTGGCCCAGTGCTATTCAATACCTTTATTAATGACTTGGATGACAGAATTGGGGGCATACTTATCAAATTTGCAGATGACACCAAATTAGGAGGAGTAGCCAATACTCCAGAAGATAGGATTGAAATTCAGAATGACCTGAATAGACTAGAAAGCTGGGCCAACTCTAACAAAATGAAATTCAATGCGGAGAAATGTAAGGTACTGCACTTAGGACGCAAAAATGAAATGCACAGATATAGGATGGGGGACATCTGGCTGAATGAAACTACGTGTGAAAGGGATCTAGGAGTCCAAGTAGACCATAAATTGAACATGAGTCAACAGTGCGATGCAGCAGCTAAAAAGGCCAATGCTATTTTAGGCTGCATCAATAGAAGTGTAGCGTCTAGGTCAAGGGAAGTAATAGTGCCGCTCTATTCTGCTTTGGTCAGGCCCCACCTGGAATACTGTGTCCAGTTCTGGGCACCACAATTCAAAAAGGATGTGGAGAAACTGGAGCGGGTCCAAAGGAGGGCAACTAAGATGGTGAAGGGTCTGGAAACCAGGCCCTATGAGGAACGACTTAGAGAGCTGGGGATGTTTAGCCTGGAGAAGAGAAGGTTAAGAGGTGATATGATAGCCCTGTTCAAATATTTGAAGGGATGTCATATTGAAGAGGGAGCAAGCTTGTTTTCTGCTGCTGCAGAGACTAGAACGCGGAACAATGGATGCAAGCTGCAGGAAAAGAGATTCCACCTCAACATTAGGAGGAACTTCCTGACAGTAAGGGCTGTTCGACAGTGGAACACACTCCCTCGAAGTGTAGTGGAGTCTCCATCCTTGGAGGTCTTTAAGCAGAGGCTGGATGGCCATCTGTCGGGGATGCTATGATTGGGAGTTCCTGCATGGCAGTGGGTTGGACTGGATGGCCCTTGTGGTCTCTTCCAACTCTATGATTCTATAATTCTATGATTCTAGATTGGTTTCACAGCTGTGTCCCTTTCTTTTCTCCATCAATATGCAAATCCTCATCCATCCTCACCATTAAGTGAGAACATCAAGAATTCGGTAGACTCTCTCCACTGTACGTTAGCATGTTGTACAGCAAAGGGTGGTGGGAGATGTGTGGCCCTTTTTCTGTTGTTTGACTGCAATTCCCATTGTAGATAGTGTTTTATTTATGTCCCATCCTTAATCAGGAAGAATTTTAAAACCCTCACCATTAGCTGTGCTGGATAGGACTCGGGACAAGCAGTCATCTGGAGGGCCATGGGTTCTCACCCCTTTCCTACAGAATTAAATTGTGTTTGCACAGTTAAAGAAGTCTAATCAAAAGTGCTATAGCTAAATTTGGGCAAGTTCTCCTATGTTCTAAAAAAGATTGGGAAACATGGGTCTGGATGTCCTAAAAAAACTTTACAGTTCTCCATTGTTTCTCATTGCTTATTATAATCTCTTTTTCAGCATATATCCGTTTCCATCTAATCTCACCGTTGATCCAGCAGTCTGCCGAGAAGTAAGGGCTACCATCCTTTTGTCTGCTCTTTTGGCTGCCTTTATTTTTGTGCTGGAAAAGGCATTTTAAATTAAGTCAAATGATTTGACTAACACATTATGTTTGGTGCAAAAGTCTCTGTGTTAGGGCTTAATTCTGTGTCACACCATATCTTGTATTATTATGGATCTAATGAATGAGGATAGTGGTAGTAATAAGTACCATGTTTTAGATTGTATTGCATTTACTGGAGGTGTTGACTATGCACCTTATAGTCTAAAAGGTCCAGTATTATAAGTTCTGTTTGTGTAAATATGTCATCTTTATGGAATGCTTTGACAAATTGAATAAATTGTCTAACTTGAAAGAATTTTATTATGCGAGGCTGTCATTCAAATTCTCCCTTGGTTGTTTACAGTGTGGTACTTTTTGATACATTTGTGAACATCCTTGCGCACAATCTGGCTGAACCTGCCTATGAAGCAGATGTTGCTCAGCTGGAGTACAAGCTGGTAGCTGGGGAGCATGGATTAATCATTCGCGTCAAAGGATTCAACCACAAACTGCCTGTAAGTGCTGACAGTCTTTGGACTTTGGGGGAAAGGGGCATTTTGAAAAAAATGCCATATTAGATTTAAATACTCTTGGACAGAATGGGAATTGTATTCTTTCCAAGAGCCGGTTGTCACCTGAGAAAATTCCTGGGGCACTGATGTCCTGAACTGTCCCTTCCAATCTGGTACTTTCTTCATGGAGAGAGAGAGTGACACTGAGCAAAGAGGATCGGGGGGGAGATAGGACTTAGGTAATAGGAGGAACTTCCACATCTTTGCTTTAGGGCATCATACTTTAATTTTCTATTATAGCTGCTGTTTCAGCTCCTCATCGACCACTTAGCTGACTTTAGTTTTACTCCCGAAGTTTTTGAGATGATAACTGAACAGCTGAAAAAGACTTACTTCAACATTCTCATCAAGCCAGAGACATTGGCCAAGTAAGTTCCTAGAATGTTTGAAAATGGAATGAGTCCAGAGTGGGACAGCATATAGAAGGCACAGTTTTTATCTCACACTTGTGGAAATATAGGCTTTTTCCTTTTACCGGTACTATTAATCAAATGTCAGTGGTTTGGGGTGTTATTCAGTATATTTTATGTATTTTAATCTGTTGCAACCCTCCCCGATTCCTAGTGATTGGCCGGCTGTAAATAATAATAATAATAATAATAATAATTGGTATTAGTATTATTATTTGGAAAAGAACTGGGTGACAGAGCCTAGGAAAGAAGAGCAGGGCTGTCTTACCTGTTTCTGTGGAGGACAGGATGTCAAGACAGGAGCTAGGATATTGGAAGTATAAATCTTGAGGTAATGAGGCTACATGTGCATTGACCTCCTTCACCCTCATGGGTACTGTTGTGGAAAGGGTTATCTCAAGAGTTGATGGTTGTCAGTCAAAAGTACCAGCATATAAGATGACTTTTTAATCCGTGAAAATCTTCTCAAAAGTCGGGGGTCATCTTATAGGCCAGATAGGGCGTTTCCTGAGGAGGCCAAAGCAAAGCAGACTAGGAAGGAAGCCAGGCACGAGTGTGGCAGTGTCCCTGTGGCCCCTGAGGAGGCTGGAGTGAAGCCAGGCACGAGGACGCCGGGCAGGTGAAGGAGGAGGAGGAGGCCCAGGTGAAGGAGGCTGGGCTCAAGCACACCAATGGCCAGGAAGGAGGCCTGGCTCGCCCTTGGCCTGGCACGCTTGCTCCTGGCTTTGCTCCGGCCTCCTCACAGGCCATGGAGGCCTTCACTGGCCAGGCATGCTGGCAAGAAGAAGAATAGAATATATATTATTCGGTCAATGACCAACAATTTTTTAAAAAAAAATTACAAAACACAGTACAAACTGTAACAATAAACTCGAACCCGGCTTCGCTCAGCCTCCTCAGGCCTCCTCAGAGGCCATGGAGGCACCCCCACCACTGGTATGCTCGCGCCTGGCCTTCCCCCTGGAGAAGCAAGGCCAGGTGCGAGCATGCCGGGCCGGTGAATGCCTCTACGGCCTCTGAGGAGGGCGGTGAAGCCGGAATAAAACTGGGTGCGAACGCACCAGGCTGAGAGCGAGCTTGGAATCCTTCTTGACTTGGTGCACTCGCACCCGGCTTTGCTCCGGCCTCCTCAGAAGCCACATTCATGCCTGGCCTCCTTCCCGGCCTTCACCTGGCTACACTTCGGCCTCCTCAGGCACCTCCTGCCACCGCCACACTCACACCCAGCCTTTACTGGCACGCTTGTACCCGTAAACAGTTGGAGGAACAGTTGGAGGAGGAGGTGTGCTTTGGAAGAGGAGTAGTCTTATACGGCGAGTATATCCCAAACTCTATATTTTAACTGAAAAAGTTGGGGGTAGTCTTATACGCTGGAAAATACGGTAATTTTCACTGTTAACTACAAATTATGTGGAGTTAAATGAATGACAGGTTTTTACTATGAGAAGATCTGGTTTCATAAAAAGGAGGAAAGGAACACGAGGCAAGACTTAAATGAATCCACTGACGTGTGTAGTTTCCTTTTGGACCTAGATATAGTTACAGGAGGGGCTTCAAAGACAAGCCATTTTCATTTAACACATATTCATCTGTTTTTCTTTCATTATAGAGATATCCGTCTCTTAATATTAGAACATGGCAGATGGTCTATGACTGAAAAATATGAGACACTCATGAAGGGCCTCTCCATAGATTCTCTACTGTTATTTGTGAAGGCTTTCAAATCTCAGTTCTTTGCAGAGGGCCTTGTCCAAGGAAACTTCACAAGTCATGTGAGTATAAATTCCATCTGCTTGCTCTGATTCTCTTTATTGTCTTGTCTTTTGGTAATAAATCTGTTTTTAGCCTTGTAGGGGTAGTACATAGCATTGCAGCTAACATTAGCACCAGTTCTGACCTCTGTTTTGATTTTATCTATCCATAACTGATTCAGTGCCTATTATGTGTTCAAACAAGAACCTGTTACTGCATGTTTAGATGTTTACATATAGAAGAAACACATGGAAAAGTGTTTTGCATGTGAGAGATGGCTTTTCAATGTCACCACAGGCTATTTCAAATTTCTGATAATTGTTAGAGGTCCATCCCTGCTAGTCTCCCTCCCTCTCACCCTTTTCTCTGATTTCTTCTTTGTACTTCAGGGCATACTTTGGGGAAAAATTAGAATCCATCTTCGTTTTCAGAAGGAAAAGGTTAAATTAAAACTGAAAGAAAAATTAGCATTCTTAATAAAGACTGATCATTGGGTTAGCACTTGATTTTAGGGCAAAAATCCCAGTATAATATTGGAGGGGGGATCTATCCTTAGTATATCCTTAATAATCTCTTATCTGGCCAATGCAGAGTAATATGGAGAGATTTTATAATTGTAGATTGGCAGTGAATGCGTAGGGTTGGCAAGATTCTGCAGTTATTTCAGCACATGGAGACTTATGTGCTACATGTTTTCTCTATCCATACTATATCCTGAGCAGTGGTATCACTAGGGATGCACACTGTACTGGGTGACATTCTGGGGGGTACATCCAGTGGGACTGGCACAGCTGCTGGGTGAGTGAGAAAGGGTGTTGTGTATGGTGGACCCCAAATGGCCCTCCAGAGGCTGCTGGGGGGCTGTTCCTTCTGTTTGGGCTCAGGCTTGACTGCAGCCACACCATTCCCCAAATGGCTTTTCGGAAGCCACAGCAGTCATCCCCTCCCCCCGCACCAGGTGACACCAACCCCCACTGAGCCTGAGTAGAGCACCTGGTTAGGACTTTTAAAAATACTGGTTTTGGGGGGGGGGGGTATGTCATTCTGCTTTATTTTACAAGCATATATAAAATGTCTACCATTTTCATTTTAGGAATCAAAAGAATTTCTGGATTATGTTGTAGAGTGAGTATTTACTCTTTATCTTGGGAATATTATATGGGCTGTAAATAGAGGCACTTGAAGAAGATACTGTTAAAACTGGTGTAGAAGCCCATTTTCAATTGTGGAATCACTAGAAGTCTAGTTGATTGATTAAACTTTCAGCTTAGATACTGTATTCATATTGGTCAAATATTGGTCTTCAGTATTTCTGAAAACAGAAGTAAGCTCTTGAGTTTTGGATGAAAAACTGATATTAGCAGGTGACACCATTGTTCTTTTTGTCTGTAACAAGGATGGAACACTGCCAGTTATTACCTCACATAATCATAATGTCAACAGCATAATTTATGGCAGGCATTATAGAATTAGGTGGCTGCTATTGTTAATTCAGAATTACATATACTTGCTGATGTATTATGGGTCATTATCAGATCCACCCTAGGTTCAGATGCCTTTTCTGCCTACCTCTGGTCTAGATGGTTCTGGTGCAATGAGATAGGGAGCAAGTTTGCAGTTGACTGTGATGTTTGGAATCTTTTCAGAAAACTGCAGTTCGTTCCATTACTGCATCCATGTGCAGTACAGTTCCGTGTGATAGACTTGCCGAGCGGCCATTTGCTGTGCAAAGTGAAAACGCTCAACAAAGGAGATGCAAACTCTGAAGTGACAGTCTATTACCAGGTGATGTGATATAAAGTATGGGTGTATCAGTTTATTAATATTGCCTTTGGCAGCCATCCTGCATAATATGGAAAGGTTCATTTTCTTTTATTGGAAAAGGAGCCATCCAGAATGGGTAACCTCTTCTGCCACAAGAGGTCACATGATCAAAATTAAGTTTCTCATTGGATTCCTAGCTCCTCCATAGAGGTCTCTCACCTTGCCTTCATCCAGAACAGGTTATATCAGAGCTCATCTCTTTACAGGAGCACTAGCACCATAGGAGAGAGACTGCTTTGTAAAAGAAGCCAATGAGAAAATTGCTGATATGCCCTCAAGAGATCTCATGAATCAGTAGCCTTGTCTATTTGTACTTCCACACTCTTAAATGTTTAGGGCTGTTATGTTGTGGATTTAGGATCGTTTTCAGAATCTTAATCTAGATGCAAAGTCCTTGCAAAGGGCTGGTGTTGTGGATGTGTCTGAACCTCCCACACACACACTTGTGAAGGCCCAGCCCTGAGTGGTAAGTGGACAGCTGTTAAGTTCCACTTGGCAATAGTGGTAGCAGACAATGAGCTTTTGTAGTCTTGAGCCTACTTCCTCATATGTACATCTACAAAAGCTCATGCTACCAACTTCTGTCTTTCAGTTAGTCTCTAAGGTGCTGCAAGATCCTTTTCCATAATAGCTTTTTTATGGAACTGTATTAATTTTAATCAAGTAGTTCATTGCCTTGGTGGCAGAAGTTCCTGGATGTCTTTTCCTTGGCAAAAATGGACCTTCACAAGTATCCATTGACCTTAGGAATGCAGTAGTCATCTGGCACAAGATAGTTGTTGCTCACATGTGGAAAAGGATAGATTTGTGTCTTGTCTCCACTCTTGCTGTGGCTATGCTGCCTCCTCTCCCACCCCATTTTAAAAATGTACTGTATGGTTGGTTGCCTTAGGCATAGAAAAAGGAAGTCTGTAGTCTCTGGCTACACAGTAAGGAGCATTTACCATCATATTAAAATTGCCCAGAAAACTGGGGAAATTGGAGGGCATTGATAACACTGGCCATGTGGAACACTTTAATCTCTCTTCTCTTTTTGCCAGATTTAAGAGTCATTTCAGGAAACTAGAAATGAATGCTGGTAGATGCTACTGAAAGTTATGTGGTGGAGACTTCCATGTATTGAACTTGTTTCTTGTGCATGTTCTATAAAAACCTTTAGGACAGTTTGGAGTCCAGTGTGATTTTCCATTAGGGACTCACTATGTACTTGATGTGTTTGATTGCTGTGGTCTGTTTCCTCTTGAGTGAATTGGCAGAGCTGAAGTTGTGGATTTTCTGTTGAATTAAATCTGTCTCTTTTCCCCTTTTAGTCAGGAGCTAGGAGTTTAAGAGAATATTCTCTCATGGAATTGCTTGTGGTAAGTTTGGATTGTTTCATATAAATAGAATTAGATTGACATTATCTGGTTTGTACAAGCTCTACTGCAGTTAGCACCAATATAGTGTCTGCAAAGGTCTCAGGGGAAAGGCCATATTCTATTGGCTTGTACTGAAATTTTGCTGAGATAGTAGATGGAAATCTGGGAAGAGGGGTATGGTGAGGCAGAAGAGTAATTGCTACAGGCAGTGGTGACTATGTGAGACGCCTAATTCACACTTACTGGTTTTTATGAACCTCTGTCTTGTGGGTCTTTCCACACATCCAGTTTACTGCACAATAGAATGCATATTTGTTGGAACAGTCTAGAAGCTGAGCTTTCATTTCCTGTTAAAGTGTCACACTTTCTTAGCATTTGGCCTAGAAACATTTGGGAGAAATGAAGCTATTGATACAGTGATGACTGTAACATAATTGTTCTATGGTAAAGGTACTCTCTACTTCCCAACTAACATAATTAACTGAAACTGAAGAGACTTGTGACTTTCATGCAAGAGCTAGTGCGCAATTAAATGTAGGAAAGCCCTTAAGGTAGCTGAGATTTTGGTTGGGCCTTCTTTGAAATAACCAGACAAAACCTACAGGATGGAACACAGTAGTTTTCTAAAAGGAGAAAAAGATGTGTGATTCTTAGAGAATCAAAAAAGAGTTGACAAGTTGCTATCTTGCAAGCATGTGTGTCAGAAGAATATAACAGCTTTTTTTAAACCTATCCACTATTGTATTTTATGGAAAAGCCCTGACCTTCTATTTATTAGTTTAGATATTGCCTAACCTTCTTAGGTATAAATGATGGTAACATTCATTGGGGCAGGGTTTTTTAATGCATACTTGTTGCCCTACCTTGTAGAATACAGCAAACTAAAAATTGCTTTTTATTGGAAATGAATGGGTAAAGCAAAGAGCTTAACTCATTGGAAACTATTGCATTACAGATGTACATGGAGGAACCTTGTTTTGATTTCCTACGAACCAAGCAAACCCTTGGGTAAGTTGTGATTTAGTTGCCCTTTGATTTACAATCACCAGTGAAGAGATCCAGAGCATCAATACTGGAATCCAGGTGCTTTGAAGGTAGTTTCATTGTGCAAAAGGTGGAACAGGCAACAAGGGAATCAGCTATTTTGGATCTGATCCTAACCAAAAGGGATGGCCTAGTTAATGGGGTGCAAGTGGTTGGATCGTTAGGTAGGAGCGATCATGTTCTCCTTGTTATACAGTGGAAAGGAGAAGCCACACACAGTCAGACACACATTATAGATTTTAGGAAAGCTGATTTTAGTAAACTTAGAGAAATTCTGGGGGTGATCCCATGGCTAGGAATACTAAAAGTGAAGGGAGTTCAAGACGAATAGGAGTTCCTAAAAAGGGAGATACTAAAGGGACAATTTGAAACAGTTCCAATGAGGAAGAAAAATGGGAGGTATCTCAAAAAACCAGGATGGATGACTAAGGAACTTTCAACTGAGCTAAGTTTTAAATGGAACATGTATAAGAAATAGAAAAATGGGGAAATCACCACAGAGGAATTCAAACAAATAGCCAGTACATGTAGGGATAAAGTCAGAAAAGCTAAAGCGCAGAATGAACTCGGGCTTGCTAGAGAGGTTAAGAACAATAAAAAGGGCTTTTTTGGATATTTCCACAGCAAAAGGAAGAAGAAGGAAATAGTAGGGCCGCTGTGTAGAGAAGATGGCAAAATGCTAACAGGGGACAGAGAAATGGCAGAATTACTCAACACCTTCTTTGCTTCAGTCTTTTCAGAAAAGACAAAGGGTGCTCAACCTAAGGATAATGGAACAGAGGACAGAATAGGAGAATTTCAGCACAGAATAAGTAAAGAAATAGTACAGGAATACCTGGCTAATATAAGTCTCCAGGACCAGATGAACTACATCCAAGGTTACTAAAAGAAGTGGCAAATGTAATATCGGAACCATTGGCAATAATCTTTGAGAACTCCTGGAGAGCAGGAGAAGTCCCAGCAGACTGGAGGGCAAATGTTTTCTCCATCTTTGAAAAGGGGAAAAGAGGATCCCAACAATTATCGTCCAGTTAGTCTGACATCAATACTAGGAAAGATTCTAGAGCAGATCATTAAACAGATTCTGTGAATATCGAGAAGGCAATTCGACAATCACAAAAAGTCAACATGGGTTTCAAAGAAACAAGTCATGCCAGACAAATCTGATCTCTTTTTTTTATTAAATTACCAGCTTGGTAGATGAAGGGAATGCTGTGGATATGGTATATATTGATTTCAGTAAGGCTTTTGACAAGGTTTCCTATGACATTCTTGCAAACAAGCTTGTAAAATGTGGGCTAGACAAGGTAACCGTTAGATGGATTTGTAATTGGTTGACTGGCCGCACCCAAAAGGTGCTCAACAATGGCTCCTTTTCAACCTGGAGAGAAGTGACCAGTGGGGTCCCACAGGGTTCTGTCCTGGGCCCAGTGCTATTCAACATCTTTATTAATGACTTGGATGACAGTATTGGGGGCATAGTTATCAAATTTGCAGATGACACTAAGCTAGGAGGAGTAGCCAATACTCCAGAAGAAAGGGTCAAAATTCAAAATGACCTGACTAGACTACAAAGCTGGGCCAAAGCTAACAAAATGAAATTCAACACAGACAAATGTAAGGTACTGCACTTAGGGAGGAAAAATGAAATGCACAGATATAGGATGGGGGACACCTGGCTGAACGAGACCACATGTGAAAGAGATCTAGGAGTCCAAGTAGACCACAAGTTGAACATGAGTCAACAGTGCGATGCAGCAGCTAAAAAAGCCAATGCAATTTTAGGCTGCATCAATAGAAGTATAGCGTCTAGATCAAGGGAAGTAATAGTGCCGCTCTATTCTGCTTTGGTCAGGCCCCACCTGGAATACTGTGTCCAGTTCTGGGCACCACAATTCAAAAAGGATGTGGAGAAACTGGAGCGGGTCCAAAGGAGGGCGACTAAAATGGTGAAGGGTCTGGAACCGTGCCTTATGAAGAAAGACCTAGGGAGCTGGGGATATTTAGCCTGGAGAAGAGAAGGTTAAGAGGTGATATGATAGTCCTGTTTAAATATTTGAAGGGATGTCATATTGAGGAGGGAGCAAGCTTGTTTTCTGCTGCTCCAGAGAACAGAATCTGGAACAATGGATGCAAGCTCCAGGAAAAGAGATTCCACCTCAGCATTAGGAGGAACTTCCTGACAGTAAGTGAGATTCGACAGTGGAACACACTGCCTTGGAAAGTGGTGGAGTCTTCTTCCTTGGAGGACTTTAAGCAGAGGCTGGATGGTCATCTGTTGGGGATGCTTTGATGGAGAGTTCCTGCATGGCAGTGGGTTGGACTGGATGGCCCTTAGTCTTTTCCAACTCTACGATTCTATGATTCTTTTTAGGGATTGATTTACTGGAATTGTTTTTTAAAGACCTCTGTACAATGTACCTCCTACATCTGAACTGCTATCCAATTCAATTCAGTTTAATTCCACTTCATAGCCTCAGCATTTACCTTAGTTTGGGTTTATCTAGAAAACTGCTAGATCATCTAGAACATCTACATTTTTGTTCTTAAGGAAAAAAAAATCTTTAACCACCACCACTACTATTAAGCTTCTGAGACCTTTTGGTAGCTTTTGCCATAGGCAGAATTTCCAGTTAAGCTTATGTATTGCTGGAACACAGAATCTGGGTTGTGTTCTTAGTTCCTGATCATAATAATACCTACATGAAAGTAGCTTGATACTGACATATTAAAGGTGTTCTTAGTGTGATCCCTCATTTCCCTTTGTCTCCCCTCTTTAGGTATCATGTGTACCCAACCTGCAGGAATACATCTGGGATCCTTGGCTTCTCTGTTACTGTAGCAACCCAAGCAACCAAATACAAGTGAGTAGCATTTTTTTTTTTCATTTGTGCATTGCATCGGTCTAATTACTGCAGTAATTAGGCTTTTTTTCTCATATAAACTGTTTGCCTAAAGGGGCAAAAATAGCCCCTAACTCATTTCCGTTGCACCTTTTGTTCACCAAACTTTTATTTTAAAATGCCTTTGAAGTTCCTTATATTTTACTATAGTTTTAATAAACTACCAGAAAGAGATGGCACACCAATAGAGCTGCTTCAAGCTGCAGAGACAGAATTTGCTCTACCTCTAACTAAAATCTGTCATTAAATATGGAAAACAAAACAGTAGCTCACAGAGTGGAAACATTCAATATGCATTCCAGTCCCCAAGAAAGGGGACACCAGGATCAGCAACCAAGCTGGTCCTCCAGATGTTTTGGACATCCCAATATTTCTAAATGTTGACCAAACTGGCTGGGGTTTGTGGGAGTTGAAGTCCAAAACACCTGGAAGGCCAGAGTTTGGGAACCACTGCATTAATTTCTCATGCAGGCAAAGTGATGAAGAGAATTCTGCAGCAAAGACTTTCACCATATATGTAGTGAGAAATGACAGATGCCCTGCCCAAGCTGGGTCCAGGAAAGAAAGAGGCACTAGGCACATGTTTCAAACATATGTTGGATAATGGTGTGCAACAAAGAATTTCTAAAGAAAAATCAGCCTGCACTTTGATTGTAGGTCATGAAACATTATGAATCACACTTAAAATAATGGATGTGCCACACCATTCTCTGGTTGGTTAGGAGGAGCAATCCACACACCTAATGGGTTATTCCTCATGTGCCTGCTGGATAGGCAAGAATCTAAATTTGCTTTCACTTATGTGTGTTTACTCGCTTCCCTTCCCTAGCTAATCAGTTTTTAATTTCCTGCTTTCCCAGAAATGGGGAAAGCATGGGGATGGGTTTATAAAAAGATAAAGATAGAAGATTAGGAAATTAGGAAAGAAATAGCTGTGGCAGTTCCAGATAAAGATGCAGCAACCAAAGTGGACTCATTAACTGCTACACAGTAAATCTTGAGTGCTGAAAAAAATTAAAGAAAAATGAACCAAGATGTCTGCTGTCCAGCATGACTCTGATGAAAGAGAAAAGGCTATATTAAAAAGAGTTTTAAATTTCAAAAAGTGAGAGTGAGGTGGAGAGCAAAATTTCTTCCCCTCCACCACCAAAAAAGAAAAAACGGAAATGAAAATCAGAGAAGTCAGCTGTTCGTGAGTTAAAAAACATTTTAAAGCATGAAGTGATAGGTGGGGTTAAAAAACCTAGATACTTGCCAGAGCTACAGCAGGAACATAGAGTTTGGGGAACAGCTAAGGGAGACAAGCAAAATGCCCTGATGGGTGGTTTGAACAATCTCTGTGCAGCCTCAGCAGCTGAGTGACAGCTCAGCTAGTATGAAGACGATGGAATGTTTAGATTCACAATCTTCCCTGTTGACATATTTAAAGAATATGAAGATGGCAGCACCACAGTTAACCCAGCAGACGTCTGGCTCTCTGTGTCTTTGTAATGTTAGTGCTGTAGCTTGAAAACAACATAGACAATTAATGGATATGCAGGCTATGATTAATGAAGTGATACATTCTAAGGCCAGACAGTGAATTGCAGGCTAATATCTTTGATCAGGCTACATCATCATCTTCAATAAATTATCAATTAATGAATTGTTTTCTACAAATTTTGTAGTGTGTGAGGCAGCCATTAAATTCATGTAATATTAATTCATTAAACAAAGATTCAGATGCAAAGGAGGATTCTTCATCATTTAGGGGTGAAGATGATATACAGATAAAATTAAGACAACAGAAACAAGTGACCAATAAGAGTGCTACTAATATCAAGGGTCAAAACAGTAGGACAACATTTTTAACTGAGGAGGAAGATATTTCTACAGGGAAATTTTTTTTTTGCAAAAAAGGCAAAGCATATAAATATTGCAACCGATAATGAGTGAGAGGTAGAGTACTTGAATGCTTCAGAGCTATGTCAACAGTTACATGACAGTGGTAATCAGAAAGATTCTTCAGTTGAAGCTTTAGATTCAGGAAATAATATACATAGGCTATTTTATGGTAAAACAGTTTATAAGCTTGATGAAAAGAGTGCTACAAATTTTAGGTCTGGAGTGGAATCAGAAGATTAGTAAGAATTATAGAGATGGAGATACTAATCAGGGAGCAGCAACAGTTTTAAGGAGACCTTCACCAGAATCTGCAGATATTCCATTACTAGACATGTCCAAATAAGTAGTGGATTTAAAATGGGAAACTTCCTTAATAACTAAGAGGTTATTATAAGAAACTATTTACTTAGGGGAAAGGATAAAGAGTTACTCAGAGTGCCTGTTTGGATCTTGGATGGGCCAGTTGCAGCCCTTGTCTGAAGAGCTGCCGTTGCTAAAGAGGGAGACAGTTCTTCAAAGTGAATGAATGAAAGGCAGAAGCAGCATTAAAGAAAGCTTGAGAGGCTGCTGCTTTAGTAATTAGAAGTTCAGCAGCAATCTCCATGTTCACTAGAGTAGCAGTGCTTTGGGTACAGGATATATTTGAATACCAGGATTTAAGTAAAATTCAGAGGGTTCTACAATACACAGTCGACCCTCTCTCTCTATTCATGGATTTTGCCATTTTACATAAGAGACATCAGTTTACTGTGCCATTATATATAATGGGACTTGAACATCCATGGATTTAGGTATTCACTCAAGGGGAGGGGGTCCAGAATGGATCCCTCACAGATACGGAGGTCTCATTGTATATATTTTCAAAGGCAAGTTTTAAGAGCACTACTAAAATACAGGATTATACTTTTGATAAAATTCACCTTCTGTTCTGTTTAATGCCATTTAGTACAAATGTATGTTTGTGTCTTATTTCTTTCAGTTCTGAACATGTAGATAGAAAGATAGAAGAGTTTCTTTCATGTTTTGAGGAAAAAATGAAGAATATGACTGCAGAGGCCTTCAGTACACAGGTAATAAAAACTATTGATTATCTAGAAACCTTTTTTCAGTAAAGGTAGGCTTCATCAGGTGGTCTGTTTCTCCATCCGTGCATCAGTGATAGCTTCAGGTTCATTGTGCTAATTGAGACATAGAACTTCAGTTTTGATTTTCAGAAAACTTAATAAAAAATGGGATGGCACAGAAAAGATGGAACTACTGTATATTATTCAGTTTTTGCCATAGCTATTTAGTTGGTGTTGTTGAACTATGAACTGAGAGGAAATGCAAAGCTCTGAGTAATTAGCACATTTTCTAAATGACAACCTAACTAGCAGTAGTTGTGTGTGTCCTGGGGCCAGATAATTTTAGTGCTGTATTATTGATTTATCAAACTGAGCCTTTGCTTAAATACTGGTATTTTATCTGTGGTTTTTTAATTTTGAAGTCTAGATGCAGCAAGAAACTACTGTGCTGTCAAAATAAGAGAAAAACAAAATTAACATAAAAGGATAATTTAAACCTTTTCCTAGAAGCAGCATCTTGTTCGCTAATGAGTATATGCCTTATCTACTTCAGGTCACAGCTCTCATTAAATTAAAAGAATGCGAAGATTCCCATCTTGGTGAAGAGGTGGATAGGAATTGGACAGAAGTGGTGACTCAACAATACCTATTTGACAGACTAGTCCGAGAGGTAAGAGGTTCTTGTAAGGTTTAACACCAGAACTCCTTTTTTTTGGTTCAGGTTTTATCTTATCTTAAAATTTGTGAGGATCAAAGTGAATCCCCAATCATGATAAAGAAATGTATTCAGTACTGACAAGATTGAAGCCAAAACATAATTCTGAGGAAGAGATGTGAACATAAGGCAAACCGGGATGCCTGCAAAAGTACAAGTTAACAAAAAATAATCTCAGAGTATGGAATTCCAGATGAGTTTCATTTAAAAAAGAAAAAGCTGGATAGAAAGGAGTATGAATTACAGCATCCTGAAGGCAAGCAGAATTCCCGATTAGGAATATTGATGTTACAGTTGCAAGGGTGCATAGCAACACATATACCGGGAAATCGCTGTTTTATATTATGTTATTGTTTTTAATTGCTGAGTTTTTTCTCTTTTAAATAGTATTATATTTAATTCTCTTTTAGGGAGGGGGGATTCTATCTTTTTATCCAAGCAATGTTTTATCTAAATCTATTTTATTTCATGTAAGCTGCCTTGATTGCCTTTATTATTATTATTTAACATTTTGTTGCTGATGCTACATGTACACATGTAGGCCAGAAACTAGCCACCCTCTGCACTCAAATCTAAATGGCTCAGGCTTTGGGCTAATTCCAACATTACTAATGTGTGTGTAAGTATTGTTTTGATGTTTTCATTTTAAACTAAATTGTTTTGGTTTTTTCCCCCTTTTTTCTTTTCAAGATTGATGCTCTGAAATCCCTTTCTCAATCAGAATTAGTTGACTGGTTTCAAGCACACAGAGGCAAAGAGAGTAAAGTGCTTAGTGTACATGTGAGTATTCATAGCAAAGACAATTTTAAGTGATGTTCATCTTTAAAAGAGCAGTGGTGGAAGTCCATTTTTTATCGAGAAGACAGTTCTAGATCTTATAATGGGAATGAGAAATGCCCTTTAAGTCACATCCCCTTTAAGGCTACATGCTAAGTATGGACCAAGTTGAAGCCAGTAATTTAAAGTCTGTCCCTTTTCTCTCTTCCCCCTCAACATACTACAGGAGAGAAATCATTGTTCTAGAAAGCTGAACTGCTCATTTGCAGGTGGCTTTGGAAATTTGGCCAGGGCCCCCTAGAATCCTGCCCATCTTGGTAGCTGAAGTATGGGCTGGAAATAGTGAATCCCTTGAAGTCACTTATATCTATGTAAATGGAAGAAATGAAGACCTAGTAAAAACAAGATACGAGTATTCATATGTATAGTCTACTAGGACACTCAAGGATGCTTACCTGCTGGCAAATTCTATGAGAAGCTGATAACTTTTTTCACTTGAAATTGTAGGTGGTTGGATTTGGAATACATGAAGGTGATCTGGAAACATCTCTTTCAAATATGCACAGTCCCTCATGCAACGAAATACCTCAGCTAGAATTCTTGGACGCTACTTCTTTGACTGATGCAACTTGCATCAAGGACATCAAAGTGTATACATCATCTCTGAATGTTCTCCCATACCATAAGATATTAAAATAACTCCTCTCAGACTGCCATAATGTGTACTACAACTTAACTACTAAATCCTGGGGAGGCCTGCTTCATTACAGAGAATCCAACCTACTTAAGCTTTCTGGAAAATATGTAACTGAATGCCCTCCATGCTCAACTCTGCTATAAGCATGTGTTTTCAGAGGCAAGGTCTAAAGAGAGATATTCTTCATAAAATGTATGCAATATAGAAGGCAGGGAAAGTGCGAGCAAACTGAAAACTTGTGAAATGTAGTGTGTCTTTCTGCTTGGAGTGCTCTTTCATCTAGAGAGAATTGAGGTGGGAATAGTGAGGAGGCTAACTGACAAGGATTCAACTGGACTTTACAGCCCTCAACTCACTGTGCTATTTTAGGGGACAAAAGGAATAATCAGCTTCTGTCCAGTGTGTGTTATTAGACTACTTTACATCAATATTATGTTTTTGTACAATTCAGAGCAAGAACACAACTAGCCTCATGGAAAAAACACAATTGACAGTACAATGGAGGATCACATGAATGAGGTAGTTCAGGATGAGTGCTCTGAGATATTACTATGTGCAATAAATTACTGAGATACTAAGGGTTTTGTGTAGGTTGTGCTAATATAACAAAGATTTCTGGAGGCTATCTTGAATCTGCTCTAATTTTAAAAATCTAGACCTTGAAGAAACTGATGGACTGATAAGCAAATGAAATAAAAGAGTTGAAAAACAAAATATTTTAAGGAGATCCACATACATTAATACTTAATTTGACCCAAATTAGCCTTATTTCAAGGGAGAAACAGTCTATTCTGGATGATCATAAGGAGAGCCATTTAGATATGTATGCACAGCTACTGACTTTTATACAGTGTTTAAACACATAGAAGTGGGATCAGGCCAAATACATTAGCCCTTGCTACTCTTTTTTATTGTTACAGCCCTAGCCTTTTCACATATGCTCCATTTGAGCAAGAAAATGAAATATTAAAATGGAGTCTGAATTTCAACAGATTTCAAGAGCAACTTCTAAATTGTTTCTCACATCTTTCACACCTAAAAATCTGTTGTAGAACTAGGTAATTAAGCTTGTAGCATGTGCACCACACTATAGTAGAGCTGTTTTAATTTTTACAACAGCAGAATGCTGAAGAAAAAGGCATCTTTCCCCCTCACTATGTAACCATGATATGTTGTGAAAGATACACTGTTTTTAAGTTCAAACTTACTGGAAGGTGGCAGAAAGTAGATTAGTAAAAATAAAGTCTCAGTAAATTAAAGCTAGCACCACAGTCTGAAAAAGAATTCACATCACAGCTTTGTACACTTCTGGGGAGAATCTGGTCATTTAGATCCTATGGTCACTTAGATCCTATTCTAGATCATGTCACAGTGATGCACTTAAGTTGCTTTGGCTGCTCCATTTCACAAAGTTCTGAGCAATCACATTAGTTTCTTTTACTGAACATCAGCCCACTCTCAGCAATGTTTGTAATTGAATATAATGCCATTTCAAAGCATTAATGCTTTGAGAAAGATTTACTTTGAAATAAAACAAAGCATACATTTGAAAATCTATTTTATGAAGCATTATATATGCACCAGCAAGAACCAAATGGTAATCTAGAATTACATTTTAGTTTCTAAAAATACGAAAGTTATTTGCAGAACAATGAAATGCCAAAAGATTTGAATTGTTTTTTAAATACGCTCATTGGTAGATTATATTCTTGCATTTTTTAAAACTGGCCAAATAAATCCTTGTATTTACACAGAAATTAAGTGGCTTGAATGAAGTAAAGCCATGTGTATATATTATGTAGAATGCTAGAATCTTATGCAACTGGCGTCAAATGCTCCACTGCACCCTTAATGGAGGTGAACAGGATGCACATGAGGGGGGCTCAAGCCCAGGTTTTATTAATTCACCTAAGAAGCATGGGGAGGTCATACAGGAAAGGCCAATATAAATTGCTGCTACACAGTCAAGGCTCTTCCTGCTTTAATTGTTCGCTGCATCAGAAAGTCCAGTATCCCTGAGATAAGGAACTGTAACTGGAGGAGGCAGGCTCTCCAAAAGAAGAGGACTTGGAAGTTACAATTAGTGCCACTAAGCCAAGGCATGGCCCACTTATTTACTGGCAGCAAGTCGCTTGAGTAGTGGCTCATCATAAACCCAGCATTCTCCATCTTCATGGAACAGCTGTAAGAGAAAAACAGGCACTTTAGAAGCCTCATTGCAATACACTGAGATTTGCAAAGGAATGGTTGGTTGAATAAAGCTTACCCGTGTCTCCCATGGAATCTCTTTCTCTTTTCTGGCTCTGGCTTCAGCTCTTTGTCTTTCTTCAAGCCTATGTTTAGCGTCAGTAGCTGCATCAATGTCTCTTATCTTCAAATTGTATGTGACATCTTTCCATAGGCTAGAAAAAACACAAATAGTAAAAATATTTAATTGTACATGATTTACAAGCTAAAAAAAGTGGCTGAAGATTTATACTATGGATCAAAGAAAAGTATTCTGATTCTCATATGAGAAAATGAACAGAAATCTGCTATCAAGTAAGAGAAGAATAAGACTTAAATAGCCAAATATGCTCCTATATCTTACTCATCCACCTAAACCCCATATTTCCTGTCAATGTGAGTTATTTTTTATACAGGCCAGTGAAGACACATTGATTTCTGCTTATTTTTCTGAAGGTTCAAAAAGAAACTAGCAAGTTCTTACCAGCGGGATTCATACTCTTCTTGATCTTCTAGTTTTCTGACTTTCTTCTTAATGATAGGCATTTTCTTGGTATCAATAAAGACTACATTCTCCTAAATAAAATAAAAAAAATCTAATTGTTATATTTTTTTATCTTAAAATTGCTCTTCACCTAGATTTTGATGATATATATCCTTGTGCTATTCCTATCTGGTGAATTTCTGCCTGCTAAGTCAAACACAATACTGTCCAGATACAATTTTCCCTAACTGAAAGAAGTTTCATAGCAAAGATGTCACTAACAGCCATGATCCAGCATCAATGTATTTGATATTAATCCTAAAGCATGCTCTCCAGTTCTCTTAAAAAGCCCTTGGAGCAAAGTCTTGATTTCAGAATAAAGGAAGAGAAACTTAACTTACACAATATTGTTTGGATAATCAATATTTGCTTTTACAGGGAATAAATACAACAGCATGCTCTAAATTACACAACGTAAGAAAAAATGTATTTACCCCTGTTGCATATTTTGCATACATGACACCATTCCATTCTCCTTCAACTGAGCAGAATGATTTCTTGTCATTAGGAGAACTAAAACAAAGAAAAATATGATATTCTTTCTTGATGCTTGCAAATATTATTGCAGTATCTTCAAAACAACATAGCTTTATGACATCTATTGCTACAGTAAGACACTTTATACCACAATCATAAAATGAGTCTAATTTTTAAATTACTTTCTTGGTGGTTAGGGGCATCAGAACCCTGTGATAGTGGGAAAACGGCAAATATCTTTACCCCTCCACAGACCATATTTAACATGCCAAAAAAGAGCACCTATACTGGTGGGGAGGCTGAGATTAGCCCCATGTGTTTTCATTCAATGGGGAGGGTGGGAGGAAGAAATGGGACATCTCTCCCATCCCCTACCCCCCTGCACAGGCAACAGCCCAGCCACATTGCTAGTTTGATTTCCTTCCAGTGAAACTGGTGTTATCAAAGTCCCTGTTAAAAGTGTTGTACGTCAGCAGTGGAGGCGACAGCAAATACAGTAGTCATCCATGAATAATAAAATCTGCAAATGCTTAATCTGTAAATGTGGAGGGACTACTGTATATACTTACAATATTTCTGCTGTAACTCTGTGCTTTTTCCCTCCATAGAAAGGCTTTGTGTGAAAGATTATGCTAGCATTGTAGCCTGTCTTGGAGCAGTTAATGCTACATTCTCCTCCAAGTTCTATCCATGGCACTGTGAGAATAGATCTGTGAAGATAACAAAAGAGACCACTCAAGAACTAGAAAAGGAAATATTACAACTGCTTACAAAATGACCAAAAAGTATAAAGTAGCACTTGCCTCCCATAACCATTGGGGAAAGTCAGAATATAGTGCTCATCATAATCTAGGCATGACACACACCCTGCAATAAAAAATAGATGTTATGAGAATCAAACAGACAATCCTTTTATACAGAAAAACATGATACCAGTAGGCTAAAAAAGGTGAATATAGGGGCTTTTTAGATTGGTAGGAAAGTGTGACATGAAGTTGCCTTTTCCTTAATGCTTAGCAGCTAGACAGCAAGCCCCAGGTGTGCATTTAAAAAGTACAGGGAAGCTAGACTGAGGTTTTTTCTGTGGCTCAGCAACTACATGGGAAGCTGTCAAAACGCTACAAACACAGGCGGAGCAGCTACATGGGCGGCAAGGAACGTGGCTTTTAGCCGCGCTTTAAACATTTTTTTCCCCTTGCTGGCTGCAAATTGCGCAATTGCGCAGGTACATCATACAGTCGGAGCTTATCACATGGGGGAGTACAGGACCATTCCGAAAGAGGGAGAAAGTGAGGTCAGTTCGGAAATGCACGTGATTACGCACAAGCTCATCACACACAAGACAAGAGAGCATCTACACAAAAAGAAAATGCAGAGTCAATACGAAAGAATTCATCACATGTGAACATACTGGTCGGCTTTCTGTTGCAAATTAAGGCATCTTGGGAAATGGTAGCAAAGGCTCATGGGAGTTGTAGTCTGTGTTCTGTCAGAGAATTATATTGAGTTGTCTTGAGGTTTCAGCCCTCTGTCCAGGAGGGATTCCCATATGTCCTCCATTCTGGAGCAGAGGTCCCCCTTTTCCAAGTTGACCAGGCACGTCCTCCTTTGCCAGGACATGCCCTACTTTTCCAGCCTTCTTTTTGAAGAGGAAGCAGGAGGGCCAGGCGTGCTCTGGCCAGGCTCTGGGGGTCTCTTCCTGGCTCCTTCCCTCCCTCCCTCCCTCCCTCCCTCCCTCCCCGCTGCCTTCCTCCTCCCTTTGGCTGAGAGAGTGTGACTTGCAGGGAGGAAGGGCAGCGGTGGTGCTCCAGGTCCTCCTGATGCTGGGCCAGGGCAAGCTGGAAACAGGAGGAGGAGGAGGAGGAGGAGGAGGAGGAGGAGGAGGAGGAGGAGGAGAGGGACATGGGGCCCCTCTGCTGCCCTGCCTCCCTGCAAGTCACACTCTCTCAGCCAGAGGGAGGAGGAAGGCAGCCAGGAGAGAGGGAGGGAGCAAAGGAGCCAGGAAGAGACCCCCAGAGCCTGGCCAGAGTATGCCTGGGCCTGCCTTCTCCTCCCCCCTTTGGCTGAGAGAGTGTGACTTGCAGGGAAGCAGGGCAGCGGAGGTGCTCCAGGTCCCTCCCCTTCTCCTCCTCCTCTTGCCAGCTTGCCCTGGCCTGGCTGAGCGCCTCCAGTGCCCTGCTGTCTCCCTAGAAGTCACACTCTCTCAGCCAAAGGGAGGAGGTGAAGGAAGGTGCAGGCGCACTCTGGCCGGGCTCTGAAGGTCTCTTCTTGTCTTGGCACCTTCCCTCCCTCCGCACTTGTATTGTTACCTTTCAATGGGTGCTTTAAAGAGACAGAGCCTTATTTAACCGTGCAACTACACCTTAGCCTTTAGATGCAATAGCAATGTTGCACCCTTTTAAAAAAAGTAGTGGGGAAATCAAACTACTTTTTAAAGGCACTTCTTCTCCCTTAAAATGCCAAAATAGTGTTTTCATGGCACACTTTCCCTTTTCCTCATCTAAAGGCTGGGCTTTCATGCAGCCTTCAACACACCTCTTTTTGCCAATCTAAAATGGGCCATAGGAAACTGCAACTTGTAGATCCAAGAAAATCCCAAAGATAGAATTTTAGGCAGGACTACAAAGTGCCCCCTCTCCAACTAAGATTTACTATGTCAACTAAAATTATACATGTTGTGAGAACTGGCTCATGTTTCAGTAATACTCAAATAAGGTGACAAAAGGTTCCAAAATCAGACCATTCAATAAGTATGTTCGGATTTAGCTGGAAGTTGCGCACTGAAGATTCTGGCATATGTTTTACTGAGTTCTGTTAGCTGAGTGTTTTTCCTTCTCTTAAACTGTAAACATCTAGTATCTTCTATAGCATGGATGGTGGTCCCTTCAGCTGCTGATCTGTAACTCTCATTATACATGATAGAAGCTGAAGTTGGCCCGCTGTACCCAAAAATTCTGCATCTGTAGATTCAACCAAAAAATGGTTGGAATTTAAAAACAAACCAAAAAGCAAACTTTAATTTTGCCATTTTATATAAGGGATGCCATTTTACTACACCACTGTATATAATGGGACTAGAGCATCCACAGATTCTGTTATCCACGGGAGGTTATGGAACCAAACCCCTGTGGATTCAGAGGGCCATTACCTCTCTTCCACTGACACTGCATATAGTGAGCTATGCAGCACATAGTTCATTAACATCAGTTACATATTGGTTTTCATTCTCCTAGCTTAATTGGTAATTAACTTAAAATATCCGGCCATGAAAGGAAAGATACAGGCCTGGTCTGGACTAAGAGGAAGAGCCCTCCCTTCAGTCCATCTGGTGCCATCTGGCCTTGAAAGGAGAGACACAGGCCCAGCTCCATTGGGCCTGGCCTAGATTAAGAAGCCGAGCCCTCCCTCCAGTCCATTTGCCTTGGTCCAGGCCCCAGAAGGAGAGAAGAACTGCTGGACCTGACCCCCTTCCTCACCACCATTTCCTTATCTTTTTGTGTTGTGTCTTTTTAGATTGTGAGCCTGAGGGCAGGGAACCATGTAATTAAAAACAATAATAATTGTAAGATGCTCTGAGAGCCTTTATGGCTGAAGGGCGGGGCATAAATACTGCAAAATAAATAAATAAATAAATAAAACCAAAAGGGCAGAGAGGAAATCAGTTGTACCATCCAACTCTAAATTGATCTATTTGGAAAGGCGGTATATAAATAAAATATTATTATTATTATTATTATTATTATTATTATAATATCTAGGCATTTTGGTCATTAGCATGTAGAGGGAAGAAGGGAAGGTCAAAGGCAAGACCATTTATGATAGCACTTTCAGTTTTAACTTGGTGGGTATTTGGCAAGAAATAATAGCCAATTATAAATAGGGAAAATAACTAAAAGAAAATAGTGGTAATATACAGACGTATAAAGTACAATGTCACACCGTGGAGCAATACAGGATGCAAGCAATACAGGGACAAAATCTTAAAATGAAAACTAAGAACCAAATATTGTAATTAATTTGTGGCACCTCCCCAGGATCACTACCAGCATTCAAACAGAACCATCTTCTCTTGGCATTAAAAGAGTTTAACAAACAATTTATCACAAATATGCTGACAGGATGGAAACTGGATAATAGAGGGATTACAGAATTCTAATAGACATACCTTGGCCTATATTATGAACACCAATAGACATTCCCAGGAATTTTGACTTGGTCCAGATGTGGGCATTGAATTGTATTTTCTTATTGGGGCATTCTGCATAAAATGCTGAAACTTGAAGAAACACATAGATTGTTAAAACTATAAAGCACTAAATTCAGCAAAAAGCACTTGTGATATGTAAGTGGTTATTTGCTTCTCTAGTAAAAGGTTTGCAGAGGAAGACTGGCTGCACTTTCAAAATATATTGGTGGGCAAAGATCTCTGATAGACCATCAATGCTGAAGGTTTTTTTAAAAAAAAAATAATGCAAATGTATTAACTTACTTGGAGGATGATGGGAAACTTGCTCGGCTACAAAAGATACATTATCTTGGGCAACCCATGGAAGTGGTCCATCTGCAACTGTTTCCTGAAAGAAAGAAAAAAGTTTTCCAATTTCATAAGACTGATGGCTTTACTTATTGTTCTATCTAAAGCTTTATTGGTGTGAACAAAAGATAAATTTCACATGGGTATACTGCCCAATTTTAATAGGATCCACTGCTTAAACTAATTTCCAATGTTTGCTCATGGTGTTGAATGCCTGCTTTAGCAGTTAAGAATCAATCAGGGTTTGATTATAGTAAGACAGTACAGTATGAAAGCTATTAAATTACAGTTCAGTGTTCTATGCTGGGATGTTTAAACCAAACACTAAAGCAAATATAGGAAATCTGGACACAGTATGGCTCCTGAAAATGTGTTTTTTCATTGTTGAGGAAATGCTTAAAGTTTTTAGATAATGTGTGCTGAATTTTTTTTTAATTCAAGTGGTAGTGCTTCTTGAATATAAAGTGATAGCAATTTATCGTTTATTCTGACTACAAATTCTAAGGTTCTCTCTGTTTATTCCCTTATCATGTTACTTTTATTGTTTTCATCCAAGAATCACAGAACAGGAAGTAATGCCAATGGCCTTCTAATCAACAGAGAAATCCACTGGTGAAGTAGGCACAAGAGGTGGCCATTAATCTTTGTTTTAAAAAATCCACTGAAGGAAAATGCATCATGTTCTGAGGTATTCTGTTCCACAGTTGAATAACTCTTATCATCTGGAAGTTCTTCATAATGTTTAGCTAGAATCTCCTTGTAATATGCATCCATGAATTTAGGTCCTACTCTCTGGAACAGCAGCAAATGTATTCATCTTATACATGACAGTCCTTCAGATACTCTAAGATGGCTTTCTTATCACCTTTCACTCTTCTTTTCTCTAGGCTAAGCATACTAGATCCTTGAACTAGCTCTCTGAACTAAGCATACTAGCTCCTCACAGGACTTGATTTTCAAACTTTTAATCCTCTTGTTCTCCCTCTTCTGGACACATTACAGCACATAAATATTCTACTTGAACTTTGGTGCTCAGCACTGTAAACAATATTCCAAATGAGGTCGGACAAAAGCAGAACAACAGCAGGATACCATTACTCTGTGATACTATTACAGTAGCAGACAACAAGTCTTGAACTTAGAAATTAGTGAAACCCAAATTGTGCCCTTTAAGAGATTCTAGACTTCATCTCCCAGAAGCCTCAGCCATGTTGGCCAATAGTACGGGATTCTGGGAGCTCAAGTCATAATCCCTTAAAGGGCAGAGTTTGGGAACTTACTGTTGTAGATCAAGAAGGATATTGACAAGCTGGAACTTGATGAGAAGAGAACAAACAAGATGCTAAAAAGTCTGGAAACCAAGGGAGCTGCGTATGTTTAACTCGGAGAAAACTGAAAAGTGATTTCATAGAGTTAGAAGACCACAAGCGTGCTCTATCATCATCAATATGGCATCCCTTCAAATGCTTGAACAGGACTATAATGTCACCTCTTAACCATCTCTTCTCCAGGCTAAACATACCCAGCTCCCTAAGTCTCTCCTCATAAGGTATGGCTTCCAAACGCTTCACCATTTTGATTGCCCCCCTCTGGATACGCTCCAGCTTCTCAACATCTTTTTTGAATTGTGGTGCTCAGAACTAGACACAGTATTCCAGATGAGGCCTGACCAAAGCAGAATAGAATGGCACTATTACATCCTTTGATCTAGACATTATACTTCTATTGATACAGCCTAGAATCACATTGACCTTTTTAGCTGCCGCATCACACTAGGTCTACTAGGACTCCTACATCCCTTTCACACATAGTCTCATTAAATCAGGTGTCCCGATCCTATACCTATGAATTTCATTTCATTTATTTTTTTGGCCCTAAGTGCAGTAACTTTCATTTTTCTATGTTGAATTCATTTTATTAGCTTTGGCCCAGCTTTTTAATCTATTAAGGTCAGTTTGAATTCTGATCCTGTTCTCTGGGGTATTACGAGCATGCCCCTATTATTTCATCTAAGTCATAGCATTGGGCACAAGACAGAACCCTGTGGCACACCACTGGGCACTTTTCTCCAGGATGAGGAGGAGCCATTGCTGAGCACCCTTTGGGTTTGCCAGTCAGCCAATTACAAATCCATTTATCAGTTGCATTGTCTAACCCACATTTTACCAGCTTGTTAGCAAGAATCTCATTGGGACCCTGTCAAAGACTTTACTGAAATTGAGATATGCTATATCAATAGCATTCCCTTTATTTACCAAGATATTTTTTTTTATAATTTTATCAAAAAAAGAGATCAGATTAGTCTGGCATAACTTGTTTTTCAGAAACCCATGTTGACTTTTTGTGATTATAGCGTTCCCTTCTAAAGAGAGTATCTGCTCTCTGTTTATCTGCTCTAGAAATCTTCCCTGGTTTTGATTTAATAGATTTGATGCTCAAATAGCAAAACAGCTGTCGTGTAAAAGCTTGTTTTCTACTGCTCTAAAGACTAGGACACAAACCAATGAATTGAAATTATAAAAAAGAAATATCATGGATACATTAAGAGGAACATCTTGAGTGTAAGAACTGCTTGACAGCAGAACAGGATACCTCACAGGATGGTGGACTCTTTCTTTGGAAGTCCTGAAGCAATGATTGGATGGCCACGTTTCAGGAGTGTTTTAATTGTGTGTTCTTGCATGGCAGGGACTTGGACTAGATGGCCCTTACAGACTCTTTCAGCTTTATGATACTATGATTCTCTTGATCTTCATCTTTTGTCTATGTTTTGTCCTTCACAGCAGAGGAAATCTGACGGAGCATATGAGTTATTAGCAAAATGATTTACAGGTAATGTGATTTTACTAACCGTGTTATCTTCTTGATCAATGTCTGGCAACACCCAGTGACATCGGAAGATCTCTCCCAAGATGGGATTGTAAGGTTTTTTAGCAACAGACCCTTTCCTTCCTGCATGGAAAGCTGAGAGGTACCACTTTACCACTTGAACCATTCGGTCCTTTGGATCTTTTTGGTCACTAATACTAGAGAAAACACAGGTAATCAATTCTTATTCTGAAACCAAACCATCTACTGAAGCAAAAAAATAAACAGACATGCCTTTGTATAGAGTCATGCAATAAAATATCATGTTTGCAATCACAAACAAAAAGTCAGTGTATAATGAAAATCCTTAATACCTCACAAATAAGTCTGGGTGTGCGAAGAAGTCAGCATACATTTCTAAGAGTGATCTTCTTTCCAAAATAAAAGTTGGAAGGACCACCTGAGATAAGAAAAACACAGAACTTTAGTTGTTGTTGGTAGTGGTGGTGGTATTTTTTGTCTTGTTTTGTTTTCAGATATTGGAATGAAGAAGTCTTAAAGCAGTGAAATTGTCTTAGCAAGATTTGACATTTCAGAAGGAGAGGTACTAAAAATGTGGTGCATCTGCTTTACATGGATACAGTAACTTTCTATGTACACATATCTTAAACTTTCCATTGCCAGAGGGTTTTTCTTCTTCTTCTTTGCATAAAAACTAGACAATCAAAATAATGCTATATACCTACATTCAGCATCTTCAGCAGAAAAAACCTATTTTTTAATTAAAATTTCACCCTGATACTTATTAATATTCTTGGAGCTGAATTATAAGAATTACATCATACAACTCACACATACGGCTTATATCAAATTGCTAGTCCCAAACAGAGCAGACCCATTTGATCACAGAACTAACCTAGCTGCTGATTTATCAACTTTCCACTGATTCCACAGGTTTATTCTAGCTGTGGCTAGCAAATGGATTTGGGTCAACACTTTGACCTATTTTGTTGCTTCTTCACATCAGGATAGGGAGAAGTCATTCTCCATTAGATCAAAGCCTTGGTGAAGTGACCAAGTTGTCAGCTTCTTAACATAATGAAAGAAGATAATGTCTGCCTTAGGCTGAGTGAGAAAGGCTAGTGTTATTTGCTCAACTCATAGCTCAAGACTTATCACTGTGAATCTATGATTATTGGGTAATAACTGGTTGGCTGATAACCTTCTCAAAGGACTAAGAGCTGTCCATTTAATTAAGATGTCTATATATCTAAGTTTTGGTTTTTTTGTGTGTGTTTAGTCCAATCATGTGTTTGTAGCACAGGTGAGTACTGCCATTTCAGTAGTAATGAGTAGCAATGAGTAATCAGTGAAAAGGGCCAACGAAGGAGAAGAGAGAACATATATCTTGAGAGAGATATATTTATATATATATATAAAACCTATGTCTGCTGTACCACCTGGTCAACAGATTTCATTGTACTCTATCAACAGATTCAAGCATCCACGGCTTGAAAAAATTTAAAAAATATATGAACTCCAAAAGGCACACCTTTTGCTATCCCCTGCATTTAATGGGATTTGAACATCCATGGATTTTGGTATTGGTGGGGGGTGGGTCTTGGAACCAAACCCCAGTAGATACCAAGGGCCCATTAAATGTCATTAATCTGGGTGACTTTGGGCAAGTCACACTCTCTCAGCCTTTGAGGATGTCAATAGCAAACCCCCTCTGAAGAAACTTGCCTGTACTAGGTTTGCCTTGTTATTGTTGCTGCATACCTTGAAGTTATTTCTGACTTATGGCGACCCTAAGGTGAACTTATCATGGTGTTTTCTTGTCAACATTAGTTCAGATAAGGTTTGCCATTGCCTTATGAGACTGAGAGAGCAGGTTTTGTGGCTGAGCCTAGATTCAAACCCAGGGCTTCTAGTTATAGTCCAACATTCAAACCACTACATCATGCTGACTCCAGGGTTGCCACACGTTGGAAACAACTTGAAGGCACACAGCAAAACTGCATCAGCTTATAGTATGTTTCCAGGCAAAAATTATGATCTTGACGATATCTATAAAGCCCTAAATAATTCAGAGTCAGAATACCTGAAGAATTTTTTTCCTCTTCAAAGAGCCAGCCTATAATGAGTTTTGTTAACAAGGTAATGCTCGGAACCTGGAACTAATATATTAGAGAAATCTGGCCATTATGTCTATCAGTTTACACAGCTATGTAGCCACCACAGTTGTGTAGCTTCAAAGTGTCTCCCAGCCTGCCCATGCAATCCCCTCTTACACCAGACATCAATCAGATGAGGGGAGGAGGGAATGAAAGCCAGCCACTTCCTGACTGACAGAGGACTCCTATCAATTGCAGTGGCTGCTGCCTGGTAAATGGGGACTGGTCAAAGTCTCAACATATCTCCTAATCTAGAGTCATGAATGTAAACCAGTCACAAATGTGTTACCAATTTGTAACAGCCTTAGTGGATTCCAACCATTATTGCTTCAGCATGCTATTTTAGTAATAGGCTTTTTTTAACAATTAATGTTAACAAGTAATGATAAGTATTTCCAGATCATTTGTGGGGAGGGGAATTAGGGACCATTTTAGCTATTTAAGGTTTAAAAATTATTAAGAAAGTAACACACACTTAATATGTGAAACTATCACAGTAATTCAAAGACATAGATGAGTTAGTCTGGAAAATCAGTATGCAGAAGAATCTTGTAGTATCTTTGAGAATAACTGAAAGAAAGAAACAAACTGGTATCATGAGCATACATAGACCTGTATCTACTTTTCAAGATGTATGGTGTGGCTCAGGAATCTGAGGAAACAGACTCAAGTCTACAAAAGCTCATGCTATCAGCTTCTTTCTTTCAATTAGTCTCAAATGTGCTACAAGACTCTTTTGCAGAATAATAAATAATGTTTGTGAATTTCCCCCTTTGCTAATACAAGTTACTTTTTAGTAACAATGTCCTAGCCCTAAGAACTTAGGCTGGTGATAATGTGAGGACAGGGCCTTTTCTGTGGCAGCACACTGATGATGCAACTCCTTCTTAGGAAGGTTAAACTGATGCTATTCTTCTTAGTTTTTAAATTTTTTAAAAAGTCCCACTGATATTTCAGTTATTTTAAATGCATTTCTTCTCCTATTTTCTCTTTTTAATTCACTGAGAAGGTAGATGTGGGGTTTCCTTTGGTGTTGAAATTAGTAATTTTATAAATGAAGGGCTGTATATTGTGAAATCTGCAGTTCTAGACACTGGTTTACAATTTGTCCTGGATGGGGTTGCAACTTCCTAAGGGTGCACATACAGCTTGAAAGTACTCTCTCAGAATTTTTGCTGAAGGACAACATATTATCCATGGTCAGGAGTGCTTTTTAACGCTGTGACTTTGTTTTCCAGCTCAAACCTTATCTGGAAAAAGCAGCTTTTACCTCAGTGATGTATGTGTTGATTACAACTAAATTAGATATTGTAATACACTCTTTGTAGGACTCCTAAACAATCTGGGAGCCTCAACTGGTACAGAATGCAAGAAGACCTGTTTCAACCAGGTACTCTTATCACACTGCAAGTATTCTGCAGTAGTCGGTGCTTCACTTTCAAACCCAATTAAAAGTCCTGGCACTAATCTTTAAATTGTTTGGGATTAGGGTATTTGATTAGGGTATTTGATTGCTGGAGTCCCAGATCATCCCTTGCCATTTTGGCTAGAGTAAATGAAAAGTGGATTCTTAACATGTGGAAAGTCACAGGTTCTTTCAACTCTGGACTATAGCCATAAAGATCTGCCTGAGCCTTAAGATCAGCACTATGAATTTTTTAATCTTTCAGTGATAAAGCACTAAGACTCTTAGAACACATGGAAACATCTAACAACTATACTTGGGCAATGGCAGTTCCTCTTCCCACTGTAGGCCCAAGGTCACCATCCCTGAAGTCTCTCCTGAAGTGAGAATCCCTCAAGAAGAAACTTTCTGAAGGGCCATGGGCTTGCACTTGGGAAGCAGCAAAAGGAATTTCACTGTGTGTGGGCATCCTTGCATATTCATAATAGTTGGAAACTACTGTCTGTCTGTGTTGAATATGAAGATACACAGCAACCTCTATGTTAGTTAAAAATATGTTAGGTCAAGTTCAGCATGTGCAGATTTTAACTCATCAGTAGTTTTAGCCCATTACACATCTGTATCTATTTGGGATACATAGTTCTGATGTGATTAACAAACTGGCACTGCATTAACACACAAATCCTGTATCTATTCAATTACTAAATCACTTTAACTTTGAACTAACTAAAGCCACTAACACTGATTTAACATTTTTTTCATGAAGCTGCTTTTCAATCTTACCTTTGTTAGATCCATTCCTAATCTAACTTGTGATAAGAGATGCATGATAACACTTTTGTGTTCTTCCACTGACTCTCCTTCAGCATCATCATCTCTATCATCAATAGGATCAAACAGATCTGTAAAAATGAATATTTTAAATTATTTGTCTACTACAAAAATCGCTCATAAAAAGCTAAAATAAAAATATTCCCAGTATTGCAAACCATGCCTGCTATAAAGCAAGCATATGTCTTCTTTTCTTCATTTTTTGTCTCTATAATTTAATCAACATGCCACAAATTCTACTGAAAATATTTTGCCCATGTAAAATTTATGAACTTGTCTCACCAGCATCATTTGTTCCATTAGACATGGAAGAATTGAGAGATTCTGCTGTGTCTGGTCGTTTCATACTACTTCCTGTGCTGCTACGTGTTAGGATTGCTCCGGTCCCTGATGGACTATGGAAGGAAACAAAGCCCTTATAGTTGAATACATTTTTGACCATTCTAAACACAACACTCTAAAGAATCTCACAAAAGTTTAACTGAGAAAAGACATACACACATTCAAAACAGACAGCTAAAATAATTACACCTTTAAAGGAATGAAACAAAGACCAAAGCAAACTTGCATTATATAAACTTTCATATATAAAATGAAATTTAAATACATATTAAAAATTAAGCAGAAAGGATGCTGACGAAGTGGGGCTTTCCCACATCTTTCTATATCCTGCAACCACTTGAGTCCCTTAAAAGTTTCATGGGAGGAGGTCGGGAAACCACAGTAAAGTCTTGATATGATATGTGGAAGAGGCAGATGGCAACACAAGAAGGGAACTGTCAAAAGTCAGATGGAAGAAGCTTCTACAAGCAGGAAGCGCTTTCTACAGGCTATCTGATTTGTTAGTTCTCTCCTTGCACAGGCCCAAATCCATCTGTTAGTCCCAACCATCACAGACCCACCAAGTCAACATTAAGTTCCATTGGGGCCTGGTGGAAACCTTTCGAGGAGCACAGGGGGCTGCAGTGAATAACAAAGGGAATAAAAGCTCCACTGTATGAACAACACTCCACTTAACTTTTGGAACTACAGTGGTCCCCCGGTTTACGAATCCCCCGGGGAACGAAATCCCCGGAATCCGAAACCAGCGGGACCAAAAATTATCCCCCGGGATCCGAAGGATCCCCTGGGATACGAATAAAAAAAAACCGCGCGGCCCCTTTAAATCGGCCGCGCGGTCCGTCGGAAATAGCGGTTCCCCGGGAAACGAATGCTTCCGGGTTACGAAAGGTAATCCGGATTACCTTCATAACCCGGGGGACCACTGTAACCCAAAGTTCCTTTCAGAAATGTTTACAATATCACTTTATGGAAGTCAAGCTTTTGACTACATATAAATCTTATTCTAGGAGGATATGCAGCTATATGGAAGTTACTATAACATTTATAACTGAAGGTGTTTTTTTAATACTTGGGGACCACCTGGCTTGCTCTCTCTGCTACATGAACTCACAGAAATGAATGGATAAAAGTTAGTCTCCAGTAGCATCTATAGTTGTTAGTGCAGAATTTCCAAATGCAACATCTCTGAAGAGTTAATTGCTATAGTTATTTCATAATATGGATGCTGTGAAAGTAATACTTTTGGTGCAAAACATTAAAGTAAAATTATATTTTGGAAAGATGGGATAGCTTCATGAAAGTGCTGCCTTCTGCCTTAAATGATTGGAACATCTGTATTCAGATCCACACATAACACATCTTCCCTCAGTTCTCAAAACAAAATACTTTCTGTAGTCTTTCTATCACTTACTCCAAACATCTCTTTGGGGATGAACTACTCTGATAGAATTCATCAGCATCATAAAATTCATCTTCACTGCTGGAATAGGAGAAGTCTGGAACAGTATTTGGAGAAAGATTGACATGGCTCGGAGAAGTTAAGCTGCTGCTGGGTGCCGATTGTCCACTTCCTGTAATGATTATTGTAAATAATTTACATTAAGTTACAAAGAATGTATTCTTTATACAAGCTGTTTCTGGTGTGCCACTTAAATGCAAATCTGTCCACAATCACTACATCAATCCACTTCAGGTATCATAAACAAAAGCTGCTAGCCACGCTAATACGAAAATAAAGGTGATTACAAAGAAACCCCCCCTCCCCCAATCTTCATTGTCACCAGCCAATACAACATTCCCTGGTGTTGGTGGGGAATCTTTCACATTTATATGGAATTGGAAACTCCTTGGAGGAAAGAGGATGATGGGTATCCATCTGACTAGATACAGTACCAGTAAATATACTGCATTAATTATGTTATCTCCAATATCAGCATAGCAGGACAGGCCAGAAGCACCCCTGCTCATTTTTGTGATCCCTGGACACACCCACACACCCAGACCTAATTACACTGTAGGCACTCAAAAACACGGACAATCACACTAAAGGAAGCCTTTATGAGTGCTAATTCTGTTCTAAAGCAAAGTGTGGGGCTTTTAAAAAATAAAATAGAGCTCCGTCCTCATTTTGAATAAACAATTCATTTTTGAACAAGTCACTTCTGATTTTGAAAAAAAAACAACCCACCCACCCAAGACACTTTTGTTTGGCAGTGCAGCCCATGATGGATCTATCAAAGTTGCTCATCATGCATTTCACCAGCAAGGCTGTTTAAGTAAAATACTTAGTACCATCCATGTTACTAAAATCTTCATGAACACCAAACCTATCAAATTCATTTCCAGATTTTAAAACAAGACAATCATGCTATACCTGTACTATTTGGTGTTGGAGTCTGGTGATTTCCAAGTAATGTTATAGCAGGCCCAACAGCCAAAGATGAAGGTCGCTGTTCTGATTTGCAAAGCTGAGCTGGTTCTAAAAGACATTAAAATAACAAATAAAATAGGAGAGGCAAGTGTCCAGGTTTTGCATGACATAACCTTCATCGCAATCATGATCAGGAATACAAACAGAAAGAATTTAAGAAAATTTTCCAGATCTAAGTAGAAACCAAGCACATCTTGTAAAACATTTAATCCCTTTGAAAACAAGAGAAAAGAATCCAATATACACTTTAGCAAAAAGAAAAAAATATTGTCAGGTCACCCCCCTCTCAGCAATAGCATTAAGAACATAAAGAATGGCATAAGCAAGGCTGTTTCTGTAACTACATTGCTTGAATACATGTACTCTTCCTCAGTGCTACTCACAGTGGCAGTCCATATACCAGTGCCATTCCTTGAGCCACTGACAGACAGTCTGTGGCATGTTTCCAAGAAAAGAACAACAACTGTAGCCAATGGACACAAATATGGTACATATACTGGTCCCCTGCACATTAAAAAAATGCTGGTTCCCCACATCCGAAAGCTTGAGATAAGCAGGTTGCTTACCTACAACTGTGGTTCTTTGAGTGGTCACCTGTAAACTCACAAATATAGGAATATTTGCACCTGGACAAACTATCTTTGGAAACTTCTAGAGCTAAATCCCCTTGGCAGCCCCTCATGCTGCACATGCTCAGTGATATTTCCACTCAAACCTCCTTAGTTCTTTGTCCACCAGAACAGCCAGCAACCAAGGAAGTTCAGGATTGCAATAAAGAGGAAGTGGTTGAATTTTGAAAGTTCACAGATGACCATTCACAGAACCACAGTTACAGATAAGCAACCGGCTTTTCTTCTTCATGATCACTGACTCACAAATATGGGAAATTAGCAAGCTATGCACACATAGAGAGAGGATGAAACTAGGTACCAATGACTGAAACACAGATAAGCCAAAGCAAGTAGAATTTCTGACCTGAACATCAAGTCTATAATGCTTTCTAAAATTAAGTGGGTGAGCCTAAGTAGCTTCTGGGCAGATAGTTTTAAAGGACACACCAGCCAGGAACAAAGATAAAGTGGAGAAAGCCCTTGTGGAATGGTAATAAATAGAAGGGGGCTCTGGCTTTCTGGCAGTATGGTAAGCTGATGAGCTACCCATTTGGAAATGCACTGCAAGGAAGCTTGACAACCTTGCCTATGCATTCCATAGTACACAAAAAGTCTGGAGAAATTTCTGAAATCTTTTGTCCAATCAACATAAAATGTGGGAGGACACATCTGACTTCTAATGTGTGGTAAGACTGAAAACATGCAGGGGTAGCTGTGTTGGCATTTGACAAATACAAACAAAAATCCATCAGTGATACTTTTATTGGCCAACTGAAACACACAATATACTTGTTACAAGCTTTCGAGGCTCCATGGGCTTCTTCTTCAGGCAAGATGTTACAAACCAAACAGAAGGGGGGGGGGAGGAGAAAAAAAAGAGAAAAAATATCTCGATCATCTCCAATTGTTTTTTTCCCCCCCTCTCCCATTTGGTTTGTAACATCTTGCCTGATAAAGAAGCCCACAGAGCTTCAAAAGCTAGCGACAAGTATATTGTGCATTTTGGTCGGCCAATAAAGTTATCACTGATGGATTTCTGTTTGTGTGGCAAGACTGTTAGTCATCTCTGGATGGGTTCAGGAAGAACATGAGAAATGAGAGCTGCTGAGACAAATGAAAGGAGGAAACCGCTTTCAGAAAAAAGGTGACACCCGGAAACAGGATGATTTTCTCCTTGTGAAATTGGAGGAACAGCAGGGTCAGCAAAGCATCCAGCTCACATGCCCTCCTGACAGAGCTGACAGCCATAAGGAACACAGTATTGCATGTGAGAGCTTCGTCGCACAAGGCAAAGTGTTCAAAAGGATATCGTATTAGCTGGAAAACAACCAGCCGTAAGTCCCAGGCATGAGCGATAGGAGTTTGTGAAAGAAAAGTGTTAATGAAAGCTGTGAAGAAAAGTTTAACCAAAGTGCACAAACCAAGAAGAGACATCTCAAGGTCAGATGAAGGCCTGAGACAGCAGTCATGTAAACTCTTGTTAAAGAAATGGAGAGGCCCTGCAATGCAAAGGAAGACAGGAATGGAAGAATATGGTTAACGGACATTCAGTCCACATGAATATAATTGAGAAAAGTGAGGAAGCACCTCTACTTATAGCTGTATGACTTCCTGGTTGATTGTTTATGTGCAGAGCAAAGGATCGCTAATGCCTCTGGTGGAATATTCTCTGAGCTGTGAGATGAAGCACATGAAAATCTGGGTGCTGTATCTGACTGTCAGCTTGGGTGTGATTGTGACAGAATGAGTGTCTGCAAAAGCACAAGAAAACAGATGCAGAAGCATGGTGAACCACAGCTGTTGAGGTTACCATGGTGTCTGTAGAATGCAGCCCATGTCATCATACCTGATCTTCACCAGGACCCTGGTGATGAGTGAAAACAGAGAAAATGAGAAGACTACTCCAATTAAAAAGAAACACAAAAGAAGGCCCCTGGGTGAAGTAGCGAGAGCACTGATGGCTGTCTGCACTGGTTAACAAGTCCATCTCTGCATGGCAGCAATGCCAAAATACCTCGAGGAGTACTCAGGGAATCAGCTTTGACTCATGAGACTGGCTTTGCAATCTGCTGAGAGTGTCGGCCAGAACACTGTCCTTCCTTGGAAAGTAAACTGCAATAGGAGTGATGTCCTTCACAATGCACTAATCCCAGAACTCAATGGTGAGATAGAGAAGAATACAGTAGTAGGGGTCTCCTTGCTTGTTCCTGCAAATTACAATCATCATATTGTCTATCATGAACTGAACAGAACCTTTGACAAGGAGGGTTTCTAAGGCTCTGAAAGCCTTAACCACAGCACATAGCTTGAGAAAGTTGATATGGTTCCTCTCCTATTGAGGAGACCTAGAACTTCTGATGACTAGAGTTCCCATGTGAGCTCCCCAACCATGGGTAGATACATATGTTGTCACTATTGTCATGGGTTCTGAAAAGTAGAACGCAATGGCCACGAACAGGTTTGACAACAATGCCACTCGGCGTAGAGACTAACAAACTGAGGTTGGAGAGCCAGAGACTCATCAGAGGATTGTCCAATTCCAGGACAAACATGAAGAGAAACCAGGTCTGGAGAGGCTACATTCAAAGCCCATAGAAGGGGGTTGTTGTCTTGGTAAACCCTAGAAGGACCTGCACATCCTTTACCTGCACCGTCTGAGTGCAATGCATGCAGACAGCAGCCTCCAGAATCTGGTGCACTCTGTCAAGAGGCACAAGGTAGACTCTTCCCAAATGAGAGTCCAGAATGTTACTGATATACTGGATTTGTTGGATCAGATACAACTGTGATTTCCCATAGTTCATAAGGTGGTCAAGATCATGGAGCAGAGACAAGGTAATGTGGAGCCCATGACAGAACTACAATTCAGAAGATGTATGTAGGGGGAAGATGGAGACTCCTTTAAGATGTTGGAAGGCCTCCACTGCTATAGTGCATTTGGTAAAAACTTGTGATACTGTTGAAAGGCTGAAACATGAAAATGAAAGCAATGGGTTTTAAAAAGCAAAGCACAGGAAGCAACAATGAGCAGAGTCAATCCAAATATGAAAATATGCATCCTGGAGATCAATAATCACAAACTAATCTTCATGGTGCAATAAGAAGGAGAACTGCAGAAAGCATTACCAACAATAACTGGAAGAACGGGAACAGACGGTACCATCAGACCAACAGTATTAGGCACCATTAGTGCATCCAGCTTCTTTGGATAAACCAAATATACATGGACAGGCTTGGCTCTTTTCTGATGGCAAATAGGCTGTATGAAAAAAAAAAAAACCATCAGCAGACTTGGATTTCTTCTTACAAACCAAAGAATCATCAGAAGGCTTCTTCCTTTTTTGGGGAGCAGTAGAGACTTCACACAGATTCTTAAGTATGGATTCACACAGTGATGACTTGGCCTGGCTGAATCTGGCTGAATCTGAAGTTGACTGCATTAAACTTCCCTGATGCATGAGGTAAGTTTTGTTGGCACTAGTGTGATCCATCAGTACAGTAGATGCTGAAGTTAATAATACCAAACAATGTGAAGCGATGCCCACAGAGGTTGTGAAAAGAGGCTTGTTTCAGGCAGTGAAATCAGCCATGTTAATAGCTGACTCACAAAGAAGGGCTTTCAGATGAGTTGCCCTGTTCTAATAGTCCTAGTGGGAAAAGACTCGACAATGGGAACACTTATCCAGAACATGGGCCTCCCTCAAGCAAAAGAGGCACATAAATGGCTGTTTTTCTAGAGGAATCATCATTCCACAGCAATATCTCTTAAAGTAGATGCCATAATTCAGAGTAAAGTCAAGAAAAAAACAAGGCAAATTAAAGTAAGTAATACAAGAAGTTCGCTATGATGATGTTGTGATAGAAGATGAAAGAGAACTAAGGAGGTTTGATCGGGACCCATACTGAGCATGTGCTCTCAACCAAAGTCTGCCTCTAGAAGTTTGCAAAGATGGACTGTACAGGAGATCCCAATATATGTGAGTCACAGAAACCACAAAGAACTAATCTTCTAAGTATGTGAGCAGAGGAATGCTATCTTTTTAGCAAGTCAAACATTGGATCTAAAGTAGAAAATTCTATTATTAGTACTGAATATTAATAATCTATAAAGTTTCAGAATATTCCTGTACCAGTAGTTTCCATACACTATACCTGGAGGTAAGACAGTTTGAGTAGGCATTGTGCTGATCACTGAAGATTCCAATAGACTAGGTTGATATATTGCATCAACCGGATTAATAGTGCTCTGTGACAAAAACAAAAACAAAAACAAAAAACAAATTAAACCCTATTTAAGAATTGTGCTTTATACAGAAATTTTCTTTAAAAATTCCTAAGTCTTGATTGAAATGCAAATTGGCAGAAATAAAAAGTACGTTTTCCAAGCATTAGTCATCCAGATGGAATAGGAGTTATACACATGTTAAAACTGCATTTCATGTTTTCATTTTATTTAATGCATGCAAAATTGCCCATCTATAAAGCCCTAGATTCCTAATTTTAATCCCATTGATATGTTAGGAACACTACAAGAAAACAGATGAGAGGATTGTTTTATATTCTTTCTATTTTAAATAAGCGATACCTAATAGTACCTGAAATATCATTTAGTAATTACTTAATGAATTTACCAAGAGCCTTGAGGAAAAGAATGTGTTAATGTACACCGACAGACATATAAAGTATTTTAACCTGGTCATTTGATTGTTTGCAGATCGGGTGAGTGCAATGTTTGTTGGACTTTGTTTTATATTAATTTATTCTCTTTTGAGTTACAGTGATATCTTTTACTGAAAGAACTTATTTGTAAAGCAAAGAAATCTTATCAGACTCCTTAAAACCTCTCCACAAAACATTATATTTTCCAAATCCTAGTCCAAGACCAAATTTTCTTCAAATCAGGGTGTTTGTATACCCGATTAAGAGTTACATTTTGCTGCTGGGACATCTACTTTTTACTGCTTTAAAGAAAAAAAAGTTAATAATACTTTGCACTAATTTAAAACACTGATGAAATTTGCAACTTTTTATAAATTGCAGAGATGGGAGATGAACATATCATTCATCCACCACACACAATGACTGGTTCCTATAGTCTTAAAAGGATTGAAAAACTTTTGGAATTGGCCATATTATGCATATGGATTACCATGCATCATGTATGTTATATGCAATGGCATCAACATACCTATCACATACACTGAACTGCTAAGTATGTCCCTGTTAGAATTAGCTTTTTAAAAAAAAAAATTACTTAGATTATTGTAAGCATAGTTTTAAATATACTGATTCCAGGTTCCACACTACTGAAATATTTTATGAATTCTTAAAATCAAATATAAACAAACCACTACAATTTGCAGAACATGATGTCAGAGCAGTAAATCAAGATAAGATCAAGACAGGCACTTGACAATCTAAACAGTTAACAAAATGGACACAATTCAAAATAAGACATTTAAATACAGCTATTGTACACAATCACATATCAAGGAAAGAATTAACCTAGAAAAATAGAAGATTAGACACAAATAGCAAGACAGCCACAAAAATAAGAGGAATATGTGAAGAGAAAAGGAGTTTATTTTTGGACAAAACGTTAGCAAAATACTTGGTTTTTTCAGCACAGTTAAAGATAATTGATGAAAGAACAGAGGTGAAAAGCATGAGAGATAAGGACATTTAAATGTGTGTTCTCTGGCAGTAAATACACTGAAGATTGTTCAGACTGACTTCACTTACAAATAAGACAGTAAAGATGGTTTTGACACGAATATACTCGTTTGGAAATGACACCTAACAGTAAACAGTCCTTTCCCCCCCTTTCCCATCACTTTCCCTTCTTCCTTTTGTGTTGTCTCTTTTAGACTGTAAGCCTGAGGGCAGGGATCCGTCTAATTTAAGATTGTATGTACAGCACTGTGTAAATGTACAGCACTATATAAATAAAGGTTAATAATAATAATATAATCATCATCATCATCATCTATGTGATAAATAAATTCAGATTATATAATGTATAATCTGGGTAAGACCAAATTGATAATGGTTCACTGTCAGTGAAGAAAATTAATCAGAATGAGTTTTTTGTTTCTACTCTGAAGAAATAGTGCCCAAAACAAATCAGAAATAATCTGATATTGCTTAGAACAGGGGTGGGAAAACTGCAGCCCACACCATATGCAGGTTCTATAACTCATTTTCCTAAGCCCCCTGAACTCCTCCCCCCCCCCCAATATTTTAGAAAAGGCCCAAAATGTAGAATACTGCATGCAAATATGTCAGCTTAACTGTACTGCCTGCCCAGCCTCCCATAACCTGCTTGAAGCTGAGAAATGTCCCAAAGTGGTGAATAGAATTGACTTTACAAGGAGGAAAGGTAATCTCTACCCATTGCACAGAATGTATTAAGAACTGATCTTTATTTTGTATCTCTAACTTCCAAGAAGGTAGCACGAATTATTCTACAATCTGTCTGTTTTTTTCCTTAGACATACACCAATTGCAGAATAATTCCTTACTGTTCAGTACTGAAATAAAGAGATACATACTAAAACCCAAGTGTTTCAGATTCTAATTCTCAAAGCACAAAATTATGCCAGTTAACAGAACAGAATCAGCCAACTAGAAAGTTACTAGATGTGTCCCTAGACATTATTTCTTTAACAGAAAATCTGGTACCTGATAGAAATTACACCACCCTGATCACTGGCACCGCCCTGATCACTGGAAGGGCAGTATATAAATAAAGATTTATTTTATTATATATATATTTATTACACATGAAAAGAAAGGGGGTAAGTTCCTGCACCACAACAAAAGAAGATTAGCTTAACATATTTCAGAAAACTTTTTATTCAATACAATACACACAATAAAATGAAACAACCAGCTTAGGTAAGCTTTGCACAAATAAACAAGAAGAGTGTGAACCTTCTAGAGACCATTTGAAAACTTATTCCAAAATGCATCTATAAATTGTTATTTTTTTAACTTTTACCAGCCTTCACTTTTCTTACAGTTTCTGTTTTGGTGGCCGAATGTCTACATATGCTTCATCAATATATTGGAGGTAGATGGTAAGGCAGGCTAATCTACTCTCACCTTTTATCTGTTTGTCTGTTCATTTACACTCAATAAAGGATTCTGGAGGTACCTGTTGTTTACTTCCCTGTTGTAGGTAGGTACACACAACTACAGTAGAATGAGCTAGAGCAGAATCCCATTCATTCTCACCTTGAGCTTACTGCACAACAGGTAGCTGCAATCCTGAAACATCAGAAGTCTGTGTTCATTCAGCCTTCTTTCCCTTCTTTCACCATCCCCCCAGTGCTGATACAGCTAAAAAAAACTTCTAGGTAGTCATAAAAGCATAAAAATGCTTTGTAAAAAGTTTCTTTGTCAGAAGTGTATGCGTACAACTGACGTCTATCCGTACAATAATTACAGAACAAATTTTACCTACAGTAGGTTGCTTGCCTGTAACTGTGGTTCTTCAAGAGGTCATATATGCATTCACATATAGGTCTATGCCTGTTTAAGGCAGCATTTTCGAATTTTCTACAGCTAGAGATTTTGGTGGTAGAACTACAGACAAATTTCAAGCAAGCTGTAGCAAGACTACCATAGGATACTCATGCTGACATCCTCAAATAAATCTTTTCACCTTTAGCACCACAAGCAAATTAGAATAAAAATGTTATTTTTAGATAGAAATGTTAACTAAATACACCTTTAGGGGAAGGAAAACCAATCTTTGTTCAATAATGATTAAAGAAAGGAAAGAACATGTATCACTGTACACTTAAAGTATGAATGGACAACTTCAGCCAGTCCAAGAGCCAGTTTAACCTGGGACCCTCACAGGCTGATGGAAAATAAACATAAGAAAATTGGTATTTTTACATTAAATGTTGCAGCAAAACATCTGCTGCTGGATTCCCATAACAGGGAATTCATCACTATTTTTAATACAGTGGTCCCCTGGGTTGTGAAAGTAATCCGTTCCGGGATTACTTTCGTAACCTGGAAGTGTTTTGCAACCCGGGGGACCGCTTTAGTTAATGCACAGCACGCTGTTTTAAAGGGCCCGGGTTGCTTTTTATTCCCCGCAACCCGGGGATTTTTTCGGATCCCGGGGGCTTTTTTTCGGCCCTGGCTGTTTCGGGTCCCGGGCTTCGTATCCCGGGGGACCACTGTACCAGAAAAAGGGCAGCCGGAGGGCGTCGGGGGTCTGCAAAAATAGCCTTGAGGTATGAACATAGTTTTCTTGCTGATTTTGTGAAGTGTAATCCTTGCATGGAAGAATCTATGACAGTCTGATTCTCTATGTCATTTTGAATGGCTCAATGTCTGGATGAAGGATAGATGCATTGTCTTGTGAGATTACATCACACCACAGGGGTGGTTTGGGAAAACAATGACAGACAAAGCAGATTAGGAAAACGGCACTGTCTAAGCCACCATAAGATATATCTAAGTTGGCCAAGTGAATTTTCAGTCATTATCAACAGCAGAAATGGAGGGAACATGTACAACATCTGAACTCTCCATACAAAGAAATGACCATCCTCCCCAAACTGCATTCCTTACCTTCCCCTGCTCTTATAAAATTATCTTGCCTGATGCAATGTACTGTAATGTATTGGTATTTAGTCTTCCTCACATTAAGAAAAGCTGGTCCTGAACAACTTTATTCAATATCCACTAGTGGAATTTTTTTTTGCTCAGACCATCTAGTATAGCAATGGTTCCCAAACTTTGGTCCTCCAGGTAGTTTAAACTTTGGGCTCCCAGAAGCCCTAATTAGCTTGGCCAACAGTCAGGAATTCTAGAACCAGAAGTCCAAAACATCTATACGACCAAAACTTTGGAACCACTGTATTAAGAGTATTGTCATCACCGGCTACATGTACTGCAATTAGAAAAATCTGACACTGACATTTGACGCTGATGATTGATACCACAGAGCCAGAGTTATAGCTGATAAAATTCACAACCATGTTCAGATTTAAGTATCAGACTGTCAAATGCCATTGGCACTCTTTCCATCCATCTGAAGTGAGAAACCCTTGCCACACCATGGCAATCATTAGCAATTACAGTATACTGATGTTTAGTACCTATGCAGTGTCTTCATCAACATCCGTTGAAGGTATTTTATTTATTTAGTTGTTTATATTTTATGTATAGCTGAAATCAGTTTCAAATAGAAGCCGCTATATCAGATGTAGTAGAGACATCGATCCAAGACTCAAGTGGACCAATGATGTTATATATTCCAAGAACTGACGTGAGTATGGTAATGATGAAAAAACTGGAACCAGGGCTCTTTGTTTTGCAATGGCATGACACCTGTTACTATTGCTATTAAGACAGAATAAACAGATCGAAATGTAATGAAAGTCTTTGGTGAATATTTGCAGTGTCACGTTCATGATGTTAATGGCCTTGTTGCTTGATAGCAATATCACTGCTTGAGGCTATGTTAGATGAGCTACAATGAAAATGATGTCTCAAGCTCGAGTAAGCTTTGACTTCTCTATGTTTACAAAGAGCCCAAGATTCATCAAGAGACAGAGTCATGTCTGAATGTGCAAAAGTGATTTTGTATAGGTGCTATCACTAACTAATAATCTATATCATATAATTCTTAAACACAACATACTGCTACTACAAAACTCTATAAACAGAAATATCCGTATTTTAAATTTATACCAAAAGCCTTTCGGTATAAACTGGGGTTTGATTCCAGGACACCCCTGTGGATACCAAAATCTGTGGATGCTCAAGTCCTATTAAATACATTGGCATAGTAAAATTTTATCCCTTATATAAAATGACAAAATCAAGATTTCCTTTTTAGAATCTGTATATTTGGAAAAAAAATTCAAGTCATAAATGCTTGTATCCATAAAAAAGTCAAGGGATATAGAGGGCTGACTGTAATAGCAAACCAACATATTTCCTTAACAAGTGAAAGGTATGACCAGCTTGACAATTTAAACCATCTCTTAGTAATTAATTTGTTTACACTTCTCAAATCAAAACATTATCATCCTAAATTATTTGAATACAAACTACCTATTCTGTCCTCTCTCGGCTTCAAAATCTCTTCTGAGGGGGCTAATCTGAAAATCCTATCAGATTACAGATCATCACATTCTATCAGGTAACCATCCTACACAATGCCAAGAAAAGTTAGGAACACTTAGAATTCTTTATTTTCCTCAAGACTAAAACAATTAAAATTAAAAAAAACAGAAGAATAAGTAAAACTACTAAGAATATTTGATAATCTTTATCCAAGAGATTGTTTTACATATGCTACTGTTATGGCAACTGAAGAAGAACTAATGGAAATGGCACACAAGCGTGCCCAGAAATGCAAGGGAGAGAGACTGCCACCAAAATGTTTAGGTGTACTGCAGAAGGTTTTGGGATGTGCTGACCCATCTGTGTGATGCACATAGACAACAATGAAGTTACTGTTATTTAGTAATATTGCAAGGCTCAAGAGTCTCAGTTTTTTCATACCTCTGCTATACCTTGCAAGAGTACTTCTGAATTGTATGTCTGAGGAACAGGAGCAGTAGGGACCAAATTTCTGGAATAATAGAAAAGGAAATGAGGTGTTGGTACTCGCTGTGAATTGTCATTCTTACATGTGCAGAGGAGCAAACTACAATCCTTTAGGTTATATCACTCAGAGTAAACAAATTCAGTAAGGAGAAAAGGGGTCTTGGCTCTCTGTAACCAGTGTGAGGTTATATAACCCAAAGGCGGGCGTATTCCTCCTCTGCACCATCCGGAGAATTTTGTCCAACAAAATCCAGTCCTTGTTCTATTCCCCATTCATCAAATTTATTCAAATTTTGAATAACCTGTTTTTACCAAGTCTAAACCAAATGAAACAAAACATGCTGAGAAAGCGATAAAAATGTTTGACTCCAAAACTTCAGATGTTTCTAGCTATACCAAATGTCCTCTTTGTTCATCTCATTTACTTGATACATAATGATTAAATTTGTATACTATAGGACCTGTACTGTATAATATATTTAAAGTAAAGAAGCCCAGTCTGATGTAACAATGCAGAACAGTCATACTTTGTTACATATCACCAGGAACTAGATTTCAAAGTAAAATAAACCAGATGTTTACCAGGTTTCCACAGTGAATTTCAAAAGGATAGCTGTTAGTCTGTTACATCAAAACAGAGAGTCCAATGGCACCTTAAAGATTAACAAATTCACCACAGCATGAACTTCTGTGAACTACAGCCCACTTGTTTAGATGCAAAAAATGTTATTCAGTATTACAGATATAGTTACACACAGAGAGAAATACCAGACATGGTTGGGCATTGGACTGTAGTCAGTGAGCTCCAAGGGAAATTAAAAACAGAAAAATATTGACAGTAATAGCTATATTATGAGTGAAATTATTCTAACAATTGAAGCATACAATTATTACAAGCTATGCTTGTTTTGAAAACACTGGAACTCATCAAGTACCCTTGATGAATCCTGAGCTAAACACTCTTACATGAAAGGTAAACTAAGTAAGACAGATATGCTATTATTTGGGGGTTCTGAGATTCCTGAATTAGTACTCAGGCTGTCCTGGATGGGGTTGCATGCCTCCTTAGAACAACACAGCTGGAAATACTCTTGAACCTGGACCTGCACCTGATTGCCCAGGTGATAACACGGGCCAGGAGTAGCTTACAAACTTTTCTTGTACAACAACTAGTCTATCATTCAGATCTGTCACCTATATGTTATATAACCACAATGTACTTTAAGCAGTATTGCCCCCACAATGAAAAATTCAACTGCTCCAGGAGAGGAGACCAAAGATATACAGATCAAGAAAATTTGTTTAATGAGAAGGCAAAGATGAGAACTTTTCAGTAATATAAGAAAGTGCAAACTGAAATCCAATTGCCCTTACAAAAAAAATGCTAAATGATGCATAGAAACAGGCCAGATTCATGGGCAACACAAATATACATACTATCTCTACAGATGGGAAAAAATCCACATAACTACCAACTGATTTCATTATTAAATATGGACAGCAAAATTTTTGCAAGCATCTTGGCAGAGAGGCTGATTTTTTTTTACTATTTATAATCAACAAGGACTGATATGGATTCCTGCCAGGAACTGATTAAAGATAACACCAAAGCGGTCATAAATATCTTGGAATATTATGAGAAATGGGGGGGGGGGGGGAAGGAGAGGCAATGATCTTCGTATATGCTGAAAAGGATTTCAATACAGTAAATTAGACCTTTATGATGATGTGCTGAGAAAGATGGAGATGGGTACTAACTTTATTAAATTGAAATACAGATGGACTAAGTTATAGTAAATGGAAAAACAAACAAGTAAATAGAAAAAACAAACAAACTTGATTAACATAAAAAATGGACAAGTTTGCCCAATTTCCCCTCTCCTGCTTATTACTTTGAAATTCTGAACAGAGCTATTAGAAGCAATACTAATATTACTGGTGTGAAATTTAAAGGAGAATCTTACAAGTTAAAGGCCTATGCATATATGACTAGGTTGTTGTTTTTTGAAAGATCGATTAATGGTATGGAACATCTCATACAAGCCTTTAAGAATTTGGAGAAAATTCTGGATTTAGGACAGATAAAGGCATCATTAAATATATACATATTCAGAGTTGAAAATATGCAATTTTTTCAGAAATCATGATTAAAACTGGAAAAAGTGTTAAACAATTGAGAATTTGGATTTCAAAAAGAAATATGGATTCATTCAATAACAATTATTTTTAAAAACTGGAAAGATAAGAAAGGATGTGATAAGGCAGTTCAAACTTCAGCTACCCTGTTTCCCCAAAAATAAGACATCCCCAAAAAATAATACCTAGTAAAGGTTTTGATGAATTGCTAAATATAAGGCCTCCCTTGAAAGTAAGACCTAGCAAAGTTTTTGTATATAAATATATATAAAGTATATAATAAATGTTCATTTTTTTTGTTCAACAATAAATGTGAATTCTTCTTCATGGAAAAATAAGACATCCCCTGAAAATAAGACCTAGCACATCTTTGGGAGCAAAAATTAATATAACACACTGTCTTATTTTCAGGGAAACACGGTATATTGTAATGAAGGATCAGGGCTGTGAAGATGAATATTCTACCAACATTTTATTTTATTTCAAAATTTGTCAATAATTTCAAATATGCAGATATTCAAGGAATTGAAAAAGAATCTAGTTCAATTTATTTGGAATGGGAAGAAACCATGGAAAACATTATTAGAGCAAAGACACATAGGAGAAGCTGGTATTCCTGATTTACAATTATAATGTAATACAAGTGGACGGACTTGGCTTTCAGATTCAATAGTTCTGGACAATGAGAGGCTACTAAAACTAGAAAGATTTAATAAAAGATGTTATTGTCATGCCTATATATGGTATGGAAAGGTTGAAGCCAATAAAGAATTTGAAGAGTTTGCTATTCAGAAAGCACTATTAAAGATCTGGCAGAAATATAAGAAGATTATATAGGAAAATTCCCCATGGATCTCACCAGAGGAAACCTTTTTTGGGCAGTGGAAAGACCCTGGTAAAGAATGGATAAGATACAGTACAAAAACCTAACTTAATATGAGAAATGGAAGCTGAATTCCAAAGAAGAGTTGATAAAGAGGGAATTAAGTGTAACTAGTTTCTTTATAAACAGATAGCTGAAGGATTTAAAATGGATCTGAGGTTATAAGATTTTGATACTGAGATTTTGATACTGAGGTTGTAAGATTTTGATACTGAGATCAAAATTAGTATAAAGATTTTGATACTGAGGTTATAAGATTTTGAGAAAGAGACTGACAAAGTTGTGATAGGGAAATCTAGATATGAAACTGCAAAGATATATAACATTATTTTACCATTAGATTTGGGAAAAGAAGTACAGTGGTCCCCCGGGTTACGAAAGTAATCCGTTCCAGGACCCCTTTCGTAACCTAAAAACCTTCGTAACCCAGGGGACCGCTGTAAGTATAGGAAAGCACTTGGCGCAATTTGAATTTCGCACCGCTTTCCTTTCGCAACCCGGGGTTTTTTTCGGAAGCCAGGGCCGTTTCGGATCCCGGGGTTTTCGTACCCCGGGGGACCACTGTAGTGAGGGACTCTATGACTAAATTGGCACAAAACATTGGATATGCATTAATTTAAGAACAATGGGAAGATTGAGGGTGGTATGCAGAAATTTACACTATGCCAAGATCTAAAAGAAAACTATATGAAGATATTTAATTGATGGTACCCAATTCCCCAAAAAAACTTAACAAAATGTATAAGACAGTAGAAAAACAAATTCTGGAAATGTAACAAAAATACAGAGTCCTTTTTCCATATGTGGTGGAACTGTCCCAAACTCAGGGAGTTTAGGACCAAAGTACACATAGCAATTAAGCAGATATTACGAACCAACTTCCTGATGAGTGCTGTATGATGCTTATATTAAGCAGAAATTATGGAAGTCAACATTGGAGGATAGTGCTGTATATGATCACAGCTGCCAGCATACTTTATGCTAAGAAATAAAAAGCAAAGGAGATACTGGCAACAGATGATTGGATGATAAAACTAGTGGATATGGTAGAGCTGGACAAGCCTACTTATTTAATTAATAATAAGTCTTTGAAAAAAATAGAAAAAGATTGGTTCTGGGTAATGAATCAATAGAAAAGGAAATTGGCGTGATTGAACACGGTCTACATCTGCATTGCAGAAATAATCTGGTTTGACACCACATAGCTCACTGCTATGGAATTCTGGGAGCTGAAGTTTGTTGTGACACCAGAGCACCACAACAAACAACAAACTACAGTTCCCAGAATTTCATAGCATTGAGCCATGGCCATTAAAATGGTGTTAAACCAGATTATTTCTGCAGTGCAGATGCAGCCATAGGGGTAATATATTGTAAAAGTTTATATCAATAATCTTTTGGGAACTATGATTTAAGGGAAAGTGTTTGTATCAGAATAGCCTAACTGATTTGTTAAACAATATAAGAGGTCTGCAAGATTCCTTTTTGATTTAAAACAGGTGTTTATACAGGTAGAATATACAAAGGTTATCTTCTGTAATAAGATATGAAAATAATGAACAGTCATTGACTTTACATTAAAATACTCAACGATAGACAGTACGAAGGAAGTAGAGTTAGAACTTTGTAAAAAATATGTTTAAGATTAAATATAAGAAAAGATAATGTTGTAAGATACAAAGTGACTGAATGGTATGGGGGTTTTATTGCTATAATGAAACTGAAAATATTTGTTGTATCACTATAATGACAATATCTGGTGCATAAAAAACGATTAAAAGAAAAAATTCAACTGATTTGGATTGAAGCAGGAAGGCTTCTATTGTGAAATGCCGGTTTAGAGCATATTACACTAATCCTCACTGGTTACCAGCTTCCACATTCAGTTCAATATAAGCTATCATAAATAAATCCATCAAATGAAATGTTTCTTCAAAAGGCTTTTCTTTATTACCATTTTAATAAGTCTTTATGGGACTTCCCCTAAGGTACTGTAGCAACAATACGATAAATAATCTTACTGTTCTTATATAGTAATAAAGATGGCATTTAAAACATATTGCAAACCATGGCCCAATGCTATGTGGAGAAGCAGACATCGATCTGGAAAACTACAGTTTATCACTTTCAGACACAACAGCAAGCTGCAAGTCAAAGGCAGACAGTTCACATTTCCTCATCTGATACATAAAAGATGAGGTTGTGGTCGTTTAGGGCTGCTTGTGTAATTAACACTAAAGGAGGATTATTTTTTAAAGTATGTATGAACTGTTTCTTTTCCTACAAGAACATCTGACAGCTCACTTCCATCTCGTGTTCACAATTTAATTGCATAATCTTATAAGTGTACACGCTACTGTACAAACAACAGGTAACCTCAGCTGTAAAAGACAAGCCCAAACATGTATTAAATGGGAAGCCTATTTATAGAACACTACTGCTATAAAGACTCATTTAAGCAATAGCAGTGAGAGATTACAAAGTAAAACCCTAAACAATACTGGCTTCCAGATTTTAAATCTTTGATGCTAATAGATGTATATGAAGAGAAAAACATTTTAACTCCTGTTGATTTGCAAGAAGCACAAATTAAACCACTTGAAAATGCACCAAGACAAATCCAAGCAAATTAACATCATAGAGCAAGAGTGGGAACACGTGGCCCTTCATATATTGTTTATTTGTAATTCCCACTGTCCCTCACCATTGGCCCTAACAATCCCCACCACTTCCACATAACATATCCGGAATTGTAGACTGATGTGTTTGGTTGCTGAAAGACGCTCGGTACTGCTAATCTCCCTCAACTATGCTAGCCACAGTATATTCTAGCAGTTCATTTTCTTCACTGAAGGTTCATTGCTCCAAAGCAAATACAATTCCTTTATAATCTGTGAATCTTCATTGTTCCCAAAAATGCAATGGGGCCCCAGTGTTTCAAAATATTTATGGTAATAGATTTAATATTATGTACCAACTACTATTTTCTTTCTTTAGGGAAAAGCAACAATTGCAATTAATTCCTGCGCAAAGGCGAGAATTAAGTAATCTTTCCTTTCACATTAAACTCTAAAAAGATCTTAGCTGTCCAACACACACCTCTTTATTATAGGGGAAATAGATATTAATTTTCCTGTGTACTACCTAGTGTTTCCCAGGCATTGGTATACATGAAGAAACTACTTTGACAAGAGAACTTATCGATATAGATTTGTACTCTTCCTAACACACATCATTTGTACTAGGCTTTCATGAGGTCCAGATAAACTCTCTCACATGGCTGAGAAGTTTTAAATCCTTTTTTCAAGTTACTGAAGTGAGTAAAAATATTTTTTTTAAAAGCTGAAGAAAAAGGCCCTACGACTTATTAAAATCTGTCCCTTGCTTTAATTAAAATGCTAATATAGGTTTCTACTGGATGTAAGGCAAAAAAATACAGTCAAATGGCAATCAGAAAGTGTGTCCTGGGGAAAAACAATGCAGTAACTTGGGGTCTTATCGTATTACCAAAGAAAGAGAGGCAGTGAGAAAGAAGCATCTTTCTGCTTGCCTGCCTGCATGACATTGTAGTACTTCCATTCTCCCTCCAGAGGAAGCTTGTCATAAAAGCATGGCTTTTGCCAAACAGACTTTCCCAGCAGGACAAAAGGCACAGTTTTATGATAGTCTCCCTCGGCAGTAGAAAAGAAGTGCTTCATGGACATGCAGAAAGATAAGCAGAAAGCTACTTCTTTCTCGCTGCTTCTCATCTCTCTGTTTTTGTAATGCAATAAGGCCTTTGGTCAGTGTCCTGAATCTGATAGCACCCCAAATCAACTTTTCTTGCATTCACACTGATGGCTTTTAAACCTGCTTCTTTAATAAGAAATAGTACAAAAACGTACAAAAATGCTTGATTGCGGTGGTAAAATCAATTTCAGAAGCTCAAAGAAAGTGACAGCATACTGAAAGAGACAGTAGAAGTAGAAGGGATGATTTTTCAGATTCAGGAAAAAAAGAAACGTCAGAAATGAGGAGAAGCTCAAGTCCCTGTGTTCATATGACTGCTCTAATGTTCTGCAGAAATAAAGGGAAATAAAAGATTAGATTTAAACTTACTATAAGTCCATCTGCGTGCTTCTCCTCATTACTTTGGTCCTTAAGGAAAAATGTTACAAATATTAACATATCAATGTATTATCAGTGTTATTTATGCCTTTACATGAGAATGACACATTGTTCTTAAGAAATGTTTATTACAATCTCTGAGAAATGAGATAACCTCAGGAGGGAGGGGACTGAAACATTTTTTATACATCAGTGCCAAAAATCAGCCATACTTCTAGTGGAGTGTTAATAAAACATTATAAATGAATATGGAAAGAGCCTTTCTGGCTAATAGATACAGCAATGAAAGTTAGACATCCCATAATATATCTACTAGTTAGGTCTATTGTTAAATATTTAGGAATAGACAAGCATATCTATTGGGAATAGATATCAATATCTAAGCTCCTCCAATAAGATTCTGTGACACAACCTTTACTTGTTAAAAAAACTATTTATCAATTGAAAATATCTACTATTTATTATTATACGTTAGTTTAAATAGCACTATGTTAAAGTGTTTCTTTTGCCATGAGTACATGCTGGTTATACAATATCTTATTTCACAGCATTTAAAAAAAAACAAAACTGATACAACACTTCTACATACTTCATCCTAGCGCAGGCATTATCTCTGTAAGAAAGAGAGCAGCAGGCACCATCCAGGAAGTTCAAATTTCTATTCCAATCAACTGTATCCAAAGGCCCTCCTATCCATCTTTTGAAACATCCTGTAGTTAGGTTATCCACCATTAAAATATGTGTAGATTCTGGGTGAATCTACTCAAGCAAACTTGCTTGAAGATCATAGCTATGAGTGACTTACCATGTACAACAAAAATTTGATCAAGTAACCCTTAATCATCCAACCTCCAGAGGATTCCATTACATGTCAAAGTACAAAATGCTTTTAAGACTATGGTAGCCACATTGTACAGAAGACTAAACAATAATTTACAAAATACACCTTAAAGTGTGAGACACAGTGAAAGTGTAAGGTGAAAAAGAGTAGTATCTGCTTTTCATTTCAGAAACTGTAGTATGATTCATAGTTTCATTTAATTTAAAATATTCATCTGTGTTATGGCTCAAGTCAGAAGTCCCAAACAAGCATAATTAACAGTACAGTGGTCCCCCGGGATACGAAATCCCCGGGACCCAAAACCGCCGGGGGTGAAAAAAAGCCCCCGGGATGCGAACAAAACCCTGGGATCCGAAGAAGAAAAACCGCGCGGCCCCTTTAAATTTGCCGCGCGGTCCGTCAAAGAATGCAGTCCCCCAGGAAACGAAGATTTCCGGGTTACGAAAGGTAATCCGGAACTGATTACTTTTGTAACCCGGGGGACCACTGTAAATCCCCACATTCATTGACAGTTAACAGACATGCGATCTCCATTTTATGATGCCTCTCACAAACAGTCCACTAAACACTAGACATATTATACTATTACTGTCTCAGTACCCTGAAGGTATCAGATTCCATGTGATCTTGGAAGCTAAGCAGATTCAGGTCTGGTTAGTACTTGGTTGGGGGACCACCAAGGAATACCAAGTACTCACTGTGAAGGATTCTTTTCTGCAGCTGTGGAGAGGGAATCCTTCATGCTGGGTCTAGCTCCTCTCTCCAGTTTCACAGGCAGGGCTTCAACCTGTCAATTAACTTTACCACCCTAAGAGGGAGGGCCAGTTTAACCTTTCAAGTGATGGCATGACAAAGCTCTGGATAACAACATCAACAAAATACCACCAGTGGTCGAAAACAAACAAGGCCTCCACCAATCAGGTGAAGGATTTCCACACATGCACACAACTGCAGAAAAGGAACCTTCATGGTGTTCCATTTTCCTGCAGTGTGGGGAGCCAACATTTCATGCTGAGACCTACATAAGCAGTCTCCTCACCATCTTGGCCATTAACTTCTAAATTATAATGACACAACCTGTGGCAGAACACACCTGCCAAATGACACATCTGAATAGGCCAAGAGGTCATCCATGTATGAGTACATATGTACCATTTCCAATCTCAGGTAAGCCACCAACACCTTTGTGAACACCTGCAGAGAAGCTGACAGAATGAATGACAAGATCCTATGTTGGGTGTGGTTGTCCAGGTAAGCAAACCTGAGGTACTTTCTGTCCACTGGGTGTGTTGGAATGTGCAGCTATGCCTCTTGGAGGTCAAGAGACACCAATAAGTCCCCCTGTTGTACCCATTCCAGAATTAATCACAAGGTTTCCATACAGTACTTCAATTTGTCCACAAAGCTACTGACCCAGCAAGGGTTCAGAATAGTCCTCCAATACTTGATTTTCTTTTGGACCCTTGTTATCCGCTGTGGGTTCTTGTTATCCACTGGGGTTTGGTTCCAGGACTCTCTGTGGATAACAAAATCCGTGGATGCTCAAGTTCCATTAAATATAATGGCACAACAAAATGGTGTCCCATATATAAAATGGAAAATCAAGGCTTGCTATTTGGAATTTATACTTTTTGGGAATATTTTCAATCTGTGTATGCTCAAATCCGTGGATAAAAAAATCTGTGGATAAGGAGGGCCAACTGTACTGTGCTTTAACTCTTGATTCTTGATTTTTTAAGGAACTATCCCCTCATGAAAGGCAAGTGTTGTAATCTGTCCTGAAAGTATTGATCCTCCTCTACTCTCTCATCCATCCAGCCCTTCGTGTGAGCACAAACAGTTATGCCTGCTGGAATTTTGTAAGTTCTTTGGCATTGTTGTCCTTTGCTTCATCCTTTAGATCTTTGTTACATGACCCTAAGTTTTACCCTCAACTTATCCACAAGTTATATCAAAATTCATAATTTTTACCCTCAAACCTGCCCTCGAGTTATACATGAAGTCGACATATAGTCGAGTATATATGGTGGTCTCCTGCGTGGAAACAAGAGGAAACAAATCCTTTGACCAACGGACTGCTGACCAAGCAAATAATGATGTCAAAGAAGCAGCATGAATGACTGGAGCTGATGCTTCAGGAGACCTGTGTAAACATTTATCCAGTCTCTTAAACTCTGGATTTTTGAGAGTGTCATTTGCATCTTTGGGAAACAGAACATGCCACCAATAAATAATAAAGGGCATCAATAAAGGGCAATTGTAATTTCTCCATCACCTCAGGAGGAAATGAATACAATTGCTTCACAAAGGCCTGAGCTGTCCATGTCACACTAGTATGAGACAATTCTCCTTCCATAACCTAGAAAAAAACCTTAGGGAAAGGCACTACAGAATGATCCTGTTTAGCCTTAGCCCCGATTTCTGGTACTCCTTCCACAATAGTACCAGCATCCTTACATTCAACCCCAAAGCCTTCTCCACTAACTACAGGAGGAAACTCAAATATCCTGGGAGAAATATATTCAGGTAGAGACTCTCCCTCCTTCAGGGATAAATTGCCACCCTCACTATCAGCTGTCTCCAGAGAAGCAGAAGTTCACATCCCCCCGTGAGAGGAATAAGAGCTTAGAGCTGTGAACATTTTCTATCAGGCTGAGACTGACCATCCCAGTTAGCTTGGTAAAGCTCAGACAATGAAAGAATTCAAAAGCTAAAAATAAGACAGAGTAGCACCACTCAGCAGTCCCACAAAACAATATTCTCACAAATCTAATTTAGCCAGAATGCTAAAGCTCTGTCCTGTTCAGTAGCTGAGGCAGAATGGAACTGGGAAGGTGGGAATGGGTCTTCCTCTTACAGAGATAAGGTTGACTGACAGGTTAAAACTCTGCCTATGAAGCACAAGGGAGGAGACACATCCGTCATGAAGGACTACCTCCCCACACTGCAAGAAAAAGGTTATTTCAGAAGTGTACAGTAGGACCTCACTATCTGTAGGTTTGCCATCTGTGAATTTAAGCCTCCACGGAGGGCAATCCGCATTGTCCCCAGTGTCAGCACTAGCAGCCATGTACATGTTGTGCTGCCATTAAGAACAATGGGACTTGAGGTGCCGCACTTTTTCGTATCTGCGGGGGGGGGGGTCTGGAATGGATCCCCCCGTGGATATGAAGGTCCAACTGTATTCTTTGCCTAAGAAAACTTTATTACATTCATGGGGACTGCACAAGTCAGCAAGCAACTTCAAAGAGTGTATTACTGTTGCAATTGGTATTATTTGCCATTACTTTTAAAACGTAAATCTTTTTCACTCTGAAAATAATTGCAACAGATCAACCTTCACTAAACTTGGCAGTCTCTTTATTGAACTACAACTCCAAATATCCCTGAGTAGGAAATTGTGCATACAGGCTAAAAAACTGGCAATGAACAAAGACAGATTTTCATTTTCTCCAGGCAGTATTACTATACAGCATTTTTGGTCTATTAATCAATTCACGGAAGGGTTTGAAATGTAACTGTCTGAATTTCTCTCAAACCCTTTTTCATGGAACATGTTACTGGTTTTGAGGTGCTGAATTCCTGGTTCTGTCAGGTGAAGACTTTTGCTCTGTCATACTAGGATATTTGTAATTAGGAAACTGCTGCAATAAGCAACTAAGGCAATTTTGAAATATAGTCAATGGACTGACAGAGATTGATATCTGAAAAGGTAAACGTGGAATTCTGAACAGTCCATCTTTGGAGAGAATACATACCTTATAAAATCACAACCTCATTGCAAGATTGGAGTTACGCTTCATCCAACCAAATTTACATTTAGGACAAAATCTCATGTTCAACTGGGGTAACACAGGACAATTTTGACTTAATGCTGTATATATAATTTAGAAGCCTGTTTATCTCACAGGGTCTGGTAATGCCTGGTCAGTCACCATGCAGAGCAATGTGGAGATGTATGATGTGCTCTAGAGCAACCTGTTTCTTTATCTTAATCCATCAGATTAAAGTTACAGACTATAGTCTATATCACAGTTCTGAGAAGCTATGTTCTATATACAGTGTTGCGATAAGAGAAGACTCCGTATTTTAACAAATAAATAAATAAAGAAAGAAAGAAAGAAAGAAAGAGCGAGCAGCATATTTAGTGTTTTGTGGGTTATTAATCCAAAACTATTCTTTCCTTTCTCGCTTTCTGTTAAACTGTTAATAGAGCATATGTATACTGTAAAGAAAAATATATATAGTGTAACAGCATTATGATGTAATGTATGATGTACATTATGATAAATGATTCACTCTCCACACTTCACACTAATACTGTAGTCTTGCGCAGCACTGACTTCTATGTACAACAGATATTTCCCACACATGCTGGTACAAGTCCCTTCAAGAGCAGATGCCAGGAACTGAGTCTAGAATCTTAAAATATGCAGTATTCTATTACTGATTTCCAATCTGTACACTTCAGTTTTCCTTGGCAAAAATGCCAAGTTTGCCTAGGCATACACTGAACACACACAATCCTAAAAGTTAGGTTTCTCCACCTAAAACAAAAACAAAACTAATTTTATGTAGTGTGAAAGAATTTTAGCCTAAATGTTTAAAATCTTAATTATGGATAGAGATCAAGAGATCAGATGAACATGTTACAGATCAGAGATCAAATGAACATCTATATAAAATTTTGATTGTGAAGTATAGAATGTGATTGTCTTCATGTCACCAGAACATACTGGATTGTATTTATGTCTAAGTAGCATTTTGAAGCTATTCTGGGAGTTACAAAGCACCAGCGACATTGTACATTTCTCTGTAGCATTCTTCACGAAGTCCAGAAACCTCACTTTTAATTATACCTTGTTTTTAGCTTTACATATTGAGCACTGCTTCCATGCTTTTGAAGCATGCACACATCTTCCTTTCTTTTCTAAAGCCAAAGAGTTCCAACATTATCCTGTTCCTTTCTGCACAACAAGCCTATACTCTTTATTACAATGCCAAATTTAGACATTGTGTGGAAACATATTTATAAAGATGTCTTTCAGAAAAACCTGGAAGAATGTTGTGCTACAGCATTAATGCACTAGGGCTCACTTTTTAATCAAAGTTCCAGAACTTGAGTGTATGACTAGGATTTTAAGTTACCTAGAGCTATAGTTCAGAATTAATAGATCTAATAATGATAAAAAATCTGAAACTTTAGAGTATATTAGCACATGCAGCTCCATTTTGCAGACTAAGGCTTAAGGACTTTAACAATGTGAATGCAATTTCTTCTCATGCCAATAAATGTCCCTCCCATTTTATGGCATAATATACAAATGTGTCAGTGGGAATATATCTACATTAAAGTGTCTAAATTCACTTTTTCTTATCTGACTGTGTTTTCATTTTTTTTATTAAAGAAAGAATTGTAGTTTAATGAAGATAATATTGGAGAATTTATTTAAACTTATTGCTATAGTTATTGATTTCAAAAAGGATTTTAGGATAGGTAGTGAAAGTACAACTTTTGGGAAGAGGGAAGTCTTTTGCTGCTTATTTGTTATGATCTTATATCATTTTAAGGGGAGGGAGGGGGTATAAAGGATTTGTTAGATTTGTTTGTATCTCTATGTAGGTTTATAGGTCCATATATGTTAATATATTGTTTCTTTTTTCCTCTCTTTTTCTTGTTTTCCTTTTTCCCCCTTTGCATATGTTTTCTAGGCTACAAGATGTATATTTTAAAATTTCCCATTTTATAAGTTCTGCGCCCAAGGTAAACTATTAACGGAAGAACGTGCTTTAACACAATAATCTAAATACAAGGATAGCACTATTTAAAATCAGTACCTACAAGCATGAATACTATCAAGTTTGCTCTTTTTACCGTAATCTACTTGGTTATTGTTTATCTAAGCTATATCCAAGTCTGCTGAGTTTTAAAAGAAGGTAGTGGTTTATTTCCACAAAATTAATCAGAGTAAGTTGCATGTGAATCCTTAAAAATTAAAGTACATAATCATGGAAATAAAGACTCTGTTAATCTACATTCGCAATCCAAACATAACAGAACACAATCACAAATTTGAGATAGCCAGCAACTCTTAGCCCAATTGAAGGATAAGCATATTCACCACCAGTTTAATTTGAAAGTTACAACATCCTAGGATGTATATGAGGACTATTTCCATCACTCATGTCCCAACCTGCCAAGCTACCATCCCAACAGCTTCTGCCAAAAATATGGAAGGGACCTGAAAAGAGTGAAATAGGGCAGGTTCATGTAAGGGCACAGCTAACCACTTGAAAAACCACAGTTACAGGTAAGCCACATGTTCTTTGTCTTTGTGGTTTCTCTGCCTCATACAAATGGGTGGCTGAAAAGCTTACTGAAGGATGGTGGGACAGGTCATTGAAGAACAGAAGACAGATTGTTCATGGAAAAGAAGAAGGAATATGATTTTATGCTTACTCTGCTTGTAGAGAAAGAAAAGACTATAACTTTTTTCAGTGTGTCCAAAACATGCATTTCCCAGACTCTGCAATCCAGTCGATAATGTCTGATGAATGTGGATGGTTCTGACCATGTTGCAGCTCTTCATAAGTCAGGAATTAACATTCCACATAGCGATACAGATGAAGACATGGCAGCAGTGGTAGAATGAGCCTTCAAATCAACTGGTACAGGTCCTTTGACTAGTTCATATGACAGCCTAATAGTCTGAACAAACCATTTAAAACTTTGTGAAGAGATGCAACGTCTTTCGTGAGGTTCACCATAACAGATAAAAAGTCTATTAGTCTGATGAAAGGATGCAGTACAATAGTATGATGAATACAAAAGGCAAGTGCTCTGAATACATCAAGACAATAAAGCAACCTTTCTAAATCAGACATAGGGTGTGAACAGAAGGTCAGAAGGATGATATCCTCATTAAGATGCAATACTCCTTTTGGGAGAAAAGAAATGTCAGATCATAAAACTATCTTGCCTTCATGGGAAATAAAAAAAAGTCTCATCTGAACAAAAAGCTATGAACTCATTTGCCTTTCTCACTGAGGTAATCGCTACAAAAAAAGAAACTTTTGAGAGTCAGTATATGTTCAATGATGGTTCATAGTGGTTCAAAGGGCTTACTTAAAGTTGCAAAAAAGAACTAAGAACAGTGGCCACATAGGAGTGGGTGGGACCAACGGTGGATATATATGAGCTGAGCCCTTGAGGAACCATTTAATTACTGGATTGATTAAAAAATCAAAATTGGACTAGGTTTGTTGATGAACCACAACTGCAGCAGAATACATTTTGAGAGATGAGAATGCCAATCCTCGCTCACATAGAGATGGAAACACAAAACAGCTGACACATGTGCAGAAGAACAAAGTTCAGACCTCATGTTGCAAATATACAAATTATTTTCCATTCATAGTTATAAGTCTTCTTGGCAATGTCCTTTCTGGAGGCCAAAAAAAAAAAAAAAAATTGACTGTAAAATGGGAAATTGATGGAGTGAATTCCAAACTATCACCCACAATATTTGGAGGTCCAGGTGAAGAATTTGTCCCCCAGAATGTGGCAGCAAGTCTAGTGTGCAAGGAGGAAATATTTATCTGCCCTTGGCGAGGTTGAGAAACATGGTGAACCTGAGCCAATAGGGAGCAATGAGAATGGCATTGTAACTGTCCCTGGCAAGCTTCACTATTACCTTCGCCAACAAGGAAAAGGGAACAAAAAGATACACCAGAGATCTAGACCACTTCATCAGAAATGTGTTGCCTAGAGATCCGTGTCCTCTCCCTGCTCTGGAACAGAACTGGTGACATTTGGTCAATAAGGTATAGGAGAGATGCATTCTATCTGGCAGTTACTATCCAGAAGGCATCCTCTGACAAGAGACCGTTTGTGCTAGAGAGCCAGGGAACAGCTTAGGGAATCTGCCAGCAACCTCTCTGTGCATGCCAGATATATGGTGACCAGATTCATACAACAGTGCCATGTGGCTGGTTCTAAGAACAAAGTCAAGTAAGTGCCTCTTTGTCTGTTTACATAACATACCACTATGGTCATCCAGGCTCTGTTTAAAAACCTCCAAAGGAGACTCCACCACTAGGAGGAATAGCAAATACCCCAGAGGGAATCTCAACAGATTAGAAAGCCAAAACTAAGTAAATAAACATCAATAGGGAGAAATGTAAGTTACAACACTTTGGCAGTAAAAATGAAATACAGAGATATAGCCTTTAATAAATAAAATTCCATATGAGTACACATCAAAGGAATCTAAGTAGACCACATGCTGAACATGAATCAGTAATGTGATGTGGCAGCTAGGCATCTGGGTATGTTTGGCCTGGAGAAGAGAAGGTTAAGAGATGACATGATAACCACGTTTAGATAGCTGAGGGGCTGTCACATTGATGATGAAGCAAGCTTGTTTTCTGCTGCTCCAGAGTCTAGAACACAGAGCAATGAATTCAAGCTACAGAAGAATAGATTCCACCTAAACATTAGTAAGAACTTTCTGATGGTAAGAACTGTTCAACAGTGGAACATGTTGCCTCAGAGAATGGTGGAGTCTCCTTCTTTGGAGGTTTTTAAACAGAGGCTGGATGGACATCTCTTGGGAGTGCTTTGATTGTGTATTTCTGCATGGCAGGAGGTTTGACTGGATATCCCTTGTGGTCTCTTCCAACTCTTATCTTTTTATGAACCTTTGACCTTGAACCATGATGTCTCCAAAAACAGGGTACTCATCCTCTCATAGAAGCATCTGGGGTCACCATACAAGATGGATCTGGAAAATGGAACAGTATGACGAAGACTGGATTGCCTGGTCCACCAGAGCAGAGATGACAGGATAGGACCTGTAACAGTCAACACTATATATTGAGAATCTCAAAGAGGGTCAAAATTTCCAACAATCAGTGTTGGAAAGGCCGGAACTGGAGGTGAGACAGGTACGTTGTTGAAGTAGTGGAGGGCATAGGTCTGAGAAAATGCTGAAAAGCATCAAGTATGGGAAAGCATCCTTTGGATTTTTTTGACTAGTACTCTTGCTCTGGCAAGAGGAGGGTACGTGTGCTCTGTGCAAGAGTGCAACATCACTCTGATGAAATCTATCATTCTTTCTTGGGGTTGATGCTGAGCTCATCTTGCAGAAGCCTCAAAGTCCAGCATACAGTTGGCCCTCCATATCCATAGTTTTTACATCCAAAAATTCCACCAACCACACTTGAAAATATCCCCCCCATTTCCCCCCTCCCCCAAAAGCAAACCTTGATTTTGACATTTCAGATTATTGGTTCAATTTTACTATGCAATTATATATAATGAGCTACCACAGATTTTGGTATCCATGGGGGTTGTGGAGCCAAACCAGGGCAGATAACAGGGATACACAGTATACTGAACAAGATACTCTTTAAAAGACAACAAGTGTAGCCATTCAACGAGGTCTAGAATTAATTTAACACCTTGTGTTCAACTGTGTCATACATTACATGAAGACCCTGGTGTTGTCAATAGACCAAAAGCAGGGATATTGTACTTGTACAGATCTATGCCTATGGCAAACCTGAGGAATTTCTGATGCTGAGGACTTATACTAATATGGAAGTAGGCATCACATAGGTCTATAGACATAAACCAATCTCTTTTCTGAAAGACTGTCAGAATGGAGTGAAGTGGCACAATTTTGAACTCCCTTTGTTCAATGATTTATTGATTCCATGCAAATCTAACTTCAGTAGGAGATTCCATTTCTCTTCAGAACTGCGAAATGCTGTAAGGAGAACCCATCTCGCCTCAAACAATCCGTAATCTTCTCGATGGCATCTTTCTGAAGCAGTGCCATGATCTTGTCCAACAATGTTGCAGGTGGAGGTGTTTGATGAAATAAGCCAATGGGCAGAAATCTTGAGAAGTCTATGTCATAGTTCAGCCACACAATAGTGAATATCCAAGATTCTATGGTGATGTTCCTCCACAATGGCACAATGGTGATGTAATTTTGGGGCCCAAGATGGATAAGGGCTCGACAGGTGGGAAATTACTGTGGTGTCATCCTGTGGCAGAAGTAAAAAATGTGATTTGGAAGAGCTTAATGATTTTTAGAAGATGGCTGCTGGTACTTCTTTTTGTAGGATTACCTCTGCCGTGAAGATGAAGAATATTGTGAAGGAGTGCAAGAAGCCCTTGAAGAGGACAAAGGAATTGTGGTGTTGTTGCTGTGTTCTAAACGCCATTCTGCTTGCTGTCATGAGAGCCTTTGCAATGTGATCTAAAGACTAATCTGTTTTCTCCTTAAAATTAGTAGTTTATTTATATCCCACTCTTCCTCCAAAATTGCAACTTACAAATTAAAAAATACAGTTAAAATTGCAATAAGAATTCATCAGAAATCTTTCACCATCAAAGGGGAGGTCTTCCATGCAACATCTTATGTCATTTTTAAGACTCATAGAACACATTCAAGCATAATGTCTAAGAGCTATTATCCCACACACAATCCTAGCTGAACAATTAATGAAGTGATGTGCAGACTGAATTTGTTGAGTGGCAACAGCATGGGCCTCTTGTCAGAAAACCAAGACTGCATTATGCTGTTCATCAGGCAAGTGAGGGATAAAAGCATTTTGTTCCATAAGAATCTTTGTTAACTAGCCATGCAGGTCTGTATGTTCAGCATACAAAGACACATTGGATGCAGCCTCTTTAGAAACTTGTGGGGATCTTTCCCCAGTTGTCTCACAGATGAGAACCTCTATTTTTAAGGGTTTGAGTTGTAAACCCTCTATAGATATTGCACCTTTCTATAGTATGACCCTCTACAAAATAAAATAAACAGAAGGAATGACTATCAGAGAGCGAAACCTTTCATTTACATGGGGAACAATGTTGAAAGAATTGGTGAAAGGAGACAGAAGGAAATTGGGGGAGGGGTAAGAAGAGCAAAGTTTAGCATTTTTTTATTATGAAAGAAATGAAGTTGAGATAACAATAAAAATAAATGAAAAGAGGAAAATGAAGTGAGGAAAGCTGCTGAGTCAAAAAGAAGTAATTGAGCGATATCACAATGCTGGCAGATTGGGAGAAACAGGTGATGGTAGCTTGGCAGGCTGGGACATGAATGGTACGATGGAGGTGGAGGGGTTCCTGCCAAGCTGCTGGGCTCCAGAAGTTTCAGAATGGGATCTCTATGCAGGCACAAAACCTACTTATATGAGCCACAGAGACCACAGAGAATTTGAATTATACAGCTCCTCCACAATATACAACAGTAATAAAACCAACATTTTGCCTTTGTGAGCCTTTGTGGCTGAAGAGCTGGGCATAAATACTATGAACAAACAAACAAACAAACAGCTGTATTTTACCAAATATACTTACTTTAGCTATCTGCAGCAACACGATGCAGTGTTTTATTGATTCAACCATGCTCTAAGGGGATAAAAAGAAATATTGTAGCATTTCAGAAATATGTAATGCTTGTAATAAAATGTTAAGAAAAAAGAAGCAGATAGATTATCGCTATCAATGCAATACCTAGTTGCATTGATTCCTGAAAACACTGATCATCAAATCGCTATAGTCAAATGAGTGACTGGGTTTCCAAATTTCAAAACACATACTCATGGCCATTTTACAGATGGGGGAGAATAGGAGGTGCTTGGGCAACATCTGGATGCAGTTTTCAATCTGGGAGCTGAGAACAGCCATTGCCCTCACTTACTGGCAAAGAATTGGTGTCCCTTGAAAGTGAAAGTGACTCTGGCCCTAGCCCCAATCAGCACCAGATCCAGCCTCACTTACTGTCACAGAATACACAAGACTTTAATCACTACTTATTGGTTAAACAATACTCACACTAGTTGTTTCTTTGAGGTTTTCAATCTTCTGCAAAAACAAAAAAATTATTTAGCAACATAGTTATTAAGCTTGAAGTATATTTATTACATGTATTTTATCCCTAATACATTAAAAATCATATTTGAAACTTAACCGCACAGAGTCAAAAAGACTATGTGCACTCACTGGCAACAACTCTTGATCCTGGGCAGAGGGGTTTTCAATCCCTACCACTTTGGTGTAGCCACCTTGTGTAGCCAAAGCATGTTGCAGATAAAGTCTATCATCCTATACTGATCCTGACAGCTACTTCTACCCATTAAGACATTATTTTGAACACACATCACTGGGAAAATGTGTTATCCAAAAGTATTAGAAGATGACTTTTAGCAAAGTGTGCATTGTGAAAACTCAGGGTGCCATTTTTTCCCACTAGAATACAGCATGAGAAAACCATGCTTTCCTCAAGGGTCAAAGTTGATTCCATTTGGGTAACTTCCTCAAACTGATTCTGCAGGTAAATAAATCTGAATGGACTCACTTTTAGCTACATTAGATGGTTAACATGCCTAACAATTAACGTTCTTCATTTCATACTGATTTCAACTGAAACTATTTTCTTTGCACTTGAGTCAAGTGAGACATTAGGCTGAAACAAGATTTGCACTCAACTAGGTTTTATTTACTTTGGGTGGAAGAGTGGGAACAGTGACACTGAAAGTGGGACATAAATCCATTTGGAGGGAACAGAGATGATTCTTTCGTGAACTAAGAATAATGTACAGAGAAAGTCTTGTTTATCGTGTTTCCCCAAAGTATGGGGCAATATATGGTTTAAACTTACATTTCTACAACAATCTAATCTATAGACCACGACTGGACAACTACAATAGGTCTGGGGACCAAGTCACAATGTTCCTTGAGCCTATTGTAGGGCTTATATTTTTACTGTTGAATTTCAGCAGCAAACCTGGAGAAGTAACCTTAAAACAAGAGGAAAATGATAATTTTAAATACCTACTCCCACTTTGCCACCCACATTTGGGATGGGGGGACAGAGGCCACATAAACTGGCTTGCAAGCTACATGCCACGTGTGAGCTGCATGTTGCTAAACATTGCCACGTACCACTTTTTTATAGTCTTCAGATCTCTACAGTACACAGAAATCATGCCATAGGTTTTTGTGCAGCTTTGTTTCTGAAACAGTATTGCAGCATTTCTGTGGTAGTGGACTTTTCCTATGGGCACTACTGTATAACGTTTTGCTTTTCCTACAAGTATGCCAATGTATCAGTTTCTATTAACAGTTTTCATAAACCATCAACAAGAAAGCAGAATTGACACTATGGATTTCAGCAACATTTTGTTAAATTTCTCCAGAAAGTAGGTCTTCCTAATTATGTTGGGTCAGTGGGGCTGTTGAAATGAACGAATGAATGAATGAATGAATAATTTTTTTAAAAAAACTATATGCTTAAGCAGGAAATTCATGGCATTAACAATGTAGTTAAATCATGGAGATTTCAAGAAATACTTTAAATCGTGGCAGTGGTAATCTGACTCCTTCTTCTGTCTGAGTACAAGCAGCTTTTAAAATATTGAGTGCTACAACAAGTCAAGAAGAAAACAGCTCATCCCTTATAACACTAATCTGCCATTACAACAAATTAGTACTAGAGAGCAAACAAGTACAAGGTCATGCCCCTTGCAAGCGTCCATAATGATCAGACAGCACTAGTTATGTCAAGTGTAATCAGCAAGTTACTTTGGTGTAAACACCAAGACCTGCTTTTTTAGACCAGTATTAACATGTTCAGATATCAGTACATGACAAGCTATTCTAATATTGTATTCACAGTCTTGTGTCCACTTATGTGGAATCTAACTTCCCTGCTCAAAAAAAAAAAAAAAAAAAAAAGAGGAAAAAAAAGAACTGGGTTGAAAGTATCTCATAAATCTCTTTAAAACAGTTCAGTTAAAACAATGCAGCTCTACCTAGCCCGTTCTTTAATCCTGTGAGAATAAAAATGTTTTAACCTGCTGCAGAAAGGACAAGGAGGCAGCAATTCTGGCCTCTCTGGGAAGGGAGTTATTCTAGGGACAACCACCGAGAAGATCCTCTCTAATGTCCTCAGCAGCTGTGCTTGCAATGGTGGAGGGACTGATATGATGATCTCAAGGAAACTTAGTTCTCAGTAGGCAAGCAGTGAACTGCATTGTTGGTCTCTGTGCAAGTGAGCCAAGCCAATGTGTTCCTGAACACAAGTTTGTTTTTGTTTCTTTTTACTTTATTTCAATTTGGCATAATTTTGGCTAATAGTATCTGACAAATAAATGTCACTATTTATTCTTGACTTGATTTATTTGTAACATTCCCATCAAACTTACTAGATCAGGAATAGGAATAATGTATTATTAACTACTCCCACTACCCCCATGTGTTGTTGTCCTGGTACTTCCCAATCTCGTTTGAATACTACTCCCATTATACTTTATAACTGACTACGCTGGCCAGAACTGATGGAGAGTTTCAGTCTCACAGTATCTGGAAGTCCACATGATCCTCATCCCTGTACTGCAAGTACACTCAAAGAAATTTCCAGGTAGGTGTGAAAATATACAGAATATATAAAGCAAGAAAGGGGGCTGATTTAATCAAATTTGATAAACAGTGCCAACACTACTAGTTACAATGGATGGAGTGATAAGTCATTCTGAATTGCATACTTGTTTAAATAAAAGGACAAGAACCTTTAAAAGTTTCTGCAGTGCTCTCGGGGTTTGTTTTGATGGCTGCTTTTAATTATACTCTGGTGCGATGGAGCAGGTGAAAAACAATTTTCAGTTGTTATTATAAGGGTTTTCCATTCCAGAGACTGAAAACAATCAACAGCTATAAGGTACATTAAATTTAAATTATCATCACAGCTACATGTGAAACAACTGCCTTGGCTGCATCAAGCAATGTAAAACTGAATTGTAAGTTTGGCGGACAGGGGGAATCAGCATCTATACAAAAATTATACTTGCTTTTCTCTGTTCATCATCTTTGCAGTTCTGAAGTTTTTCATCAAAGAGCTAAAGAAAGAAAAAAAGACAGTAGCAAACACTGATGATAAAGCTTTTAAAATACAAACAGGACATTAAATTCTTTTTAAAATGTGCTTTAGAAATTGTTGTCCAATCTTGTAGTGCCCCCGCCCATGTTACCTATTCTAAGTCAAGATAACACGTGAGCTAAATAACTTAAACCCCATTTTTGGGAAATAAAAGAAGGCCTGCCAGTAAAATACTTTAAGCCTTCACACTATGAAAAAAAGTCTCCTGCCTATTTACTTCTCAAATACTTGTTCCTACATTTCTATTTAGAAATCACATAAAAGAACGTACACTCCACTGTGTCAAGTATACACATACTACAGCGTCACCACTGCACTGAAGCAAATAATGGACATGATTTATGCTATGAGCCTAAGAACAGCTACATCCCAGATGTATAGACATATATACTGCAGCTGTGCTACTGTTTCCTATAGCAAACATGTAAAAACACAGACAGTACAGCATGCCTTTAAACAACTGTACACAAAGGTCTGATATGGTCATGCTGCCTCTTGACGTCTACAAAGGAGTTTAGGTTACTACATCTGTTGTACATACTTTTATTTGGGGTGGCAAAAACTGTTGTATCCACAACATATGAAGTATGGAGGTCCTGTGCACTTAACAACTAGAAAACGGATGAACTGGCTTCAAAATTTTCACTATTGGTAGCATTTCATACTATTTTTATTGGCTGGGGGGGATCCAACTGTGCATTCACTACTAAACCTATTGCATCCATGGTACAATTGGCATAACATTTAACATACCTTTAATTGGTCTATCAAAATTTGTAGATAGGCATCAGCTTCTGTAAGTTTTTTATCAAAATCCTGGACACTTGGAACAAAACCAGGATCCACACCCTGCATAAACAGAAAACAAAATCAAACACATAATCTTTTAATGTGTTTTACTGAAGGAACACACAGAACAGTATTTGCTTATTCCTCAGCCCTTCAACTGAAAGCCAGGAAATAAGCTGAACATGTTTAACAATATGAAGAGTAAATCATTATCATTTCCTGTAGACATAAGTGAAAACAGTAGAATTATTAAGGGACACTGCATGGAAAGGAATCCCTCTAGTACCCTTTTGGAACTTTTGAACTATGTCCTGGAAGGGTTAACTATTTTGTCAAATGGTTTACAGGCAAATATCATATGAAGCTGATAAGAAGAAAATCAACTCATTTGAGATGTGGTGCTGGAGAAAAATTCTATGACTACCACGGGCTGCTAAAAAGACAAATAAATGTGTCCTATAGTAAATCAAGCCCAAACTCTCCCAAGACACCAAGATGACTAAACTGAGACTGTCAGCATATTTCATGAGAATTCATGATTCACTAGAAAAGACAATAACGCTTGGTAAGGTTGAAGGTAATAGGAAAAGAGGGAGCTGGCATTCCAGGTGGCTAGCCTCAATTAGAGAAGCCATAGCCCTGAGTTTTCAAGATCTGAGTATGGCTGTTGATGATAAGGTTACTTGGCAGTCTCTCATTCATGGGGTCACCACAATTTGAAGTTGACTTCATGGTAGTTTACAACAAAAACAACCATATAAAGACATTCTTCTATACAAGTTTCCTTGCAGAACAGAGTCTGACTCATAAATTCTCAAGCTCCACTGAACGGAAACAATATTCCAGTACAGGCTTATAGGTGCAGCCGTACATCTATTTGCTCCAAAACATGATCTCTCAAATCACCTTCTAAAATAGATGCAAGGTTAAACAAGTGGAAGATATAAGATATGGAATACTGTATAACTTAACGTATGTAGCCCTATAATCTGCTAGGGAATAGATCCCTTACATCAGGAATAGATAGAAAAAGAGGAGATTTAAGTAGTTTAGGCCTCATAATTTTACACAGTAAGCAGAGACAAATTGATTACATTTTCATAAGCAATTGCTATGTTTACATTTAGAAGTTTTAAACGTCATCACAATATTTACATTTGAAATATTTTAAAATAAAAACACTTTAATGCACAAGAGTGAAAGAACAGGAACATCTAAATAGGAGACCCTTGTCCATTCTGTCAGTCTTCTCATTCTCCTACTTCTGCTAGGCACCTTGCTTCTACATAGAAAAGATATAATGGCCAGTGATTATCTGCATGAAATTTTATGTCTTAATTATATTAATTTTGTAAGAGATTCAGTAGACACTATCACAAAAAGGTTTTAAAGATTAATTTTTAAAAGAAAGTATTTGTGTACATAATTTTGCTAACATTTCTATTCTATTAATTTCAGTGAGATTTTCCTTCCCTTGCTGAGATTAAATGTGTTAAACTACATGTTTTACTAAACTGTGGCCGGGGTTTTAAAAACATAACTGTTAACAGCACTACACAATTTTTTTTTTATTGCTTGGCTTTTCAAGCCAAATCTATTGGGGCAATTTTACAACTTGACGTTTCATTAGAAAGCATTCCTATCTAGGTTCTACAGAAGAACCTTACCAAGTCACTAATCAGAATGTGATTCAGCTGCTACCAGTAGGACACATCAGGACAAATGACACAGACGGTACTCAAAACTGCTACAGAATACAGCCTACATAAAATTCTCCATGTGACTCAACTACTGCACACTCTCTTGAAATGAATATATGAATATACTTGTTAAGGAAAATATTTTTTAGTTTAGTGATATTCAGGTTCTACAGAGATTAAGGTACAGTACTTGAGAAGTGGATTTATATATTCATTTTGTGAGCGACCAACTAGTGTTATCCTGTATTACCTTTGCTGCTGTCAAATGCCATCAAGTTGACTTTGATTTATTGCAGCCCTATGAACGAGAGACCTCCAGATCACCCTATCATCTACAGCCCTGCTCAGGTCGTGCACACTAAGCGTTGCAGCTTCCTCTACTGAGTCTATCCATTTGTAGAGGTCTCTACTCTACTCTACGATTCTATGATTCTATGGGGATGCTTTGATGGAGAGTTCCTGCATTGCAGGGGGTTGGACTGGATGGCCCTGGTCTCTTCCAACTCTATGATTCTATACTGCCTTCCATATTACCAAGCATTGATGCCTTTTCTTACGAATGCTGTATGCTCCAAGTACAATGGGTTTCAGTTTAGTTGTCCTGGCCTCTAAAGAGAGTTCAAACTTGATTTGCTCTAATAGCCATTTATTTGTCTTTTTGGCAGTCCGCTGCATCCGCAAAACTCTCCTCCAACACCACCTTTCAAGTAAGTCAATCCTTTTCCTATCCACTTTCTTCACTGTCCAGCTTTCACAGGTGTACAGAGAAATAGGCAATACAATGGCACTGACAATCCTGACTTTCGTATTCAGTGAGGAAGCTTTTAGAACATTACAAGCAGCGTTTAGGCAACCTGTCAAACACTATAATCTTTAGGAAAAAACTAGCCTCCCAATGGCCACATTGGTTACCTGTTCCTTAGTGTTTCCCCTATCCACCACATCCCCAGACCCCACAGAAATAGTGCAAACAGCCACGGAAATACATTGATCACATGAAAATCCTACACTAAATGGGGTCTCTGACATGTGGTAGCCAGCCAAGTTTTCTTGCAGTCAAATGATTCCCATCCCTCTTCCTTCCGGTATCTTTGGTCCAAAACACACTGCAGAAATAATCCTGTTTGAGACCGCTTTAACTGCCCTGGCTCAGCGCTAGGGAATCCTGAGGACTGTAGTTTATTGTGGCCCCAGAGCTCTGTGACAGAGAAGGCCAAGCGTCTCACACAACTACAGCTCCCAGAATTTCCTAGCGTTAAACCAGGGCAGTTAAAAGCGGCCTCAAACTGGATTATTTCTGCAAGTGTGTTCTCTGCGAAGTATGAAAATAGGACTTTTGGGGTACACTGAAGGACCAGTAGAGGCTGCATCCATACTGGAGAGATGACCCGGTTTCATACCGCTTTAACTTGTTGTCTGGGTCAGTTGCTATGGAATTCTGGGAGTTGGAGTTTGTTGTGGGCCCTTCGGGCCCACAACAAACTCCAACTCCCAGAATTCCATAGCCTTGAGCCAGAAAAAGACTTAAAGCGGTATGAAACCAGCTTATCTCTCCAGTGTGGATGCTGCCTGAGCCTTTGGAAGTCCCCAGGCCTCCATAGAGGATGCACACAAGGGAAGGTCCCGGCCTAATCTGGGACCTACGTGCTGCCTCGTCCTCGTCGTTGCAGTGATTCTGCCTCCCCCAAAGGGGAGCCAGGCCCAGGATGCTGATGATGATGCTGCTGCTGCTGCTGCTACTCACTCTGCAGGCCATGGGCTGCTCCTTCCCTTCTTCTTCCTGCTGCTGCTGCCCGCCACTAGAGACTAAAGGCGCGCCATCATCAGGCCCCCATTCAATCAAGACTAGGCTTCTTCTTCCTCCTCCTCCTGAGGTTAGGCTCAGCCTCTGCCTCGCCATTGGCTCCTGCTTTGGCCTCCAGTCGGCCCTCCTCCTCCTCCTCTTAGCTTGAGCTAAGCACAGCAGCCCTCCCTGCCCTGAATAATCACGACCAGGCTTGCTGCTCTCTCCCTCTCTTCCCCTCCCCTGCAAGCAAGGCCTGTGTGTTGTGTGTGTGTGTGTGTTGTGTGTGCCTCCAGGTCCAATGCACACGCTCCAGATATAATCCAGATCCACAGACACACTCTAGAGATAATGATCTAGTTTTAACTGGCCCCCAAAAACACACTCCAGAGATAATGATCCAGATTCGACTGGCTCCAAAAAACACACTCCAGAAATAATGATCCAGATTCAACTGGCTCCAAAAACACACTCCAGAAATAATGATCCAGATTCAGCTTGCTCCAAAAACACGCTCCAGAAATCATTATCATCATCATTATCTAGATTCAACTGTATCCAAAAACACACTTCAGAAATAATGATCCAGATTCAACTGGCTCCAAAAAGCACACTCCAGAAATAATAATCCAGATTCAGCTTGCTCCAAAAACACGCTCCAGAAATAATGATCCAGATTCAGCTTGCTCCAAAAACACGCTCCAGAAATTATCCAGCTCCAAAAACACGCTCCAGAAATAATGATCCAGATTCAACTGGCTCCAAAAACACACTCCAGAAATTATCCAGCTCCAAAAACACACTCCAAAAATAATGATCCAGATTCAGCTGGCTCCAAAAACACACTCCAGAAAAAAATGAGCCAGATTCAACTGACTCCAACACTCCAGAAAGTATCCAGCTCTCCCAAAAAATACATTCCAGAAATAATGATCCAGATTCAACTGTATCCAAAAACACACTCCAGAAATAATGATCCAGATTCAACTGGCTCCAAAAAAAAACCACACTCCAGAAATTATCCAGCTCCCCCCAAAAAACATTCCAGAAATGATGATCCAGATTCAACTGGCTCCAAAAACACACTCGAGAAAAAATGATCCAGATTCAGCTGGCTCCAAAAACACACTCGAGAAAAAATGATCCAGATTCAGCTGGCTCCAACACTCCAGAAATTATCCAGCTCCACAAACACACTCCAGAAATAATAATCCAGATTCAACTGGCTCCAAAGCACACTCCAGAAATAATAATAATAATAATCCAGTGACAACTGGCTCCAAAAACACACTCCAGAAATAATAATAATCCATCTTTAACTGGCTCCAAAAACACACTCCAGAAATAAATCATCATCATCATCATCATCATCATCATCCAGTGTCAGCTGGCTCCAAAACACACTCCAGAAATATCAATTCACCTTTAACTGGCTCCACAAACACACTCCAGAAATAATAATCCAGATTCACCTGGCTGCAAAGAACACTCCAGAAATAATAATAATAATAATAATCCAGCATCAATTGGCTCAGTCCTGGGGACTCCTGAAGACTGTAGTTCATTCTGGCCTCTCTCTGACAGAGAAGGCCCAATATGTCTCACAAAACTACATTTCCCAAGATTCCCTAGGACTGAGCCAGGGTGGTTAAGCGGCGTCCACCAATTGATCTTTCTTTTGTGCAGTGCGTTTTGGACCCATGGGTGCTGAAGTGGCTTGGGTCCAAAACACAATGCACAAAAAATTAAAATCAGTTTGAGGCTGCTTTAACTGCCCTGGCTCAATGCTAGGGAATCCTGGGAACTGTAGTTTTCTTGGCAAGATTCTTCAAAGGGGGTTTGTTTTGAGGAGTTTTGCTGTTGTTGTTTGTTTTTGTTTTGCCATGGCCATGATGCCTTCAGGGCTAAGAACAGGTTTTTTGCAGCCTCAACGTTTTAAAATCCTAATTTATTTTGAAAGGCACCCACTTGCTTGGATCCAGACAGGTGCCTGCCACTCCTAGAATCATAGAGTTGGAAGAGTCCTCAGGGCCATCCAGTCCAACCCCATTCTGCCATGCAGGAAATCACAATCAAAGAATCCCAACAGATGGCCATCCAGCCTCTGCTTAAAGACCTCCAAAGAAGGAGACTCCACCACCCTCCGAGGGAGTGTGTTCCACTGTCAAACAGCCCTTACTATCAAGAAGTTCCTCCGAATGTTGAGGTGGAATCTCTTTTCCTGCAGCTTGCTCCCTCCTCAATGTGACATCCCTTCAAATATTTAAACAAGACTATCATATCACCTCTTAACCTTCTCTTCTCCAGTCTAAACATCCCCAGCTCCCTAAGGTGTTCCTCATAGGGCATGGTTTCCAGACTCCTCACCATCTTAGTCACCCTCCTTTGGACACACTCCACTTTCTCAACTGGAGAACTGGCACCTCTGTTGTGCCTTCCCTGGGACAGGGGCACCAGGCATCTTCCTTTCCCAGGGCATGTCCTCCATTCCCACCTTCTGTCCAGGAGGATTTCCAAAACATCCTCCATGCAGAGCTTGACTAAGCAGCATGGATTTACATTTATAGTTTTCAGCTCTTCTTTGATATTTCTTGAAGGGCCTACATTTTGCGGTGCCCTGTCCTCCTTTGTGGTGAATACATCTGGTCACCCTGCCCTGGGAAGGAGCTGCAGCAGAAAGGAACCACTCTCAAAGGTCTTGGGGGACACCAGCCACGAAAAGCATGCTACAGGGTTCACTTCAGTTGCTTCACCAGAGATTTATCACTGAAAATTTTACTATAATCAATGTTCATTAATAATAAAAGAAAAACATTCTGGCCTCCTCTATTATAGTTCAATTAAGTACAACATTGAGTAAAAAAAGAAAAGTCAGCCAGCCGCATGTAGTACAGTTGGCCCTCCTTATCCATGGATTTTTTATCCACAGATTCAAGCATCCACGGCTTGAAAATATTCAAAAAAGTATAAATTCCAAATAGCAAACTTTGATTTTCCATTTTATATAAGGGGCACCATTTTGAATGAGACTCGAACATCCACGGATTTTGTTACCCACGGGGGGGGGGGGGGTGAAGCAAACCACAGTGGATAACAAGGACCCACTGTACTTTGAAGGCTGAACCTACAATCCTCTCTCAGCCACTGAATCCTACTAGGTGACCTTGACCAAGTTATAGTCGGCCCTCTGTATACACTGATTCATCATCTAGAGACCCAAGAATCCATATTCAAAATATATATGTATTCTAAGAAGCATATTTTGACTTTTTCTATTTTATATAAGGGATACCATTTTACTATCCATTATATTTAAAAGGTCTTGGACATCCACTGATTTTCGTATCTACAGGGGTCCTGGAATCAAACCCCAGCAATACCAAGGGCCCCTTGTATTCTCTCAGCCCCAGCAGATTGTAAAGACAAAACCCTGCTGAACAAGTTTTACCAAGAAAACTCCTTAGGGTAGCCCTAAGTCAGAAACAACTTGAAGTCACACAACAACAATAAGCAGAAACAACCTTATCCTGAATTAATACCAGTCTCTAGAAAGCAAGGCCCTTTTTGTTAATTGCTACTTGGCCTGGCTACCACTCTCAGGAGGAAGACTCTAGAGGTTTCAAAGCAGTATCATATTTTGATTTGATTTTCTAACAGCAACACAGACACCAGTAATTTCCAGTTAGGCATACTGGAAGATCCAGACGTGTTTTGACATATTACTGTTATTTGTACAATGCTATAAAATGTATAGTAATATAAAAACAACACTGAAAATAGCAAAATATTTATAGTATAAACAGAACAGAGATCCTGGTACATAAGATGTTTCATTTTTCAAAGCTGTTATTCAAAGGCTGTGAGCAGGAAACAGTAGTGTCAACTGCAGCAAGCTAGCCCTCTGCTTAATAATATGAAGAATTAATTATATCACTTAAATTTTAAAGTATCTATCTATCTCTTGGGTACATCCTTGCCCCATTTACAAGATGTGAAGCCACGTAAAAGCCAATGCCATTTTAATAAAATAATATTATTCACTAGAATTAATCCTTTAATTAGCCTATCTGTGTAAGCATGAAGCAGTTCCCTAGCAAAGAGTTAAGAATCCCTGTCCAAATTCTTTAATGGATATATTTCCAATTTATTTATTTTTGTGTTTGTGTGTGTATGAGAGAGAGAGCTCTCTTAATAAAACAATGCATAAAGAAAATGTTTTTAAAAATTTATACAGAAATGTATCACTAAACTGAGCCCAGATAGGATATCCCTTCAGAAGTCTTTTCATAGCAATAGCCCTAGTTTTCCACCACAAAGGTTTTATTCACAAACTGGCAACACAGCACCAGCGCTATTCAAGCGTACAGCATTACTTCCTAGATGGATATGTAAAATGACTTAATTTCATATTCAGTGTAAGAATTACTGTGCACTCATGAACTTGAAAAATAACTGGTATGTGATGGAGAATGATATGGGTTACATTTGATAAAACTGAATTATTCTGTATTACGTTTAAAATGTATGCATCACTTTCAGCTTCACCCCATTTTAAACAGGCATTCTCACAGAGATTCTGATAAACTCACCTGAAGTTGGAGAGTATGACGTAGGATGGTTTCCTCTAAAGCATGAATCCATTTCTCCCTTTCATCAGCATCCCGAGCTAGAAGAATATTAAAAATATACTGAAATGGATTTAACAACTTCAGAAATTAAACTGCTCTCAGAAGGATAGCTATACTTGTTATTAAACAAAGAAGGCAATAATTAAATGAGTCAGTTGGCATGAGGAAAGTAATTTAATGTCTAATGAGAAAGTCGGAAGTTATTGGGGAGAAAATCTGGAGTAGTCACATTTATGAAAGCATATCATGCAATTTTATGTTGTCCAATGCTCCACCATATTGACAGAATTCAATTACTTACTAGGCGAACAACAGAGATCATGTGCTTAACGCCATCTTAGAAAAGCAAATAAACATGTGAAAAGGGGATGAATTCAAAATTCTTTGTTTATAAAATGACAAGAGAGCCACACTATTGCCATTTCCCAATTCGTCTAAAGTGTGTTACACTTCAAATCTTCACTACATTACTGATTTTAAACAACAGAGCTAGTTTTATACAACATACTCATGTGGTAGCTTCAGTGATTTTACTTTCACTAAGTGTGCGTAGAAAACCCTAAATAGCAAAATTCTGGGTTCCATACATCACAACTCCAGTGTAAGGAAAATGTGGAATCCTAGGCTTTTGTTATGCAAATTAAGCAATGAGGCCATGCCTTGAAGTAAACTAAGCAGGGCACAATGGCAAGTGGGAGTGACTTGTGATTTTGCTACCGGGTGTCCTAACTATGGGCACTTCACTCCCTTGGGGATTATAAATTCTGATACTCTGTTTTCAGTATTCATTGACAAGAGTTTTCAGAACTAACTGGAAGAAGATCTAAACACTTGGGGCCTCCAGCTCATAGAGTGCCCAAGGTCCCTAAGAGAAGGATCCTAGAGAGGTCACAGAAGATGCAGAATTTGCTATGTTGGCCTTCTACCAGTACAGCCATTTTAGCTGAAAGATACCTGGTTAATCTATTTCACAGCTGAGGTAAACCAATATATTGCCAAGACATAAACAACATAAATGCTTGTCAACATTAGCATAGTGGCAAATTCAGAAAATTCCAGTTACACCACCAAGTCCTTCCTGGCTAATGACAAGTGGGACTGTGGTGTCCAGACAAGCAGACATTTTGTGCAGAAAAATACCACTCAGGACTCTCAGATATCTTCTTTGTGGGCAGGAGCTATGTTGGGATAAAGAGTCCCAAGGAAAATGTACAATGTGTAATGGCCAAAGACCAGCCAGGAACATCAGCCAATCAGGTGCTGGATGGGAGAATTTGAACATTCTGTTGACAGTTGGGTTTGGCAGTTGGGCTGAGGATTCCGTTAGAATTAGTTGACAGTGTGGGTTCTTCTGTTGGTGGATGGTGGACTGTGTAGATGTTTGTAGACAGCTCTGTACATATTGTAACTTCTTCTAAAAATAAAAGCCTCATCTGAGAGACCTACAGTGTCTCTTCAGTTATTCTGGAAGAGGAGAGGTACATTCTCCAGCCCACAGCTGCTGCCTACACTACAGTCACGAAGGTGATCCTGGCGTCAAACATAGCCATGGTACCTCATCACGGACTGCACAACAAACACTAATAGGCCGTACCTCCTGCAACCTGCTCTTCCAGATGTCCTGTTGGTCAGAAGTGCCTTTTCCACATGAAGAACCATGTGGCCAACTCACAGAAGGGAGAGTGTTAGTGTAGACAGAAAATAGGATGTGGGGAAGAAGAGAATCTGTCCACATCTATCAAATTCAAGTAATCGATAACAGTAAGGAAGAAATCTGGATCGTCTAGCACAATATGAAGAGAATGTGTCTATTTTTATATGCACATTCATATAAAAATGTTCTATATTTCTTCAACATAAAGTACAATGTGTACCTCCAAAATTTTCAGCATCTCTTCTAGCACTCACAAATGATGTTAATCTCTGAGCTAGTGTTGAAAATCCTTTGAGCAATGGAACACTTTATTTTATTGTTTTAATAAGGCAAAGAAAGAAGTAGAAAAACCAAATCCCCTTTCATGAAAACATGCAGGAAATCCACATTAGCTTAATCAGAACCTTGATCTAGAACTCCCAGGTGTGGGAGCAATGATGGTGTGTACAATGAGCTTCCCAACATGAAAGTCTTCCCTATTTGTTCCAGTGAAAGACAGACCACCATATTAGTATATATACATGTGAAACATACAAAGAAATGCTCTGTTTGCAAGGATGCACAATAGAAATTATCAGCATTGGACAAAATAATGAAAGAAATATAATACTGTTAGCACTTGATTATCAGCATTTGCAGTTACACTTCTTATGTCATAGAAAGGATAAATGTTGAACCACACAAGAGCAACTCGTTTTTACATTATTTTATACTGATAATGCACCAATGACAGATTAGTAAATTAGCAGCTACCACTCCATATGAGAGCACTGATTTAACTATGGGTTGACATCTTAAACATAATTCAACTATTATAAAAACAAACGTATCATCAGTATATACACAAACTAGCAGAAAAGATAATCATAATAAATCATAAACAAATCATCATAAAGCCACATTTCATTTAATTAAAACAAGGCACCTTTGCGATATTGTGTAAGATACTGTAGTTATTTGAAAGCAAAAAATATTATTAAGTATTAAACACATTCTTCTGCTATGAAGTGTCATCTGCCCTGAAGCTTTTCTTTCTGCAAGCAGGCAAAACAAAACTACAGAACTGCTGAAGAAAGGGAACCGCAGAAGGTATTCCCTTAACAACTGCAGTAGAAAACTGCAGATTTCATCCTTTATCTGCATCAAGGTATATAATATATCTGCTACTTTTTGATGAATGCTTGTTTATCAGCATTAACAGTTATTTCCTTTGTTTTCAATAATAAATTTAAAATGTATGATTTGCCAGCATATTATTACACAAAATTAGAAAACTGATTCATGTTGCATTTTTTGAAATAGTGCAAAATTTGTAATGCAGTATTTATCATTTACCAAGTCATTGACAAGACACCATAAAAGAAAATATGCATGGTCACAATACAGACCCTAAAATTAACATTATAAATATTTTAAATATGGTCAAACATTAGAATGTTCACTACTTAATAGAAGGAGAAAATGCAATATTACACATGTTGAAGTATTACAAAAAATACAGCATGAATCTAATTTATTGACTCAAGTAAAGCATTTACTTGCAGTTTTTTTGCAAAGGAAAAGGAAAAAAATATCAGACACCACAACAGACAAAATTTATGATGTAAATAAAGATGATAGCAATGAAAATGGAAGCAATTTATAAAAATGGCACTGTTTACTAATTTTGTAGTTAAAAAGATATTTCATGGATAAATAAAAGTACAAATGAAGAGTACAGTACCTTACCCTTTCTACTGGTGAACCATAGCATGCAATGGCGAAACATAGCAGTAACAGATGGCATTGGAGTTAACAAATATGAACAAGATAAATAGCAGGAAAATGGTGACTGGTAGATAAAAACTAAGAAATACAGATGAAATGAATGAGATGTTGTAGATCCTGAAGCAAAAGTCCACCTTTAAATCAAATATTCCTTTTGGTTTCTTCATAAATTTGAGCCTTCTGAGTTTTGTATCAATAGACACTGCAACCTCACACAATCTTATAGCTTTCCTCATACAGAAAAGCACAAGAATACATCTTGATAACAAAGATCAGGTATTTTTTGTTTTTGTTTTTTTGCAAGCAAACCCATCAGCGAAAGCCCATTATTCTCTTCCCCTTGACTGATAGATATATCCTTTAAATTTTTAATCTCCAGATCCTGCCAAAGCTACAGTCCTTTGTAGCACATATGTATACACTGCAGATATAAATCCCTCCCCATCCCACAGTGCTTCTGGCTCCAGAATGTTCCCTGTACATCAATTCATATAGTCCAGATTCTAAAAGCTTAAAATTAGCCTATTAAACTGAAAATTGAATTGTCTGCAGTTGGATCTAAAATAAGAAAGAAACCGTTCTTTCAGCTCACCCTGGAAATGGAAGGTTTTCTGATCAACTGTTATAGTGAAGGTGCTGTCGTCCTCATCATCTATACCAATCACAGCTCCCTGTGAAACAAAGAGCAAAAATCCTGATAAGGCAAAGCAGTGACATCAGCAGCATGCAGGCTTTCAGCACACGACTAGAATGCAAAATTCATTGACAATTTTTATAAGGCTCCCAGAGTCACTAACTGAGAATTCAACTAGCTATTTACAGAATAGGTTATACTCATTGAAAAGATCATGTACTAAATTGTTTTCTTTCTCTGACCTTACTATGTTTCCTGAGCTAAAACCAAGACAAAAGCTTTTAAAATTTTTGAAATGTATAAGAAAACTACAATTATATATACACACACACAAACACACATACACACACCAAAGTACAAATCAAAACTGCTAAAAAATTTCCTCTTCAGTCTTTAAAACAAATTCCAAAAAGCATTCATATTAGAATTCATGTTAACCTGTTCTTCCTAGTGTGTAGATAATTTTCCAGCACACTAAGGAACTGGGTTTTAAGAAAAATGAATTTATTGGGTAACGTATAACAACTTTCAGTAATATTCTCAGGTTATCTTACAAGATTTTACACACAGCTATATATAGACATATTTATTGATATCCAGAGCAATTAGCATCTTCAGGCTTTTCTATTGTACATGCAAATTGAGTCAAGGACAACTAGCACTGTTTTATCCCCCCCCCCCAGTCAAAATTATGGAAATAAGTGAAGAAATTACAGTGGAGTACAGTGGGCCCTCCATATTCACTGAGGTTATGGGCACAAAACCCCCATGAAAGTAAAAAAAAAAAGCAAACAATGAACTAAGTTTTGCTTGTTTTTTACCTGAGAGAACACTTCTCTACGGTAGGATTCTCTAGGTCATCCAGCACAACTCTATGGCCAACATCTGGCAGAAGTTGACCACAGAATGGCACTAGAGGACCTACAAATGCCTAGAGAAATGTTTTCTCTAGGAACCTCTTGGTGCTGCAGTGTGACTTTATGGTCAACCTCTGGCAGAGTTGCACTGAAGGACCTAGAGATTCCTAGAGAGAACATATTAATCAAATCCATTAATAAACAAAGTTGCAAAAGTCAAAGATGTAAATGTAGAGGACCAATTGTACTGTATTTAGAAAGTATTTTTGAAGGTAATTGTGGCCAGTAAGTCACAAAAATACATTTCTGCTTTTAATGTAAAAGCGAAATGATATATTTTTAAAAAATATTAGAAGTAAAATACACATACACTCCATATCAGAATAAAATCAATAGATGTTATTACGAATTCTTGGCGAGTTTGCACTTCTGTTGGAGACCTACAATTTTCCACTCTAACAAAGTAACCCATCAACTACATTACGTGTTAAACTGTCTCTTACTTACTTGTCTATACCACTGATACCCTTTAAGCAACAGCCTTCAATACTTCGTATATCCAAGTCTCTATGCACAATTAACTTTTTTTTCTCTGTGAATCAAGGCATGCAGATAGCTGTTAAATTACTATTGTATACTCCACTTTCCATTATTTGCACAATGGCAAACGTATGCAATGCAGAAAGGTTTGCTTCTAGAAATAATACAGTCACCTGAGCAGTCTTTCATGATGAATGTGTAATGGCAGAGCGGGGCAAGATCTCATTTATTTCCACAAAACGAGAGATAATTTCCAATGAAATTTCATGAATGAAATAAATTCCCCTGATGCAAGGTAGCAAAAGGATGACAGATCAGGTCATTTCAACCTTTTGCTCAGTGGCAAAAGAGCCAAAAATCCAATTGGAGGACAGAGTTCCAGATCCAGAGATGACACGCGTCTCACATAGAAGCAGAAAAGGAGGTAAAGGAGATCATCCAATGTCTCCAGACTTTCCTTTCCCGGATCTCCTTGAAAAGTTAAGGGAAATTTTGGTTAAAAAATCTACAAGAGGACTGGGCATCAGCCTTGGAGCCTGTAAATTCAAAACTTACTGCAATCACTGACTGCATTCGTGTTATAGAAGACACAGCAAATGCAGCTTTTGAACATGGAGTGCAGTATGAACTCTGCCTGTGTCAGCTTAAACAGATGAATGATTAACTGGCCAGAAAGGTGGAGGACTAGAAGAACAAAAATAGATGCTTAAACATTCAGGTGAGGGGGATTGTTGAACAAGCAGAACAGATTGACAGGATATCCTTCTTACTTAATTGGCTAAATATCACCTCCCTGGATCTCTGATTGCACCAACTGACATTAAAAGAGCACACAGGATTCCCGCAAGAAGAGTGAAACGAGGTTCCATGCCCAGGAATATAACCATTTGTTTCATGCACTATGCAAAGAAAGCCCTGGTTTTGAAGAAACTCAATGAAACTCATCTCTCACCTTCCAGAATACCATCTTACAAGTATTTCAGGACATTTCCCCTGAGACACTGCAGACACACCAAAACTTCACCCCCAAAGCATATTCGTATCACTGGTTATTTGAAAAAAATTTAAACCAAGTATTGTTTTCTTACAAGAAACATATAGGAAAGGAATGGGAGACATCCTGTCAAGATCTCCCTTTTAAAACTCCATACACAACAAAAGATTCAAACAAATCAAGGGGGACAAGTGATACTGTTTCTGGATTCATGCCCATTTTATGCCCCTGATAAGTTAATACGCACCCCATTTTGTGGACATTTTGTGATATTAAGGGGTACCACAGCTAACAATATCTTCAAGTTAACAAACTTTTATTCTCCTAATAACAATCACAGGCCGTTATGTCCTCCTTCCTACAAAGAGAGAGACTGCAGAAAGGACTACCTTCATTGGGAGAGACACAAATGAGGTGCTTAATTATACATTGGATAAATCCCACCACCCCATTAAAACAAAACGAAAAATGTCACCAATCTCAAATCTGATATCCAAAGAAGGGATGATAGACCCATGGAGAACATGAAATCCATCAGCTAGAGATTACACTTTCTACTCACACACCCACCACACCAATTCTAGTGGAGGGCCCATTCCCATGACATGGCACAGAACTCGAATAATACTAATTCCAAAAACAACAAAGGAACACCCAGAAACCAGATCTTTTCAAACCATAGCCTTCCTTAATTAAGAGGACAAATTATTTGCTTCGACCATGGCTGCCAGAATGAATGAGTTCATCCTGGAATATATAAATCCAGACCAAGTAGGTTTCATGCTGGACAGGCAATTGGCAGACCCAGTTCGCATGGCCCTGAACACTATACATTATGCCAAACAGTCACAGACACTTCTGGCTCTCCTTTTCCTTGATGCTTTAAAGGTCTGCTACAAGATGGAACGGCCATACCTTTTTGGCATATTAAAAGAAATAGACTTTGGCAATAGGTTTATTGGAGGTTTAAGCCACATATATGATTGTTCACAGGCAACAGTTTTAGTTAATGGGTTTGAATCAACACCTTTTCCCCTCACCAGAGGAACTAGACAAGGATGCCCATTATTGCCATTTTTGAAGTTGAAGGCTTTCATGGCCAGCATCCATAGTTTTGTGTGGGTTTTTCGGGCTCTGTGGCCATGTTCTAGAAGAGTTTATTAATGACGTTTCGTCAGTGCTCCTTTTATTTGCTTTAATGATTGAGCCCCTAGATCCTAGCAAACCTAATCTAGGTCTAAAACTACCGGTAACAGGCCTTTATGTTAATGGTCAACACCATAAGACCACTCTTTACACAGATGAATATATTTTTTTACAAACTTAGAAACATCATTTCCCTCTCCGAAAGAGATATTCGAATTGTTTGGCAAATTCTCAGGCTTCCGAATTAGCTTTGATAAATCCGTTATGACGACAATGAATACATCGCACCAGCAACAACAACATTGGCAATCCCTCACAAATTTACATATCTGTCCATTGGGATTCTCCTACTTGGGAATAACTATAACAAGGGATATCCAGCAACTACTACCCAGGAATTATAATCCTCTGTAATGGATGTCACAAAAATTGAAGACATGCCAAACGTTAAAACTCTCCATTCTGAGATGGATCACTTTAGTTTAAATGTTTTTACTTCCCAATCCATTTGTTTTTTGTTCCAAAATATTCCGTTGACCCCCTCCACATCCAGATTTACTAAGTGGCAGTCGTTAATTTATTTATATTCAATAAAAAAAGGCTTAGGTTTTCTAAAAACACCAGACACACTGCCTCTGTTTATAGAGGATTGGTGGTCCTAGATACTGAACTTTATTTTTACACCTTTCAATTGAGCCAAATTGTACAACTGATCAAAAATAATGAATTTACAAAATGTGTTAGTTTGGAAATCAGCTAAATAAACTCAGTAGGCCACAAAACAAAAACGTAAAGCCATCATAAATCCCTTCCTGCATACCTCTCTTATGATTTGGAATAAATGGAGATATATCTTTGCCCTGACCCTTCTTCTTTGAAACCCTTTTTAAAAATAAGTTAGGGAGACGGTGTAGCATTTATTATATTAATTACTTATTTGCTGAAGGAAAACACCAATCTCCTGATACGATACAAATGACCCCACCTAGTTCCAAATATATCAACTAACTTCCTCTATGTTGAGATTGTTTTCAACAGGGGAACTCCTGTGGTCACTCACTCAATATGAGACCTTTTGTACAAAACCTACATCCCAGACCAAAGGAATAGCAGCATAAATATATTGTCATTTACTAGAATGCATTCATGGAAACGACCAGTCTGTTCATCCATTATGGCAATCAGAATTGGGGTTGTCAATATCAGAATCTGTATGGTCATGCATCTGGTCCTCACCTCCATTCATATCCATGTTGGCATCCATAAGGGAAAATATCCATTATGGCTTCAAGATTGGAGGTGGTCAAATGCTGGCAGTGTGGAAATTCGACTACTGATAGTTGGTGGGAAAGAGTTTGGAACATGTGGCTGATGGAAAACCTCTCTAATACAATGAAACTTTGTAAAGGACAATTAAGACAGGACACGTTTTATGAGGACTGGAAGATTCACGCCAACTCCAACCTCTGGACTCTCACGGCAATCTTTGGAAAGCTATGTTGATACTTAATACAAAAACCATGTTGACTCCAGACAGTTAATGTTTGCAGAATTTCACCACCCAGTAACCATTGAATTACACCACATCCTATGATTGTACTTCTGTTCTTGTTTTTATTTTCATCTTACTTCACTAGATTATGTACCAATTTTATACAATTGTTTTGCAAAAATTTAAAATTTAATGAAAATAAATTTAAAAATATAATAGTCACCCCTCCACATTCACTGGGGTTGGGGAGCAGGACTTCCACAAAAGTGGAAAAATCACAAATAACTCTAGCCCCTTGCAACCATATTTAATACACACAAAAAGTATGATGCACAAATTCATTGCACCATGGATGCCTTTGAGGTGGCAGGGTTCCTTCACAAGACAGGAGCAGGCAGTTGGTGGAATCTGCTGCCGCCTCCACTGCTGCTCAATGCCATTTTAATAGGGATTTACACACATGTGCAGTCTCTCAGTCTCACAAGGTTTACAGTCCCTATTAAAAATGGTATTAGTGCAGCAGCAGCAGCGCAGCAGCAAATAATTTCCAAAAGTCAAATGTGGAGGATCATCTGCAGTCAAATGATAAGAATATGCAATATTGCACAGCTTCTTTAGAAATTTATCCTCTTTGAGTAAGCATTGTTTATTTATTTTTCCCTTTTATTATGTATTACAAGCTACTAACAGAACAAAGAATTGCACACCCAGCTTGACACAGTAGAAGAATGACAACTTCTTGTGTTGTTGGTCCTGTGCTCAAGAGAACTGATGACAGGGAACCAGCTTCAAGAGAAGATGACTCATGGGTACCACCTTCCTCAAACAAGATTCCCCTTTGTCCAAAAGCAGCAAAAGTGGCTAGAGGATAGCAAATATAGGGTGAGGAGCGGAAAGGGAAATGGGCAAGTATTTTCTCAGTAGTGGATTGCTCCTTCAGTGTGAGTATGTGCTTTTAAATCACCTGTTGACTTATGGCAACCCCTTTATAGTGTTTTCTATAGAAGCTTAAAAATAGTGTTCATAAATTATATGGACTATGGGTTTTAGTAAATGACAACTGTACTAAAGTGCATTGCTCAGCTATTAAATACTGTTTGTCTGGTTCTTGAACACTCTGCCTTGCAAGTGGTTCAATGGCTAGTCCAAAAAGTAGTGGAGAAGGGGGACATCCTTGCTTAGTACCTCAAATTGCTCGTCACACATGTTGAAAGATCTTCACTGGCTGCCTATTCGCTTCCGGGCTCAGTACAAAGTGCTGGTTATTACCTATAAAGCCCTAAATGGCTTGGGCCCAGGGTACCTCAAGGACCGCCTCTCCCCACATAATCCGCCCCGCACACTTAGATCTTCTGGGCAACAGCTACTTAGAGTTCCAAAGGCTAAACTATCAACGACTACGAAGAGGGCGTTTTCCCTCTCGGCCCCCAGCCTTTGCAACTCGTTGCCCATTGAGCTCCGCCTGGCTGCCTCCCTTACTTTGTTTAAGAAGGGGTTAAAAACATACCTATTTGAACTAGCATACCCCTGATCTCCACCCCCCAATTGAGATCCTTCCCCCCTCTCCCCACATTACAAGCTGCCCTGCTGTAATTTTAAAGTCATTGTTTTATTGATATTTAATTTTGTATTGTTTTTACATTGTTCTGTTTTAGCCTCTAAATTGGAATGTTTTAACCATGTATGTGTCGTTTATGTTGTACACCGCCCTGATCATTGGAAGGGCGGTATATAAATAAAGTATTATTATTATTATTATTATTATTATTATATCAGACCAATAAGCACATAATCTATTCCACTGATATGGATCAAAGCTTTATAGCTGTTATAAAGATTAGAGTTTGAAGAAAACTACTCCCAAATTCCACAGCATGCAGAACCCATTCCATCCTATCAAATGACTTCAAAGCACTGAAGGAAATTAAAGAAACCAGGAGGTGAGATAAGGTGGACTAGTGTACAACACTGAACACTCAACAAATGGAGTCAGAAAGGCATCTGCCTGGCATAAAGCCAACTTGATCAGAGTCAATGTAATTTGTAATGTAACTATTTATGCAAAGTTAACAACTTTATATTCTGATTAAGCTAACTGGGTGATATACTGAAGTCTCTTGTACGTTGCTACCAGGTTTGGGAATAACTACAATCTGAGATGTTTTCCAGCCAAAAGGTAGGGTTTTATTTTCCAGCATTTCACTAATAAGGTATGGTGATAGTTTATCAAATAGAAGTTTATAAAATTCTCCAGAAAAAACATCTGGCCCAGAGGTTTTACATGATTTCATTTTATTTATTGTGAATGAGAGCCAGTGTGGCACAGTGGTTTGAATGTGGAGATCAGGGTTCAAATCCCTACTTGGCCATGGAAATCCACTGGATGACCTTGTGCAAGTCACACACTCCCAGCCCCAGAAAACCCCATGATATGATCACTTTGGGGTCACTATAAATCAGAAATGACTTGAAGGCACACAACAATAACAAATAGTTCATTGGAGAAGTCCTTGTATGAGAGTCCTTTTTTTAACGTTAAAAGTTTTGATAAAGTTTTTAACGTCAAGAGATGGTAGGAGTCTGGTTCATATGATTGACAATAAAACTCTTTTAGAAATCTAATAATTTCATAAGGGGGAGTTATATTACCATCTACTGATTTGATCAATGTGATAAAAAAATTTCAACTTTCGTCTTTACCAGAAGCTTTGACTTTTTTGCTATTAAATTAAAAGAACTAAGCTTTAACATATCAGAGAGAAGTATAAATTTGTCTTAGCTCTAATTGAGCCAGTACAGACTTTTTCTTCTTTTTTCAATTAAAGCAACCAGACTGCTGAGATCATTACTGGCTATGTGGGGTAAAGCATCTATCAAGCAATAAGGGCATCCTAATGGCATTCTTATTTCTCTTACATCATTCTCGCCCTTTCTTGAATAAAGAGTCCTCTAAAGACAGATTTTAGTGTGTTCAAAGCAAAGTAATACTAACATCAAATTCATAATTTAAGTAGAAGTTATCAAAGTCTTTTGAATCTTTGCTCTAAAATTTTGATTAAGTAGAAGGGGGAGGGGGAATTGGACACTTTACTAAATTGCTATTAATCCAGAAAAGAAACAGAAGCTTCTAGGCACCTTCTTTACGTCAAACTCCAAGAAAACAGACAGGAACAACTAACATCAGGAAGCAGCTATGCTTTTGGATGGCTACATGAAAAGGAGGGACAAAAACAGGGCACTACAGCTTTCAGTGCTCCAGAATATGTTTTAACAGCAACTCTGGGGACCAGAATTCAATTCCCAGCTCAGCCATGAAAACCCACTGGGTGGCCTTAGGCATGTCACATGCTCTCAGCCTCAGGGGAAGACAATGATAAACCTCCTCTGAACAAATTTTGCCAAGAAAACTCCACGGTAGGGTCACCTTAGAGCCACCATAAATCAGAAAAAACTTTAAGGCACACAATTTTTAGGTTTCATGACAAGCTGTATCTTGAAATCCACACAAATAGTTACAGATATAGGCCTGATCTAGATTGGCAAAAAGAAGTGTGTTCATGGCTGCATGAAAGTCTAGCCTTTAGATGAGAAAAAGGGAAAGTGTGCCATGAAAACGCTTTCTTTTGCGTTTTAGGGGAGAAGAAGTGCCTGTAAAAAGGTGCTGGTTTTCCCAGCTTCTTTTTTAAAAATTGCGGAACAGCGCAGCTCCATCTAAAGGCTGTGGTGCAGCTGCTAAGCATTAAGGAAAAGGCAACTTCATGTCACACTTTCCTGCCAATCTAGAAAGCCCCATAGAAGCATAGGCTGCGTTCACACTGGAGAAATAAACCGGTTTTAGTGCCATGGCTCAATGCTGTGAAATTCTAGGAATTGTAGTTTGTTGTGGGGTCCAGAGCAGAGCTCTGGGCCCACAACAAACTACAATTCCCAGAATTTCACAGCATTGAACCATGGCACTTAAACCGGTTTATTTCTCCAGTGTGAACGCAGATAGAGTCTCTTCTCCATGCGGCCACACTACAAAGCACTATAACTTGAAAGCAAGGGATACATAAATTGCAGGCTTCACGCAGCCGCCAAGGGGCAGGTTTTTTAGCCTCCCAGATTACCTCTCCAAAGCCTCTATATTCCTCAAATTACCATAAATTGAAGAGATTATTTACAAATTTAGGTGATTTATAGGAGCTTTGTCCTCCCCGCCTGGATTGGCAGACTGCTATAATACAGCCTCACTTTCTCAAAACATAACAGTAGTCCCAAAATACCCAGAAATGGAAGTCAGGAATTACAGTCACCCCTCCTAGCTCACGGATCTTGGGTCCATACCCTTGAAAATCTGTGGAGAGGCGACCTTCACTATTCTCAATGCGGCGTGTGCTTGGGCATGCACCCCATTCAACCAGGGGCTTGAATACGCACGAGCCTCCATTTTTGTTGGGTGGGAGCCTGGAACAGATCCCCCGTGAAAATGTACTTCCAATTTAATATTTAATCAATTCTGGGGCTGGGCAGCCCAGTGAAGAGAGGCAAAAATTGGTACCCACACCACCATAGTAGCAGCCCAACCCTGGTATAAATCATGGTCTAACATTATACCCAGAGGCAGCCACTGCTTTAAAGAGCGATAAATCAGAGCCTTAAGGCATTCAAACTCACAAAGATAAGATTAAAAGCTAAAACTAAAATAAAGACCTATCTCTGACAAGCAGTTGTACTGACAGAACCCTGCTACATGTCTGTAGTTTGAAGACGTGTCTAGCTCTTGCTTCTTAAATCCGAATTGTCCCCTTTTTAATGTATGACATTCTGAAAGCTCTTACTTTTCCTGAACTATTCAAAAGAGAGGGAAAGTGTATGTCAAATAGACTGCTCAGGAAATGTAAACAACTTAAACTGATCAATAGAGAAGACACACCCTTGTTCACAGCCAGCAGTATGCTGAGATAAGCAGGTATTTCATGAGATATGTGTCTATACATACTCTCAAGCCACCAAATTTATCTGCCCTTCCAACATGTTATGAATATCTGTCAGCAAAAAATGAATGCTGAAAAAATAGTCAAGAACTCCAAAGGACAATTGTGCAATGATATCAAAGGCAAGTATTACTTAGACCCATGAGATTTTAAGAACATATTTTCACCAGAACAAGGCAGAGATTTTTAGTTGTTTAACAAAAATTACAGACAGAGGTGTAATTACATCAGTAGGAATTAGTTCCAATACATACTTTAATGCTAAATTACATCTACAAACTCCACATACTTTGCTGTGTGCTAATTATGAAGTATATCTGTGTGAATTTTGTTTCTGGCCTTCAACAGATCACTGACAGAACAGCACAAAAACCACCTCAGTATGATCCTAAATGCTGTGTCACACAAGTACAAGATAATATAAGAAGAAATACTTACTCTCAGTCTAACACAGCCTCGACGTGATCCCCGCATCATTTTGTCCTTTGACTGAAACAGAAAAATAAATTATTTTAGTAACAGCACACAACTACAAATTGCAGAATGGTGTTATAATTTTTATAATTACACTATCAACAGGTCTGTTGTTATTAGGAAATGTACACACAGTGAAAACCAGTGGTATACAAAACATTACATACACACTGAATTTTGCTATATGAAGAAGCCCAGAATTTTGCTATATGTAGAAACTCCATAGCATTCCTCTTTTAGTTCTTTGTAGGAAATACTGCTCCACAGTACTCCTCTTTTACTTCTAATAAAGACTACAATTTGAAAAGATTCAACAGTTGCTGAAAGTCTGAAAGAATAAGATTCATAGAATAAAAAAGAGAAAGCAAAGAAAACATATGTGAGCTTCCAAACTCTGTCTTCTGTTCAAGATGGACAGCATAAAAGAAATAAAAACCCATTTTTGTCCTATTTACACAGGGCAGATGTTAAGCTATGCTCTCCATCCCTAATAGTCCAACCATGGGAAACTGTTGTAAGTCAATGGCTATTTTTGTTGTTTAATGATTCTCCTAAAACTAGTTTGTCTAATGAGTTTGGGCATCCTAGATGACCTCTAGGTGTTTTGCAATACAGTTTACATAATTCATCCAGCCAACATGGATAACCATCAGGGATCAAAGAAGTTGCAGATCCTAACATTTGGATAGTACCAGATTGAATGTTCCTGCTTTTAGACACTGGAGACTTGAATGTATTTCAGGCAAAAACATTAGGAAGGAAGATATATTGGAAGCTGAAAAGTAACTAATTGCCCGCTGCAAAATTTAGATTTGTGGAATCAGGGTGCTTAGCTGTTAAGAAGCAACTAGAGTTTACCTAAGCAACCAAATTGTGTATGGCGATATGTTCCATTGTACAGAACACAGTAAATTCTGTAACAGTGAATAACCATGTAGTTATTTGACTCTAAGGTCATAAGTATATGAAGAAACAAGAAAACCAACAAAGGCAGTAAAAACAGGATACAACACTCAATTCCAAACATGCTTTTCTTTACTGAAATTGTCTCAGACAATTTTGCTTCCTATTTTGCCTACAGTCAATGTATGTTCAAAGCTTTATATACAAAGTTAGGGGCATGGATGCTACTGCTCTTCTGTTGAATGAAAACAGAAGAGAGAGGGGGGGGGAATTCTATCAGCAGCACAAAGAGGCCAATTCCCTTCCATATACTCTTAAAATATACTTTGGTGGGCTGGAAAACTCTCTGGAGCATATTTTCAGATAGCCTTAAAAGCAACACAGTTAGGGGTAAGAGGAATAAGATTATATTATACCTGTAGGCCCAATGTTGGATGTCACGCAGAATAAATACTATGAAATCAGGTTCTGAAAACATACTTTTATTTAAGATGAATGCTTAGTAGTAATACCAACACGACACTTTATTTATACCCAGTGTACTATGTAATATTCACAGCAACTGAATCTATGCCCAGAGGACCTAGGCCTAGTTTTCACAAACAACAGCTGGTGTGGTAAACATGCATTTCAGACTGCAGGTGGGGAATTCGTGCTAGTCTTCATATAACTGATCAATCCAGTGAACACAGAAAACTCGCTGTCAGATACAAGTGTTGTAGTCTACCCTTCCCTCTACCTTGTTATGTAAGAATCCTTTTATGTGAAGTAAAATTCCATCACAATAGCCATCAGCAGCAATCTGAAGTGATATGATGGTGTCTTCAGTAGTTGTTTTTAAAATCCAGTAATGGAATAATTCATACTTCCCTGTGGAACTTTGGTTTTGGTAGTTTATGAGGAGCAGGGGGGGAAACCCAGCCAATAAAAAGAAGAAATCATAAGCATTAGTAAAGCAAATAAAATTATTTTATCCCATTTAATCCTCCAGACTGTGAAGTAGAAATAAAACACTCACTTCTACACAAAGAACTGAGGGGAAAAAATAAGGGCAGGAACTACAATGGTTATGAGATACAAAATAATTTGTGTGCCAGGAGTAAATATAGGAAAATCTTGTCTTAAATATTTTACTGATTATTCGAAAACAAAATAGTCCACAATCTATTTCCTCATTTTCCCTTCATTTTTCTGGGGAAAGGGCTTTGGAAATAAAAGGAGGGGGGAACAGTTTTCTCCTGAATGGTTCAACTTTTTCTCTACAGTAATTCTCAAACTTTTTACCCTTGTGATCCCCTTTACATCTACATGTGGATGTGCCTCCCACCACTTAACATAATATGTGAATAAAAACATTTGTTTAGTGTGCATATTTTTGTTCATACATTCACATTTATTCATTTTTAACATAAGGAAATAGCTCCTCCTCCTCCTCCTCCTCCTCCTCCTCCAGGCAGAAGCTCCAAGTACCCTCCTTTCCTTTCTCTTCCTCTCCAGAACAAAGTTTGGGAGAAGGAGGGGGATAAGGGCTTCCAAGTCTCATGTCCCCCCAGCAACTCTCCCCCCCCCCTTAGTGGGTCCCACCCGTCAGTTTGAAAATCACTGATCTAGAACTTGGAAGTGCAAATGCCTCATTTCCCAGCTAAGAGGTTAGGAAGAAGGCTGGCCTTGTTTGTCTGTTGCATTGTTTAAAAAGGACCTCTAAAAGTGCCAAGCCATACAATCATCCCCTTCATCCTTTTGCAATTCTGGTCTTTGAGCAGGGGAGGGCGGGGAAATTATTCCTGATCTCACAAGAAGGGGTTCTGGCAAACACCTTTTTTTAAAAAAAGACTTATTACTAAGACCAGACAATTGTGGATCTTTGACCAATATGGAACTTCAGCAATAAGTAAAGAAGGTTGAGAAACAGACATATCAGGAGACTTAGAGCCTGGCACTTTGTGTCGGCCTGCAGGCGAACTAGGGCTCAGGTAGGGCTGAGCGTTTACATGATAAAAGCCCTAATATTGCATCCTGGTCACCATCATGGCGCACACCCGTCCAGACAATGTGCACCATGATGACGTCCCTCGTGCGCAGCACCCAAATGGCACTGTGCACAAGGAGCATCATAACGTTGTGCTGGGGTGCTTATGGCGCGACTTGTACAGTGCAAATAGGAGCGACATTTTGTGGCTCCTTTTTATAATGGGTTGGGGCATGGCATGTGGTTGCTGCATCCCCAACCCAGCGCTTCCAGGGGCGGCATAGAGCCACCCCATTGGGCTGTCTGTAAAGCCCTATATCACAGTATTTACATGGGCCAAATCACACTGCAGAAATAATCCAGTTTGAGACCACCTTAACTGCCCTGACTCAATGCTACAATTCATGGGAATTGTAGTTTATTGTGACCCCCAAAACTCTCTGACAGAGAAGTTTAAATGTCTCACAAAACTGTAACTCCCAGAATTCCCTAGCATTGAGCCAAGGCAGTTAAAACAGTCTCAAACAGGATTATTTCTGTAGTGTGTTTTGGACCTGAGTAATTGCTGCATGCTAGAAATACTTTTCCAGCATAGCTAGAAGTATATTCCTTAACAATTGCTTAGTAAATACAGTGGGGCCTTGTTATCTATCCACTGGGATTTGTTTCCAAGACCCTCTGTGGTTATCAAAATCCGTGGATGCTCAAGTCCCACTAAATACAATGGCAGAGTAAAATGATGTCCCTTATATAAAATGGAGAAATGCAGGTTTACTTTATATATTTTTTAATATTCTCAAGCCATGGATGCTTGAATCCATGGATAAAGAAATCTGTGGACATGGAGGACCAACTGTACTAGTAACCACATGAATGTAACTCCCTCCAAAAAAAAATGTAACAGGCAAGCAGTTTGGAAGCCTACAGTAATTCATTGTTTTGAATTACTCTGCTGCTCTAAGATAAGGAAAAAATACAAAAACAGAACAACTCCCAAGCCTGAATACAGCAGTCTCATGTTTTGGCTCCCTCATGTGACTGCTCAAGGCAAGGACAGTAATTTCACTAAGGACACTAAAACCCTTACTGATGATACTGTAAAACAGCTAATGCTATTTTCAAAAACATTAGTGCATATAAACTTAGTAGAGGTTTAATCTTCACAAAGATTTACTTGATTATCTGGAAATAGCCCCACTGAACTCACTGGGGTTTATTTATAAGTAAACATTGTAGGACTGTACTGAAGATTATCACAACTAAGGGTAAAAAATACTCACATCCAGCTCCAGCATGCTAAGGATCAAGTGCCATTTCCTTCTCTCCAAGCATGTCCCTCCCTCCTCATTTTATAGGTGTCTAGATCCGCAGCAAAAAGAAAATCATAGCCTCAGTCCCCTTCTTCCCTTTCAGCAATCCCAGCTGAAGTGGCAGCAAATACCTCATAAAAATCAGGAATTTTCCTTTTTTATACCTCAGTCGCCACAAGGGCAACCAAAATTCTTTTGCTCTTCTTCTCACTCCCCTCCCAAGTTTAAGAAAACTAGTCACATCTGGAAACCTAAAAGATGTACCTGTAGTTAACAAGAGTCTACTACAATAATGATATTGAGGCAAGAGAGAACAAAAGTCTAATATATTTGAATGAACATATTTCTTATACCAAGGCAACTTAACATATGAAAAAATATCTAATGAAGTTTTATATTCTTTATTAATCCAGAGATAAGTGATAACAATTTACTTATTTATATTTGGACAGATAAAGATGTCTAGTTAACAAACACAAACAAAAACACCCACTGTTGACTTAAATGCTAATTCCATTCTTATTTTAGTTTTACAAATTCCTTTACTGTGAAGTAAATATCTGTGCTCAACAATGGAGTGATAAAATTCACTGTCATTGACCAGAACAGTTGTTCCCAACCTGGGGTACACATTAAGGGGTGTGTGGACATTTTTTTTTTTTAGTAATGGCACAATAATCAATTATGGAGGTTGAGGAGTAGGAGCTGCTGTTTCTAGTGGGCATGCGTATGAAAAAGTGAAGAGATAAGAAATGATGATAGAACACAGAAAGAATGGATGGAGTGCCAGCTCAATACAATGCCACTAAGTGGGCAGCTGCCTCTTCCAAGTCCATCTTTCCACTTCCTCCTCCACACACAATCACACCACCCCTTTCCCCCTCATTACTGGAGTGGGGATGGTGGTACTACACAGAGTGAGGGATGGAAGGAAGAGCAGGAAGCAAAAGAACAGCACAGGAGAGTAGTTGGAGTCTCTTGTATGCCTATTGGCACAATAGCCCTCAGCTTCAGAAATGGGGAGTAAGAAGAATCCTACTCCCCACTTCTGAAGCTGGAGATCCTTGTATGTGCACTGACATAAAATCTTCAAGCATCAGGAACAGAAAGCAAGAAGGATCTTCACTCTCTACATCCAAAGCTGCTGCAAGACCACAAACTAAACATTGTGGGGTGTGTCCAAAGGAGGTGAAGGGTTTGGAAACCATGCCCTATGAGGAGAGACTTAGGGAGCTGGGTATGTTTAGTCTGGAGTATTTTGCTTTAAGTATTTGAAGGGATGTTAAACTGAAGGTGGAGCAAATTTGTCTTCTGCTGCAGAGAATAGGACACGGAGAAATGGATTCAAGTTACAGGAAAAGAGATTCCACCTCAGCATTAGGAGGAACTTCCTGACAGTAAGGGCTGTTAGACAGTGGAACACACTCCCTCGGAGTGTAGTGGAGTCGCCTTCCTTGGAGGTCTTTAAACAGAGGCTGGATGGCCATCTGTCGGGGATGCTTTGCTTGAGAGTTCCTGCATAGCAGGGGCTGGACAGGATGGCCCTTGTGGTCTCTTCCAACTCTAGCTTTCTGTGTGAGTATGATGCAGCAGACAAAATAAGCTAGTAAAAAGCTATATTAACAAGACTACAGTGTCCCGATCAAAGGAAGTAGAGGTCCCACTCTATTCTGCTTTGGGCAGACCTCACCAGGAACATTCTCCCTATTTCTCCTCACAATAAGTCTGCCATTTTACAAAGTAGGTACAGTACTGGAGCCTAATGTCAACCATGGTGCAGTCCACTGTCAGACAAACTGAATTTTCCCCATATATATTTAACCAAAGAGTGGTGGTGGTGATTATTTTATAAAAAATAATACCATGGTAAGATAATGCAGTTCCAGATTTAAGACTGTATCGTACAGCTGTTTAACTCAATCCCCCCCCCCCAAAAAACCTACAGTATATGCCTCAAAACAAGCTCAAGGATCACAATAAACATTTGTTGTATATTAAACTTTTGTTGTGTATAAAATATTTGTTCTGTGTGTTCTTATGCATTGTCTGTTCGCCTTGTTACTTGATTGATTTTTAATCTCCTTAATGGGCTATTTATTTATAGTTATAACATATACATCTGAAATAACAGCAATTTGTACATGAAGGGTACAAATTATGGAAATGGACTGCCAAGGGGTACACAAGTGAAAAAAGGTTGGGAAGCACCATTTTAATCTAGAGTAATGTAAATTTTGCAGTTTCCACTAGAAATGTTTCTGTTGTTCTTGAGCTCGGAGCTTCCTGCCCAGGCAAGGGTTTCTTCTTCCTTGGCTTGGCTTCGTCCTTTTCACTTGCTGCACCATACTCCTGGTACTCCCTGAACATCTGCGGACTATCTCTTCTCTTGTAAGTTTTAAATCCAAATTAAAGACTTTCTTGTTCTCTAAATCATTTGAAACTAGAAACTGTATTTTAATATTGTTTTATAATTTTATATTTGATTATATGTATTAGCTGTAATTACAGTTTGCACAGTATTTTAACTTCATAACTTGCTTAATTTTGTATAGTTTATATTTTATGACTTTTAGATTGTAGGCTATTGGCAGGTTTATATGCTGTTTTGATAATAATGCTCCTAGAAGCCTTTGGAAAGTAAAGTCTTTACTTAAAAACAAAGTGTGTGCCCTGTGTGTCCTTTAAGAAAGACAGTGTTTTTTTAAAAAAAGCTGTTGTACTGGAACTGTAATGGTTTTAGGGAAAGTCATGTATCCTGGACTCTTGTGGGAGATAAATTCACTTTAAAAACAAGGCACACAACTTCCACTTTGTTGATGTAGAGCAAAGTGCTGTAGTTGTGACTGATTTGGCAGAAAAAGCAATGGGATGGCACTCCTAGAGTGCTTTGGAAGCTGCCCAACCTTGCAAGCTTTTCCAGAATGATATCCTTCAGACATTCTGGACTACAGTTATCAGTGTTCCTGGCCACTTGATGACTGCCCTACAAAGGGTTCAATTTAGAATGTTTATTTTACTTGTATTTAACAAAGTGAGTCCACATTTTAAAAATTTGCCCTGGTACACCACAAGCATTAGGCCTAAAATATTTTTCATGCTACATTCTGTAGAATATCTTACAGTAATTACCGTAAAATGTATAAACATAATAGAATATACTAGCATACCTCAGTTAAAGCAGATATTGGTACTAGAGGCAGAAATAAATGTATTAATATAGAATTGGTTCCTATATCACAAAAAAGAAGATCTGCTCAACATGTTTCAGCAAACTTTTTATTCAAAACTGACATTATGCATGTGTGAAATGAAACAAGTATGTCACATAATTGAATAAGCGAGGTTGAACCTTCTATAGAGCACTTGACAACTTCTGCCAAAGGATGATATGTCTTTACTTTCCCCAGTCTCCGCTTTCTTTATGATTTCCATTTTGATGGCCAAATTTATATAACTATGGCATTTTTATGTTGAGGGTAGCTGGTGAGGTTGGCTAATCAGCTTTTCCCTTTTCTTTCTGTTTTAGTCTTCACACATGCTCAATAAGCAATTCTTGAGGCAGCTGTTTAGCTTGCCTGTTATAAGCACAACTACACCAGGGTCACCTGGGGTAGAATCTCGTTCTTTCCCAGGTTAAGTTTTATTGTACTGTTTACTGCAGACACACTGCTGCAACTTAACATTGAAAGTCTGTGTTTCTCCAAACTTCCTTCACCATGTTCCCAAAGCCAAAACTGCAAAAATAACAAGAAAAAAAGCTTCCAACTTGACAGAAGACAAGAAATGAAAGTAGGCAGGGCTGGGCTAGGCGCCTGTAAAAAGACTTTGTAAAATGGAGCTTCTTTTCTCAGTTGCTTTGTTAACTGATGTTTGCCTGCATTTCTGTTATGCTGTTTAAATTTAAGGGGGGGGGGTGCTGAAAACTGCAGATATATTAATACATTGCATCAGCTCAAAGAACTGGGCATGACACGATGTTCAAACACTTTCACAAGATTCGATATCTTTTTGACTGAGGTTCTCTTTCACTGTCATGATTAGTTCCATTTCACAAAACCATTCCTGACCAACTATTTGTAAAATATGCATTTCCCCATCACAGCTTATCAGTTTAACTGGTAAGTAATTAAGCTACAGATCACCATCATCAAATTAGTTTTTCCTAGGAAGAGATACAACTCTTTGTTGAACCGGAGCAAAGCTAATCCTTTAAGCAGCCACCTGGTTTTCCTGCAGCAACACTGTGCCTAAAATCACTCTCAACTGATGTTGTCTGATGTGCAGTTTAGAAACCATGTGTAATTGATTCTGAATGAAATTTTCACAGCAAAAACTCTGTCTCATGTACACGTTTGGGTTATAGCTACGGTACTACTCCTAATGACAGGGCTTCCAAGGAAGATCTCAAATTCCAGGCAAGCTCATAACAGAGGAGACAGGCTTTAAAATATCCTTGCTCTCTATCCATTTACAGGTGAAAAGCTAGGGTGTTGAGTTTGAATCAGACTATCCTCAGTGTTATTAGAACTATCATAAAATTTCTCAAGGTATAGCATAAAGTTTATGTTGTTATTTTCAAAATGCAGATACATATACAACAGTTTAGTACACTATAGAATAACTGTTCCCATATTTGAATCTCCAGAACTTGTTCTACTAACTCACAAATGCTGCACCAGAAGATTACTTATGCCAATGGCACACAGAGCAGAGGGCTGAACATGCTTTGATTGCAGTTACAGACTGGCTGAAGCTTACCTAAATAATTTGAAATATGCACCAGAAGACCCAGCCACAGATCTCCTTAGTAATATGCAATAGATCCTCAGCATCCACCTGCTCAAATTAAATACATACTAGAATTTTAATCCCACCCTAACTTGCAAAGGGAGGAGTACAATGTACTTCTATATACAAAATGAGATACACACTTCTCTAAATCAAAAGAAGGGTTTAGCATAAAATAACAGCACCATCTAGAGGTATCTCTACAATCTTCAAGTCCTCTGCAACATGTACGTATAACCTCTCACAATAACCAATATGCATGTTCCTATCATTGTCAATCTTCAATTTATCACAAGCAGAACAAGAGTTTGAGGAACATATAGGCAATTTGATATGGGGAAAAATATTACAGTATTCTCAAATATTTAGAGAATATATCCGGTTCTACATTTGTGAGCAGGGGGGAAACAAAACAGCAAATCCTGGCCATACTCTTAGCCCTCTAAGGGACAAGGAGTGTTGAGGAGGTCTATTAGAAATGCAGGGAGAAGGGGATACATGGGACTGTGTTGTTTTGGGGGAGAGATTAGGATATATACTTCACCTTACAAGTTTCCACCCACCAGTCCAGGACATGATGAATTTAAGGGCTTTGACTGCTTTGAAGCTGAAGGAATTCTGATATGTGTGCTCAAGGATATAAATTAAGATTGAAAAATGAGTACTTCAGCCAGCCCTAGTTATCATTCTTCCACAACCCTTAGTGTACCTAAGGTAGGGCCCTGCAATGAAGCATAATGGAAGAAAAAATAAATTAAGATTTGGAAATACACTTTCCCTCATTAAAATTTCCCTCACAAAAATATCCACTGACACTGGACATTTTAACCACATTCAGAGCTAGATATAGAACCTTCTTTTCACCTAGCTCTGTACTGAAGCAAAACAACAGCATTAGATTACTAAACTTCAGGGTGAACTAAATAAGCAGCCACTTATCTGTACCCACAATTCAATACTGTAATGCTATTGTACTGTGGGAGAGACATCTGAATTGTTCCTCCTCCCACATGATGCAATCCCTTCAATCTATCCATCTATCTGTCACTCTGAAGACTAAAAGCAATTATCAAGTGCAAAAGTAATTTACATGTAGAAATAATTACAAATGGTCTCCAGCCATTTGTGTTTTTTTCCTTTTCTGTTTGTAAAACAAGCTAAAACATTTAACATGTGGAAAAAATATCAAGTTACTGGAAGTAGGAGAGTCCAACACAGCAGATGAGAATGGAATGCAGTGTGACCTCATTCAAGAGGTTTATATAAGAATGTTTATTTTCCTTTGTAACAAAGCAACATATTGCTACAATTTTGAATGTGTGCAGCAGGACAACAACAAGAGGCTTCTATAGGACTTTCCACGCTTATGCCTTGGAAAACAGGCCTTGATACAGCTACACTGTTAATTTTTCTGTGTGTCATTCTACTTTTAACTGTAAATTTAACTTCAGCAACACAGCTCTTTGCCACTGTTTAATACATATTTATTTCAATCAGAACTTTCTTCTAGTACTTTTTAAAAAACTACTTTAAAATATTTTAATAAAAATACAAAAAGACTACATATAAAGACTTATTCATTAAGTTCTTGTACAAGAAATGATAAATAATGAGCTTAAGAGGGACAAAGAAAAGGGATACAAAGAGACTCTTGAAAATTTTTTAAAAGCAAGCTGAAAAATAGACATTTGGGATAAAGATCTAATTAGAATTACCACTTTGGATTCTAGATCTTTGGCTGTCATATGGCATTTTCCAAATTTGCTTCACAAACTTAGGTGAGTAAGTAAGCTGGAGATGAAAAAATGTTAGGGGGTCACAGTTGCCAATCGCTGCCAACTAACTAATTACTGAAGATCTGTACTAAAAAAACATACCCATGATGTCCTTAAGATACATACTGTATATACACAATTGTAAATCAAAAAATGTATGCCCCTAAAATCCAGGATCGACTTATATACGGATTAATACAGTAATGCAGCTCAGAAAGGTCCTATAAGAAGCACTACCCTGATGTACCACAGTAGTTATATCTGAAAGAGCTGCCAAGTCAGGGAGAAAGAGAGAGTGTGTGTGAACGCATGCATGTGTGCGCACATGTAAAAGAAGTGATTCCCTCCTCAATCTGATGTTAAAACCTTCTCCCCTCCTCCCTCTCTGGACCTCTCCTGCCCCCAAACACCCCGTTTCCCTTCAGTGCCTTCCCTTCTTAATCCAACGTTAAAACCTTCTCCTCCAGGACCAAGGAAGTGGTGTTTGGTGATTGGGAGAGGTCCGGAGGAGGGAGAGAGTAGTATTTTCCCCTAAATTTTATCCTCAGTTTATCCACGGGTCATATCAAAATCCATGATTTTAGCCTTAAAACTTTCCCCTGACTTATACATAAGTTGACTTTATAGAAGAGTATATACAGTATCCAGAAAGTCATGGCTGAGATTCCCCCCACCCCACATACAGTGCCTCACAATTCGACTTGCTATCATTTAAAGTATTGAAAGCCAAAGATCACTGGCTATCTACCAGAAATCAGTCAGGCATCTACCAGTATATCTTCATCTATTATGTGTACCTTCCTTGCACTTATATTAACAACCTCCTATATTATTATGCACTTGTTAGCTTATAATCAAAGTACAATGAACCAGGAAATATACAGCAGCCCAGTCAAGTTGCAAGGAGCCATGGAGCTGAAGTCAAAACTACTAGTTTACAATCAGATACATAGATAAAAAAGAAGCAATGCCTATGGTCTCTGCACCCCTACCAGAAAAGGATGCAGGGACTGTGGTTATGCTTTGTTTCTGTGTATACAGATACAACTAAATAGGGGTAAGGATCTAGATCTTTGTGTCTTTTTGCTAGTAAAAAGACTCACTATCCCTGTATCTCTACTGAAAAACCACAACAGCAACCACACATGCCTTAAGAGGACTGCTGCCTTCACCTTTTTGTTATATGACACTAACCTATTTCCTCCTTACAACATACAGAACTCAACAAAACCATAAGTTCCCAGTATAGCCTCAAGGACATGGCCATCCCCATGACAATAAAAGTCTACGTCAAGAACTACCAGCTGTCATAAGAAAAAATCCTATCAATGTACTACATCAGCATAACTACACTAGTGTGGATGGCAGCAGTGAGAAGAAAAAGGCCACAGGTGTAGTGAAGGAAGTAAGGGACTGGAGAAATAGGCTTTGTACTGGCACATTGAGTCTGCTGCTCAACCTCAAAAAAGGTGAAAGCACTAGATTCCAGAATAAATTAATTATTCATAAAGTTGCTGCAAAGTTAACTTCAACTTTTGGAGCTCTGTGAATGAGACCTCAGTAGCATACTCGTTCCACCTATTTCACCTTACTCATCCATCATTGAACTCTCTAGTTCTTGACTGATGTCATAAGACTATTGTAATGACTTGCTCTAACGAAGAAACACACTCCAACCACTGAGTGGTAGGACTGACATCATCACACCACATATCACATTCAAATAATAATACTGACAATGCCACACCCTTAAATGTTGCTCATCAACTTGGCTTTCCATTCAGTGTAAATACTAGGCAGGATACAATAAGGACCTGGGCCTTTTCCTGTGGCAATGGCAACATTTTATCTCCTGATACAAGCCAGAATGAGTTTAAGATCTGTAGGGAAGACTCCCTCAGTCCCACTACTTTCACTGGCACATTTGGTGAGGACACGGAAGATGGCCTTCTTCGCGACTGCTTCCAGACTGTGCAACATCCCTCCATGGGAGGTCTTGCTGGCCCCCGCTTTCCCCTCTTTCTACCAGAAGTTAAGATCTTTTTTATTCAGGCAGGCCTTTGAGATGTGAACTGTGTTAGCAGTGTTATGTATGGTGTGCTTTATTTTATGTTATTAGTGATTTTTTAATTTTAATTTTATTTATTTATATCCTGCCTTCCTCCCAGTACATATGTCTTAATATGTTTTAACCATTTTATTGATGGTTGTAACAACACTGGTATTTAATTCCTTTGTAACTTCTGCAGAATACAATTTTTAAATGTAATCTTGTTTATGTCTACAAGCTACCTTGAATCCCATCCCAGAAGAAATGCAAGGTATAAATTCAATAAATAAAGAAATATGACTCTCTCTCTCAGGAGCGAAACAGACAGTGGTAAAGGGGCATCTTAATGCCCCCCCCCTTTGATCACCAGGTTGGGGCCATGACAACCACACCTCACGCCCCCAACCTGGTATTTTCCTCAAGCAAAAAGAAGCAGGAGAAAGCCACTTCTTTTTGTGCTGGGAAAAAGACGCCTTTGCTGCCACGGTAGCAGTTTTTTCAGGTCTAGGCAGCATGCGGTGTCTAAAAGCCACCGCTATGTGTTTGCTTGAGGTGGCTTCACAGCGTGTTCCTGGTGTCTTGGGGGCATGAGTCATGCGTACACCACACCCCCAAGCTGCCGGGAAGCTAGCTCTTTTTGCCAGTCTGTGCTGGCCCTCACTCATAGAATCATAGAATCATAGAGTTGGAAGAGACCACAAGGGCCATCCAGTCCAACCCCCTGCCATGCAGGAACTCCCAGTCAAAGCATCCCCGACAGATGGCTATCCAGCCTCTGCTTAAAGACCTCCAAGGATGGAGACTCTACCACACTCCGAGGGAGTGTGTTCCACCGTCGAACAGCCCTTACTGTCAGGAAGTTCCTCCTAATGTTGAGGTGGAATCTCTTTTCCTGCAGCTTGCATCCATTGCTCCGCGTTCTGGTCTCTGGAGCAGCAGAAAACAAGCCTGCTCCCTCCTCAATATGACATCCCTTCAAATATTTGAACAGGGCTATCATATCACCTCTTAACCTTCTCTTCTCCAGGCTAAACATCCCCAGCTCTCTAAGTCGTTCCTCATAGGGCATGGTTTCCAGACCCTTCACCATCTTAGTTGCCCTCCTTTGGACCCGCTCCAGTTTCTCCACATCCTTTTTGAATTGTGGTGCCCAGAACTGGACACAGTATTCCAGGTGGGGCCTCACCAAAGCAGAATAGAGAGGCACTATTACTTCCTTTGATCTAGACACTATACTTCTATTGATGCAACCTAAAATAGCATTGGCCTTTTTAGCTGCTGCATCACACTGCTGACTCATGTTCAACTTATGGTCTACTTGGACTCCTAGATCCTTTTCACACATAGTTTCATTCAGCCAGATGTCCCCCATCCTATATCTGTGCATTTCATTTTTCCTCCCTAGGTGCAGAACCTTACATTTCTCCGCATTGAATTTCATTTTGTTAGCGTTGGCCCAGCTTTCTAGTCTATTCAGGTCATTCTGAATTTCAATCCTGTCTTCTGGAGTATTGGCTACTCCTCCTAATTTGGTGTCATCTGCAAATTTGATAAGTATGCCCCCAATTCTGTCATCCAAGTCATTAATAAAGATATTGAATAGCACTGGGCCCAGGACAGAACCCTGTGGGACCCCACTGGTCACTTCTTTCCAGGATGAAAGGGAGCCATTGTTGAGCACCCTTTGAGTTCGGTCAGTCAACCAGTTACAAATCCATGTAATGGTTACCTTGTCTAGCCCACATTTTACGAGCTTGTTTGCAAGAATGTCATGGGGAACCTTGTCAAAGGCCTTACTGAAATCAAGATATACTATATCCACAGCATTCCCTTCATCTACCAAACTGGTAATTTTATCAAAAAAAGAGATCAGATTTGTCTGGCAAGACTTGTTTCTCTGAAACCCATGTTGGCTCACCCTCTCTATCCCCCACTGAAATTTACAAGAGCAAATGAGAAGAGCAACCTATTCTAGATGATGTTCTGACCTTCTCTGCAGGGAAATGGGCATTCAGATTCCCCCCCCCCCCCGTGCATTCAGCAATTAAGATTATATTATCTGTGCTGCTGTTTTGATTATTCTATTTTTGCTTCTATCTATTTTTATTTTTTTGGAAAAATATTCCAAATCATCTTGGCAGCCACTGATTGAGAGGACGTTTACAAAAATAGTACCCTCATGTGAACAAAAAAATAATACTATGTGAAAGAAGCTGTAGCATAAACTTTTATAAACTTGGTCTATTTCCTCAGATGCACTATGCAATTTACTATACGACATTCATCGGGGGGGGGGGGGAAAGCAAGATGTTATGTGCCTTCGCTCCATTTCCAGTTTATGACAACTTTCAGGTGAACCCATCACAAGGTTATCTTAGCAGGTTTATTCAGAGAGGGTTTGCCTTTGTCTTCCTCTAAGGATGACAGAATGTAAGATACAGTGATTTATTAAGAAACAGAAATTATAACTGGTATCTTTATGCCCAGTTTAAACTGCATGGTGCATCTACATATTGCTAGATGTGTGGAATTCTGGAACTTCACCTCAAAAAAGGCTGTAAGAGAACTGAACTATGTACAAAAGTGAGCAACATTAATTGATCAGGTCATGGAACAACTACACAAGTGCTACTGAATGACAAAAAGACTAACTGAACTTCCTATGCATGTCTACTTATTAGCAAGTGCTCCTGGTTTTAATGGGTCTTCCTCCAGGCAAGTGTGTATGACTGCAGACTACGCATCCTTCTGTAACACCCAAACTAGAAAACACAGAGTAAATTTGGATTAACCAAGCTAGATGCTAATGAAATCCTTCTCACATACACAGCACTGCTAACCAGCACGCCTCATTAGGAGAAGTAGCAGCAGTCAATTTAAATGAATTTTGATTAATTTAATTAGATGCATTTAAACTTTTGTTTTAAAGCCTTTGTTATTATGAAGGAATCCCAGGAAACATAAAGGAACTGTTCTGACTGTTTACTATTAAACAATCAAAGACAGGTTAAACGTAGCCTAATATAGAATACTTCATACTAGACATTTGGCCCAGATAATAGAAGAAGGCTGTTTCTGCCATGCTCTGCTTGCATGGCCACTGCTTCAGTCTGAGTGCTGTTCTAATGGAAGCATTTTCCAGAGGAGGAGGAACAATAACAACAGGAAGAGTTTAATGGTACCTTAAAGATTGTTGGATTTATTATGGCATAAGCTTTGGAGGGCCTTATGACATTATGAATTAAACTTCGAGGCACCGTCAAACACATTGCTTTCCTGGATTTTGCACCTCTTCCCGCCAAAAAAGTCTTATCAGTTATCAAGATGGTGACACTGTAGGAGACATTGTAAAGAACTAAACAGCACACCAGAGACTGCCCCTATGCTTATTCATTCAAAATCATGTCTCACAGAGTTCAACCACACTTGCTTTCAAGTTGATCTTCACTGGAAGGCCCTGCAATTTAAAACATGAAGGAAAGTGCTTTCTCAATTTGCCACCACACCCTTTTTATTACCCATTCCTACATCCCCAAAAGAAAACTAGGAAAGGAATGTGTGCAGTTTCTCCATGATCATCATTTTTGTTTTCTTTATGTTCATCATTAAGCCCGTCTTGGCGCTTTCTTCCCTGACCTTCCTCAGTAATTGTTCCAGGTCCATGGTCTTTCCCACTACACTCATCCCTCCATGTTTGCGGCTTTGGCTTTTGCAGGTTTGATAATTCTTGTATTTTATTAATATGTTTTCTCTAGGAATCTCTAGGTCCTCCAGCACAATTCTATGGTCAACGTGAACCAAAAGTCACAGAGAAGGGTCTAGAGATTCCTAGAGAGAACACTCCCCTAGGCATTTGTAGCTCCTCCAAAGCAATTCTGATTAATGTGAAGTCAAAGGCTTTCATGGCCTGCACCCATAGTTTTTTGTGGGTTTTCAGGCTATGTGGCTGTGTTCTAGAAGAATTTACAGTCGTCCCCCGGGTTACGAAGGTAATCCGTTCCGGATTACCTTTCGTACCCGGAAGCTTTCGTTTCCCGGGGGACTGATATTTGCAACGGACCGCGCGGCTGATTTAAAGGGGCCGCACAGTTTTTTTTTTCGTATCCCGGGGGATATTGTAGCAGTCTCGCCGGTTTCGTACGCAGGGGATTCGTAAGCCGGGGGAACCACTGTATTCCTGATGTTTTGCTGGCATCTTCAAAGAATGTTGGCATGGAAGTGAGTGGAGTATGTGTGTGTGTGTAATATATATATATAGATATATTGTGTGACTCCAAGCTGGGAGGAGTGATTTATATATTAATCTGTGTATTGTTCTGTTGTTGAATGGCAAGGGCTCAGGACAGGAGGGTATGCAAGAAGGAGTTTCTCTGCTTAATCCTGTGAAACTTCAGGAATAAACTGTTCTAGAACATGGCCACATAGCCCAAAACACCCACCAAAAATCTATGGCTATTGTCTGATAGATGTTGACCTGAAGTTGCAGTGGAGGACCTAGAGATTCCTAGAGAAAACATTCCTCTAGGCATTTGTAGCTCCTCCAGTGCAATTCTATGGTCAATGTTTGGCAGATGTTGGCCACAGAGTTGCACTGGAGGACATAGAGATTCCTAGAGGCGTTCTCTCACGTTTAAAACAGTGTTTTTATTATCTGCTGTTCTTCCACATTCATAAGGGTCCTGTGCCCCTAACCCCAGCCAATGTGGAGGGACGAGTGTAGTAATACTGCGTCATCCATATATCTTAAGATAGTTAGTGTCCCTTCCTCCTATCTTCACCCCTCCTCTTTCGGTATCCAAGCCGATTTTAAGATCGTTGGTGTTGAAGTTGAAAGCTTTTGTGGCTGGCGTCCATACTTTTTTGTGGGTTTTTTGGAGGCTATGTGGCAATGTTCTAGAACAGTCTGTGACAGTTCATCAGCACCTGTGGCTGGTTCAAAACCATAGAGTTAGAAGAGACCCCAAAAAGGGCCTTCCAGTCCAACCCCCAGTCGTGCAGGAACTCCAAATCAAAGCATCCCCAACAGATGACCATCCAGCCTCTGCTTAAAGACCTCTAAGGAAGGAGACTCCATTTCAAGGGAGTGTGTTCCACTGTCGAACAGCCCTTACTGTCAGGAAGTTCCTCCTAATGTCTAGGTGGAATCTCTTTTCCTGAAGTTTGCATCCATTGTTCCGCGTCCTAGTCTCTGGAGCAGCAGAAAAAAAGCTTGCTCCCTCCTCAATGTGACATCCCTTCAGATATTTAAACAGGGCTATCATATCACCTTTTAGCCTTCTCTTCTCCAGGCTAAACATCCCCAGCTCCCTAAGTCTTTCCATTTTCTGCATAGGACTCTTAACTTTCCAGCTCAGTTGTGTCTCTTTCTTTCCTAATCCTTTCCTAAAGTGCCTTTACTCTCTTGGGCCAAAGTCCCCAAAGGACCAAAAAAGCTTCCCTGACTCAACTTGGAACCTTTACACTCTTCCTCCTTAGCCACGCCCCCTTCCACGTCAATCTTCCCAAAACTCTCCCCCTATTGGCTAACGGCGGGGCCTCCCCCGTCCCTATTGGCCAGCGGGAGTCGAGGGACACGCCCTCCTCCTCCCCCCTCCCTACAGGAAGATAATAAAGCTCGCTCTGTCTGCCTCTGTCTCCTTTCGGCCGCTTTCCCTTCGGAGGGACTAGGGCTGTTTAGGACGCGTACCGTGTAGTAGGAGAGCAGCCCCGCGTTGTAGTCCAGGACGAACCAGCGGTACTGCCAGCCTTTCATCACGTTGGTCCATTTGCTCAGAGGGCCTTCCATGATGGACGCCATCTTGGGAGCCGGGAATATAATAATAGGGAGAGAGATGTCGAGTGCGCATGCGCAAAGGCGGAGTTAGAAACTGAGGGGGCGGAGTGTATATATAGGGCAGCCGCGTAGCTCCGCCCCCCGGCTCGCGCGGCTTCACTCAGGCCCCGCCCATTGACGGCGTTGGCTCGCGCGTGCGCGCGAGCCAACGCCGTCAATGGGCGGGGCCTGAGTGAAGCCGCGCGAGCCGGGGGCGGAGCTACGCGGCCGCTCAGAACGCGAGGGAGAGGCGTGGCCGAAAAAACCGTTAGGGCCGTTAGCGCGCCCCTTGTGGGCGGGGCCACAATGACGTTGTTAAACTGTGGAAAAAACGTCTCACTCTCTCTAATTAAAACCACCACTCTGACTCAGAGAGAGTCTAGAGCTCTATTATTGTTGGTGGTGGTGACACATATAATAAACTACAACAGTTTCCTTCCCCCCCCCTACCCAAGATTCCCTAAGCATTGATTAATAAATATATAAATAAAGCTTAATAATAATAATGATAAACATTTATTTATATGCAGCCCAGTCACTGGGAATGGCAAGGAAATAACAATACAATGAAATAAAAAGCAGATATAATATATTAAAATATAACAATAAAATAACAATAATGATAATAATAAAGCAGTCTCTAAACTGGATTATTGTTAGATAGATAATCTTTATTGAAATAAGTCTTTCGACCATTTCACAAAAACAGAAATATAAAATTATTTTATATTATATATATAAAGTTATTAAAAAATAATTATCTTTTTATAATTATATATAAAATTATAAAAAGATAAAGTATGATAAAAGATAAAAATAAAAGACAAAAATAATGCAAGAGGCTAAAAATAGTGTCTGATTATTATTATTATTATTATTTACTTCTGCAGTGTGTTTTGTTGTGACCTTAATGGACGAAATCTAAAATTGGAATAGTAAACCCACCGAAGAAGAAGTGGGAATTTTTTTAAGGGCCAAAACGCACTTCAGAAATATAACAATACACTTTGAGACTGCTATTATTGTTGTTATTATTATTATTATTATTATTATTATTTTAACTGCCTTGTTGGCTCAGTTGTGAGGGAATCTTGGGAACTGTACTTCGTTGTCTGACAGAAAAGGTTCGATGTCTCGCAAAACTACAGTTCCCAAAATTCCCTGGCATTGAGACAGGAGTTTTTCACTCCTGTGGAGTTGATCACATGGGAGGAATTTCAATTGCGAATGGAGCCAATTCAAATTCACGTAAATTCGCTAGTTTAGCGAATTTACGTGAAATCTGATTGCGTCCGGAATGCGTTCAGAATGATTTCCCATTTCCCAAAAATGACCCCCCCCATTGCCCAAAATTGCGTGAGATACTCTAATACGCAATTACATGAAACCCCATGATTGCGTTCGGAATTACTTCCCATTGCCCGAAATTGCGTGAGATGCACTCATTCGCAATTACGTAAAACTCCATGAATGCATTTTGATTGCCATTGGAGTATACCCTCAAATTCCATCGTATGATAAACTCAAGGGGCAGTTAAAGTGGTACCAAACTGGATTATTTCTGCAATGTGTCCTAGCCCTAAGTTAACACCTATGTAAATTTCCATTGATTCAGTATTAATACATTTATTCAGTCTAATTAATCCACTAATTTGGTCTACCCTGGTTGAGAGTTTTGGGGGGTTTTTTGGTATGTTGTCGTTGTGTGCCTTTTTAAGTCATTTCTGATTTATGGCCAATGTAAAGCAAACCTCTATCATGGGGTTTTCTTGGCAGGTTCTTCAGAGGGGGCTTGCCATGATGGCATACCTGTATAGCCAAAACAAAAACAAAAAGCAAACAGCACCCAATTAAAGGAGTGCGGGTCAGTTGAAAGTTGTGCTTTTCACCAAATAATAATAATAATTATTATTATTATTATATTTCCCACCTCTCCCTGGGGATCAAGGGGATCAAAACAACAAAAAATACGAATCCTGCAATAATACATTATTATACTATTCCCTTATGCACCCCCACCATTACATACTAATAAAACACAATAGCCATTAAAATAGTTAAACCATTAAAACAAATTAAAACGAGGAGAAAAGAGTTAGACCAGCTGAGGATGGCTGGAGGGGAACAGGGCTATCCTCCTCCTGGGAGGTCAGTCAGGAAAGTTCTGGGAAACTGTTGATGTGAGGATAGAAAATTGCTATGTCCTTCATCCCTACAAACCCTGACAACTATGTGTTATACAGTAAGAGTTAAGCAAGGAAGTGAGGTCAAGAAGCGAGATAGAAATTGAACTAAACTATCCTACCATACTGCTAAATCCAAAGCTGAGCTGGAGTGATTTCTCTGACATGCAGAGTTTTGTCCGTTTGAGTAAATTGCAGTCTTTTTCATTAGCCAGAAATGTAGTGGTCCCTTTATTAGCCTTGCATTTTCAATATACTTTTACTGCATGTAGTTTCAAAACAGCTGCATAAGGTTTTTGCATGGTAACAGCTATCCATTATTTGACCAACCTTTTTTGCAAGAATATTTCTGAACGTAATCCACTGCTTCTTATAGATTTGTAATGACATTGCTGTGTGCATCTGTATGGAAGCAAGTCCCATTGTACTCAGCTAAATTTGATTCTGAGCAAACATGCATGGGGTCAGAATTCACGTTTCCTCATATTTGTGTAAGACAGATACATATTACTAGAATGTTTATTTTGGAAATCCATAAGTTAGTCCACAAATTAACCAGCATTACATTTACATGAATCACACAGCCAGAAACTGTGTATGTTAAATAGAGTTTGTCTTCTGTTAAGCACAGTACCTAGAAAGTTACACTGAAGTTATTTTTAATACTTAGAAGGCATATAACAATTTCTAGGTGCTGTGTTTATATATGCCTCCAAGTTGCCTGTCACATTATGACAACTCCTCAGTTGGGAACTCATAAGAATTTAATGCACATAATGAAAGTAGACACAATGCAAAAGGAGAAAGGAACGGAATGGGGAAAAGCAATCAAGCAGCAGTTCCTTCTCTGGCCAATGGATAGGGGCTCAGTCACTTCTCCCTGGAAATCACTTACAAAGGTGCAGTTTTCCACTGATCTTTTGATGATGATGATGATCATCATCATCATCATCACCATCATCATCATCATCATCATCATTTATAACCTGCTTTCAGTCCTAAAGGCTATTTAAGCTGCTTACAATTATTATTTTTAATTAGACGGTTCCCTGCCCTCAGGCTTACAATCTAAAAAGACATTATACAAAAGGAGAAGGGAAGGTGGTGGGGAAGGGGATCAGGTCCAGCAGTTCTTCTCTCCCTCTGAGGCCTGGACCAAGGCAGATGGACTGGAGGGAGGGCTCTGCTTCTTAATCTAGGAGTTTGGCCTGTCCTTTCACTCCCTCCTAGGCCAAATGGTGTTGTCATGGAGGGAGGGCTCTTCAACTTGAGGCCAGGCCAGATGGTGTTGCTAGGTCTCTCCTTTCACTCCCTCCTAGGCCAGAGGGTGTTGTCATGGAGGGAGGGCTCTTCTACTTGAGACCAAGCCCAATGGTATTGCTAAGCCTGCCCTTTCACTCCCTCCGTTTGTCTGTTGGGCTGTTGGAAAGGCTGGAATGTATCTTCCTTCAGCTTTGCATGCTGAGCCAACAAGCTGTGTTTCCATAGTGTTTTTCCTGGCAGATTGGGGATCATGAGGTCCCTGCAGCTGTTGCTTTTTTGGACAGCTTGTTCTCCTTGTCAAAATTATGCAACTTTCTTCTGAGTAAACATGTATGATTGAGCTGTATATCTTAAGAAGGACTGGAATCTGGATTTATAAATGTTTGAGATATACAGGAAACAGTTGACATCTCTAAAGTTATTTAGTTATAATAATGTTGCACACTGTTCTATACAGTGTTATATAGATGGTGATTCTTCATGGTACTGTAATTTAAAATTCTGTTTGCTCTCATTCCTTCAGTTTTTAACCAAGGTCCTGTTCATGGAAGGACTTCTAGTTTTCTGTCCATTATGTCAGTTGGATTTATGCACACATTGAAGAAGAAATAAGAGCAAAATGCAGTAAATAAATGGCGTATAATGTTGTCTTTTAATTTTTTAACAGACTGTTGCCAACTATTTATTTCAAATTTAAAATGGAATCCAGCCAGGAAAAGTTAGCATTTCATTTCAGACTAAAACTATATGGCTGAGAAGAACACAGTGACCCATTTTAGATTGGCAAAAAGAGATGTGATGAAGGCTGCATGAAAGCCCAGCCTTTAGATGAGAAAAAGGGAAAGTGTGCCATGAAAACGCCATTTTGGCGCTTTAAGGGAGAAGAAGCGCCTTTAAAAAGGTGCTGGTTTTCCCTACTCTTTTTTTAAAAAGAGCGCTATAGCGCAAGTGCATCTAAAGACTAAGGCGTAGTTGCAATGATAATGTCGTTGTATTGTGTACCTGCGCAATTGCACAATTGCGAAATTCGCAGCTGGTAAGGAAAAATTTTTTAAAGTGCAGCTAAAAGCCGCATTCATTGCCGCTGGTGCAGCTGCTCCGCCTGTGTTTGTAGCGTTCTGACAGCTTCCCATGTAGCTGCTGAGCCACAGAAAAGACCTCAGATAAGTTGTTCCCAAACCCCTCAGTCTAGCTGCCCTGTACCTTTTAAATGCACACCTGGGGCTTGCAGTCTAGCCGCTAAGCATTAAGGAAAAGGCAACTTCATGTCACACTTTCCTGCCAATCTAAAAAGTCCCAGCGTATTTATCTCCAGAAGCAAGGTGAGTCATTTAAATGAACTGAATTCTAGTCAATGTGATTGCATTTGAAACTCCACCAAAGGAAGCAATGGCAGGGATGTGATTCAAAATGAGTAAAGAGGTAATGATGAAAGTGTTAAGCACCACTGACCCCAACCACTTCTCCTATCACTATCACTATTCCGCAATTGCTCTTTCCTGTTTAAGAAGGAATTTAATTGTACAGTATTGCTAAATACATCTGCCTTTGGTGGTTCATTCATTCATCACCAAAGGCACTTCTGCTGTTCTATCTACACTAGTTGTTGAAGAGTTCTGGCTTTTTCTAGCTATTTAGATTTGCTGACTGACAATGGTAGTATGCATACACAGACTGCAGTGATATCTAGGTATATTAAAGTCTTGGTCAATAGATGGAATCAGGACCTGATTAGGGCTATTGATATGAGCCCTGGTGGCGCAGTGGTTAAATGCCTGTACTGCAGCCACTCACTCAAAACCATAAGGTGGCGAGTTCAAGACCAGCAAAAGGGCTCAAGCTCGACTCAGGCTTGCATCCTTCCAAGGTCTATAAAATGAGTACCCAGGTTGTTGGGGGCAGCCAGCACAACAACACCTGTGCTCCCTCTGAGGGTCCTCTGAGGAACTGTGGGATGCTGGAGGACAGAGAGGTGGAGCTGGTGAGAGCAGCCTACTTAACCTGGCTTACCAGCAGCCTTTGGACCTTGCAGCCAGCACAACAACACCTGTGCCCCTTCCCAGGCTCCCCTGAGGAACTCTGGAATACCGAAAGGACAGAGATTGACCTTATGTTTATTGCAACTGTACTGTAACTGTCTATATTGTGGATTGATTCATTGATATTGTATTGTATGAGTCTAAATTGATGTTATGGAATAGGTAATATTATGGACTATTTTATTGATATTGTACTGTGTGTACATGTTAATGTATTAGGTGTTTATTTTATTATTCTATTGAATAATAAAATATTTTTATTTTATTCTATTTTATTATTCTTTGATCTAACTGGAAAGGTGGTATATAAATAAAATTTATTATTATTATTATTAAGTAGCTTACAGTTGTAGACCACTTAGACACTGCTTAGGCAGTATGAAGCAGTATATAAATGAAGCTGTTTGTTTTATTTTTTGTTTGATTGCTTCCAAATGTCCTCTTCAACCCATTACTAATTGGGGCCCATGGTATACTGGGGGATCTCAGGGATATGAATGGCGGAAAACTCAACTTCTGTCTGACAAGACATGCTATATATTTGTTCCTATAAGGTGGCAATATGTGCAGCGAAGAAAGCTTCTGCAAATTCATATCCAGCCAAAACTGCTCAGGGTGATGAGAGAGTTAACTCAAGCACCCCCCCCCCCCCAATCCAGTTCTAGGACCTTCAGCAACTTGCTGTGATGCTTTTAACAATCACTTCACAGGGAAAATCTCTCAGAGCCAACTTAGATGCTGTCATTGTAGCAGAGGTTAACAATGGGGTGTCCAGTGACTCTGTGCGTACGGTTACACTGGATCAGTTTCAATTGATGAGTACCACTGATATGGACAAGATTCAGGGCCAACTTTTACATTTTCAGGACACCTAGCCACACAGTTACACTGTATTTTTATTAACTAAATTTAATTAGTTACTCTCTTATTCTCAGTCTCCAGTTCCCCCAGCTACATTTTATGATTCTGATTCTTATGAGAATTTCATTCAGTAGCTTGCAGGTAAACATGAGTAACTGTTTAAAATGCACCTCTTGTATATCAATATTTTGACTTCAGAAGAGAACTAAACCTCTATGTATTGTACCACATCTACACTTTGACAGCTAAGATAATTAATCAATTGACTTCTAATGTTTAAATTGACTCTTAGCTCTCAGAGTAGAAAGTTTTCCCCTCAGCCCTCCATGACAACCAAAACTGACTTAGCAGGTTCCTAAACTGCAGCCGCACTGGTATTCTGGGAGCTGAAGTCCAAAATCCCTTAAAGGGCATAGTTTGGGGACCACTGGGATAAAGAGATAATTGGGGGGGGGGTCTATTTTGAGGTATATTACAGGATTTTTATAGATTAAACGATTTTTTTTATTTTACAAATTAGAACATTTTAATCCAAATTTAACAGTCCAATTGCACTCTTTTCTTCAGAAGTATTTCTGATTGCCAAATACTAACTAGATTTCCAAAGATTTGTATGTAGTAGGAAGCCGACACTTTTGATGAGTATAAATTGATCTGAATGTTTCCAAAATCAATTTCCTTTGAGATAAATCCTGGTAATTTCTGTGCTGGTTCAATTGCGTGTTCCCTTTTGGTTGGTCCCTGTAGTATAATTATTCAAGGATACTAGCCAATGGGAAGGATCCATCTGCTCCGCATCGGTATCATTGTGGTAGCTATAGTGATATTGGGTCTGGGGAACTACTAAGAGATTTCATAAGTTACTGATGCTACTGAAGTCTTCATAGAGCAGTTTTTAAAAGCCTCCTAAATATTACTATGATATCAATAATTAAGTTGATTTGCTTGGGGACTTTTTTGACAGGGCTTATATCTGGAAAACTAGCTCAAAATGCTGATAGCTCTTCCACTGGGAAAGAGAAGCAGCAACATTCTGTAATAAAAGAGTATTTTAGGGAAGAATTTGATGATGAGGGTAAGTGATATTTGCTTAATCTCTGTCCTAAAAAAAAGTGTTGCCATCTCAGTCTTCTTCCATTTTTGTATAGTCTCTCTTATTCAGAATAATATTCTTTGTTTGATTTTCTTGTAAGTATAATAAAAAATAAAGTTAATTGATAAGTCGTTACAAAATACCTCCTACATTGCATAATTTCCATCCAATTTACATGGGGAGAATCGTACGGAACAGAAATGTGAGAGAAGACTAGATTTTAGGAAGTTTTTTGAGAGTAGGCGAATAAAAATTCAGAGTCAGCTTGGTTATGTACTTTCTGAGTAATGGGTGAACAAAAGGAGTCAGCAAGTGATATATCTAGGAACTGTGGGTGTGGTATATCTAGGTCTGATATTCTCTTCTGTCGAACAATAAAGAACAGGTAACCAACATTAGGTTGCAAATCAGAATAAAATAAAGTTTCCAATATTTCTCCTAAACCTAAACATGTCAACACATTTTGATATAAAGTTCTTTGTGTGTTTTGTATGTTATAAAAAGCCATTTGTTTTAACTATCCTAGCTTCCACTTCTTTCTTTAATGTTGGCTGTTAACCATTCCTATGCTCACTGCAGATTTATATATAATGTTTTAATATATACAGATAAAGCCAAACACATAAGTAATATAACAAGAGGTTTTAATTTGTTTTTTGCATTGCTTAATTAATCTTGAAGATTTGTTTCCTAGGAACAGAGAGACAAAAATAAGGGAGGGAATATAATATGTCTTTCTTCCTTTCTTCCAGTCTCTTCTTTATATCCCATGGGAAGTCAGGCTGCTGGAACTATCCCTACTCTTTCTTCAGATATCCCCTTTTTAGAAGCTTATTTTGACTAAATCGTCTCCTTCCTGAATTACCCTTGCTTACACTGAGGGTTACTTATAAAATCAGTGAGTGGAGACATAATTGAATCAGGCTTTTTGCTCACATTTCTTTAAATATTTAGTCCTGCATGCAGCAGCTTAAACAGGACATACACCAAGTAATTAATCAACATGATTGAACATGCACTGGTAGCCTCTTGGGACCATGAGCAGTTGTCTCACTATCTAAATTGAATTAAATATAAGCTTTTGCGATACCTAAGAATTTCTGAGTAAAATAATGGGGTTGTTTTTAATCAGTAGCGTGGTTTTAATCAAATTAAATTCAAGCTTTGGTAAGAATACTGTACCTTTAAAGATATTCTGTCATAGCTTTACACTCCATTAAAAATCTTCAAACAGTGTGAATAAGAAAGATGTAGATAGTGGTGCATAGCTGCTTTAGTATAATTATGGATTTGTCAATGAATTAAATAAGAAATAAGTATCCAATCCCTGTTTCTTATGTAGTTGTCAAATGGTATCACTTAGGGTGTTCATACATATTGTAGCCACAAGCCTTAACATTAGTCATATTTTACATAATGTGAAATAATAATTATTTTACTATCTTTTAATTAAAAATCTACTGTTCCTTTCCCTTTTTCAGATGAATGGCAGAAACGATGGGTTCAGTCTAAACACAGATCTGATTATGGTAAATTTCGCATAGGTACAGGAAGATTTTATGGAGATAGAGACAAAGATAAAGGTAAAATAAATTTATAAAGGAATATAAATAAATTATTATTATTATTATTATTATTATTATTATAAAATAATGCATATCTATTCTCAGGAAATTGTGAGGAGTATTTATTTGGGATATTCTCTTTGCTGTACAATATTCTCAGAAGCCTATCTAATGCCTTACAGCACTGCTTAGGGTGAAAATCTCTTCACAACTAAGGGGCTCACAGTCTCAAAAAGAAGCCCTTATCCCACAATGCAAATGACTCCTGAAACTGGAGGAATTTCAAAAGTTGTTTGTGATGTGATGCTAGGATCTGCTGTTCAAAAACAAGTCAACAATGTCAAAATAGTGTTTTTGTCCTTATCACAGTGTCTTTCATATAAATCTTTTGACTTTGAATCAAGTATTTTACATCAATTTGATTTAAACTCATATTACATATTATTTGTAAACAAAGTGTTGGATTCTCAATATTTTTAATGGGCTAGAGTTGTTGATGCAATTTATTAATTTGTATCCTGCCATTTTCCCAAATTGGGACTCAAGGTGTCATGCAAAAATGTACTGTTAAAATCATTTACAAAGATATAAGTAAAAACATGCAAAATGATCATTAAAACACAATTATACATTCCATACAAATAAAACCATTTAAAAGAAGTACTTAAAAGACAGAAGTCAATAAAACTGCACACTGTTTAAAAAGCTCTTGCAGTCAGTTCCTTAAAACCTCTCAGCATAAAATAGTTTTCACTTGACAACAAAAGGACAACAAGGATGGATTCAACCTAATCTCTCTAGGAAAGGAGTTCCACAGTCTGGGATAGTCACTGAGAAGGTCTTTTCCCATGTTCCCACCAAATGTGCTTGTGAAGGTGATTGGACCAAGAGAAGGGCCTCCCCAAAAACAATAGTTCATAAGCAGGTTCATGTTAGAAGATAGTCCAACAGATAGCCTGGACAAGAGCCATATAAGGCTTTATAGGTTACCACCAGCACTTTGAATTGTGTCTGGAAAAAGGCAGGTAATCAGTGAATAAGGAATCCATGTTTCCTGTAACGTACCCTGATCAATAGTATAGTTACCAACCCTTTGAACCAACTGTTTCTGAGCATTTTTCAAAGGCATAGAGCATGTTTCAGTAATTAAACTGGGTTGCAAGTAAGACAAATACCACTATGGTTAAATGAGACATTCCCAGTGTTGACACAGTGACCTTAACTATGCAAATGCACTCTTGGCCACCACAGAAACCTGGACCCAGGGATGAATTGAAGAGTGCACCAAAAATGTGAAGCTGCATCTTTAGGGATAGTGTAGCGACATCCAGAAGTCCCTATTCTGGGATCTGCATTTCGTCTGACCAGCAGCGCCTCCGCCTTATCTGGATTAAACATCATTTTTTTCACCCTTACCCAGTCCGTTATGACAGGCAAAAGTTTAGAATGGAAATTGTTTCCTTGGCTAATGCTAAGGTCAAAAAGAGAACTGTAATTGAATGTCATCAGCATATTGACTCCAAAACTCCCTGCATATTGACTCCAAAACCTTTCCCAGTGGTTTCATATGTATGTTAAATAACATGGCAGACAAGACCATGGAGGTCTTGAGAAACTCCACAGGGCAAAGCCCAAAAAATTCATTAGGAATTTCCAGCACACCTTCTGAGCATACGCCTCCAAGAAGGACTGGAGCTATTTGAAATCAGGATGTCCAACCCCTGTCTTGGAGGGATAATCGAGATGGATACCAATGATACTGAAAACTATCAAGAAGTCCAGCTGAACCAACAAGACACACTCCCCTGTCCTGGTGCAGATCATCTATCAAAGTGACCAAAACTGTCTTCGTCCAAAATAAGGCTTGAAGTAAGATTGAAAGGTTTTAAGATAATTTGTCTCATTCAGGAAGTCCAGTCTACCAGTCATAAGGTCCAAAACACACTACAGAAGCAATCCAGTTTGAGACTGTTTTAACTTTCCTGGCTCAGTGCTAGGGAATTCTGGAAACTGTAGTTTTGTGAGACATTTAGCTTTCTCTGTCAGAGAGCTCTGGTGGGACAATAAACTACAATTCCCGGGATTCCCTAGCATTGAGCCAGGGCGGTATTATTTCTGCAGTGTGTTTTGGATCATAGATGTAGGATAGTTTTGGGGATAATCTGGAACTCAAAAGTATACAAATAGACAAAGACAGGCACCATCTTCTGAGTTCCTCCCTCTAGAAAATACTAGAACTGCCATAACACTGTACCTCCAGGTTCCACACATAGAGGCAACCCAGAAAGGATTCCACAACTGATTATATATAAAGCCATTAAATTATTCATTAGAGAAAGAAAGTTGTACTTTTTCTGTGCAGCAATATATTCCTGTGTTTGAACCCAGAATGGAAAGGATCTGAATAAAAAATTTCAGAGGGAAGAGTTTAATTTTAAAAAATATATTTATACCACATTGACGCTAAAATCCTTTACACACTTAGCTGGAAGTTTGCAGAATTGAACTCACTGAGATTTATGTCTGAGTACAAATATATTGGATTGTAGGTGTGTTTCACTGAATGTTCTTCATCAGATATTTCAGCTAAAATACCTTTAGTTACTGAAAATTGTGCCATCTGCCCCAGGATGCCTCCTTCTAACTATGTATTAAGAAGCCGAGCCCTCCCTCCAGTCCAGCTGCCTTTGTCCTGGCCCCAGAGGGAGAGAAGAACCACTGGACCTCACCCCCTTTCCCATCACCTTCCCCTCTTTCTTTTGTGTTGTCTCTTTTAGACTGTAAGCCTGGGGCAGGGATCCGTCTAATTTACGTTTGTATGTACAGCACACTGTAAATTTACAGCGCTATATAAATAAAGGATAATAATAATAATAATAATAATAATAATAATATGCTTATAGATAGTTAACAATTAGTATTAAGTTGTTGTACTTTTAAGCCAGAAGTTCTGATGGTGTTGAAAAAGATTTCAAGAATTCTCAAATAATACTTTTCCTAATAATTAACATTTTATGTATTAGTGATTCCAGCTTTCATTAGCAAAATACTTGGAAAGAAATTGTTTATAACATCCATAACCTACATATTACTTAATTGACCTCACAATTATGTTGGTGAAATCACACAAAGAAAAACTGTGTGCATTTGTATAAAACTTTTAATCAGTGCCTTTATTTGGTTTTTTACTACAATTTCTCTCTATAGGTCTGCAGGCAACTCAGGACACTAAGTATTATGCAGTATCAGCAAGGTTTCGGCCCTTCAGTAATGAAGGTCAGACTTTAGTGCTACAATATACAGTAAAATATGACCAACATGTTGATTGTGGCGGTGCCTATATTAAACTTTTTCATGAAGACCTGAATCAAGAAGTTATGAATGAAGATTCTCCATACTATATTATGTTTGGTAAGTTCTCTTAAGTGTCTCTTGGTCAGTGTTGAGACAATATCCATTTCATGCAATTATGTTTTACAAACTGAAGAAAATTGGGATTAGTACTCTGAATTTTTTTTCTTTTCCATAGTGCTTAAGACTACATTATATTTACCAATAATAATAACTGTGTGCTGCCTATGTGCAAAACATTTAAGAAGAGATCTTCTGGTATTTCATTTCCAATACTGGCCAGCCAGATGCCTCTGGACAATCTGCAAGTGGGGCATAAAGTTAGTAGCCCTCCCCTCAATATTTCTAGTATCTAATGCTCTGAAGCATGCTGGCTGTGAATGTGATATTACCTTTATCTATTATAACTAAGATTCAAAGCCATGAAAGATAGTGCTCATCCACCCATTTTATACCAATCAGTTCATTATGTTAACTGTGTATTATGTGAAGAAGTACTTCCCTTTTTCCATTCTGAATTTACCAATGAATTTTAATTGGCTGACTTGAGTCCTTGTAAGAAGAACTGGATGACCTGAGTTCTTGTATTGTAAGAAGATAACACAATAGCTCTTCCCATACTAGCTATCCTTTTTAAATCCTTTTATTGCATCTCTTTCTTCATCATAAGACCTCCACAAAGAAATAGGCTTGTTATGTAGGTACTGCCCCATACAGTATAATTTTGGTCATTCTCTTCTGTAACTGTTCCCACCGTGTAAAGTCTTTTTTGAGAAAAGAATGACCAGAAAGGTATACTCTGTTAGTAACTACTGGTAACTGTGTTGTAGATAACAAGTAAATAACAAATAAAGCTACATCATGTAACCTGCATTAAAATAATGCTAATATTAATGTTTAGTATACAGTATTGTTTTTAATTTATTATTTAATAATCATCTGCTAAACCTCATTTCCATGTGCCCTCCTGCCTTACGTTTTGCTACATGCACAAAGCAGTGTTGTAAGAAGCAGTATTATGTCTTTCCCTTTTGGGGAAAAACCCCCAGAAACTTCCATTGGACAAAATAAAGCTGCCAGATTCTTGACTAGGCTTCAGGCTCTTTGAGCATGGTTGATAGTATGCTTCTGTGTTCAGTATGACATGCTACAAAATCTGAAATGCTTTTGGCCCTGCATACCCTATGGACTGTATTGTTCTGTATTCAATCTCTGCAGGCTCTAGCCAGCCTCTGAGTTTCTGGTACAGATTCCTTGACCATTAATGGCAAGGTGGATGATGGCTGCTGGGAACAGATCCACTTCAGTGATGATACCCATACTGTGAATTGCCAAGTAGAATCTCACATACCCCAACATTAGTCCTTCAAGTACTTATCTGTTTATAAAAGGCTTTGACTGGATGTTTTTAGTTGATATGTGTTCAATGGTATTCCCTTACAAAATTGTCTTAGACTGAACATTAATATATTTTATATGTCTGTTTTATGGGTCTTCCTAATCAGTATTATCTCCAAAATATATTATCTGTCTTCTGAATTTTTTATTTTATTTTTGGGGCCACTTTGAAAGTGCCCTTGTGGGAGAAAATGGATATAAGCTTTAAAAACAAAATATGGTTTGCAGGTGATTGAAAAGTTAGAAAAAGAAATACTATCAGAAGTGTCTGTATTCAAACTGTCATGAAATTGGATGGGTGCAACATTATTTGGTGCAACATTATTTGGATTTTTAAAATATTATTGTTTTCTTGTAGGTCCAGATATATGTGGAGAAGACAAAAAGATTGTGCAGGTTATATTCAACTATAAAGATGACTACTACTTAATTAAAAAAAACATCACATGTGAGGTATAATAACTGTACTCTTGCTTTCTGAGAAACTTGTTAGTGTCTAAATTTATTTATTGCAGTTCTTAACTTGTAATTATGTTTTCTACACAAGCATCAGTGAAAGGTCTGTTATATAACAGTCTGAGTCAAACAATGACTTCTAAACTTAATTTAATACAGTATTATGCAAACCTTCATAGGTTAAAGCCTACTTCTAATGTTGCATTCACAAGCAAGACAGAAAGCAGAATGTGTATATATATATATGTGTGTGTGTGTGTGTGTGTGTGTGTATATACTGTTCTCAGCATCTTCATTTTACAAATGTAGTAATCTCTGTCTGTGTGTATGTGCCTCCAAGTCATCTGTCAACTTATGGTGACCTCATGGATTTCATAATAATATAATATTATATTTATATATTTAGATAGATAGATAGATAGATAGATAGATTTATTTGGATCCTGCTCAGTCATGGGGAATCTGGGCGGCTAACAGCAATAAGAGAAATACAATACAAAAAAATACAATAAAATTCAAAATAATCCCTTCCCAATCCCAAAACCAATACTGAAACAAACAGAATAAGCAATATAAATACAATAAGCAAGTAAAAGAATACAGCACAAGTAAAATAAATGTAAAAATTAAATCAAAACATACTCCAATAATAATTAAACAAATTAAGATAAAAAATAATGCAAACATAATCCAAGGTACAAACATAGCAATGCAAAAAACAAAATCAGAGATACATAACTTAATAATAATTGGTACATAACATATTAATCTAATGACAATACTTGATCCTCCCCTAGCAGTAAAAAATTACAGTGTAATATAAATACAAGACAGCAAAATACAATAGCAAGGAAGATGTTCCGGAGGATGGAGGATGGCTTTTTTAATATGCCGCCTCCCCCTCAGGCCCTGCTTTTTGGTGCCTCACCTCAGGCACCTTCTCAGTCCCAGGTAGAAACAGGAAAATGACGGAGCATCCTGGCTCAGCGTTCCTCTGGCAGGGAGATGTTCCGGAGTTTTTTAGACAAGAAATACTCAGAGGAGGACTGATAATTATCACCCCCTCTAACTCCTGATTTCTCACTATCCAAACATTCGCACCTTTCTTTCTGTCAGCTCTGTGTTGTTCTTAAAGTTGTATTGGTTTTCTATGTTTGTGTGCACTTTTGCACAAACCCTTTTATTCATCAACACTGGAGTATCTCCACAGTTAGGACTGGTATACATAGGTGTAAAAGATCCCTTAAAATTACCCAACTTCTCATAGGACTCCTGTTGGACTAATACATTCCGCCAGATATCAAGGAGATGCTGTCACTGTTGGCACTGCCCCCCCCCCTTTTTTTGAGTAACACTGTAGAATCAATTCCATTAAACTCAATGAAATTTAAAACAAGTAAACATACTTAGGGTTATATTCATCCTTTATAAATATTTTTTATTATTATTATTATTATTATTATTATTATTACAAAGATAAAAGAATCCCGTTACAATCTCTGTTTAGACCAGGAATGGGGAAATCTTTCAAGTGCTGATGAACTATTACTCCATCATACATCACCACTGGCTAAGGCTGATTAGAACTGAAGTTCAACAACAATTGGAGGGCTTGAAGTTTCTTATCCCTGATTTGGGCTTTGGTTGAATGGTAGGCTCTGAATTAATTAAGAGCCCATTTATTAAAACACACCACCTAAGCTGCCATAAACATGGTTGTTCTTTCTTAATAATAAGCATATTTCCAACTTTCTGAAACTCCGTTGTGTTCAATAAATAAAGTGGGATGGAATCAGGCTATTAAATAGCTAACTTTTCTATTTAGTTTACATGAAATGTGGCAGGTAAAGCTGACGATTTGGAATATCTGGAAATAATTCTATATTGACATGCAATAATCTTTATTCTTCTTCCTTTTTGAGACCGATGACTTTACCCATCTCTACACTCTAATAGTACGTCCAGATTTAACCTATGAAGTGAAGATTGACAATTATGTGGCTGAATCTGGCAACTTAGAAGATGACTGGGATTTTCTGCCTCCAAAGAAGATAATAGATCCTCATATGCCAAAACCTGATTACTGGGATGAAAGGGAAACTATTGAGGACCCTATGGACAAGAAACCAGATGTAAAGTTTCAGTCTGAATATTATGGCTTCACACTGTATATGTAAAAACTGGATGGTCTACCAGTCATAGCTTGTCCACCGATATGCTCTTGTTACCTACACTGAAGCTAGTGCATATTGTACCTGTATGTGTACTTCTAGAATTAGATGTAGTTTTAAGCCTAGAATTAGGTGTAACAAGGTTGTTGTATCCATAGTTCCCTTTTTATCATAATTAGTTTAGTAATTTAGTGGTATTTTGTTCGTGCATTATAGATGTAGAAAACAGGTCTACCAGTTTGCTAGACTGTGATCGAGTTGGGATTAAACTCTAAAATCAGTTCTCGATCTTAGTGGCATTTTAGTGTTCTAATTCTATCCCTCTTTTTAAATTGAATAATAGAAGATAATCTTAAAAGCCTTTGTGTCACTACTTTCCTGATTTCTCATAGTCATTCTTGTATTCACTGGAATAAAGGAAGTAGGGAAAGTCTACCTGAATTGATTCAGAAACATTTATCACAATGACAACATTTAAATTTATTGTTGTTATTCCCATTATACTATGTGATGCTAAGGTCTGCTCTGCTATATACATGTATAGAGAAGAGGTAGATATATGGCATAAAACCTCTGCAAGTTTCTTTCCTGGATCTCCATCAGGAAATAATCTATAACACAATTATTATAGATCTGTTTTGTGAACCATATGATGCACCTTTATATTTGAACTGGAATCCCTGACATTCCAAACACATAAAACAACATCATATATAGTTTGGCACTCAGAATTAAACATATATGCAACAGTGGCACTATCTATCATCACAGAATCCAGGACTAAAATACAATCTATACTGAAGAGGCTAGGCATAGTTTATAACCAAACATGACATTCAGCTAGAGAATCTCTCCCTGCAAAAAGGAGGCAGTAAAAAATGAGGACAATTGTGTGCATTTTATGGTTGATTCTATCCATCGTCCCCCAATTATCACTTGGCAGTACAAAGAAAGTTACCCTTGATAGCTAATTTGCTTTGTCTTGCTAAAGCTATTAATAAGCATCCTTTTGTTGCTTTCCATCAACTACCTATTCTAAAAAAGCTGCTGGTGAGATTTGCAATTTCACCAGTGATATATATAGTGACTGAATGCCAGCATTCCAGGTACCACATAGTGCTATGTGGAGGAAACTACTGATCTGTGTATAAGACCCAGGAACTATTAACCAGCAATCACCACCAAAATGTTGAACAACTGTTGCTAAACATTTTAATTATGGGGGACACCACTTTTCCAAAAACTGCTGTATTTCTAACAGAGAAATCCAGTGATCCAACTGAGATTGAGAAGAGAGACGACATTTGGATCCACAGGCCTGACAACATTACGCCATATGGTCTTAGTTTAGAAAGACCATACCACTCTTGCATCCAGCACAATCTTCTGAATTCCATCTTCAGACTCTGGGAATACTCTGTCATTGGATACTGTTGATCTGTCCCAGTCCAATAGACATCACAGAAGATTGTCCAAACATGTTATGCTTTTTATGAAGGCCTGTTTTCAATAATTTTATTACATTTTTAAAAAAATCAACATCAGTTTTATAACATTCTTCTAGAATTGAGTTTCTTCTTGAAAATGATACTCTTAGTTGTTTTTTTCAAAGATTTCACACACACAAACAAACCCACCCGCTCTCACCCACACACACTTTCCCCATAATAATAGTGCTATCAGTAGTTGTGAAAAGTGCATACATTGGGACCTTGCCATTCACAGATTTGAGCATCCGTGGATGGCAAGCCCCATTGTCCCAAATGGTGTCATGTGCATGTGGCGCCACCATTAGGAACAACAGGACTTGAGGTCCCATTTTTTCATATCCACCAGGGTGGTGGTGGTCCAGAAGAAATCTCCTGCAGATATGAAGATCCAACTGTATTTACATGTGTCAGTTGAGTGCTACCTGTACTCACTGTGCATGATTTTTCTCTTTCATATCTAGTAATAACCTTAAAGTTGACTTCTCTCTAAAGAGTGCTAGAACTAAACCACTTTAAAAAGAAAGGCCAAAAAACAAAAACCCAGGCCTCGTCCCTTTACAGTTTTTTGAGATGATTCAGACTTTATCTCTTAATGAATCTAAGACGGGAGCCACCTTGGATCCCACCCCAAAAAAAAGGCAGGGCATAAAACAAACAAATAACAAGCTCGCTCCCTCCTCTATATGACACCCCTTCAAATATTTAAACAGGGCTATCATATCACCTCTTAACCTTCTGTTCTCCAGGCTAAACATCCCCAGCTTCCTAAGTCATTCCTCATAAGGCATGGCTTCCAGACCCTTCACCATCTTGGTTGCTCTCCTTTGGACATGCTCCAGTTTCTCCACTTGCAGAAAAGACTTGATGATAGCTATGAAACTACCAAGTTTGACTGATATGGTATCATTCTGGAGTGAAGCAGTGCTGGGAGTCACCTTGGGAAAGCGGCACCTTTAAATGCTGGCCCCTGGGCTCCCCCCCCCGCAAGACCACCTGGCCGCACCAGAATATAATAACCCTAAACAAATAATTGATTTGATTGTTGTCCTATTACCAGTAACAACATTTCAATTTCAAACAGGGCATACAAGAAAGCTTTCTGATTGTAGTTACAGTACTTCACAACTGAGGGATCAACAGAAGAACACAAAGGCTGGGAATAATCAAGTATCTATTGACAAATATTTTAGCACTCTTGAAAGTCACCAGCAAGAGAACAATTATAATAAAGTTAGTAATCGATTTACAATAGTATAAAATGTCATCTAAAAATATATCATTAGTCTGTCTCATCTACCAAAACATATGTTAGACTTAATCATCTTAATAAATATTGTTTCAGGACTGGGATCAGCCAGAAAGAATTCCTGATCCTGATGTGCAGAAACCAGATGACTGGGATGAAGAGATGGATGGGGAATGGTCGCCACCATTAATTCCCAACCCTGAGTACAAAGTAAGAGTGGTATATGTTTACATGAGGGTTGGAAACTGTAGATTAGAGGTCCCAACTGTTTGCTTTCTTTTTTTTTCTTTTTTCTTTTTTTGGCCCTCCAAACATGCAAAGGTCATGGACCCCTCAATTAAAAAAACAACAACACAAAACTTCAAAATGTTACCTCAATCCACACTGTAGATGGCATCTTTTTCTAGGTTATCTATTGCTAATACAGTGGACCCTTGATTTCCACTGTGGTTGGTTTCAGGACAATGAAACTCTATGTATACCAAAGTCCATGAGTGCTGAAGTCCATTTATATACAATGGTGGTAGTGAAATGGTCGCCCCAATATAAAATAGCAAAATCAAGGTTTGCTTTTTTGATTTTGTAAAAATATTTTCTAGCCGTGGGTGCTTGAAATCAGGGATGCAGAATTCAGGGATATGGAGGGCTCACTATACCCTCCCTGGGTCCCCAAAACCACCAAAAAGTGTCCCAGCCCAGAAAGTAGAAACCTGAAGTAGATTTCCAGTCAGTACTTGAAATAATTTAAGTACAATTCAGTAGTTTAGGATTGTTATTAGGACTTTTATTGTAGTCTTTTTATTGTAGTCTCTCCTGATATTGTCATTAGGTAGGTCCTGCATTTAACTATAAATTATTCATTAAATCATAATCAAATGATTTTTTACCAGAATTTTTTACACAAGTTTTTGTCAAGTAGTACCTTCGTTATACTGGGTTCAAAAACACTATTCAAACTCATCTCAAACATTCTTTTTTAGGGCATTTGGAAACCTCGTATTATTAAAAACCCCAATTACAATGGCATATGGGTCCAACCAGAAGTTGACAACCCAGAATATACACCAGATCCTGATCTTTACAAATATTTTAACATCAGTGTAATTGGCTTAGAGATTTTACAGGTATGTATGTATATTGCGCACTTTAAAGAACTCATTTTGGCATTGCGTTGAAGGAAAAACCAATCCAGTTCCTAATTTCCTTCTTTCCTTTATGTAGGAGAGCACAAATGTCAAACAGACCATTCATTCTGAAAATATTACATAAATTGACATTGTTCACTTCTATTACAGTCAACAATGGAATGGCTGCCTACAATAGGCATATATTTTTTCCATTCACAGCCTTTCCTTGCAGACATTAGTGAATGAAGTCTTCCCTCAAAATTGGGACAATGGAGCATTGTGTGTGTACAGCACCCTTCCAAATGTGTGTGTATATGCCTTTAAGTCACCTCTTGACTTATGGAATCCCCATTAATTAAATAAGGTTTTCTTAGGCAAGGACTATTTCAGAGGTCGTGTTGCCAGCTCCTCACTCTGAAATATAACCTACAGCACCTGGTATTCATTTGTAGTCTCCCATCCATGTACTAACCAGAGCAGACCCTGCTTAGCTTCCAAGGTCAGATAGGATCTGGTGCCTTTAGGGTATTTAGACTCTAGCAACCATTAAAAGCAAGTTTGAGAACAAAGAATGCAGCTGACTAGAAGGGTACATTTGGAAAAAATGTATCACACCAAAACATACCGTTTCCCCCAAAATAAGATATCCTCTGAAAATAAGACCTAGCAGAGGTTTTGCTGAATTGCTAAATATAAGACCTCCCCTGAAAATAAGACCTAGCAAAGTTTTTGTATATAAATATATATACAGTATATAATAAATGTTCGGGGGTTTTTTGTTCAACAATAAATGTGAATTCTTCTTCATGGAAAAATAAGACATCCCCTGAAAATAAGACCTAGCATATCTTTGGGAGCAAAAATTAATATAAGACACTGTCTTATTTTCGAGGAAACACAGTAGCTGCAGTATTTTATTGCAGGTATGTTGATTGACTGCATATGAATACTGTATTGTAATGACATACTGTATTTTATTAGACTTCAGTTGTGAACTGTCTTAAGTAACTGACAAACAGGAACATATTTTATGATGTCAGATTCTGTTACAGTCTGAAAATATAATTGGACTGCATTAAATAACTCGCTTTCCTGTTCTAATTCCAACAGGGAAGGTCTGGTACAATTTTTGATAATTTTCTTATCACAAATGATGAACAATATGCTGAAGATGCTGGGAATGAAATGTGGGGTGCTACATATGTAAGTAACTACACTGCATTTAACGAAAAGAGAATTAATTATTAAATCAGCATCTAATCATTACATTCAATTTATTGGTCCTCAAACGTGTCCACTGGTATCATCTTTTAATAAAAACAGCATTAAATAATATAATATATTCATTGTTACTAGAAAAAGCTACCATAAATATTTATCTACAGTTATCAGTAATGTCACAGGGGGAGGGGGTGCAAATTGCACCAGGTGACACCCCAGAAGGGGAGTGACATCTCAGAAGAGGGTTGGTCCCCGGCCCTCTATAGGGCTGCACGGCTTCTCCTCAATTTTCTCCAGGGCCGTGCACATGCTCCCTCTCCAGGGCAAAGCGGCTGCTCCCTGGGGCTGCGTGATGGCATGTCCGGCCACACACGTGCACAGCCACATGCCCCAGACGTCCTTCCTCTAGAAGTCCTGCCCCCTGGAAGACCTGTCCCCCATAACTGACCGCACTGGTTGACACCAACGCTAAGGATGCCACTGCTCATCTATAAGTCTAAAAATTATGCCTAAAAATTGATCCCGAAATCTCAGGGCAACTTATTTATGCGTCAATATGGCAATGTGATAGCAGCTCTTTCAGATTTCCCCATGCGGTGAGGAGAGAGTTTCTTTTTCTCTTGAGCCAAGCAGAAAGAGTCCTGGGTGATTAATTGTTGTTAAACAAACATAGTCCTTCTTCTACCTGTGCTGGCTGCTGCTGTCTGAAGATTCAAGGGTGAAACCAAATTTGAAACGCTGAAGCAAAAAGCCTCAATTAGATTCTGTCTTGCTGTGTGCACACATACACACGCTGATGGAGCGTCCAAGTTTTACCCTCGACTTATCCATGGGTCATGGCAAAATCCATAATTTTGGCCCCCAAACCTGCCCTCGCCTTATACATGAGGTCATGTTATAGTTGAGTATATACAGGTAGATATGATTCTGTAAATTTTAATGAAAAAAATATTGACTTTGAACAGCTACAAAGGTTACCATCATGCTTAAAAGATATTTTATATTTTTATATTCTTTCATACAAAGTATCAAAGAATAGGAAGAAAGTGTATATATTTACTTGTAGTATAGAGGGGCCTTGCTATCTGCGGGCTTGCCTTCCACGGATTTAAGCATCCGTAGACAGCAAGCCCCGTTGTCCCCAATGGTGGTATGCGTCTGCAGCCACACTAGCCGCTGCAGGCACATCACACTGCCATTAGAGACAATGGGACTTGAGATCTCGTGTTTTTTCATATTGGAGGGAGGGGGGTGGCAGCGTATGGAACAAAGGTCCAGCTATACTTCACTAAAGTTTGTTGCCACAGCTGATAAATATATCATGCTTGTTATTCCATAACTTCTGTATTGTTATGAAATGCGATGGAGATATGGTTTCAGTTTTTAGATAAACTATTCACACTCAAAATAATGAATTGTTAAAGGGGAACAAGTACTCCTTTTGCATGTACTGATAGAATTTAAGCATCAGTAATTGTTACAAGTTTGAATCTATTAATTTCATATAATTTATTTTAACAGGAGAGAGAATGGAAGAGAAGAGACAGACAAGATGTTGTGTATAACAAAATTAATGAAAAACAGGAACCAAAGGGAAAGGATGCCAAGAAAGAAAAGAAAGGAAAAGATCTCAATGTTAAAGATGAACTCTAATCAACCAAAACTGTTGCATAACACTCCATATGTTAATGACTTGCCTTTGATTTGGGCTAGAAATAGTACAATTTCCAAATATCCTGCTTATTTTCTATACCTTGTTATTGGCTCCCTGAAATGCAATGGAAAAAAGTACTGATGAACACTTTTTAAATGAGTAGGTAAGTACTGGTTACAGAAGGAGAATTCGGGTCATCAGAAGTAAATCTTCCTCATTTTAAAGGGGTTTAATAGGCCTATTGTGTTTTACTGAGGAGGCTCATTAGCATTTGCTATAGACACACAGACCACATAGATTAGGAGTGCCCCACATTTTTACAGCTTTTGCTTTCCATAGCCACTGAATAACCTGCTGAATTTGGGTAGTTTGGCAGTGATACTTCCCTCCCCTCATTTTATGGACATTCATGCCCGACCCCAAAAGATTCCCTGAAATAAAATTCTGCTTTAATATAAGGTATTCACTTCTCAAGATTTCAAAAGATGTTCTAGTGGCAGCAGCAAAGTGTGGCCGCCTGTAGTAGTGAGTGGAGAAGCATAATCCTCTTATTTCCACAAGTTGCAGAACCCTAATACAGATAGATGCAAAGTATTCAGTGTACAGAAGTAGAGAATAACAGAACCACTAAGGGCCAGAACAGATGGCCCATTAAAGATGTCTTCTGGGCATCTTGGGAGTGTGGCATTTACATGCTGCATGCTCCAACAATGTCTGGAAGCCAGCCAGTTGCCCAGATATGGGCGGCTTTAAGACATTCTGGCAGTGCAGCAGTTACATGCTGTGCACCAATGGAGCATCTCGAAGCCACCCTGGGGCTGCAGCAGGGCCGGGAAATCCGGCTCTTTCTCAGCCCAAATAGGAGCGGATCTTTGGGCCCGGTTCAAGGTGGATTGGGGCTGCAGCATATATTTGAGGTTGATTGAAGTAGTGGCTTTAGTTTACAACCCCATTTGCAGATTGCAGATCAACCATAGCAATTCAAGAGGCCAAGACTATCTCAAACTTGGGGGACAGATAGTTATAGTAGTGGGAGATGTTCCTACTGAAATTTTATTTTATTTTCTTCAAAGTTAGCACTCATTTCTAAACATAGAACCCAGCTGAGATTACCAGCAGCACATAATCATCACAGAGTAGCCTGCCAGAGTATAGGACGAAACCAATGGAAATGGGTTCATGGCAGGGGTGGGCAGTTGCTAGGGGATGGAGGGCTGTGTTAGACCCCATGAGACCTTGGAAGACCACACAGACCCAGTGAACCCCTTCATCCCTGTGAAAATGTTACAACCTATTTTGGGGACAAAAAGCCCTCTGTACATGATACAGGACATGGGGACAATTTTAAACTGTTGGGAGAGGGCTGGTTATTTTTAGGCTCAAGAAGGGCCTAAAAAAAAAAAAATGGAAATGACCTGGAAATCAGCTTCCACTTAATTTGAAAAAGCTCCACCTATGCCTCAAATGGACCCGGGGGCCAAAAACATATCATCGCCCTGCCTTTCCCTCCAAAATTGTGACACAAAGCAGCTTATGGATTAAAACAACAGTACAATTACATTATGCTGCATATCTTCTGGGAGATGTTTGAGGGGAAAACCCCTTTTCAAATCTTTTTGTAGTTTTCGGGGGTTGAAAGACTTGTAGGCTGCACGTGACCCTTGGCTCTCATCCCCACTCTGATTAAAGGATTTATTAAACCAACAAAAAGGGAAAGCCAAAGTGGGTTGTCCCTTTGGATCATGATCACAGGCACAAATATAAGTAGCAGGGGCTCAAATGAGGACAGATAAATGTATCTTTAGGGATTGTGGCTGGATGTGGTGCTGGTAGCTGCAAAATTGTTAATAGAGTAGGACAGAAATCTGTTCTCTTGCTTACATTGATTTGATTTTTTGAAATATTTTGATTTTTGAAATGTTTTTGGGATTGTGAGGATGATTGCGGCATATTACATAGAGGAGGAGCATCATAAATACAGAGTGCAGAGGGTCTGGTCATGAGTGACATCAACACTGAATGTTTGGAAGACTACTGAAAATTCATGCAATCTTTCCCTTTCTGTTTCAGTCCCCAACTTCAGTAAAATTGGCCCTTTTTTTCAGTCACACTAGTATGGCAGTGTTGTGTATTAATTTGGATTGGGTAATGAGAAGGGGCATCTTATTTCCAGTAAAAGAACATGCTAAGTTGACCTGTGTTGCTACAACCTGGGTGGATAAAGAATAAGGAATTATGCCTAATTCAAGCATTCTTGAAGCATGTTGTTCAAGTAGATGAAGCAGAGATGGATAGCTGTGACTCCTGTTGATGTTTTGCTCATGTAAAATCATGTCATTAGAGGAGAGATTCTTTATATTAGCAATAATTCTGATTTCTTACTAAGAGCCTTTATGGGTAAACAGTGCTTTCCTCTTACTACACATTCGGGCTTTCTAGATTGGCAGGAAAGTGTGACATGAAGTTGCCTTTTCCTTAATGCTTAGCAGCTGCACCACAGCCTTTAGATGGAGCTGCGCTATTCCGCAGTTTTTAAAAAAGAAGCTGGGAAAACCAGCACCTTTTTAAAGGCGCTTCTTCTCCCCTAAAATGCAAAAAAAAGCGTTTTCATGGCACACTTTCCCTTTTTCTCATCTAAAGGCTAGGCTTTCATGCAGCCATGAACACACTTCTTTTTGCCAATTTAGATCAGGCCATTGTTTTTATACAAACATAGCAGTGATGAGGGGGACTAGTACACTCCCATCCTTGTCTCTTTTAAAAAGTGCTACAGAAAAACTTAAATGTGAATACCTCATGGTGGGAACCTGAGATGGAATTGGAAATTTGTTGATGTACCAACCACCCTGCTATCTAACATTCTCCCAGGATGAGCTAACGGAAACTTGCAGGAAGTGCACATTATGGTTGTGTGACATATAAAGAGTTAAATAAAACTCTGCAAATATGCAAAACCATTTATTCAGTACTATTAAATTCCTTTTCTTTTGCAATATCTTGCAAAAAATAATTCATTTTTCCTTTGAATTTGTTTTCAATTATGAGTTTTACTTAATAAATTGATTAATATTTTTCATTTACTTACTACATTGCAATACTACCTCTCCTTTTTAATATTTCTACTTTGCTCTACTGTGGTTTCCTATAAACACTTATTATCTAACTTCTTCTGATCTTCCTTTCATTTAAAATATATTTAATTTATTAAAATAAATATTACTCATTTAACTTAATTTAATTATAAGTAATATAATTCATACAATTATGATTAAATTAAATTCCACTTTCATACATTTTAAACTGAACATGTTCAAAGCATGCTGAATACAGAACCCACACATTAATATTTTTAGTACTCCATACTGTTGCAGAAGACAGCCCATTCTTTCCATTGAACCCAAAATAAAAGTATTGTTTAATTTAATTTCAGTCTCTCCGCCACACTTTGCCTATTCAGTAGAATTAGTCTGACTTACCAAGAAAACATTGTGGGCTATTCATTAGTTTGTTTTTAAAATTAACTATTTTGGCTACTGGATTATGATCGGAGTCAGTGATGGAGTAACTGTTTGCATCCACCATAGTCTGAAGCCACAATACAAATGGTAAAATATATAGTCTACATGAGAATATTTGTTTGTGTAATGGAGAAGTACACCTTGTGGCCAACTCCTGCCCACAGCATAGCTGCTCAGCCCATGGCTTCAGGTGACAACTTATCCACACTGTTGTGCAATTACACTATATTGAGCTCCATGCATACTTCATGGGAGGTCGAAGATTCTTAACTATATGCAGGTGTGAGTCCTTATTTCTTTTCCAGGCTAAACAGTCCTTATCAGAAATTACAAGTAAGCATAACACAGGTAAGGAATTCAATTTCCCAAACAGAGCTGTGTCCTATTAACTCTTTCACTTTCCTGCTCTCTAATTTGTGCTTGTACCGCCCCACCTAAATCTGCCTCCAATTTTATCCTCTGGACCTACCTGAAACGGGGTGTGTGATACTACTGTACTTGCTGCCAAAGGTCTGGCCTGCATTCTAAATTGCCAAGCCTGAACTACATACCTCCCTCTCTTTTATCTCCAGACTTAAAGCAGCTGATGTCAAGCGCAGAGGAGAGGATGGATGTCAGTCTTTCTTCAGTCTTATGCTGGTTGTCAGGGAGAAAGGTTGCCATGCTATAATGCAGCAAGGCTTGAGCACTCAGCAGAGTTGCTTAACATCTGTCCATCCATTCCCTCCTACATTTTACTCATTGCTTTCTCTCTTTCCTTACTCATATTCTTACCACCTTTTATCCTCTCCATGCCCTTCTGAAATCTGGAGTTATTTTCAAAGGGAAGTTTTAATTTTTGTAATGCTTTAGCATCTGGATTTTTAAAATTGCTTTTAGTTACTTAAGTTTTAAAGTGCTTTTTTATTTATTCAGCATGGATAGATAAATAAATGCTGTAAATAAATTAATAAATATTGTTCTGGCAATTGTGAGCACAGTATGACTGCCTTCTCTCCATTCAGATCATTAACAAAATATATCATACTTGTTCAATCACAAATACAAAATACTTGTTCAATCACAAATACAAAATTCTGTGTCAAGACAACAAGTATTTCCTAGGATTCCAAGGTGCCAAGGCTGAAGTGGTGGAGGGTCTAAACCAAGGATGTTTTGGAACCAATATCTTACTTAGTTTTCCTCCAATTAAAATAGTATTAAAATGTGGCTGATTAGTTTTAATTGTGCTATACCTCTTACTTTCATTTTACAAGGATTACCTTACCCTCTGCTGTTAGGTTAGTATAACTTAAAAGCTTCCCTTATGCTTATATACATGGAATATAGAAAGTGATCCTGCTGATATCTCCTGGGTTTATTTACAAAGGTATCTAACATTAGCAAGCTTCCTTCCCTGTCTTCTGATGTGTATTCTCTTGATCTGTTTAGAGATAATACAAACCATAATCAAACAGAATAAAACAGATAACATAAGAGCATCCAACTTGAAATTATGTACTTCAATGAGTTCTCTAGATTCAGGCTTGTGGAGCCATTCACATGATTGAAGTACAGCATTTCACATGAGTGAAGTACATTCCTTCAGCCTTGATTTTCCCCCTCAAAGCTACATGATCTTAATTTAGTGGGGGGGGGGGACACTGTGCAGTGTATAACACTAATTTTAAAAAGAACAGCTAGGGGAGCCACATGATTGCTCTAGCCAGCCTCTGTCGACAGCCTGGCTGCAGCTTTTTGGACCTGCTGAAGTTTTCAGTTTCCAAAGGCAGCCCCACATAGAACACATTAGAGTAATCCAAACAGGACGTAACCAAGGCATGTGCCACCATAGCCAGATCTGACTTCTCAAGGAACAAGAGCAGCTGTGTACTACTTTTAATTGTGCAAATTCTCTCTTGGCCACAGCCAAATCTGGGCATCCAGGCTAAGATCTGAATACAGGAGTACACCCAAGCTGCAAACCTGAGTATAACTCTATCCAGCACAGGTTGAATCCCTGATCTGCCTTCCAATTGACCAGGAGCACCTCTATCTTGTCTGGATTAAGTTGCAGTTCACCCTCATCCAGTCCATTACTGACAGCAGACATTAATTTAGTGCAGAAACAACTTCCGTGGAATCAGATAGAAAGGAAAGATAGTTGGGTATTGTGAGCGTACTGATGACACTGAACCCCAAAACTCCAGATGACCTCTCCCGGCATTTTTATGTAGATATTAAACAGTGTGGAGGACAGAATAGGAGCCTGAGGGACACCACAGGCTACAAGACAGGGTGTTGAACAGAAATCCCCCCCACAGTAACTTCTGAGTTTATGTCTCCAAGAACTGGATCCACTGCAGAGCAGTGCCTCCAAGTCCTGTCCCAGAGAGGCAGTCTAGGAGAATAACATAGTTGGTGGTATTGAATGCTGCTGAAAGGTCCAGTAGAACCAACAGGAACACACTCCTCCATCCAGTTCTCTACATAGATTGTTCTCCAAGCCAAACAGAGTTGTCTCAGTCCCATAACTGGAAAGGATGTGTGGAACAGTAAGTTACATTCTACTCTAGCATACCTCCTTTAATAAAAATTAAGAAAACAGTTTAAAACTGCTTAAGACCAAAACGCAAACCATGTGAACCTCCAACCCTATCTTCCATGTATCAATGTTTATCTTCAAAACTGCACAAGGACAGCAGGACCTTTGAAGGTAGGAAGTTCTTAAGAGAATTAGGCCCCATTCATACTAGCCCATTTGCCCTGGTTAGATCCGGATCAGATCGTGTATGCCATTACCGAATCTCTCCGGAAAGAAGTTCACAATACCTTTTGCCCCAATCGATGCTTCCCAGTGCATTTTACCCCACTGAAGTTCATACATGCAAAAGTAATGATTCAAGATGGAACCTCCTAGTTGTCAATCAAATGATGTCATGGTGATGTCTGATGCTGCCATTGGCTGCGCGAGTGCTCCATCTGGCGCTTCGCTTTTTTTAAAATACTTTTTTCATTTGACAGATTATGCACATGGAGCATAGAGATGGGAGCAGTACAGATTGTGGGGACCCTTCCCCCCCCCTCCTCCTCCATTTTTCTAAGCACCAGGAGTGCTTCTTCGGGCATTTCTGATTTTTTTAAATTATTTTTACAATTTGACAGCTTATGTGCATTCTACATGGGGCTCTTTATGGATAGTTAGCTTCCATATATGGATTGGGGTTCCCTCTCCCTTCGTTTAAAGAGCCCCATTCATATTGAGCATTTAAACGAAGGGAGAAGGAACCCCAATCCATATATGGAAGCCAACTATCCATATATGGATTGGGGGTTCCCCCTCCCGTTTAAAGAGCCCCATGTAGAATGCGCATAAGCTGCCAAATTGTAAAAATAATAATAATAAAAAATTCAGAAGTGCCCAATGAAGCACTCCTGCTGCAAAAACTATTAGACAGCACTGGATTAAAGCTGGTGGTTGCAGGGAGAGAAGTCATGTTCCATTCCCTGGCCTTTACACCTCCCCTGAACTTGACCCGATCAGGATCGGAGCCAAGTTCACATTCAATTGAACCAGTTTTTCCAAAAAGAAACGGTAAATACCCCGCTTTTGGAAAAACCGGGTTTAGGGGAATTGCGCCGCATTGGGTGTGCAAGATCCAGATTCCCCAGTGAAAAAACCGGTGCCAGTATGAACTTCCTGATTTTAATCCAGGTTACAAACTGATTTATATGGTAGTCTGAATGGCCCCTTAGTTTTGCTGTGCCTTTGTGTGCACTTATCCTATCTAATTTCAATCTACAGTATGTGTAAGCAATTGGGGGCCCATTTCAATAAGAAGTACCTGTAAACAGCATTGGGTCCTCCAAACTTAGCTATGCTTAAAATATACCATAGAAACCTGTGTGTCTTAAGTCAGCTACAACTAATTTGTCCAACTTAATTAAATGTCTGAGTCTAAAGAAGACAGCCACTTTGAATATAAATTTGTGCTGACTAGGGAAGAAACTGCTTTAATCAACCATTTGTTGAATTTGTCTCCCAACATTTGTCTCCAACTCCCCCTAAGCATTTGTCTCCAACTCCCCATAACTGTTGAAGAAAAAGTACTGTATTAGCTCTTGTTTTTTCTGAAGTGATAGCATTTTAGTACTCTATTTCTGTCAGAGCATTTTATTGTGAAGTGTGTAAGCAGCAGTTTCACTTCTCAGTTACACATCTGTTAATTTATGGAATTCATTCATGTTTGCAGAGAGCAACTTCAGAGGGCAATCTTGGGCTGAATATGTTAACCTCCACTGCAAAGCAACTCTAATTTGTTTTAGTGCGCTTTGTCCAGCAGAAGTGAAAAACGTGTAGATAAACCCCTGGCCTAGATTCAGATGGATCATACTATCCAGCATTTCTCAGATAAAAATAGGGACAAGTTTGAGGACATGTAACACCCTTACTCATGATATCTTCCTGAGAACCCTTCCCCCACCTCCACTGCTGGACACAGCTAAAGGCCCTGCTCTGACTGCTGAAGGCTGCATTAATTTACTCTGACATTAGCAGGCTTTAGCTGCCTTAGCTGCCAGGCTTTTAACTGGCATAGCTATATCATAAAATCAGCAGTTCTAGGCAGGGGAGCAAAGTGGTGGATGCTTCTCACTTCCAAAGCTGCCAGACTTTCCTGTCTAGTCTAGCCAATACAGTAGACTCCTGATATACACTGGGGGTTGGTTTTAGCCCCCCTCTCACTGGGATACCAAAGTACGTGGATGTTCAAGTCTCATTATATAATATATAATGGCATGTTGAAATGGGGTTCCTTATATAAAATGGCAAAATCAAGGAATTCTTTTTGAAATTTGTGTGTGAAGATTTTTAAACTGTGATTGGTAGAATCCGTGGATACAGAGGGCTGACTATACTTATTGTTTCTCTCCACTGTAAATAATGGACAAAGTGGGTTTGAAATTAGACATACCAGCTCCACTCTGTCTGGTATATTTGAGAGGACAAATCCTTGATCCTCTCTCAGGGAAATGTTGGGGCTTTTGACCTACAGTATTTCTTCACCAGTTTGAAGACCTACAGACAGAAGGAACATCACTGCCCCCCACCACCCCCATTAGATTTGTGTACTAAACAGCCATAGCTTTTGAATCTGATGTCATTTTAACTGCAATGGCTCCATCCTACAGAATATTGAGATTTGTAGTTTGGGAAGGAATCTCTGCTAAAGAGCACAAATGCTGTAGTTAAAGGGTTGCCTTTCCAATGTTGCTTAACATTTGTACTTTGTTTTCCAGCAACTAAAGGCTGGTTGTTGTTGTTTTTAACTATTTGAAACTAAGGCCCAGTACAGACTGGCACTTTGCACTGGCCTGAGTTAGGGCTCCATAGGACTGGGTGTCCATATGCGCCCAACCCTACAATTGGTGCCCATGCACCATCTTACCCAGGAGGGAGTGAAGGAGAGGCCTAGCAATACCATTGGGCCTGGCCTCAAGTTGAAGAGCCCTCCCTCCATGACAACACCATCAGGCCTCGGAGGGAGAGAAAGGACAGGCCAAACTCCATAGGGCCTGTGCTAGATTATGAAGCAGAGCCCTCCCTCCAGTCCATCTGCCTTGGTCCAGGCCTCAGAGGGAGAGAAGAATTGCTGGACCTGATCCCCTTCCCCACTACCATTCCCTTCTCCTTTTGTCTCGTATCTTCTTAGATTGTAAACCTGAGGGCAGGGAACCGTCTAATTAAATTAATATTTGTAAGCCGCTCTGATAGCCTTTAGGGCTGAAGAGCGGGGTATAAATAAATAAAGCGTCGGTGCCACGCCATGCAGCTGGCACGGCACCGACCAGGGGAAAAGATGTCTGGCATGGAGCCACCCATCTGTATCCCCCCTTAGGAATATTTAACAGACTAGTCAACACTATATTGGAACAGGTTTTTGCTTTTTAGAAGAAAATAACTGCAACTCAAATATATGCTGGAAGTATTTAATTATGTATGGGGGGGACAGAGTTTGTGCACTTTGTAGCAATACCACACTAACCAACTTTCAAAATTAAAAGAAAAAAATTCCAAAGGCAAACTAGTTGTTTTTATCAATCAAGGACACATGCTAGAAAGTAAAGGCTGTCCTTCACAAGTAGGTCAATAGGAGAATATGAACAATATGAACAGATACATATGAACAGAAGAATGTAGCTAGCACAGAATATGATTCTCTTGGGGGGGATCTCAGCTTTACTTTTTGCTTTAAACAGTGCATTACCATTGCATTTAAAACTACATGAGCAAATGGTGTGACATCCCAGAGCTAGGATGAGAGCAAAGGAGTTCCTTATTCCTCACCAATGTTTCCTGGCCTGTATCCCTAGCCTTTGACATTTCCCCAGATGTGAATGTTTTTGCAAAAGTGGTAGAAGGTGTAGCACAATATATAATACTTACATTATTGTTCTGGTCTATGATCGTAATAAAGATGTATGTATGTATGTATGTATGTACTTACATTACAAATATAACAATATCAGTAAAGCACTAATTATTAAGAAGCGTTTGCAAGAACACTCCTGTTTCCTAAACTTAATCTAAGGTGTCAGGTGGTTCCCTGTAAAACTCTAGTCAAAAAGAAAGAAGACCTTCCAGATGTTGATAGTCACATCATACTGATCACTGACCAGGCTAGCTGAGGCTGATGAGAACTGGAGCTCAGTTTTAGGAATGTCATCAGTTTCCTAGCCATGTTGTGGTCTATGAGTGAGTCACATCTGACAAAACATATTTTACTGTCAAGTGAGAAACTGGGACATCTTAGAATATGTCTGAATTTTTAAATCTACAGGTGCGGTTTAGAAATAAATGTCTATATAAAGGTTTGTTCATTGTGTTTTTCCAGAGACAGATCCTGTCAAAATATGTGTCGTGAGTATAGTACTATATTTGTTTCTAATTTCTTTATTTCAAGTAGAGCCATTTTTTCTCAATTCTGTATTTCTAGGACATGAGTAAACTACTTCAGTCTATCATGCAGATAGATTAATATACATCCATTAGTTAAATCAATCCATTAATACAGCCATTACTTAAACAATTAATTAAATTATTTATCAATTTTAAATTACTTAAAATTATTACATTATTAGTATTAAAATATCCAAAGTTAATTGTAGTATGTAAAGGAGATGCAGAGCAAATTCAACATAGCATACAAAATGCTGAGTATCAATTCCCTCTTTCCACCAAAGATTTGCCATTTCAAAATCTTACCATGCTGACAAATACAGCTCTTTGACTATTGGTGTATTTGCTACAATGTGAGATCAGAGTTTTAGAGTTGGTGTTAGATTTAGAGTAAGAAGAGTTATTTCCCTCTAGATGTATGGGACACCAAACTGCAGAAAGGTGCTTTAGCCATTGGGTTTTGGATAATCCAGGTGATATATTTTAGGATTAGTATACAGTATCTAAATGTAGAAGCCAATAATGATCTAGCTTTAAGATCATGACCAAGCAATTTCTGACTAGCTGTGAGAGTGGCACAAGTGTTCACTATATTATTTATTTATTTATTTATTTAATTTGTATGTCACCTTTCTCCCAGAATAATATTATATTGTTACTTATGAAGTAGAAAACAATTTGGGATGGTATACAAAGATTATGTGACTCTACAGAGTGAAAATTCTGGACATTTTAAAACCATGGTCTCTTCCACCTCTATAACCCTGTGTACAGGAAAACAAGTTATGTTCATTAAAACATGTCCAGGGAGTGTCTTATTAAGCTTAGACCAAATACCAGCCTGAATTAGATCCTGACATTAAGGAATTTCTGTAAAGCCACTAAAGTAGGACAAACATTTCATATACAATTCTGATGTCTCTGAAGCAGATAACATTATTTCTTCTTCGTGGTCTCTGCGAATCATACAAATGGGTTCTCTGCGCCTGCGCAGTCGAATTCGGAACTTTCTGGAATCACTGGGCAGAAAAGCGGCTTGCAACTTTTTGCAACTTTTTGGCGGTAGCCCCTCCCCTCCTCTATATAAGCCCTGTTCCCGCTCTTTTCCTCAGTTCCTTTTTTTCCGCCGCGTAGGCTACTCGAAAGGAACAGTGTGGAATCGCTTGGCTTGTCTCTCTTGGTTTTCTCGATCTTCGGCTTGCTTCTCGACTACTCTCCCTCGTCTGTGACTCGGCTATTGTTTGACCTCTCGGCTTGATTGACTTCGATTTTGGATCCCGATTTGGACTTGATGTCTCCGGCTCCATTTAAACACTGCACTGTTTGTGGGGCCAAGGTCCCTCACACGGACCCCCACTCCAAGTGCTTGATCTGCCTGGGCGAGGCCCACGACACCCAGAGCTGTGCCCTTTGCAGATCATTGACGTCGCAGGCGAGGAAGAACCGTGCCTCTCGGCTGAAATCCTACCTTCTCGATCGGGCTTTGGCCCCTCAGGAGATCCTGCCTTCGGCTTCGGTTCCGGCTTCGGTTTCTAAAGCACCCATTCCGGCCTCCAAGATGTCTCAGGAGAAGGTGACTGTTGTTTCCCCTGTTGGTCCCTCCAAGTCCTCCCGGGACACGGAGACTCACCCCGCCGAGAAATCGGCTAAGAAGACGGGTGAGAAGTCTAAGTCCTCCAAGAAGGACAAGCCCAGGCAGGGCAAGGACCACAGGGATGAGAATCGGAGAAAGAAGGTGAAAACTCCTGCTCAGGGCGTGGCAGATGGCTCTTCCTCTCTGAAGGAATCCACTTCTAAAGCCTCTGCCAAGAGGAAGCATTCTACCGAAGGGGAATCCCTCCGGAAAAAGCGCTCCTCTGAGGGTGAGACCCTCCAGAAGAAGGCCCGCTCCGATTCCGACGTGGGAACCGAGCTGCCACATGCGTCGACACCGAGGGATGTTCCCGCCACGGAAATTCCCGCTGTCGAAAGGCCCGCCTCCGTACCGACCGCCTCCGTACCGACAGAGGTGTCGCCTCACTCCCAGGCCGCCCGTCGCGAGACTTCGGTGCCGCGCAGCCTGACGCCCGCCCAGCGCTCCCCACAGCTGAGCCAGAGGTCTCGTAGGTCGCCGACTCCTATGGCCGAGACCGAGGACGAGCCGGAATACTATTATGATAGCGAGTCCGGCAAGTACTTTGTGGCGGTCGACCCTTCTACCCTAGACAGACCACGAGGCAAGCGCTGGCGCCCGCTGGATGTGTCTGCCAGAGTGGGCGACGAGGTCCAGGGTTCTGCACCGTCGAAGGTCGTTGAGGAGGCTTTGACATCGGCCACCCTCAGGCGGGAGGACGCCGTTCGCGGAGAGGCAGCAACCCAGACGGCCTACTCCCCTTCCAGTGCGGTACTCTGTGGAGAGCCCAGCTCCGACTCGGACGTGGAGTTCGACACCGAAGGCTCGGTCCCATCTCCGATCGATACCGACACCGAGGAAAAGGGGCCGGTTCGGCAGGCCTTTTACCAACCAGGTCCAGTGTCCCCTACGGATAACGTGCACACCTTTGGGGAGCACGTTATCAAGATGGCGAATGCTTTGGAGCTCCAGGTGTCTCGGTCTGAGGAGGAGGCCCTCGACCCGGTCGAGAAACGAGTTCAGGGCTCGGCACCAACATTGGCAGCCATCCCGTTTCTGCCGTCTTTGGAGAAGATCGCCAAGAGGTCGTGTCAGAATCCAGCATCCACCCCGTCGACCTCGAGGAAGATCGACTCCATTTACAAGATCTCTCCATCATCGGCAGAGTGGCTCCATTCGCACCCGCCTCAGAATTCGGCGATTGTCGAGGGGTCACAGAAGGTCTTCACCCCAAAGACCTCCCCGTCTCCTTCGGACCGCGAGGGCAAGAAGATAGACGGGATTTCTAAGAAGATCTTCGAGGCCTCAGCTCTGGGACTGCGGGTGTCGAACTATAATGCCTGCATGGGGGCCTACATCCAATACCTGACGGAGAGGATGTCCCCCCTGCTGGCTGACCTCCCTCAGGAGAAGGCTCCAGCTGCAAACCAGCTCCGGGAGGAGGTGCATTCAGTTGCCGGTCTTCTGATTACCTCGGCTCGACACACGGCGGACTGTTCGGCCAAGTCCATGGCTTCCAGTGTGGCACTCCGGAGACACGCCTGGCTTCGGGCTTCAGATCTAACCCCGCAGGCGAAGGCCGCTATAGAGGACATGCCGTTCGATGGCGAAGGGCTCTTTGCCAAGGACACCGACGAGCGGCTGAACTTCAAGTACCGCATGAAGTCAGCCGCAAAGAAGCATGGCATGTCCGCTCCCCAGCAGGCCTTCTCCAGGAGGCGCTTCGGGGCCAGACCATCCTTCGGACAGTCACAGAGGCCATTTGAGCAGGAGAGGCAGTACCGTCGCCAGGACACCAGGCAGAGGTTCTCCTCTCCCTCCTCATCTTCATCGGGAAGACGTCTTCAGTCCCGATACCGAAGACCGCTTCCGAGGAAGCCCGGATCTGATTCGGGTAAGAAGGGACAATGAAGGTCTCCAGCGTACTCCGTTGTCTCCCCTTCTCGTCCCTTCTTTTTGGATTTATTGAGGCCTTTCTATAACATCTGGGCCCAAATCACCACCGACTCCTGGGCGCTGACTATTATATCCAAAGGATATGCCCTCGAGTTCGAAGAACTCCCGCCTACGGGAGCCCTCCTTTCTACGGATCCCTCACCTTCCCTCCTCAACGAAGTACGCACTCTGTTGGACAAGGGGGCCATCTCCCCCCTGGATCCGGACCTGGCCCACCGGGCGTTCTTTTCTAGATACTTTACGGTACCGAAACCGGATGGAGGCCTCCGTCCCATACTGGACCTTCGGGACCTTAACAGTTTTTTGGTTTACAAGAAGTTCCGGATGGTAACTCTTGCTTCCATTTTGCCATTGTTGTCGCAGGGACTTTGGTTTGCGACGCTGGACCTTAAGGACGCCTACTTCCAGGTCGCCATTCGAGAGGGACACAGACGGTTCCTTTCCTTTGCCATCGGGACGGAGATGTACCACTACAACGTCCTGCCCTTCGGACTCGCCACGGCGCCGAGAGTCTTCACCAAGTGCATGGCTCCGGTAGTCGCCTATCTGCACCAGCGAGGGTCAAGAGTCTTCCCCTACCTAGACGATTGGCTCTTCGCGGCAGACTCCAAAGAGGCCCTTTGCCAGAACATCTCCTTCGCCGTCTCCCTGCTCCAGTCTCTTGGCCTGGTACTGAACCTCGAGAAGTCCCACTTGACCCCCGTCACCAGGATCAAGTTCATCGGGGCTATCCTCGACTCAGAAAGTTGCATCACATCCCTGCCCGAGGACCGTTTCCTGTCCCTCTCCAAGGCTGTCCGGCATTGCTGTGCCAACAGACGGGTGCGGGCTCGAGAAGTCCAGGTAGCGCTGGGCCATATGGCCTCGACCACCTTCGTCACCCCGTGGTCCAGGCTCCGGTTTCGGCCCTACAGTCGTGGTCCCTCTCCGTCTTCGACCCGTTGGCCGATCCTGCAAGCAAGTGGCTCACGGTACCGAGGCCTGTCGCTCGTTCCCTGTCCTGGTGGCTAGACTCCCAGAACGTCTGCGCCGGCATGCCGTTCGTCTCTCCGGACCCGCAGGTGGTCCTCACCACAGACGCATCCATGGACGGTTGGGGAGCCCACACTATGGGTCTCACCATAAGGGACAAGTGGCAAGCGCGTCACCAAGATCTCCACATCAACGCCCTGGAGATGCTAGCTGTCGAGAAGGCCTTGAAGGCTTTCGAATCCGAGCTTCGCGGAAGGGTAGTGCAGCTCCTGACGGACAACACCACTGTCATGTACTACCTGAACAAGCAGGGCGGAACCAGATCTCCAACCTTGCTGGAGATAACTCTTCGGATTTGGCACTGGTGCATCCCGAGAAACATCTTCCTGCAGGCAGTGCATCTTCCCGGGGAGGAGAACGTCTTGGCGGACCAGCTCAGCAGGTCAGATTCGCAGTGCCACGAGTGGACTCTCCACCCCGACATGGTCGCGAACCTTTTCTCCAGATGGGGCACCCCGCAGATAGACCTCTTCGCGTCGGAGACCAACGCACACTGCAGCCGGTTTTGCTCCCGGGATCGGTCCCGACGCTCGCTCGGGGATGCCTTTCTACACAGCTGGACGGGGGAATTTCTGTATGCCTTCCCTCTGTTCCCGCTCATCACGAGGGTCGTCTCCAAGATGTCGAGAGACCGGACGGACACCATCCTGATCACCCCTTGGTGGCCCAGGCAGCCGTGGTTTCCGTCCCTTCTTCACCTGTCGCGGAACCGGTTCTTCAGGATCGAGCCCAGACCAGACCTGCTCACTCTACAGGAGGGTCGAGTTCGTCATCCGGACATCGAGGACCTCCCTCTCGTGGCGTGGCGACTCCGGCCTTAGCGGACCTTCCGGCGGCGGTGAGGCGTGTGATCCTGGCGGCCCACAAACCTGCAACCAAGAGGTCCTACTCCTGCAAGTGGCAGAGATTCCTCCGCTTCCTGGATTTGAGAGGCCTGTCTCCATCCAGGGTATCGACACCGACGGTGCTGGAGTTCCTGATGACGCTGGTGGAGTCGGGGCTGTGCCTTAACTCCATCAAGTGTTATTTGTCTGCTATTTGTTCCCATTTCCAGTTTGATGGGAAACCTTCCTTTTTCAAGGACCCCTTGGTGAAGGGGTTTTTGAAGGGCTTTAACAACCTCCATCCGCCGGCCTCGGTACCGGCACCGGCGTGGAGCCTTGAGGTTGTTTTGTCTAGTCTTGGTACCAAGCCCTTCGAACCCATGGCTACCACTGACCTGAGGCTGCTGACTTGGAAAACAGCCTTTCTGGTAGCCATTACCTCTGCCCGCCGTGCTGGCGAGCTCTGTGCCTTACGGAGGGACCAACCTTTCCTTCGGTTCCACAAGGATAAGGTGGTCCTCCGTACCGACATTACCTTTTTGCCTAAGGTAGTGTCTGCTTTCCATATGTGCCAAGACATTGTGCTCCCGACCCTGGCCCCGAACCTGACCACCGACACGGAACGCCGTTTGCACCTGTTGGACGTTCGAAGGGCTTTGGCCTTTTATTTGGACAGAACTTCGGGTTCGAGCCGCTCTGACAGACTGTTTCAGTGCTACTCAGAGCCTAAGAAGGGACTACCTGTGACTGCTCAGAGGTTTTCTAAATGGGTGGCTGGTACCATCCACCTCTGTTATGAACTGTCGGGTAGAACTCTTCCGGCCAGGGTTAGGGCACATGCAACTAGGGCGGTAGCGACATCCTCCGCTTTTTTGACTGGGATTCCGCTGGAGGATGTCTGTAAGGCTGCTGTCTGGTCCCAACCTATGACTTTTATAAAACATTACCGGTTGGACACCAGGGCAAGGACAGATGCAGCCTTTGGCAGAGCAGTGCTACTGTCTGGTTTACACTAATGCCAAGTTCTGTACTATGCCATGTTGTGTACTATGCCATGTTGATGTTACATTGCATTGTTGTTGCATATGACACATTGCACTAACTGTTGCACTGTTTGCCTTTTACTTGATTTCCTCTGCATCCAGGATTGGGTGTTCTGGTGTCTTTTTGATTACATTTATACACCATGTACATAGTTTACTCTTTGAGTATTTGGTTTATGTTCTGCTCTATGAGCAGCATTGCACTATTGTTGTTATGTTCTATAATTCATGCAAGAATCACACAAGGGTTGGTTCAATTTGACAATTTTTATTGTGAATCAATAAATGTTTTTTGGTTCACTTCACAACTGTTGTCATGACACTCCCTCCGCCGCTTACCTAAGCTTGCTAGTCTAACCCATTTGTATGATTCGCAGAGACCACGAAGAAGAAGGACAGGTTGCTTACCTGTAACAGTATTTCTTCGAGTGGTCATCTGCGAATACATACAAATCCCACCCTTCCTCCCCTCAGTGTCCTGCTCAACATTGTTCGGCTCCTCCGTCGCTTGCGGCGGAAAAATTTCGGAACTGAGGAAAAGAGCGGGAACAGGGCTTATATAGAGGAGGGGCTACCGCCAAAAAGTTGCAAAAAGTTGCAAGCCGCTTTTCTGCCCAGTGATTCCAGAAAGTTCCGAATTCGACTGCGCAGGCGCAGAGAACCCATTTGTATGTATTCGCAGATGACCACTCGAAGAAATACTGTTACAGGTAAGCAACCTGTCCATACATGAAGTAAATACTAAAATGTTGGCTGTTTTTGTTGTTTTTGTTGTCTTTAAGACACACGCTGATCATATTTGGTCCCACTTAGATCAGACAGCAATAGTGTTCCAGATAAAGATGTTGACTGGTAGCAAACAATTTATGAAACCAATATTATTAACACGGCCTTAGTAATTTATTACTAAGATCTGGAGCTATCTTGTTAGGCTAACTTGTAATGATTAAAGGAATTTCACATGTTTTGACTGTATATAATGGAAAATTCATAAATGCAAAAGATGACAAAGCACTATGGTTAAGAATGTGAAAAAAAAAAGCCATTGGTTCAAATCTCTTATTAGCCACAAATTCTTGTGCATTTCCAACTGTGACTATTTGTTATGTAAAATTAAATTAGTTAAAGAAAAAACTAGTACAAAAACTTAAAGATTTTAGAGATTATGAACCCAATTATATTTTACATCCAATATAAAGGATATAGGTACTGTCCTTGAGGGCATATTAAGCAGAAACTGGTTTCACAACATACCAGAGCTCATTAAAGGGACATATGATTTAGGGTAACCCAACGACTATGCAGACATATAAATCCAACATATTAATTCAGTCTACATCTGTATTTTTAATCAAACAGCAAACAGGACCTGCAAATTAGGATTGTTTTAAAAAAACCCAATCTCTCATCTGCGCTGAAACAGGATGAAGCTAAACACCAATATAATTAAAACTAAGCCTCAATCATTAATCAGAATGGAGATTGCAGTTGAGAAATCAGAAGACTAGGACTTGGAAGGGCAGTTAAGAAAGAACTAGACAAGATCCTGAAGTGTAATTGAATACTACAATTAGTATTGTACATGCCATTTCATTTTCCATTTTTAAGTATGGCTGTGAAAGCTGGACAGTGAAGAAAGTGGATAGGAAGACAATCAACTGATTTGAGATGTAGTGCTGGAGAAGCGTTCTGCAGATACCCTGAACTGCTAAAAAGACAAATAAATGGGTCCTACAGCAAACCAAGCCTGAAATCTCCTAAGAAGCCATGTTGACTAAACAGAGGCAGTCATACTTTGGCCTCATAATGAGAAGACATGATTCACTAGAAGAGACAATAATGTTTAGCAATGACTATGGGGGATACATAAATTCAAACTAGACAGGGAGGAAAACAAAATAAATATTTTTTTGTACCTTGGATCAAACATTGATCAGAGCAGAGACTGCAGTCAAAGAAATAAGAAGGCTAAGAATGGGAAGGAAAGTCATGAAAGAGCTAGACAAGATCCTAAAGAGTAAAGATATACAATTGAGCACCAAAGTTAGAATAGCCCAAGCCATGGTATTCTACATTACCATATGAGATCTGGACAGTGGGAAAAAACAAACAAACAGATAAAAAGAAAATTTGAGATGTGGTGCAGGAGAAGAGTGCTGAAGATACCATGGATAGCCAAAAAGACAAGCAAATACCAGTAGGTCCTTGAACAGATCATGCCTGAAATACTCCTAGAAGCAAAGATGATCAAATTGAAGCTGTTGTATTTTGTCCACATCATGAGAAGGCATGACTCATTAAAAAAAATTATGCTGGGAAAGGTTGAGGATAACAGAAAGAGAGGAGGACAGTATGCTAGATGGCTAGGCTGAGGGGCCCGTTCACGCTGTTATAAACTGGTTTGCAAACCAGTTTAAAAGGGGTTCATTTACACTTGTGATGGTTTTCCCTGAATTCAAGGGGGGCTGGCGCAAATCCCCCTTAACCTGTTTTTTCCAAGATCAAGTTTTTATCCGTTTCTTTTCCAAAACACCAGGCTTATCGGGATGCCACCAATAGAAACTTGCTCCTGATCCCATTCGGGACATCCAGGAGGGAGGGGTTAATGTGCAGTTGGCAGATCACGCACACCTCTTTGCTCTCTCCCTGCCTGCCAAGTGCCATTGTTTTTCCCTCTCAGCACTTGATTACAGGAGTGAAAAAAGCAGCTCCAGAAATGCAGTGGATTCAAACTTCCCACACTTTGGAAAGTGGTCTCTTTAAAGTGCAGCCCAGCTTTTTTTCCTCTTCTGCCAGTGATTTTTACCCCCCCTTATCTGCACCGATGTCTGATTTCCCAGAGTTCATCAAAGCCAGGGAGGTAGTCTCCTGTTAACATCATTAGATGGCGTATTTTGAAAATAAAATTTGACAGCTTATGTGCATATTTGCTATTGCATGGCCACAGTAGACTACACCTTTAAATCATCGGTATGACAAAGGTGTGTGTGATTTGCTTGACATAAAACAAACACACACACACACACACCTGTAAGTGGGGCTGTGGGTTAGGGGTTGTTTTTTCCTCTTTCACAAGAAATAAAAACACAAAAGTCTCTGCTCCCAAGTTGGTGCAAGCTAAAGCTCTCACACATACCGCTGAGAGATTATATCATTATGTTATTATATGTCTGAGAGAACTTCATCAGGGATAGACTCAATTAAGGAAGGGGGATTTGGGTGACTTTCATTCATGGGGGTTGCCATAAATTGAGATCGACTCGATGGCAATTAACAACAGAAGCCTCACAGAATTCACTGAGACTTACTTCCACATTACCTTGCAGTTTTTATGTGATGCAGTTACAACAAATTAAATAAGGCATATAAAAGTTGTTCTATAATCACTGTCTATACCGTGTCTATACTGCCTGGGCAGAGCAGAAGAGTGATGTTCCTACCAAGAAGCCTCCTGTGCTAAGACACAACACAGTTGTAGTAGAGAATGAGAAAGCCCTCTTGGTGGTGATTGTTCATTATGTTGATCCCTGCCTGTCTTGTGCCAAAAGTGTGCCTGTTGTGTCATGAAAGGGAAGTCCATCAGAAGTCTTGCACCTGTTTGGCTTTCATACAGGTTAATCTAAAGGACAAGGGAGCCCTGGCCAAACTGGTGGAAGATGTCAATTATAACAAGAGATACGTCCAGGAGTAATCATGTTGGCCATATATAGCAAATCCAGTAACATTCAAAATCCACCAAACAGTGATGCCTCTATTGGGTCAACCAAAATGTATAACATACATGTTGCAAGCTTTTGAAGCTCCACTGGCTTCTTCATCAGGCAAGGTGTTAAAAACTACACAGGAGGGGGGGGGAAATGAAGATGTTATTCATAGGCCTGCATTTCGCTGTTTTTGTTCGTAGTTCGGATGGTATGGAGGAATATCTTTTGCAGGCTGGCACCTCCTCCTTCTGGCCATGTGGCTACGGGTGGGGGTGGGGGAGATTATCAAAGAAGTCCCAAAAATTTAACAAGCGATAACAATGAGATTCATAGTCACTGGCATGGTAATGTCCTGGGGCCAATGTGAGTAGCTCACATAGCTAAAGTTGAAAAAGCTAAAGCAAAAGAATTGGCTGCTAAACTTGGGTAGATGTATCACTTTTGCCCTTGGTTTTTCTCTATATAAAACACTGTCTATAATACAGTACTGAAACAAATGGTTTAATTGTGAAGAAAAAAAAAGCAAGGCTATGAACCTATATTTGCTTTCCTGGGAGTAAGTCCCACTGAATTCAGCAGGAGTTAACAGTACCTCTAGGAAACAGGTGGAAGCGATTGGGTTGTTAAGTGCAAATGCACCCTACACCACTGAAAAAGTGGAAACATTATTCACAAATAATTTGTTTTGAACTTTGAAATGTAATTGAAAAAAGAAAAAGGATTGTAGCTTGCTGCCTATTTTAGGCATATGATTTGTATTGGCAAGATGAAACAAGTCAGGAACCAAGGCCGCTGAGGTCCCAAGCGTGTTTACTTGGGAGTAAGTCCCACTAAACACTCTGGGCTTTTTGTTATGGTGTGCCCTCAAGTGGTTTCCGAGTTCTGACTTACGGTGACCCTAAAGGAAACCTATCATGGGTTTATCTTGGCAAGATGTGTTCAGAGGAGGCTTGCTATATGTTTGCCCAAAATCCCTAAAGCAGACTCAAACTGGACTATTTCAGCAGTATGTTTTGAACCTTAGTCATGACTGGTTTCAGTAGGTCTTGGTCAGAAACAGCCTGAGGACTAATGGTTGGATACTGGCAGATATATGTATCTTCTTCCGCGTCCACACTGGAGAAATAACCCGGTTTGGCACCGGTTTAATTGCCTTGGCTCAAGGCTGTGGAATTCTGGGAGTTGGAGTTTGTTGAGGGCCCCACAACAAACTCCAACTCCCAGAATTCCACAGCCTTGAGCCAAGGCAATTAAACCGGTGCCAAACCGGGTTATTTCTCCAGTGTGGACGCAGCCTCAATGGTCCAAAGGACACTGCAAAAACAATCCAGTTACTGCTTTATCATACTAGGGGGCAAACGGGATTTAAACAAGAATTAAACGAGAGTTAAACAGGAAATGTCCTGTGACAAACATAGGACAATTGCTGTCGAACTATCGTTTAAATCCCGTTTGCCCCCTAGTGTGATAAAGCAGATAGAGACCGCTTTAACTGCTATGGCTCAGTGCTAGTGAATATTGGGAACTGTAGTTCATTGTGGCCCCAGAGCTCTCTTGTGACAGAGAAGCCTAAATGCCTAACAAAACTACAGTTCCCAGGATGCCCTAGCATTGAGCCAGGAGCAGTTAAAGCAGTCTCAAACTGGTCTATATCTGTAGTGTGTTGTTTGGACTTTAGTAATGACTGACTGGATTCAGTAGGTCTTGGTCAGCCTGAGGCCTAGTAGTTGGATACCAGCAGATAAATAGGCCTCAATAGTCCAAAACATAATGCAGGAACAATCCAGTTTTAGAGCACTAACTCTCCTATCTCAGTACTAGGGAATCCTGGGAAGCGTAGTTTACTGTGGCACCAGAGCTCTCTTGTGACAGAGAAGCCTAAGTGCCTCACAAAACTACACTTCCCAGAGCTCCCTAGCATTGAGCCAGGGACAGTTAAAGTGGTCTCAAACTGGATTATTCCTGCAATGTGTTTTGGACCTTAGTCATGACTGACCTAAGTTTCAGTAGGCCTGGGTCAGCCTGAGGCCTAGTAGTTGGATACTGGCAGATAAATAGCCCTCAATACTGTCTGGATAATAATAATAATAAACTTAATTTTAATTTATTTTATTATTTCATTTTTATTTTTTATATTTATTTTTATATTATTGTTGTTGTTGTTGTTGTTATTGTTATTATTTGGAGCTTGGGAGTAGCTGAGGAGGAGGAGGAGGTCCCCCAAACTGTGCCCTTTAAGAGCCTTTGGACTCCATCTCCCAGAAGCCTCAGCCATGTTGGGCCAATGGCGTGGCATTCTGGGAGATGAAGTCCAAAAAAGAGCACACACTGCTAAAGAAGAAGAGTGGAGAGAGAGAGAGAGGGGCGGTTGGAGGTGGCTAGAGTCCGTTCCATCCTGGGAGGGTTCCAGTAGAGCCGGGTTTTGCGGGCGGCATGCTTTCCATGGAGGCGGGAGGGAGAGGGCGGCGCCTGGCTTGGGCGGCTCAGGGGGAAGGAGAAGGGAGGAAGTTGCTGCTGAAGTTGCTCAGAGAGAGGAAGAAGGCGGGGGAAAGGAGGAGGAGGAAGGCCTTCCTGGGAACCCCCTTCTCTGCTTTTTTGGCTTGGCAGGGACAGGATGGAAGCAGCATGGCCACGCATTTCTCCTTGACGCAGGTAGCGCCCGCACTGGAGAGAGAGATAACCCGGTTTCATGCCGCTTTAAGTCTTTTGTCTGATTCGCTGCTGTGGGATTCTGGGAGTTGGAGTTTGTGGTGGGGGCCTACAACAATATTATTTCTTAACATGAATCGAAGTGGGGGAAGCAACATTATTATTATTATTATTATTATTTCTTATCCTGAATTGAGGTGGGGGGAAACAATAATAATTATTATTATTATAATTATTTATTGCCATGAATCAAGGTGTGGTATAACAACAGCAATAACAATTATAGTATTTATTTCTTACAGTGAATCAAGATGGGGAAAACAACATTATTAATTATTATTATTATTATTGTTTCCTCCACCTCAATTCATGGTAAGAAATAATAATAATAATAATAGTTTTTCCCACCTCAATTCATGGTAAGAAATAATAATAATAATAATAATAATAATTGTTTCCCCACCTCAATTCATGGTAAGAAGTAATAATAATAATAATAATAATTTCTTACCATGAATTGAGGTGGGGGAAACAACAACAACAACAACAACAATAATAATAATAATTACTTCTTACCCTGAATTGAGGTGGGGGGAAGTAATAATAATAATAATAATAATAATTTGTTGCCATGAATCAAGGTGTGGTATAACAACAGCAATAACAATTATAGTATTTATTTCTTACAGTGAATCAAGATGGGGAAAACAACATTATTATTATTATTATTATTGTTGTTGTTGTTTCCCCCACCTCAATTCATGGTAAGAAATAATAATAATAATAATAATAATAGTTTCCCCCACCTCAATTCATGGTAAGAAATAATAATAATAATAATTTCTTACCATGAATTGAGGTGGGGGAAACAACAACAACAATAATAATAATAATAATTTCTTACCATGAATTGAGGTGGGGGAAACAACAACAATAATAATAATAATTATTATTATTTCTTACCATGAATTGAGGTGGGGGAAACAATAACAATAATAATAATAATAATAATTATTTCCTACCATGAATTGAGGTGGGGGAAACTATTATTATTATTATTATCTCTTACCATGAAATGAAGTGGGGGAAACAATAGTAATAATAATAATAATAATTATTATTATTATTATTATCATTTATTACCATGAATCAAGGTGTGGGAAAACAACAGCAATAACAGTAATATTTATTTCTTACAGTGAATCAAGATGGGGAAAACAACAACAACAACAACATTATTATTATTATTATTATATAATTATTATATTAAGCCACTCTGAGTCCCACGCCTGGGAAAAGAGCGGGATACAAATAAATATAATAAATAAATAAATAAATAAATATAATAATTTATTACCATGAATCAAGCCAGAGGAAAACAACAATAGGATTTATTATTATTATTATGTATTACCATGAATTGAGGTGTGGTCAATTCTTACTTACCATGAATTGAGATGGGGAAGACACACTATTATTATTATTATTATTATTATTATTATTATTATTACTTCTAACCATGAATTGAGGTGAGAGAAGCCAACAACAACAACATTTTTTTATTACTATGAATCGAGGCGGGGAAAACAATTATAACAATAATAATAATAATTATTATTATTATTATTTCTTACCATGAATCAAGGCGGGGGGGGGGGACAACAGTTAACAAACAACATCAGTTATAGCACTTGTTAAAATACACATCCGTTTAAATGTCTTGCAACACTACAAATCCTAGGATTCCCTAGCATTGAGCCATGGTGGTGTCAAACTAGATTATTTGTTTTATTGTGGTTATTTGCAGTGTGGATGCAGCCGCAGCCTCAGTGCTGCCAGAGGAAGTGCAACTCTGTTTTGTAACACTTGTGTGGACGCAGGGATTTTTTAGAAATCTCAAGAAATGGAATGTGCCACAACTGTGGTTAGCCATTCTTTTTAACTGAGGCTGCGTCCACACTGGAGAAATAACCCGGTTTGGCACCGGTTTAATTGCCTTGGCTCAAGGCTGTGGAATTCTGGGAGTTGGAGTCTGTTGTGGGCCCAGAGCGCTCTGGGCCCCACAACAGACTCCAACTCCCAGAATTCCACAGCCTTGAGCCAAGGCAATTAAACCGGTGCCAAACCGGGTTATTTCTCCAGTGTGGACGCAGCCTGAGAATTCTGTGCTATCAAACTTCATATTGCATCTTCTCTGGTGCCACAACAAACTACAGTTTCCAGTACGGATGCAGTCACAGTCTTCTTTTGTGTAGCAGTCTCTCTTTTTGTCCCTAAAGCACCCTCTTTTTTACTTTGCTGCACTATAGAGACGCTGCACCTGCCTTCTTCCAGGCAGTTTCGCCTCTCTTTTTGCAGAAGCAGTTTGTTATCTTGTGTGCCTTCAAGTTGTTTCTGTCTCGTGGCAAAGTTTCTTCAGACCGGGTTTACTGTTAGCATTCCCCAGCAAGTTGCGAGAGTGTGACTTTCCTAAGGTCAACCAGTGAGTTTAGGAATTGTTGTTGCTTGCCTTCAGGTCGTTTATGACTTAATGGCGACCCTAAGACAAACCTATTACGGGGTTTTCTTGGCAAAGTTTCTTCAGAAGGGGTTTGCCATGGTCATCTTCAGAGGATGAGAGAGTGTGCCATGCCCAAGGTCATCCCGTGGGTTTACACAGCTCATACACTTCAGCAAATGTCTTTCTGAGGGGTTTCTACACTCCTTGCACACTCTTTTTCATCTCTTGATCCTGTTTTCATATGTGCATAAAACTATGAGGCTTTCTTCTACCCTCCTTGAGCCTTCCTAAAATTCCCAGCTCTGTGGTCTTTCCCTGCTTGTTATCGTGGGTTTCCTGCTCTTGTACTTAAGTAACTCTCTTTTTAGTGTGTTCAGCACGTATCCACATTTCCTGCTCTTTGCTCCTGCTTTCCAAGCTGGTACATGCTCTTACACCCTGTGTGATTTCCAAGAGGTATACTGTATATACTCATGTATAAGTCTAGAAATTTTGACCCTCAAAAACCTGAGTTGACTTATCCACAGGTCAATGTAAGTACTGTACTTTAACTCTTAAGAAAAAGGAACAATTCCCTGGTGAAAAGCAAGAGTGTAACCTGTCCTGTAAGTGTGGACCCCCTCCACCTTCTCATGTATCCAGCCTCTAGTGTAAGCAGAAATGGTTATGCCTGCTGGAATATTTTAAGTTTTTTCACATTGTTTTCGTTCATCCATTAGCTCCTTTGTTACCTCTAAGTTTTACCCCTAACTAGGGTAACTTTTGCCCTGTGAGTTTTGCTCTCTCTGTTTGCAGATACATTCACCTTCCCAGGCCTCAGAACAAACTAGATCTGCTAAGCGGAGAACAGAGAAAATCAAAGGTGAAACTTAGGTTTGTGTTTGTAACTCTTGAGTAGTCTATCTCTCCAGTTCTTTGGAGCGTGCTAGAAAGCAACAAACAACTTCAGCTTAAGTCTCAATGATAATATTGACATGAGGCAAGAGCCCCACTTTAGAACCCTTAGTTCAAAGGCATACTGTATATACTTGACTATAAGTTGACCTCAGGGTTTTGGAGCCAAAATTATGGATTTTGACATTACCCTTGGATAAATTGAGGGTAAAACTTAGGGGCATGTAACAAAGAATCAAAAGGAGGAAACAAAGGAAAACAATGCCAAAGAACTTCCAAAATGCCAACAAGCATAACTGTGTGCTCACACTAAAGGATGGATGGATGAGAGAATAGAGCAGGGTCAGTGCTTCCAGGACAGATTACGCTCTTGCTTTTCAACAGGGGATGGTTCTGTTTTTTTATAAGAATTAAAGTACATTACTTACATTGACCCATGGATAAATTGACCCAGTTTTTTTGGGTCTAATTTTTGACTAAAATTTCTAGACTTTTACATGAGTATATACAGTATGTAGAAATTATTATTGGCTAGGAACGAATCAGCATTTGGGGTAGGGTATGAAGATGCAAAAAGCCAGCATGCCATAGTGGTTTGAGCATTGTACTATGACTCTGGAGACCAGGGTTTAATCCTGGCTCAACCATGGAAAGCCATTGGGGCAAGTCACCCACTCTCAGTCTCAGAAAACCCTGTGAAATGTTCACTTTAGGGTTGCCATAACTTGAAGGCAGTCAACAGCAACAGCAACATGAAGATGCAAAGGCAGATATACTTTCTTTCATTTTAATTGGTCTTGCAGGTAAAAACAGGAAATGCAGTAATCATGAATTAAATAGGTGCTGTGTATTTATGCTCTCATTATTCTGTGTGTAGTTCAGGGTGTTTTGTATCTGTAGGGATACCACGGACAGCCAAAAAGACAAACAATTGGGTGCTGGAACAAATCAAGCCGGAACTCACCCTGGAAACCAAGATGACCAAACGGAGGCTGTTGTACTTCAGCCACATTATGAGAATCATTAGAAACAACAGTGATCCCGGGGAAGGTAGAGGGCAGTAGAAAGAGAGGAAGACTGCAAGCAAGGTGGATAGACTCAATTAGGGAGACAACAGGCTTGACCCTACAGGACCTGAGCAGAGAGGTAGAGGATAGAGAGGTCTCATTCACAGGGTCACCATAAGTCAAGGTCTAATAACAACAACAGTACTGAAGGAGAAATTTGGAGTTCTACTTCTTCACTGTTTTAATGAAGGATGGTTAGTTAAGGCATACCTCAGTTAAGAGATCCTCTGACATAGCTCTTTTCTATAAAATCTTTTTACATCTGCCCAGAGTCTCACTTCCTTCTTGTCTTTCTGGAGGTTTGTTTTAGCAGCATCAGAATTTAGCAGCACAGATGGCGAAGAATTTGCTGGAGAAACACTGCCTTTTATTGTTGGGTTGCAGCAGGTGTGTGCAGCAGACAATGCCATAGGACTTGAACTGGGAAAGAACAGGGTTCTGTTCTAGCTGATCCAACTGTAGCTTGTGTGCCTGCATAGAACAGGCAAGGCAAACAATAGCTGCCTCCAGAATCACTTACTGAGCATGCATAAACAGCAAAACATAGAGAAAAGAAGAAGGCAAACAAATCTGCCTCACCAGATACCACTGCATATTTCTTTTTAAAAAAGCTCAGTAAATTTGGACACTAAAAATGGAAATGAGAAAAGTGGAGGCTGGTCAAATTAAAGATTATTCCCGAATAGTTTTTGTGTGTTTTTCACGACATGTGGCCATGTTCTGGAAGAGTTTATTCCCTGGATATATTTTATTTCAAGTGGTCTCTATGAGGTTTTAAATATGTTTATTTACTAATCTAAGGTTAGCCAGACCTTGGTTGTCTTATTTTACATCAGCATATGGTTAATAAAAATTGCTGAACCATGTTGAATTGCTCTTCATTTATAAGGTTGTTGTTGTGTGTCTTCAAGTCATTTCTGATTTATGGTAACCATAAGGTGACTTGTCACAGGATTTTCTTGGCAAGATTTGTTGAAAGGGGGGTTGCCATTGCTTTCTTTTGAGTGTGCCTTGTCCAAGGTCATCCAGTGGGTTTCCATGGCTGAGTGGGGATTTGATTCCTGGTCTTCAGAGTCCTAGTGTAACACTCGAAAGGTCTGCATTACATTGGCTCTCTTTCATGTATTGCAGGGATCTTCCTATGTATTTCATTGTCTGCTACAACATTTTCTGTTGAAGTAGTAATGCATGGGAACACATTGACTTCATTAATTGAGGTGTACCTGTACTCAGCTGAGACATTGCTACATACCTAGCAGTAGTAAACAAATGAATTGACAAAATGAAACTTAAAGTTACCATCTTACACATGGCTATTATGAAGATAAACTGAATTCTGAGTATATCTACAGTCCTCCCTCTGTTCTCACAGTCTCACTTATGTGCAAGGGACGAACAGAGGGGTAATGAATGAGGTGCGTGCCCGAGGTGTGCACCCCTGTCCACCCATGCCTATATTCAGGCCAATGAGGCTTGAATATAAGCAAAACTCCATTTTCACGAGGGGGGTTGGGACTGATCCCCCGCAAAAAAGGAGGGGCGATTATATTTGCATTTCAGTTTCTGTTGATCTTTCAATCTACATTCCATCATTGGTTTATCTACAGGTAGCATATGTAGCAATACATAATAAACTGCAGTCCAAAAACTTCTGTAGTAATAATTACTTAATTCAAATATTATATAATAATACCAAGAAGTTATCTCCAGTAGTTTTATGAATGGTCACTGTCAGTGTAACTGGAGCTACTTTTATATTTAATGTCCCTCTGATCTCACTCTGTATGTTTGCTATCATATGCACTGTATATATACCTGAAATTCTGGATTATACTTAACGCATCAGATGAAGTGAGGTATAGTCCATACAAGCATGTGCTATAATAAAGTTGTTAGTCTTTATGACACCATGGGATTCTATGGTTTTGCTGTAGCACAGTTACATACTGACACTGGAAATTATTTTTAAAAATGTTAGTATTTCAGGCTCCACAGGATACTCTGATGTGAATTAAGAGAAGTGAAAAACTTTGTGCTCTTGTCTCAGTTAAGTAGAATTGAAATCCATTCTAAACTGTGGCTTCCATTTCTGGTTTGGAGATGAAAAACGCTATGAACTAAGTACAGGTTGACTCTCTTTGATGTCTCTACAACCTCTAGTTATTGTAGTCTAGGTAGTGCACAAGGAGATGAGAGAGCACATAAGCCACAGCCATGTTCTCTGTAATTAGAATAGTGTGGCTGTGATATTTGAACTATGACCTCGGTTTAAAAATGGATGGAATTCCACCAGAGTAATTTGATAGCTTGCAATAAGGGAGCTGTGTAGAGCAGCTAGAGTGTATGTCTTCAGCCTATGACTTTCAGCATAACTTACTTCACAGTGTAGATGTAGAAATACCAGTTTAAGATCTTGGTTGAGTTCTGAAGTGCAGCAAGGTGGATGAAAATAATTTGAATGCACAGTCATTGCCCTGAAAACAGGTGCCTCCAAAAATATCCAATGTACATTCAAATTGCTTGTGCTGCTTGTATATGTAATGCGTGTTCCTTGCATTCCCAGACCATTTGTTTTCACTTAAGATATATTGAAATAGATTTCACTGCGTTCAGCTACCGGTATATGTGAATATGTAGTTTATCATCATCTTCCAGCCTAACTTCTTTCATAGTGTTACAGTGAACACAGTGTTCACAGCTAACAGGCTACTTAGAAAATGCGGGTGGGGTGAATAATACATATGTTGAACCACGTGAATTGTTAGGTCTTGGCAGGGAAAGATAACTAGTGGTTCCTGTTTCATTTGAACTTAGAGATGTTTTCTTGAAACTTACATGCTCAGAGCTCCATGTGAACTGGAGCTTTCTCGTCATTTTTTTTGAGGGGGGGAATATGATATTGTGAAATGATTATGTTTTCTTTTTCACTTTGAAGTAAATGAGACAGACTCAATTCATATGGTGCCGTCTTAACTGAAGGCTCCATAGCCATACAAGAACTAATAGATCCACATTTTCTTGAAATGTGCCTTCAATTTTTCACAATAAAGCTATAGTAAAATGTGATTGCAGAATGATATAATAATACTGTAGGGCTGAAATGTTAAGTTTCTTCTAGTTTGACAAACATATACAAATTCTGGGCTTCATCATTATCCTAGTTATCTATACCTAGGTTCACTAAAAGCAATGTAAATCTGGAATATAAATAATATTAAAAAACAAATTAACCACAAAGCAACATAAAATGAATTGTTAATTGTATGTCCACACAACAAAAATACTTAAATGTCAGCATGAATGTGGAAAGTTTAACTGTTCTTCTTCTGAACTATATATTGTTGATCACTATATTTTTAAATATAGCATCCAGTGGTGTCATGGGTTCCATATTTAGAAATCAAGCAATGTATCATCAGGCTTTCCTAAAGCATCCAGAAAAGAATGTTGCAGTGGGATGTTACCTGAAACTCATAGCCACCCTGATTGTATATGCCGCACAGAATCAAATATACTGGAAGAAGAGAGGGGGAGAAAAAAGGAATGTGGCATTACATTTAAGATTAACTGGGTTTTTTTTGGGGGGGGGTTAACATGAGCCTTTGAGAATATAAACCCACTCCTTCAAATTCAGGACAGAGTAATAGTAAGGCCTCAGGTATAAAGTATATGTATACAGTGGCCGGAGTGGAATAGAATCTAATGGGATCCAGAAAGATGCAAATCATGTCCTTTGCCCTAAGTTTTCAAAGGTTTAGGTGAGCTGATATAGGTCTTTCAGATCTTCACAGTGGTACTGTGAAGTTAGTACTGATGTGTGAAAACAAATCTGCTTGCCAAAAGCCAGCTTCCCTGGGTTCAGATTTCTTTTGTTACCCATGCATTCGCAAGGACTCTAGTATTAATATATGCAGTATGCCATGAAACCACTGTCTTTGCTTATACCTCTGCTAATAATTCAGTTCTGCAGTCTCTCTTTTTAGTCTTCCTTTGTAATTTCCATGGCCATGACCTGTGAACCCCTTACTGTATGTCCAAGAAGGTTGAATTTTGCAAGTAGTTTTTGGGTATTGCCATATCTAATGTCAAATTTGTGTCTATTTATCATCTTGTGTAGAGACTGTCTTATTTGTCCAATGTAGAATGGCATTGCTAGTATAGGATGTCATATAAACACTGGAGGAAAAGCACCTCCTAAACACCTTTTGTATATACACCTCTGATGTTGTGGGCTCATAGTTTTTTGTGGAGCTTTCGGGCTATGTGGCCATGTTCTAGAAGAGTTCCTTTCTGACGTTTCACCAGCATCTGTGTCTGGCATCTTCATCTGATTCCAGCCACAGATGCTGGCGAAACGTCAGAAAGGAACTCTTCTAGAACATGGCCACATAGCCCGAAAGCTCCACAAAAAATTATGGATGCCAGCTATGAAAGCCTTCGACTCCACATTGTGGGCTCATGTTTAGGCTTGGGTCTCATCTCCAACATATCACCTTATATATATGCGAACTTTTCAAAATCTGAAAAACTCCACAATCCAAACCACTTCTGGTCCTAAGCATTTCGGATAAGGGAGGCTTAACCTGTACTACAACTTCTGAGAAAGTCAGCTGACTTTGACATTGATAGCAGTGAAAGTTAACTACTTTTCTGTAAAGTCCTTGTGCAATAAACTAAGAGAACACAGTTTAATTTTGAATATGGAGTGGCTGGCATGCTCTCTCTATAACTGAAAACAGAAGTTATGTTGTAAATCTGTTGTAAAAGGCATGGGAATGCTATCATAGAGAAAACCTTGCAAACAGAACAAGCTCTCTGAACACTTTTTCAACCAACTTTTGAAACATGTTAACAAAATCAGGACTGAGAGAACTCAGTTTTGCACTTGGGATTTAAAAGCAAATTTTGGCTGGTACATTGCATGAGGGGAGATACTTTGTACTGGTAGATCATGATAATCTTTACTTGCAAGGGTGGTAGTGATATCAAGTTAGTTTAAAATATTGCTTATCCATCTTTATTATCCCTTTTTTGTACATTTAATACTGAATTGCTAAACTTTTCTAATATAGGTTGAGTACTACAGAGCAACTTCTTCATTACTAATACCTCCTCAGATTCTTCATAAAACATTAAATTCTTGATCACTTATAATGACAGGGGCTGATGATATAACAGTTGTGAATTTGGTATTGGTGTTTAGATTGAAAGATCAGGCTTAAACAGACACTTTGAATTAGTGAAGCACTTCCTTGTGGAAGGTAAACATTTCTTCTGTGGTACACTTCTATCCATACAGTTGGTAGAGACGCTGATCATACTGAAGTGTATTTTTTTCTTTAACCCCCCCCCCCCCTCCAGCTAACTGACTAATTTCATACAAGTAACTAGGAAGCGATAGTCACTGGATCCTGCTCAGTAATTTACTGGACATCTTTATCCCTGATTCCTTAAGTTATTTCTTCTATAGCTTTTAATTAATTTTTTTGCCATGAAAATGTCTATTTTAATTTTCTTAAACTATATTTTTCAAAGGTTTTATTGTTTCGGAAGAAGGCCCTGGGCAAACCTCTATAAAGGAAATATATGCAAATGTAGTCCTGGTGAAAATGGACGCAGTGTATGGAAAATATGTATTCTGAAGCATTTTTGATGTAAATAATGCCTGAATCTAATGTTTTGGGGCTATCGCTGAAGCTATATAATACTTCAGTGTTTATTACCAATCATGTAAATGGCTACAGATCTGTATAATATTGTGATCAAAAGCGGAAATTTGCTTGCTGTTCCTTGGTCTCAGGTCATTGAAACTTCTACTCAGTTAGCCATGACCTCTGTGTGTTTGTGTGTGCACTCACACTTTCAGGTTGCCTGTTGACTTATGGTGACTCCATGAATTTAATAAGGTTTTCTTAAGCAATGAACACTCAGAGGTGGTTTTGCAAGTTCCTTCCTCTGAAATATAGCCTGCATCATCTGGTATTTATTGATGGTGTTCCATTCAAGTACTAACCAGGGCTGATCCTACCTAGCTTCCAGGATCAGATGGGATCTGTTGCCTTTAGGGTATTTAGGACCATGGCCTGTAGTACCTGGAAATGTAATTTATTGGTACTACAAAGTCATAATTAGTCATCTAAACACTAGAGGTCGTCTAAGTAATCTAAACACTAGAGTTCACGGGAGGGCAGAAGTCCCCAAATCATTGATAGCAAACAGGATGAAGTTTAATAAACCAGAAAGTGCCAGGAGAAGAACAAGCCTGTCAGGTCAAGGAATCTGTCCGAGGCAAGAATGGCAAAGGAACTGCTAACTTGAGCATAAGCAAAGTAAAATGAAGGAGCCATTTTAAATCTTTTTTCAGTGTTCACACAGCTATACAGTAATATTTATTTATTTATTTATACCCCACTCTTCAACCCTAAAGGCTATCAGAGCAGCTTACAATTATTATTTTAATGAGACGGTTCCCTGCCCTCAGGCTTACAAGCTAAGAAGACACGACACAAAAGGAGAAGAGAATGGTGGTGGGGAAGGGGATCAGGTCCAGCAGTTCTTCACTGCCTGTGATGCCTGGACCAAGGCAGATGGCATGGAGGGAGGGTTCTGCTTCTTAAACTAGGACAGGCTAGATGGAATTTGGCCTGCCCTTTCACTCCCTCCTAGACCAGATGGAGTTGTCATGGAGGGAGGGCTTTTCAATTTGAGGCCAGGCCCGATGGTGTTGCTAGGCCTGTCCTTTCACTCCCTCCTAGACCAGATGGTGTTGTCATGGAGGGAGGGCTCTTCAACTTGCAGTCAGGCCTGATGGTGTTGCTAGGCCTTCCCTTTCACTCCCTCCTAGACCAGATGGAGTTGTCATGGAGGGAGGGCTCTTCAACTTGAGGCCAGGCCTGATGGTGTTGCTAAGCCTGTCCTTTTATGGTCTGGAAAGCATTATAGTGCAGAATATTACTGCATTGCATCTTCTAGTGTATTATTTGAAACGTCTTGGAAATGACAAATTGAAAATACAGTAATAAAACTACAAAATTATTAGTGTAGCATGTGGAAAGGAAAGTATAAAGTTTGCTGGGACAGTGGAAAATACACAGATATAGCAAGTTCCAAAATGGAGCAGTTCCAGTGACCTTAATTTTGCATTGAAATAGGAGATATACAAATGGGAGGGGAAACACCTGTGATAGTAGAAAATGCAGAACTAACCCTAATAATTTGGTATGACCTTATAGTTTCAAAATGACAATAAATTATAATAATAATTTATTTATATCCACCCTTTGAAAATATATCCAGTTATGAAAGGTTTCAAGGAATGCAACTGTGGCTTTGTTCCTTTATATTACTTTATAATATAGAATAAAGACAAAGTTATTGAGTTATGGTATTTCTTAGTTGTTCTTGCATTAATAACCATATGCTAAACACAATACAAAAACAAATACTGCTTAATTCTGTATTCATTTTTGTTGAGCTTGGATTTTCACTGAAATTTTGTAGTTCTTAATATTCAATACCCAATGATTGGCTCACCTTAGGGTCACCATAAGACAGAAATGACTTGAAGGCACACAACAACAACATTAATAATGTTAAAAAGTACATATTCACACATTTATTCAGAGAAGGATGACTAGCAGTGATATTTATAAAATAAAAATTGAGGGAAATAAAGTTTAAATATCTTGGATAAATAGTGATGATGTGGCTAATTAGTGAAGATGACAGATACCGGTATCTATACCATGGGGTGCTTGACAAAGCTATGGTGGCTTGTTAAGGGGGGGAGGGAGACAGTTTCCAAATAGAATCAAGAGATAGCAAGGATAACGAGGTGATATTTCTGGATACCAAAGAGCATACAAAGACTTATACTGTGTTTAGCAGAAGCCCTTCCTCAGTATATATTTCAAAATTTTAATTGGAAGAAACATGTAAAAGGCACGTTAGTGGTTATCAAGTACTTGAGCCTTGGAGGTGAGTGAATTCGACTTTCCACCTGTGCTTTCTGGAGATGAAGCCAAAGGCGAACGCCTTGAGGCCAAGCCTGATGGTGTTGCTAGGCCTGTCCTTATATGGTCTGGAAAGCATTATAGTGCAGAATATTACTGCATTGCACCCAGAAGTGGATCTGAACCCCACTGTCCACATGACCTGCTCCCAAGTCGAGCCAAGCTCCTTTTGGACTGGATTGCAGCTGCAGCACGACTTCCTGCTGCTTTGGAGTTGTACATCATCTGATGCCTCCAAAGTGGCCAGAAGCAGCTTCTTTCTGCCCATGTGTTTCACCCCCCAGTGATAGGGACACATTAGGATTTCCATAAGTCAGAAATGACTTGAAGGCACACAACATAATAATGTAGGTATTGTGATAAGATGGTGGAATGACCAAGTCTCTGGAAGAGCTCATCTCAGTGAGAGATGAATAGTCAGTGGGGGAAGGGGCTTTGGTATGTGACCTGCTATGAATGACTGTGTTTGGTATCAAGGTAAAGATTAATGTGTAGCGGGATCCACCTGAGCAGGCAGGTGGACTTGGCAGACTTCCAAGTACAGCTTTTAGGTGGTTGTGTAGGGGTAAGACTCTCTTACATGGCCTTACAGTTCGAACGATGGACCTGTAAGAACTGCACAGGAGTCTATGAAACCAGTGACGGAGGCCAAAATCGTCATTATGACTTGGCTGCCTACTGACTCTTTTTAGATTGTACTTTGTTTGCTTTTGCCTTTAAAAAAATTGTAACTGATCTCACCTTTTTTTTGTTTGAGAGTTAAAATATTTCTTTATCTGTAACGTTTACTAAACTTATACTGCAGACTTCAGCTGTTCTGTCTGCATCACAACAAGAGAGCACAGGAGAAATTTACTGATTGTCCGGTTGCCCATTATGATTTTTATAATAAAATGGGTCACTTGCCAGAGAAAACAGATGTCAGATGTTCTTCCAGGCTTTCCCTTTGCATGGAAAATGTGACTTGCATTTGTTGTTCAGATGTTAAAGTGGAAATGAGAATTCTACTCATCTTGTATATGGGAAGGCTGCTTTGGAATTTTAAAGTTGTGTTGGCACAGAATGTGAACTACAATATGTTTCTGTTCAAAAGTAACTAACAGAAGATTTGGTACACAGCTTGGAAGAAATATTTTGAATAATAATTCCCAGAATTCCCTAGCCAAAAGGAATTTTGGGTGTTATAGCCCCAAGCTCTGGTTTGGCTTAGCAATACTTTAACAAAATGATATTGCTGTAGTTGAATCAATCTATGAGGTTATAAATTCCTCTTTTGGAGTAGAGACTAAGTACATAGATATAATGGTTCAGAATGGCAGGAGTGGTTTAATAAAATTGCTCCCCATTCCTGATATTCTTGACTATTTAAATTGCTGGTAACAATAGTTAATAATCTTGGCAGCCTTATAATAACATAATGCAATAGTCTTGGCAGTCTTAATAACCTTGGCAGCACTGGATAACTTGAGTCCATGTTATAGGAGCAACTCCAAGTTATTGTGAGTAGTGTTTCCTAATTTCATTATATATTCAGAGGCTATTGCTATCTTGCCACAAGATTTAAAAATAATAATCAATGACAGGAGGTTCTAGTTTTCAGGAATGGAATATCTGTATAGATCACTTTGTTTTTGTTTTTTTGTTTGTCTGGTAATAAGTAATTACTGTAATTTGCTTTTGTATAGCAAGGTGTAGGAAACCTTTCAGAAGGTGTTGGCCTCCAGCTTCTATCAGGTCCAGTTAATATGACCAGTGGTCAAGGATGATGGTTCCTTTTTTATATATATGAGTTCAGTACTTACAGTACAGTACTTGCAGTATATAAATGGACCTGTGGGTAAGCCAACTCAGTTTTTTGGGGGTCAATTTTTTGACTAAAATTTCTAGACTTTCACATGAGAATAAAGAGTAACTGTGTGACAAAAGCCACAACCAGTGTCTCACTCTATAGAGAATTCGTCTATCTAAACACCATTGAAATGGAGTAGAAAAAATAAGCTTAAACTAAGTCTGTCTTAATGAATGACACTTCTGTTTCACTCAAATTCTATACCAGAGCATTGACTGTTCTAATCTAAGGATTGAATTCAGCAGCACCATGATAATCACATGCTTTAATATGAACAGCTAAATCTTACATGCAAATTCCACAAAAGTCTTTTCCAGCAGAAACAGTTGAGTGGCATTTTAGATTCATACATATAGCATGAATTAAACTGTCATGGACAAGAATCTATAAAAGCTCATATAAAAATACATTTGTGAGTCACTTTAAGGTTACTAAAGCCTATGGATAGTTTAATGGCATTTTGACAATAACTGTTTATACATTTGCCTATGTCATTGTAAATTATTTGTACTATAATTATTTATGCTCATTTGTGTAATCCCTCTGGAATTCCAGTTTTGGGGGAAAGACAGGATAAATGACAGTATGATAATGATGATGATGTTTTATTGTAACCCTGATGGCTTCCTCTCAATTGAAAGTTCTTGCCACTTAAACTTTCAAATATATTTCCATGTATTTTATTTAGTTATGTGTATTGTCAGTTCCAGAATATGCATATAACTCTACTTTTACACTGCTAATTTTTGACAGCAGAATTTAGGAGCTAATTTATCTGTTGCTTTTTTAATTAAATATCTTATTATTTTCAAATCTTTTTTGCTTTTGCAGCTATCAAGTGCAAATCCTGTGTATGAAAAGTACTATCGTCAGGTAAGTGTGGCTAATTTACATTTGTGTGAAATATTGCCTCCTTCTTCATTTGTTCATGAACAGTCCCTATTTGGAGAGAAAAAAGGGTTTCCTTTCATGTTGTTAGGCTGTAGAGTGAAGTAAATACTTAAGATGCAGAATTACTTTTGGGGATATACTTTCACCCATCATTTAACAGTTCTGTTGATGACATTCATTTTTAATACAAATAATTACTTATACCAATGCAAACACATAGCTATAGCAAAAGCTTACTGTTTCATTTAATCCACCTCTCTCCCCAAACAATAATGTATTTATTCCATTATAAGAAGAATATGCTGTGTTGCATTATAATGACTCCTTGTTGAGCTGGATTGAATAAAAGTTCTATCAACAGCTTAAGACGTTGTTTGAATGCATAGTTTAGTTGCACTGACCTTGCTTTCTGCCTGCTAGTATGGAAAGTTTCTCAAGTTTGACATAATCATCATAATATAGATACATGTTAGAATGACAAATTTATTTCTCTTGGATTCTATGGTGTGCACTAGGATCCTGATAAAGAGCAGACGACTGTTTTGAGTTATTTTCACTGCACTGTACCGAAGTTTCTATAGCCTGTATCACTACAGGACTAGCACTGGATCTAGGTCACTTTTTACTTTTGGCAGTCATTGTCATTGTTGCTTTGGTAGAATGGAAATGCCCTTTCACTTAGCTACGAAGCTAAATGGAACTCCCCTGCTTTCTTAAACATTACACAGTCTTCTCTGAAATCAAAAGGTACTTGACTTCTGTCTTTGTCAAGTATGTATTAGTTATCAAATATTAATTAATTGGTGCAAGAAATACTGGAGACTAGTAATAGTTAATGAGAAGTTCACTTGCAGAGGATATAGAGAGTGATATATCATATTATGATAATTGATGACTTCCTTTTAGCACAGCCTGAATGACATTATGCTGAGGTTGTTGTTTTCTCCCCATTTTTAGATTCTCTTCAGGGATAACCAAAGTAACATTTGGGGGAAAAGTTTGAACATGACTTAAGTTCTCATTCAAAATTACAGCTTACAATCAAATTATCACATGTCTGTAATTAATGGGGAATATCAGCCCTGGACATTGCAACCATAGATGCATTTACACTGTAGAAAATGATGTGCTTTGACACCACTTTAACTGCCATGACTCCATCCTATAAAATCCTGGGATTTGAAGTTTTTGAGGCGTCAGCACTCTATGGCAGCAATAGCGAAAGACCTTGTAAAACTACAAATCACAGGATTCCATAGGCTGGAGCTACAGCACTTAATGATGCCAAATTGCATTATTTGTACAATGTAGATGCACCCTGTGAAATCTCTCACTGGTTACATAGTAAGACTATTTACTAGCCATTGATTTCAGAATTGCTGTCCATGGAGTGGGTTGATCTGTTAGGAAAATTGTATCTGTAGACTGCATTTGTGATTTTAAAGCTTTCTGTTATAGTGATGAGGTAGCCTAAGCCTCTAGCTATTTATAACTTGGGGCGAGGTTAAATTAATGCTGCACTCTTTCTGAGTGGCATTCAAATCCAACGTTTGTTTGCTTAAGACTAGGAAAGATATGCCACCCTATCTCTACACTGCTAGATGGTAAACCATTAAAAAATATGAATTTCTTCAATGTTGTGGCAGAAAGGCAATATAAAAATGTACAGTCCTTCCTCCATTCTTGTGGTTTTGGAAGCCATGTCCCTCGCTTATGTGCAAGGGACGAACAGAGGAGGAAATAATTGGGGGGGGGGGTCTTGAGGTGCACGTGCGCACTCCTGCAGCCACGAGCCTATATTCAAGCCAGGTGAATATAGGTGAAACTACGTTTTCGCGAGGGGGTCCAGAATGGATCCCCCGTGAAAAGGAGGGGTGACTGTATTAAGTAAATAAAAGAGATACCACATGGCAATTCTTTCCCCTCAGAAAGGAGAACCAGACTTTACACTTCAATTTAAGTATGGACTTTCATTACACTTTTAATAGATTTCCCTGATGTGGCATGCAGTTAACTTTCAAAGTACTAACAGCAAGCCATGCACATATACTAGATGCATTAAGTATATTAAAAAAGCAATATCCTCAAGCAGATGACGATAAAAATGTTATCTACTGTAAGTATGCATTTAGCACCACAGACAATTCCCCTCCCCACAGTAGCATCATTAGGGGGGTGCAGATTGCACTGGATGACACCACTGAAGGGAGGTGATACCCAGTGAGCATCCCCACCTCCCTGATGCATGCCATGGGGCGCGGCAGGAAGAGAAAACACTCGGTGTCCCAAAGCCTGCCCTCGGAGGCTTGACTATCAAGCCTTGGGGAGCAGGGAGGGAGAGGACTTGGAGTCACCAGTCCCTGCCCCGTCCAGCTTTACTTTAGAGTAAAGCCACTTGGAGCAGGGACAGGTGTGCAGGGCTGGGGGAGGGGCCTCTTTTGGCTCCACCCCTAAGCCATATCCACTGTACCGGGTGACACCCTAGTGTGGAATGCCACTGGTTCCCCAAGCTGTTCTTGCTGCTCAGTAACTAAGCCAATTACTTGTGTAGAAGATAGGACATGGAACAGCATTTCTCCATGTGACTATGGCATGTCAAAATACATGTGGGGCGGGGGGAGACACAGCTCAATCCTAGCACTTGGATTTGGAGTGGGAGCAAATAGTAAGCTAAAAAATAGATAGATATGGTTTTAGCCACATTGCTTGTTCCAAGATGGTCTAGAATATACTGTGTGAGTTGCGCCTTCGCACTATCACCAAAGCTAACCTATTATTAAGGTGTAAATGGGAGCCCACAAGAAATGAAGGTTTATGCTTCATGTGTGCTGCTTGTTGATCTGCCTGTCCTGGAAATGTTTTTGTTAAATGGTGGAATGTATATAGAATCAGAATTGGAAGGAACCACAAGGGCTATCCAGTTCAACCCCCTGCTATGCACAAACACACAATCAAAGCACTCTTAACAGATAACCATCCAGCCTCTATTTAAAAATCTCCAAAAAAGGAGACACACCAAACTTCGGTGCAGCATATTCCACTGTCAAACAGCTCTTACCATCAGGAAAACTCTGCTATCCTGTTCGAATCCATTGTTTCATGGCCTTGTCTCTGAAACAGCAGAAAACAAGCTTGTTCCATCCTTAATGTGACATCGTTGCAAATATTTAAACGTAGCTTTCATGTCACCTCTTAACCTTCTCTTCTCAGGGCTAAACATACCCAACTCCCTAAGCCACACTTTGTAGGCCATAGTTTTTGGACCTTTTACCATTTTGGTTGCCTTCCTCTGGATGTATTCCAGCTTGTCAACATCCTTTTTGAATTGCGGTGTCCATAGCTGGACACAGTATTCCAAGTGAATAAAATGGCACTATTACTTCTCTCAAGCTATTGATGCAGCCTAGAATCACATTGGCTTTTTGAGCTGCCCCATCATACTGTTGACTCGTGCTCAGCTTGTGGTCTGCTGAGATTGCTAGATCCCTTTCACCTGTACTGTTGTCAAGCCAAATGTCACCCACCTTGTATCTGTGCAATTCATTGTTTCTTACATTTCTCCCTGTTAACATTCATTTTGTTAATTTTGGCCTAGCTCTCTGTAAAGATCATTTAAAAATCTGTAAAGGTCATTTTAAATTTGGATCCTGTCTTTTGGGTATTAGCTACCCCTCCTAATTTAGTGTCATCTGTAAATTTGATAAGCATACCTTCTACTCCATCCAAATAAAGATGATGAATACCACTAGGCCCAGAGCAGAACTCTGTGGCACCCCACTAATCACTGCTCTCCAGGATGAAGAGGAGCCTGTACATCCTTTGTGTTTGGCCAGTCAACCAATTATAAATCTACTGAACCGTGACATTGTCAAGCCCACATTTTACTAGCTTGTCCAAAGGAATATCATGGGGGACCTTGTCAAAGGCAAGATGTACTACATCCATAGCATTCTCTTCACCTACAAAGTTTGTAACTCTGTTTAAAAAAGATCAGATCAGTCTAGCATGACTTATTTCTGACAAACCATATTGCCTTTTAGTGGTTACAGCATTCCTTTCTAAGTGCTTACAGTTGTCTTTTAATGATATGCTCTAGAATCTTTCCTAGTATTGATGTCCTGTATTCAAAAAACAAATATATTGGAGCGATTTCTACTCCCAAATCCTTGTTTAAGGAGAGAGTCAAAGCTCTTTTGCCTGTCTAGTTATGACGGATACAGTACTTGTTGTCACTATTGACCCTTTGGAATCAAATAGCAAAGCAGATTGAAGAATTGTCCCCAAGCTGACTTTACTCATCTAGGGGCATAAATCATTATCCCAGTCTTTATGGTATTGAGATAACTATACCACTGGCCATTGTACTTTTTTGTAATTACTTATGGACAAGCTCACAATTCTGGATGCATTGTACAGCGCTGTTGCATTATTTACATATCTGTTAATAAATTAAAGCAAAAACCTGTTGAAAATAGTTTTAGCTGTAACAGTCCTTTAAAGTTATTTTGCAGCTCTTAAAGACTTGGTATTTAATAGGTCATCAGTATTGTCTCTTCCTTTGGCAGGTTGATCCTGGTAACTCTGGAAGGGTTTTGGCTTCTGATGCAGCTGTCTTTCTGAAGAAATCAGGGCTGACAGATTTGATACTTGGGAAGGTATTGATTTGTGTCAAGTAAGAGGGCAAATTGTCATGTACTGGACTTGTTAAGAATTAAAATGGTGTTACTTGGCTATAAGTGGTATCAGGTAGTTTTCCAGACTTTTGGAGAGTTAACTAATATGCTGAGGCCTATATTTAAAATAGATTTAGCACCTTGGATAACTTCTTTGTAATGGGGAATAAATCCCAGAGCACATTCATCACACTCCTGCCATTATACACATTGTGCACACTCCTGCCATTCACTTCTTGCAGGGCTTTAATATACTGCATTTCTCCTGCAATTCTTAAGTCTTCTAGTTGTTAAGGGAGTTAGCATCCATGAAAGTAGCCTTCCTTGATGAATAAGAATGTTTATTTTAGTGCTGGATGAAATGATTATTCAGAATTGCCACAGTCCAATGAAGAGTTAAGGGAATTTCAAACAGTTGAGAGAAATAACTTGCAGTCTGCTTAGCTCACTAATGGATGGTGGCCAGTACATTTAGTATCTCTGTGAACTGAACAGGAGCTTCAACCAATTGCAGCTCCTTAGGAATGTCCCATCAATCCAAGATGAAAATGCTTGGATTAGATTGTGGTGGTATGCTAATAGAGAGCTTTGCCTGAATATTCATGTACATGTATGTATAAGTATTTTATATGGCATGACCGTAAAACCTCTGGCCCTCTGGATTTTGTTAAACTCCAGTTCGTGTTCCTCCTGGCCAGCCAGGTTATCATTGAGGGGCAGTGAAATAGCTTCTGCAGGGCCTTGAATCCCCCAGCTCTATTAAAGTGTATTTTGTACTTGGTTAAGATTGAGCTACGACAAGCGCTGTAACTAAATTCCTTCCTGTTTAGTGAAAACTGAGGACTGATGTTGCTTCATATACTTTCTCCATCAAATTGTGTTTAGGTTTGGGACCTTGCTGATACAGATGGCAAAGGTGTCTTAAACAAACAGGTAAAAATGTGAATTCTTTAATATGGTCAAGGAATCTCAAGGGTATAAGAGGGCATTTTTTTACAATATGTGATGAATTAATATGGTTACATCTTGGTCTTGTCAGCAGCAAGACAGTCTTTGAATGTTGTGTTAATGGCCTGATGATATCTACATAGAGATGACGATTTGCTGCTCTCCATCTACCATTTTTCCATTCAGTATTCCTGAAACAGTGTGGTGTATATATATTTCCAGGAGTAGAAAGAGTACTGAAACATTAGGAGGAACATTCCTGACAGTAAGGGCTGTTCGACAGTGGAACACACTCCCTCGGAGTGTAGTGGAGTCTCCTTCCTTAGGGGTCTTTAAGCAGAGGCTGGATGGCCATCTGTCAGGGATGCTTTGACTTGGAGTTCCTGCATGGCAGGGGGTTGGACTGGATGGCCCTTGTGGTCTCTTCCAACTCTATGATTCTATGATTCTATGATTCTATGAAAAGCACATGTGTGTGAGAGGAGGGGGGGAGTATAAAAAGCAGAAAATAGAAAGGAGACAAGTTCCATGTGCTGCTAGATAGTCAACTGTTTATTCTTTTAAAAAGCCCTATGTGTTTTGGCATATACAGAAGCAGATGTTCAGATCCAGATCCTCATTCAGGCTTAATGGAATCAAAGAATTATATTTTTGAATCCATTCCACCTCTTTTTTTCCCTTCAAAACATTTTCATTATTATTTTTAAAATTCTGTTACCTCCACCCTTTCTATTTCCTCCCCCCCCCCAAATTTTAAAATTCCCCTATTATTCATTTTATAGGTGTTAGTGTCTTTCACCTAAAGTTTCTTACATGCATATTCAGCGCATTCAAATCCCTTGTAGAACTGTTACAAAACAACAGATATCGCAAACTAATGCAAATTAATCGCCTACACTGTTCTCTTACATCAACTATATGAGGTTCTGGATTTACAGTCTTTGACATACAACCATTATAGAATAGCTATAACAGAATATAACTAGCTGAGCAATTGCTCTGATAGATTGCATCAAATGTCCATGTGACTGATTTCAGCATGTATTATTGATTCTGCCTAGTAATGACTTATCTGGAATATGTATAAATGACAAACCCATTAGATTGTGTCTTCATAATACTTTTCCTGCCCTTTCAAGAGTATTGTTAACAGCATCCAGTGATATATTTAACGGTGTGTATGTTTTTGAGATGAAAAATAATGCCGTTTTATATGTATTTAAGGAATATGATTTATTTAGCGTAATCCTATCTTTTCTAATATTTATATTTGAGCAATGTCTTTAGCCCCTGAAGAACACCTGCTTCTGTATGGAACTTTTAAAAAGAATAATCAGTTGACCTTCTAGCAACACATGGATCTTGTCCCCCCCCCCCCTTTTCTTTTCTTTTCTTTTTTCTTTTCTTTTTCTTTTTTTCTTTCTTTCTTTTCTTTTCTTTTCTTTTTTTTTTTGGCTTATATTTGCAGGAACCTACAAACACTGCTTCCACCATTGTTTTGTTTCTCATGTTGCTAAGGCAAGGGCATGGTGTTGTTTATAAACTGAGGGATGAAGAAAGATGTGAACAGTTTTTGTCTCCGTCATACAAGAAGGAAACTGAGCACAGGACAGGCAGGAAGTAAAGCTTTCCTCTCCAACTTGTTATTCTTCAGTAGCATCAGATCCTCATTGCTTCTCTGCCAGATACCTAAATGAGAGGTGTGGCAACTTCATAGTACTGACAAAAGATAAAAAATGTTGCAGGAAATAATGCTGTAATCTCTTCTGATTATGGCAGCTGTCCCCCATTTGCTCTCCATAACAGACTGAGACATTCCATTTATTATGAAATAAAGTTATCATTATGTTGTATGGAAAATATTTTCTTGATACAGAATCTTTTTAGAAACTACAGTTAATGGAAGATAAATCACTTAGAAATTTAGAGAGCACTGGTTTGGGGAGGACTGCATTTAGTGTCTTGAACAGCTGAGAACGCTTAGGCTGCAGGGAAAGCAACCTGACATATAATAATAATAATTTATTATTTATATACCGCCTTTCCAAAGGATCAAAGCGGTTTACAAAAATGCTTAGACAATTACATATACAATTAATACATACATACATGACTAAAAGGTTCATCCTCTTAACTAAAATACCAACATCAAAATACAGTTAAATTATTTATATACTTCAGAATAAAAGAGAAGTTGCAGTGATAGAAAGTTGCACAACACATTTTTATAACCCTTCCAGCTTAACCTTTTGGAAAATGTGCAATATTTCTAATGGAATTAGAATGCAAGAGAATGCATAACCAAGACATAATGTCCTTTTGGTTTCATTTGCTTTATGTGTGTCCCCTCCCATGTTGCTGAACAATTATACATTTTAAAGACTGTTTAGAGAACCATGTCAAATTGCTTTGTGATACATGATTATCTTTGAAAAAAATATTTCTTCAAAATATAGTACATGTCAAGAGTTTGCATCAAATATAGAAAGTGTGAAAGGGAAATATACTGGATTGAAATGTGGATATTTATTTGATGCACTGTGCTTTAGGCTAAAAAAAGTGATTTTTCTGGGATTAAAATGGTTGTAATTTCTTTCTACTCCATAGGAATTTTTTGTGGCTTTACGACTTGTAGCCTGTGCACAGAATGGATTGGATGTTTCATTGAGTAGTCTTAATTTGCCTGTTCCTCCACCTAGATTTGTAAGACATATTTTAATTTTTTTTAGTTTAAGTGCTACAAAAAGTTGTCAATGAGGAGTATGTAGTATGTTTGCTGAATAAATCATATAAAAGTTGTCTCATGCATATGTTTTCATGCATTTGTTTTACAATGACTAAATTATTGTACACTGATGAGATGAAGATATTTAAGTTTTAAGGTTTTTAAATTATATTCATTTTTCAATATGTATGTATAGAATGAAAGAGACAGTCAGACATCACTATTTAATAAACTTTAGTTGGCAATGATATTAATAGTATTAGAAATATGCTATTCAAATATGGAAGTTATTAACACATTACAGTCAGCCCTCCACATTCGCAGGGGTTAGGGGAAACAGACCACCATGAATGTGGAAAAAACGTGAATAACTGCCCCCCCCCCCCCACGCACAAGCCAGTTAAAGAGAGGGGTGGGCAGGGTAAGAAGAGCAGGAGTACATGTTCCTTTTTCTCCCCTTCCCTGCTGTCCCTCTACTTGGCTCCCCGTTCCTTTCCCAGCTGAATCTCTGCCCTCCCCTTATTAATTTTTTCCTTACAAATACAAGACTGCAAATTGTTTCCAATTAGAAGGCAGGCACTTTGTCCATTGGATGATGATGGAAAAGGACCTAGGACACATGGCTAATGAAAAAGCTCATATACAACATGAGGGTAACAAAAGGAGATAGCATAAAAGATCCCTTTGGAGAAAAAATGGCTTCCTTTCACAGAATATACAGTATCAAGAATGTAAAACATCACCAATTATGCCATTCAAGATCCTGACCGAGAACTTGGTTAACTGAATAGGGATATGTAGAGATATGTACAATTGAGTAGATTTGTTAAGGTTTGTAAATTTAAATTAAAAAGAAAAAAGAAAAGAAAAAAATTAAAATCAATGTAACTGAAAATAAGAAATATATAGTATTAGAATGTTAATATATAGCCTTAATTTCTTCACCAAATCTACATGTATCACAGTGAATAAAACGACCAATGAAAAATTATTTATTTTTATTTATTTATTGCACTTACATCCCACCATTCACCAAAAAAGGGATCCAGTGTAGCTTGAATTATACTAAATTATATTGGATGATTAAAGTAGAATGGTGCAAAAGTAAAGCAATTATTTGATTTTGTGCCATTCTTTTTTAATCACCCCTACTTGTCCTTCCTGTTTAAAAATAATGGTAAATAGGTCCTATAGAAAGTTCACATTTGTTTCCACCCTTCTCTCATCCTTTGCTTTTGCTATTTGTGCTCCATACCATACTTTCAGTAAGGTGCTTAGATATTTGATAATTTATATGCAATAATTTTTTTTTTTTTTGCTGTTAACAAGTTCTAAGCTAGCTTTTAGTGCTTAACTTGAATTACATGTTCCAGGTGTCTAGCAACATAAACAATGGATCCTAGGGTGTGCATATCCCATCCTTTAAACTAATTGTTCACTCAGTTTAATTTTTTAATCCCCCCCCCAGTCAAACTTGCTAACTTTGTGGCAAATTAGTGTTTAATTTGAGCATTTCTCTAATATTAATTTGACCCTTCTTACTGAGTGAAGCTAAACCAGCTACCAAAAGTGCATTACAGGTTGATTATTCCTTATCCTAAATGCTTGGGACCAGAAGCATTTAGGAGTTGGAATTGTTTCTGATTTTGGAACATACAAGTAGTGTAGTGTGCACCTGTACTGTATTTAAAAGGCTGGAGAGAGATGCAAGGATCTGTGAAATGATGGGAGGTATGGATTTGCTCAGAGCACTACGCTTGAATTCCTGCCATTTTACAAATCCTCCATCTCTCTCCAGCCTTGCATCTTTGCTGCCAGCCAGTTACATCCATTTTTGAGGTTATGGTTACTATGCCTCTCTGGTCATTTTTCTCTTTCCAGCCTTGCATCCTACCCACTTGCTTCTTGTGTTGTCTATGACATATGAGGCTGCAGAGAGACTGAAAATCTGAAAGACAAACAAGCAGGAGCTCCACAGCTGCTGCCTGAAAGGCAGAAGCAGGCAGCTGGTGGCAAAAAGTTTCAGTTTTTGGAAGATTTCTGTATTAGGGATGCTCAACCTGTACAGTAATTATAATTTTCTTCTCTATACAGATGGGGAAGCTAGGCAGGCCACTAGTAAAAACATATGCCATATGTACTCAATTATATGTTGAAAATTTTATGCCCAAAAATTGACCCAAAAATCCTGGATCAACTTATATACAGGTCAATATACAGTAATACATCTAAGAAAAGTCCTGATACAAGCAGAGTTTAGATAATAAATCCTCCCCTGAAATGTTTCTGTCTTAACTTGACATCCTTGATTACTTATTATTAACCAAAGTTGGAATGATCACAGGTGTCATAATAGTCATTTGTTGAACATTGGTATTCTTTGATTTGATCCTGGTACAATACTGGCTTTCTGAATTAAAACTAAATGTATAAACAAGAAGAATTAACTGTCTCTTGAGGACTACACTGCCTCTGTTCTTTTCATGAATCATTTTTCGACAAAGGGATACCTAAGCTTTTCTCACTTTTTTCCCTAACTGTTTTTTTTTCCTGATGTTTCTTGAGTTTAAAATGTGGGTGGGATTATATTTTTATGTGAGGTCTGGTGCAATTCTGTTCTTTTCAAAGGGAGCCCATTGAGTTCAGTGGGAGTCCTCAATTATATAATAGGACTGAAGAACCAGGGCCCTTTCACACTGCACAATTATAGTACTATTATTCCACTTTTGCTGCCACAGTACCATCCTATGGAATCCTTGAGTTTAAAGTCTGATGAGGCACTGGAGCACTCTGGCTGAGGATTCTAAATGCCTCTCCTAAGTTTCCATAGGACAAACCATGACAGTTAAAGTGGAATAATACTACTGTAATGTGAATAGGCTGCAGTGTCATGTGTGCTATATTTGGTTTACTGTAAAGCTGTTCCATCTGTCTTCAGACAAACCCTTCTTTAGTTTTTCAAGCTATGTGGCCATATTCTGGAAGAGTTTATTCCTGATGTTTCATCTTCAGAGAGCCCTCTTTTTTCTCAGCAAGGAAAGGACAAGAGAGGTGTTCAAGAAGCTTTGCTCTTCTCTCTTCTCCATTAATATTTCTCTGTTTGTTGTTTCAAAATCAACATGATTTGATTTATATCCTGCTTTGCTCCCAAATGGGTATATGCTATTAACTTATAGTTTGCATGAATTACAAAGTATTAATCATATGACTTTATAGGATGATTTCAGAAGTAAGTTAAGAGGTCTTAGTTTGCAGCAAGCACATGCTGTTTAATGCAAGGATGATGATACCATTTGGGCACTCTGTTATTAATTACATGTAGTAGGAATGAATGATGAATTTGAACATAACAAGAACTGGATGACAATTAACAAATAAAATAAAGAAAGTTAAAAATAAAATTCAGTAGATTTTCTTTTAAATTCTCCTTTCCATCAGAATGATTCCACTAGTCCTTTACTATCTGGGGGAGTGCCAGCTGATATCCCATGGGCTGTTAAGGTAAGTGAATTGAAACTTTAGCTGAATTAAATGGGTCTCAACACCTCCCTACTAAACTGCTTTGTACTGAGGATGACCCACTGATACCTCTCTTTGCATTGCCCATTTTAAGAATAATAGCCAGTACTCCCTCTTAGTGGTGATTTGGCTTGGTTGAGTGATTGTTGACGGGCACAGAATACACATCTATTTCTCATACTTTGGATATTTGGTGACGTTTTTGAAGATTGGATATGGCTTTCTTGCTTCTTGCACTTGTTAGATATTTGTATGTCTTTTCTTTTCTACTGCTTTGAAGTATGTGGGAAGGCATGTGCTAGTAGTCAGTGAAGCATAAATGGTACTTCTGAATAAAATTGGAAAAAATAGCTTTTGTCTGTAAGAGTTTTTAGTGATGCTGTTCTCCTCTCTTAACTTTTCAACTTCAGCTTTTTATTCTTTTGTTTTCTGTTGTTACATTTTTCTCCTATGTCTTTCATGCTGCCAAAATAATGATCTTCATTTGTCATTCTAGCCATGTAATGCTCCTCCTTAAAGCATTGCCCTGGCTTCATATCTACTACAAGATCTAGCAGAAATTCCTTTTCCTGAGAATTAAATTCCTCTCATGGTTGTGCCATCTTATGTCTCTGCTCTTACAACTTAGGATGCCTATGCCTGTGGTCTTTTTTCTTGAAGCTACTTTCCAGAATGATTGTACTGACTGGTACATTGGTGGAACTCTCCAAAGTTCCATTGTCATGGACAGATCATTATCTGGTCAGGTTTAGACTCACTGGGACTCGGAACCTCTGCAGGGTTAGGAGACTCATTAGGATGGTCCGCCCCAGGAGGCTGATGGATCCGGATGGATTCTTGAGGGCTCTTGGGGAGTTTCCTGTCACCTTGGCAGGCAATTCTGTGGAAGCCCTAGCCAGCCTTTGGAATGAGGAAATAGCCAAGGCGATGGACACAATCACTCCTGAGCATCCCTTCTCACAGAGTGGAGCCAAACTAGCCCCCTGGTTCTCTAGGGAGTTGATGATGATGAAGCAAATGAAACGGAGACTAGAACGACATTGGCGGAAGACTCGGAGTGAATCTGATAGAACACGGACTAGAGCCTATTTGAAAGCGTACTCTGGCAATGTGGGCAGCAAAGAAATCATTTTTTGCTGCCAGCATTACGCACTCACCCTTAAGTGGAGGATGCAGACCACTTGGAGGCTTGCTGTGAAGAATTTGCACGACATTTTGCAAATACAGTGGTCCCCCGGCTTACGAATCCCCCGGGTTGCGAAAACCCCGGGATCCGAAAGCCGCCGGACCGCTAAAATATCCCCCGGGATCCGAAAGATCCCCCGGGATCCGAATAAAAAAACTGCGTGGCCCCTTTAAATCGGCTGCGCGGTCCATTGAGTTTAGCGGTCCCCCGGGAAACGAAAGCTTCCGGGTTACGAAAGTAATCCCGGAACGGATTACTTTCGTAACCCGGGGGACGACTGTAAAGTCACTCAAATCCTCTCCGACTTGGATTCTACAGTTGATACAGTGTCAATGGATGTAACATTGACTCCTGTCAGTCCAGTGTTAATGGATACTTTTCAGTTTATGCAGCCTGATGATGTGAACAGGATCCTTCGAGAGGTAAAAGCCACCACATGTACTGTATCTTGGACCCTTGTCCTTCTTGGCTTATTAAACAGGCCAGAGGGGGACTGGCTGAGTGGGTAAAAGAGGTACTCAATGCCTCCTTACAACAAGGCAGAATTCAATCCTGCCTAAAGGAGGCTGTTGTGAGGCCTCTGTTAAAAAAGTCATCCTTGGATCCCACAATAATAAATAACTATTGGCCAGTGTCTAACCTACCATTTCTGGGCAAGATTTTGGAACGTGTGGTGGCTTCCCAACTCCAGGGGTTTCTGGATGAAACAGATTATCTAGATCCATTTTAGTCTGGTTTCAGGCCTGGCTATGGAACAGAGACAGCCTTGATCATAGAATCATAGAGTTGGAAGAGACCACAAGGGCCATCCAATCCAACCTCCTGCCATGCAGGAACTCTCCATCAAAGCATCCCTGACAGATAGCCATCCAGCCTCTGCTTAAAGACCTCCAAGGAAGGAGACTTCACTACACTCCGAGGGAGTGTATTCCACTGTTGAATAGCCCTTACTGTCAGGAAGTTCCTCCTAATGTTGAGGTGGAATCTCTTTTCCTGCAGTTTGAATCCATTGTTCTGCGTTCTAGTTTCTGGAGCAGCAGAAAATAAGCTTGCTCCCTCCTCAATATGACATCCCTTCAAATGGGCTATCATATCACCTCTTAATCTTCTCTTTTCCAGGCTAAACATCCCCAGCTCCCTAAGTTGCTCCTCATAGGGCATGGCTTCCAGACCCTTCACCATCTTAGTTGCCCTCCTTTGGACATGCTCCATTTTCTCCACATCTTTTTTGAATTGTGGTGCCCAGAACTGGAGACAGTATTCCAGGTGGGGCCTGACCAAGGCAGAGTAGAGTGGCACTGTTACTTCTCTGGACCGAGACACTATAGTTCTATTAATGCAGCCTCAAATAGCATTGGCCTTTTTAGCTGCCGCATCACACTGTTGACTCATGTTCAACCTATGGTCTACTTGGACTCCTAGTTCTCTTTCGCACATAGTTTCATTCAGCCAGGTGTCCCTCATTTTATATCTGTGCATTTCATTCTCCCGCCATAAGTGCAGTACCTTACATTTCTCCTTGAATTTCATATTGTTAGCTTTTGCCCAGCTTTCTAGTCTATTCATGTCATTTTGAATTTTGATCCTGTCCTCTGAGGTATTAGCTACTCCTCCTAGTTTAGTGTCATCCGCAAATTTGATAAGTATGCTCCCAATTCTGTTATTCAAGTCATCGGTAAAGATGTTGAATAGCACGGGGCCCAGGACAGAGCCCTGTGGGACTCCACTTGTCACTTCTCTCCAGGATGAAAAGGAACCATTGTTGAGCACCCTTTGGGTTCAGTCGGTCAACCAATTACAAATCCATTTAACCGTTGCCTTGTCTAGCCCACATTCTACAAGCTTGTTTGCAAGAATTTCATGGGGAATTTTGTCAAAGGCCTTACTGAAATCAAGATATACTATATCCACAGCATTCCCTTTATCTACCAAGCTGGTAATTTATTTAAAAAAAAGAGATCAGATTTGTTTGGCATGACTTGTTTCTCTGAAACCCATGTTGACTTTGTGTGATTATGGCATTGCCTTCTAGATGTTCACAGACTCCCTGTTTAATGATCTGCTCTAGTATCTTTCCTGGAATTAATGTCACACTAACTGGACGATAATTGTTGGGATCCTCTTTTTTCCCCTTTTTGAAGATGGGGACAACATTTGCTCTCCTCCAGTCTGCTGGGACTTCTCCTGTTCTCCAAGATTTCTCAAAGATTATTGCCAATGGCTCTGATATTACATTTTCCAGTTCTCTGATCGCCTTGGTGGATGACCTATGGAGGGAACTGGACAGGGGGAGTGTGTCCCTGTTGGTTCTCCTGGACCTCTCAGCGGCTTTTGATACCATCGATCAAGGTATCCTTCTGGACTTACCTCTCTGGGATGGGGCTTGGAGGCACCGTTCTATGGTGGCTCCATTCCTTCCTGGAGGGGTGAACCCAGAAAGTGGTACTGGGACTCCTGTTTGACCCCCTGGCCATTGACCTGGGGGGTCCCTTCAGGTTCTGCGTTGTCCCCTATGCTGTTTAACATATACATGAAACCGCTGGGGGAGGTTGTCTGGAGTTTTGGGGTGCGATGTCATCAATATGCAGATAACACTCTACTACTCCTTCCCACCTCAATCCAAGGAGGCTGTCCTGGTCCTAAACCAGTGTCTGTCTTCAGTAATGGACTGGATGTGGGCAAACAAGCTGAAACTTAATCCAGTGAAGACAGAGGTGCTCCTGGTCAGTCGGAAGCAGATCAGGGAATAGGGATCTAGCCTGTGTTAGATGGAGTCACACTCCCCCTGAAGACACAGGTTCACAGTTTGGGAGTACTCTTGAACTCAGCTTTGAACTTGGAGGCCCAGGTCTCTGCTGTGATCAGGAGTGCTTTTGCACATTTAAAACTTGTGCACCAGCTGCGCCCATTCCTTGAGAAGCCAGATCTGGCCACGGTGGTACATGCCTTGATTACATCCCATTTGGACTACTGTAATGGGCTGTACATGGGGCTGCCTATGAAGAGTGTTCGGAAAATTCAGCTGGTTCAAAAAGCTGCTGCCAGGCTGTTAACAGGGGCAGATTACAGAGACCATATAACGCCCCTCTTGAAACAGCTTTGTTGACAGCCAGTTTGTTTCTGGATACAATTCAAGGTGCTAGTTGTCACTTATAAAGCCCTAAATGGCTCAGGTACACACTATTTGACAGACCATTTCTCCTGGTATGAACCGGCCCGGACTCTGAGATCCTCTGGAGAGGTCCTTCTCTCCGTCCCAACATCATCACAAACACGGTTGGTGGGAACGTGCGAGAGAGCCTTCTCGGTGGCTGCCCCTAGACTCTGGAAATCCCTGCCCAAGGAGATCAGAATGGCTCCCTCCTTGATGGCCTTCCGCCGGCAGGTTAAGACCTACCTGTTCACACAGGCGTTTAAGGAATTGTCATGAGGACAGGAGGGAATATTGAATAATTTGTTAATGTTTTAATTATACTGTTTGTAATGTTGTGAAACTGCTCTGAGTCCCACTCCTGGGAAAAGAGTGGGATACAAATAATAATAATAATACAACATTGATTTTCTAGCCACGGCTCTTGGCACAGTGATGGATGTGATTTGTTTTGAGAAGTTTAATTTTTTGCTTTTACCAATGTTCTTAAGTAAGTATTTTGTCTTAATATTATTTCTGCAATCAGGTAGAAGACAAGGCCAAGTATGATGCTATCTTTGACAGCCTGATCCCAGTGAATGGATTGTTGTCAGGTGATAAAGTGAAACCTGTTCTGCTAAACTCCAAACTGCCAGTTGATGTCTTGGGAAGGGTAAGAATGGCAGGCTTTGCAGCATTGCAGAAGTATATATTGTCAAATTTAAATATATATTTCAACTAAATATATATTTAAATTTTTAACAAAAAGGTCTTAAAATGGGTAGCACACCTCTAATATAATTGGCAGGACTGTGATGATAAAGTCTGAGTGATCATAAATGCGTTTTAGTACTAATAGCAGCCAATATAAGTAATTGATAATCTGTTGTTGAGGATTGGCAAAGGGCAACCTTTGAATGGCAGGGTGGTATACACAGGGTTGGAAAAAGCTGCTTGATCCTGCTTTTCCCAAAAGCGGGTCGAAACCCCATTCCCTGCATGGCCTGCCCTCAAGGTGAGCTAAATATGCACTGCCCAGCCACATGGCAAGGTGTCAAGTCGTGTCGCTAGGTAAATCATAAATGTGCACTGCTGCACAAACACATCGCTTGCGACCTCCAAGTGCCTCCCACATTTGCCCAAATGCCATCCCATTGCATGACCACCCCTTTGATTGGCCACACAGTCACACATGTGATGCTCCATCAGTACAGGGCACTGGTGCATTGATGTGCAAGTGATACATTGGCAAAGTACAGTCACGGAGGCCCCCCATGCATGGAGGCCCCCCTTTCACCCCCCGCCTATTGGACTGTGGTTTGTGTATGCTGTAATTACATCCATTGGAGTAGTTGCACTTTCATTTCTTTTCTTTGGCATACCCCTGCACTTAGCTTGTTGCGTTTATATGCAGGTGTGAAGATGTGCCAGGCTGGAGTACCCCAGCTTCTTTTTGCTCCAGTTTTTAGCTCCCAGCAAAGCTTCATTTAGGTTTCCACTCACTTTCGAGGCATGCATCATATAACCCCCCTACCTTCAAAGCGGCTTCCAACCACTTTATTACGCCGATCTGTTACACCCCATAGTTCATCTAAAGTAAAATCAGATATATAAAGGCACCTACTGCTGTTGCTATTTTTGTTGTGATGAAAGAAGGGTGAAATATTCTGTTTCTGCTGAATGTGTGTATGTTTTGGTTAGGTTTGGGAGCTAAGTGACATTGATCATGATGGAATGTTGGATCGGGATGAATTTGCAGTTGTAAGTATCCATGTATTTTCTGTCATTTACAAAGTGCTAACTGTGTTTACAGAGATTAAAGGGGGATAGCTAGACTATGTCACTATATACAATATATTTTGCAAGGTAGCGTAAATCCAGCTACTCAGGCTTAAAAACTGAACCTTGCATCCAGGTGATTGAAAGAGTGCAGAAGCCAGGCTCATCTCCATATGTCCTGAAATATGAGACCCCTGTGCCTCATCATATTATTCCCATGTTTGAGTCACAACTCCAGAATCTTTTTCATTGTTAGGATTCTGCTCTGGGAAGATAGGAAGTAGAAGTGGTTTCATTGTGGCTGTCGGCATCTGCAGAAGTTGGTGTAAAAAGAGAGATCAGAATAGGTTGGGGTGAAGAGGAACTCCTCCTTTTGTTGATACATTGATTCTGCATTTTCCCATCTGTCTGTATTCTATATCCTGTTACTCCCACATCTCTTTTTCTTATACTTCAGTGTAACCACTATCACAGACTACAGGAACTAACGGTACAAAAGTGTGCTCATCTCTTAGCTATATGACATTAATATGCAATCCAGAAGTATATATGTATCAACTACATATTTCCAATATCAGTCTTGTTGAGAGGGAGAGTAAAGTATACATACAAAAGGCATTTCTTTCTTCTTCTTTTGGTCAAATTGCTTGTGAAACTCTCTGGCTGTGTTTTAAACTTGTTTTAAAATTATTTGGCTGGTGGAACTAATAAAAGACAAATGATTTGCAAGCTTTCTAAAATGATTTCGCAGAATTCAGCACTTAGTTTGTCCATGTTATTTCAGATCTATTGAAAACATTTTCCTATGGCACTTGTTAGTTGAAATGTTTAATGTATTCTGGCCAATTTTATAAAGGTTTTCCTACCATTCCTTTCAATGCAGTTGTGATTTTTAGCAATATTTTGTAGAAGAGGAGAAACTGTTGAGGAGTCTTGACCATGTAAAATGAGTTCTGAAAACTTTTAGGGTTTTGTTTTCTGTTCAGTTTTGTTGACATAGTTAGAACAGTAATGGAAAAGAATTTTGCCTGCTCCACTCATTCTTTTTCATGCATCTGGAGTCAGTTAAAAAGTTTTAAATTAATTAGTATCAATTAAAGATTGCAGCTCTATCTCTTCTCAAAACAGATGATACTGGTATGCTCTCTTAATGTTGTACCTCAGAATAAACTTACAATCAGGCTTGTGGGGCCATGCACACAGGAGTACATGCATGTGTTACTCACACCTCCCATGTTTTTGCTACAGGGCTGCTGGTGCACCTGTGCAAATTAATACAACTGCATTAGTTAGTTACTCCCCTTTCCCCATCAGCATCTGGAGAGACTGATGGGAGAGATTAGGCTTCTTTTGTTAATCAGGTTTTTTAAAATAATAAATAAAAATTGTTTTTAGTATAAAATTGGAGACAGTGGGCACCATTTTAGAAATTATATTTTTTTTCTTGACTCCAGTAAAGGGAATTTATATTTCTTGTGACACAAACATGTAATACATAAAAGTAAAGTACATTTTCTTCATAATTATTTTAGCAATATATATACATTGAAATATAGATATTTGTTGAAATATATGTAAACATATAATATGGTATACTTACCTTCTCTATTTTTTGTTTAAATTCGAGATTAGGGTAGGAGATGATGGATGTTGAAGTATGTATGTGTGATTTTAATTTAATAAAAAAAATTCTAAAAAAATATTTTAGCAATAGGTATTAGGTAAGAATTTGACAAACTTTTTCTGAATGAGGTTTTTTTTTACTTCTTTAAATCCAGTCCTACCACTTTCTTCTTCTCTGCAACTCATAAGATAATGAAACCAAACAATAAGAGAACCAGTTTCCTTGCCACTGCAGATATATGTTCTTACAGGCTCCCTCAATTTAAGTTTGAAATTTAGAAAGGATAAAACACAATAATTAAACTTTTACTTACTGTTAATTTTTAACCAATAAAATTACTATTCTTTGTGATCACAGAGAATATTTTTCAGATGTAGTATTTTATAACATGTATTAGGCTCTCTGAACTGTAATTTTTTTACTGTATGAAGATGAAAGAGATCAGCTAGGGAGGGATATTTTAGTCACAAAGAATCTGAATTTGTGAGGTATTTGATTTCTAGCTTCACATGTTGTTGCACTACACTTGGCACTGAACCTGCATAATAATAAATTAATAATCTGTCCTTCTTTTGTTTCTCTTCAAAAACTTCTGTTTAGGCCATGTTCTTGGTGTATTGTGCTCTTGAGAAAGAGCCTGTGCCAATGTCCTTGCCTCCAGCATTGGTGCCACCTTCTAAAAGAAAAGGTGTGAATATCCCAGGTGCAATACAGTTGGTGCCATCTTCAACATCCAGTAAAGAGTCCCATCAGTCTATACCACCAGTAGGCCTCTTGCCATCCAAGTCACCATTAACACAGGTACAGTTAGCAATTGGCAGCATTTTATTCTACTATATTTATGAAATGTGATGGAACTACAACTTATATATTGCTTTTTCCCATAGTGGGCTGTATCACCTACAGACATGATAAAATACAATGAAATCTTTCTGAAAACTGACAAAGACATGGATGGCTTTGTCTCTGGTGTGGAGGCTAGAGAATTATTCTTGAAGACAGGTCTACCATCTGCCGTACTTGCACATATTTGGTAAGTTTTCTTTGCATTGTCATTTGAGGACAATTGAAAACTTTCCATTTTCTTAGTGTTTATGAAGAATAATTGGCAATTTTGATGTTCTGGACTTATGTAGAAAATGTTGTTGTAGTTATTACATATATTAACATAAAGTATAGTTATGTATGAGAGCCAACATTGAGTAGTGATTTGAGTGTTGGACTGTGACTTGGAGATCAGGGTTAGATTCCCGCACAACAATGAAAACTCACTGAGTGGCCTTGGATGAGTCACACACTCTCAGCCCCAGAACACCCCATGATTGGTTTGCATTAGTGTCATCATACATAAGTCAGAAGTTACTTGAAGGCAAACAGCAACAACAACAGTTATGTATGCAGTGTATAGATGGTATAAGGTAAAGCTCTGTAGGGAGTATGAGTTAATGATCTCCTAGTTTTGTTGGAACTAGAAGGTTTCTTCTTCTAGTGCCAACATTATCTCCAAAACAAACTGAACTTCTTGCCCAGAAATGGCACTTAAAGGGTTCTACTATTTAACATAACAGTGCCAACTATAATGTCATTTATTATCTGAACTGGTGAAATTATGTAACTTTCAAGATATCAAGTGAAAATGATCCCTCTGTGTGTATGTGTGTTTTAAATCCATCTTCTCTCTGGCTTTTACAGGGCTCTCTGCGATACAAAGGACTGTGGCAAACTTTCCAAGGAACAGTTCGCTTTGGCTTTCCATTTCATCAACCAGAAGCTGACAAAAGGCATTGACCCTCCTCAGGTGCTGACTGCAGAGATGATCCCTCCATCAGAGCGAGCAACTCTACAAAAGGTGACACTTAGGGTATTTGCGGGGCGGGTGGTGGTGGTGGTGGGAAATCAAAAGTACGTGGATATAAATAAAGAGCAGGTTTTACAATGTCTTGTGGCTGTGCAACATTAGAGTGCATGGTGATGTAGTACTGTGCTGCTTAACAGATACATGAATGAGTTCAGTGCCATTTGCTTACTTTATAGGTAAATTCCTCCTTCATCACATTGGCCAACCAAGCAGACACATGAAGAAAAGCCTAAAGGAATCTGTTGAGAAAAGAGACCCGTTTGACCTTTACAAGTAGACAGATGATTAACTTAATCTGACACTACTGTGTGCTTATAGCTGGGATGAATGAGATTTTTTTAAAATATTGAGGGGAATTCCTCCTAGACTGTGGAGTCATGTGGCAGAACTGTCCCCAGTGTTATACTTAAGAGGAAAGATCTCTTGCATGCTGGAGCCTCTTGCATATGCATACAAACTACTGGTCAGGAGGTTCTGTCTACACACACACACACATACATATACTTTTTTTTTACTTTTTGGCATCATTGCAATATCTTCATGTTAAGGAGTTGCATGATTCCTAACATCTTTGTTTTAACAATATACCATTATAATTTTAATTTGAATTATTAAATCCTACATTTTGTGGTTGTGTTGCTTATTTTTAAATAGTAAATACTAGGTGATAAAAATACACACTGAATCAAACTTGTTTTAATGATCTCCTAGTTTTGTTGGCACTAGAAGGTTTCTTCTTGGTTGTGCTAAGCTATCTCCAAAACAAACTGAACTTCTTGCCCAGAAATGGCACTTAAAGGGTTCTGCTTTCTGTTTGAATTCAGTAATATCAAGTTTATTTTTTTGCATTATTTGGGGGTGGGGGTGGGAAGCCTGCTTTTATATCTTGCTTTACTAATATTTTTTGTATGTTTGCTTTCCTCCTATGTCTTTCCTAGTTTGGACTATATTTTCCATTCTGCACCATTCTGCTTTACATCTTTATTATACTGTCAGTTTCTTAAATCTGCCATCTCAAGGTTAGAGATTCTTCACTTTTCCAATATTGACTGTTTAATAATGAGCGTCTTACTCAGTCATGTTTTGTTTGAAACAGTAGCACGCTGCTTAGTTTTCAGAGTAGTGCTATTTCTCATATAGCTGTTCTCATTCAAAGGTCTCTGCTCCATCTGAAAATTTATACAGAATGGTATGCTGTGTGTTTGACCTTGATATCTGTATAAAGGAAACAGTACTAGAATTGTTTCATTTATAAGTACTGATTTCTTTAATTCTCTCTTTGTTCTATATCTGTGGCTAGGGACTAAATATGCCATGATGTAAGATGCATTCATGCCTCAGAATTACACCTTTGACTTGTCATACAGTCTATGAACTATGAAGTGTTCACAGTGTAGAACAGGGGCAGGAATTATGTGGCCCTCCAGATGATATTGGATGGCAGCTTCCATCAGGCCTAAATATCATTACCAGTGGTGGGAAGTGTCAGGGCTTGCAATTCAGCAGCATCTGGAGGATTGTGTGATTCCTGTGTCTGCTATAGAATAATGTAACTCATAAGTGGAGTGCATTCAGCACTAGTCAACCGATAGTATGTTAGTAAAGTAGACCTGAGTTACACTGCTGATAGTTAAGGGAGGAAATATTCCAAACTTTATAAGGAATATAATGTAGAATATATTGAGGAGTTTGGCAGTGCCATACATTCTGGTAGAGTAGAACTGTAGTTAAAAAACTTTAAAATAGGTTTAAAATACTGTAAATTGTGTTTTGACAATTTCATTTTCTACTCACTGCTTCCTTTTGGAGCTGCCCTCGTATCTGCTGTGTCATGAGCTGTATGTTATGAATGCAACTATGGAATATGAGTACAGAACTCAGAACCATTTGCAAAATTCTAACTGACATAAATGCATTATAACAATTATCAACAAAAGTTCATTACCACATAATGAAACAATATGCAAATTATGCAGTATGTTATTTGAGCAATAGCTGCTGTTTCCATCCTTCAGCAATATGTACTGGGAGCATAAAGAGAACTAGCCCCTTTATGTACCAGATCTGAAAAGTTGTTAGGATCAAGGAAAGCACATGTAATTGTGAAATCTTTACATGTATTTACAGCACAGGTACTTGTGAGCAAATCATGTAACCATTGCCCCTTGCTAGGCACAGGAGGTCAGTCATCTGTTTGCCTCATTACATTGTGGGTTGCCAGTTCTGGTAAAGATTAGAGACAAATCATATTTTCTTGTTTATCTTGCAGAATATGCTGGGACCGAGTCCTGTAGCAGATTTTTCTGCAATCAAAGAGCTAGATACTTTAAGCAATGAAATAGTTGACCTACAGAGGTAAGAGAGCTTTAAAAAAATTTCCTCAATGTTTCTGTTTAATTGCAAGTAAATTTATTATTTCTACAACTCACTTTAAAGAGAAAAGGAAAAGGGATCTGTGAGGAAAGCTGCTTCTTCAGTTGCTCCCCAGTCCCACCTCTTCAACTGCTTTCAAACTGTTCTTCTGTTGGATTCTAGCAACAGAGACATGATATGTTTCCTCCCATCCTAATCCTGATCCTTCTCCTCAGGCCTTCTAGTCTTATTAAATCTGCGAGAGGACGGATTATCTATTCTAAAAATGTAAAGTAATTCATTAAAGGATATGTTAATCAGGCAATCAACACATATTGACAGAAAAACCTAATTAGTTAATAATTAGTTAATTTGCTTGTTCATTTGCATCAATTATTTCAAAGCTGTAGTCAAGACGCTGTATAGCTTGCTTACTTTCATTTGAAAATGAAGCTGGAAACTCAGACGTGAAGTAAATGAGTTTGTTGTCATTAGCTGGACCAATGACTCACATAAGGCTACTTTGGGTCATTTTGGAGGTATGCTGCGGAGGTATGCTGTTTAAATGACACACATATCTTAAGAGGGCCCATAGTTTCCATTTTCTTACATTTAAATTATGCTTTCTGTTGTCCATAGTTGAAATTAAGGAATTTCCAAGTTTGGATTTCATCAAAATGTACAATTGTTTGGGGTGCGACCAGAATTCATATCTGCCTGTAACATAAACATAAAAATAGTAAGAGAAGGCAGAAGGCCATTTGGGGAAAAGGAAATGGAAATTCAAAATAAGATTTGTGAAATTTCAGTAATGAAAACTAAAGTCAGTCAGGTGGAAAATATAAGATTAGAGAATGCATATGTAGTAATATTATTAGTAATGTATCTAGCTACATCTGATTTAAAAGGTTACATTGTAAAAGACTCCTTCTACCATTTTAAATAAAGGCTCTGTCTACCTAAAGGCACCAGATCTTGTCTGATCTTGGAAGTTAGGCAGAATCATCCCTGGATAGTACTTGGATAGGAGACCACCAATGAATACCAGGTATTGTAGGATAAATATTTCAAGTCCAAAACACACTGCAGAAATAATCCAGTTTGAAACTACCCTGGTTCAATGCTAGGAAATTTTGAGCAATATAGTTTTGTGAGACATTTAGTCTTCTTAGTCATAGAGCTCTAGTGTTAAATACACTACAATTCCCAGGATTCCCTAGCACTGAGCCAGGGCAGTTAAAGCGGTCTCAAAATAGATTGTTTCTGCAGTGTGTTTTGGACTTCAGAGGAAGGAACTGGCAAAACCATCGCTGAGTGTTCCTTAAGAAGAACCCTATGAAATGTATGGGGGCACTGTAAATCGGCAGGCAACTTGTAGGCATGCACCCTCACAAAACTTTTAATATTTTTGCAGTTCCACAGATGTGTGAATTTTATTCAGTTCTTAAAATTTCATTATGTTTCCATAATATTCTTCAAATTGCCATAAATTGTTAGTATGCTGCTTACATAAGAACACAAGAGTCATGTTACATCAGACCAAAAGCCTATCTAATTCAACTCTTTGTTCGCACTGTGGCCAATCAGTTCCTTATGGGAAGCCCATTAGCAAGACATGATTACAGATATACCCTCCATGTAAGCTCCATAGCACCTCATTTACAAAAGTATTTCAGATAAGGGATACTGAACCTATAACACCAACCAAAAAAGGGGTAACCACTGAACATGAGCACATCATAGGCCATAATGAAGTGTTATCTGTAATGTTACTCCAGTACTGGAGGTGATAAATTGTCATGGCCCCTGTAGTGAGCAGGCTGTGGAAACAGCCAATCACAGAGCACCTAGAGTCCAACCAATGAGAAGCTGGCTGGGCAGGGCTATAAAAGAGCCTTGACAGGGAGCGAAAGTGGGTTTTGTTTTGTTGGAGTTTTGAAGGGAAGAGATACCTAGGAGGGAGGGTGTGCTCTTAGGGTTCCTGAGGGAACATCTGTAGGGTAGTTTATAGACCAGGGAAGGGTCTGAAGAGTCCAGTAGTGACTAGATAGGCTTGAGGGAGTCTAGGGAAGAGAGGCTCCATATAAGCCTGTAGGTTTTAAGGAAGGGTTTCGTTTTAATATTTGAGATAAGGTTGCCTGAGTGGCTATAGTATTATTACTTAAGGAACTTTTGTAACTAAGAAACAAGACAAACAAAGCTTTAAAGATATTTCAATATTTATTTCTTTATTTTATAAATAAACTTTATTCTTGTTTTGAAATACTACTTGGCTTCTGTTGAACTATTGAAACACGCTACCAAGGATAACAGTGCCTCAGTAGAGATAGGTGGAGGGCGAACAAGAGAGGGTTATCACGTTCGATTCACATATAAATATAAATTGGTGGCCAGAAATCTTTCTTTCAGTGACCAAATACTTATTTTCCACCATAATTAGCAAATAAATTATTTCCAGATCAGACAATGTGATTGTCTGGATTTGTTTTCTCATTTTGTCTCTCATTGTTGAGGTCTACCTATGATGTCAGTTACAGGCCTCTCTCATCTTTTTAAGTGAGGGAACTGGAACAATTGGTGGCTGACTAAATACTTTTTTGCCCCACTGTAATAACAGTGAAGGACTGCTTTATGTGTTACTTTTTGCTACCCTTGGGTAGTCATAATTGTTCTCAGTCTTCATAGTTGTGGTTGTGAAACTAAGAATAACCCACACAGTTGTATGCTTTCTTCTCCCTTTCTTGAATGAATAACCTTCAGAAAGTTAAGAATTTAACTACTCTGAAATGTTATACCAGCACTGATATTACTGTTCGTACTGTTCGTAAAGTCATGTTCTTCTGATGGGCTTGGCGAAAGAGGCTACCAGGAGGGCACAAGGACATGTACCTGGCTTCTGGCTCTGGGTTGAGAAGCCTAAAAAGGGCTGGGCACTTGTAGTCAAGGGTTGGTAGGTGATGGTCTGTGTGGGGAGGCAGCAGTGGAGGGTTGGTGGTGTGGAGGCAAGAAGGGAGAATTCCCCCTTCCTCCTCCCTCAAGCCCTCCCAGACTGCCACTCCATCCCTGCTGCTGCTTTCTTTCTCCAGAGAAGAGAAAGAGTTCTTGAGAAAGAGCATCCCTGTTATGCTCTGAGAGACACTGGGGGTGGAGGGGGAATGTTGGTGAGTGTTGGGGATCTGCTAATGGAAATAAAGTGAGGGTTTCCCGAGAAGAGTATGTGGAGGGTAGGGAAGCTGGCTCACTAACACAGGTGGTGGTGGTGGTGGCTGGGGCTAGCACATGGTGAAATGGTGTGTGGGGAGGGGAAGATGGAGTTTTCCTGGGGAGGAGAAGGTGGGTGAGGAAAACTACTCCTGAAGGTGGAGGGTTTGGCCAGGGGGGTGCTGGTAATGTCTCTGTCTGGCTGAGAGGCTGCTTTGCAAGGTTTCCCAGAAGTCTCCCTAAGGCAGAGGGTGAGCAATGCAGGATCTGATAGGCTGGGGTGGCATGGAGTGAAGAGAAAGAGCCTTTAAAGGTGTGCTTGGAGAGTGGAAAAGACTCCTACAAATCTTGGAGGAGTTTATTATGTTTATTATAAAAGCAGGGATGTTAACTTTGTGCACATGGAAGTCAGTAACTCTGCTTCACAAAAGTGGGAGGTCACAAAACAGCATCCAAAAAGAGAATTGTGCATATGGAAGCCAATAACTGTTCCCCAGAAGTGGAAGTTACGAAACAGTGTCCAAAAAGGGACTTGTTTACATGGAAATCAATACCTTTACTCCCTGGAATGGCTCCCTAACCCCCTCAAACTTGCTAAAACAGTTGAGGCTGTCCAGGAGGTTTTTGGATGGAGAACATGGGAAATATACTGCACAATCCAGAAAGGAAAATATGCAGATGTAGGTCAGCAGAGTTAATGTTCTTGAGTGTGGCTGTTCATAGGTTGTTTGACTGCACTTTCTGTAAGCTGTAGCCAACATGGCCAATGGAGAAGAAAGCTAGGAATTGCAGTCTAGTAGCATTTGGGGGGGGGGGCACAGGTTATTCTCCTGTAGAATCCAAAAATTCCTCCTTTGGTCAGAAAATATGTTTTCATGCTGTAGTGTGATCTGTGAAGGAAATGATACTGCATCCGAATGTCTTATTGCACTGGTTATAGCTCATAAGACTTGCTGAGCATATAACATAGCATTCTGTAAATGGTTTTGCTGTATTTTGTATAAAAGCATGCAAAGCTGTTTTGTTAGCTGTACTCCTCTAATCTGTGGCTCGGTGGATTCAATCCAGGATCAAAACCTTCTGCAGATAACTGATTCCAGATGTATGCATCCAAAATGCTGAGGGAAATGCTTGCTGTGTTGTTTGTACTTAGAGTTTTCATGCTTATACAAACACTTTTAGAATTTTAGGAGGGGGACATAATATGGTGGCTCCAGGCCTTCAGTTACAAGATTATATATATATAGCAGCTCAGAGGTTCTAGGAGGGTTAAACAGAAGGGAGCTGATGCAATCCCTCCCCCTTTTTACCAGACAGTTGCTCCATAGCAACAGTGAGATCACTGAATACTGTATTTCATTGATTCTCACTCTCCCCTCCTCAGGCTGGTATTTCCACCTATCCATGTTTGGGAGAGTGGCTCTCTTTTGTGTGTTAATACTTGGCATATGCAAACCATTTATTTTGTACAAAAAGGGACCAAAAACGGTCTCCTGTAAATTTAATGTTCTGTTATGCATTTAAAAGGAGATACTGGCTTAGGAGGATGGATAACAGTACCTGGTGTAGTTGATGTTCTTAAATATTCTTGCATTGTTTGCTGGTCATCTAGGGAAAAGAAAAATGTGGAGCAGGATCTTAAGGAGAAAGAAGATACGATCAAACGGAGGACAAGTGAAGTCCAGGTAATTGCTGTTTGAATTTGGAGCTTTGTCTGAGTTATATTATATCAAAAATATATCCAGTAATTGAAATGTCCTTTATTAAGTATACAGCAAGGATTTATACAGAAGCTGATACAAGTATTATAATGCCTTAGGAACTGAAACTTGGCTATGAAAATGTAGTGTTTTATTTAAGCTATGTTCTCGTAGGGTGGGAGCTGTTAGAATTTAAGCACCATGCACCATAACACTTTAAGGTCTTTGTTTGAGAAAGATAAGTGATTGTACTTACATATCCATTAGGCTGAATCCTGGTTCTAGTTTCTTAAGACATAAGGTCCATTGACCTAATTGAAATTGCCCATGCATAAGTGATAATAGGATTGTACTGTATGCTTTTAAGGAATTGATTGATGCATGCCGTAGTGAGAATAAATCTTTTAGCATATAAAATTCTAACATACCAAGCAAAAGAAGTTTTAAAAGAAAATAAATGTGCCTGATTAGAGCTTTCTCTGTTTGAAATTCATTTTTAGATGCAGCTTCTTCATTTTTTGTCAACCTTTTTGTTTGTAACACTGCTGTTTTCTGATTGGAAAAAAATGAAGCTGTATCTTGTACAAAGCTGCTTCTTACTTAGTGAGCAGGTCACTGGTATGTGATGATAAAGGTCTTTTTGTTAAGCAGAGGTATTTTCTTTAGTAAAATCTAATTTGTGGATTTTATATTTCTTACATTAGCTATGAAATCTAAAATGGACCTAAAATTGCATCCCTAAAATATTTCCCTCCTTATAATTTGAGCATGTAGTGTACTCACCCAGGGTTTTACTTGGTTGTGGGAATTTCATATTTTCTTTTTTCGTCTGGACGTTTATCTATAGAAAATGAATCCTAGGATTTAGAAGGAGAATGTGGGGATTGGGGGTGTATTCTAGTATTCATATAATATGTCATGGTTTGATTTACATTTGATGTCACAAATCACTATTCTTGAAGTCTTTTATCTATCCTATGTTGTTATATTGTATGTTCCTCCATTAGAAGACTAAAGCTGCAGTCATTCCCAGGAACTTGTTGAAATGTGTAGGTTGGCAGTATAACCAGACCAACCCTGTTGTGGAACTGATTTTGTATTTCACCTAGTGAGACAAATGTTGTATATAATTGTTTTTATAATGGTCTTTATGTACAAGCTGGGTTCCTTACTTTATTTCTTCCAGTTGTAAGAATGATTTAAGGCAGGTGTGAGCATTATGCAGCTTGTTGGCCACATTCACCCTCCAGGCCATTTTTTTGCCACACACATCCTGGTCATCACTGCTGCTACTTCCACAATGGCTTCCATGGCCACTGCCCAAATTCCTGGGGTATGCACATGCCTCATTTCCCAGCAGAATTGTGTTTCCAGTGGGCTGTCAGGAGTGGAATGCTGTGAAAATGAGGTGTGTACTCCCAGTGCTTTCTGTTCACCATATAACTGCATGGGTTTTGATGTTGCCATGACAGAAGTAGCCATAGGGCAGTGTGATCCCAAGTGGAAATCTTGGAGCAAATAAAGGGGTTTGAGGGTATAAAGCTCCCCCATTCCTTATTCAAGTGAGAGTCTGGTGTTTTCGGTTAGGTTGTATGATAATAGGCACAACCATTTCTTCCCCTCCATCTTTCCTTTTTGAATTTTTTTTTTACAATCAGTGGTGGAGTCTCCTTATTCAGAGGTTGTTAAACAGAGGCTGGATGGCTATCTCTTGGGGGTGCTTTGATTGTGTTGGTTGCCCTTGAGGTCCCTGCCAGCTCCATGACTCCATGATTCTATGATCTACAAAATAGAAAAGCAGTGTATCAATAAATATTTTAATGACCCAGCTTATTTTTATAATAAAAGATTATAAGTCAATGAACTTCTCTGAAATAGCCTTCTGTAGGTGACACAAAGTTCATTGACTTAGGGGCGAATTAGACAGGCAGAAGGGGTGGCAAAGACAGATTGGGGCCACAGTGAACACACATCACGGCCCCAGTCTGCCTTTTCCTTGGCTGAAAAAGGAGTGGCAAAGATCTGCTCCTTTTTCGGCTGCCACAAAGCCAGTTTTTATGCCCTGCAGTGTCTTGAAGCCAGCTGCAAGGTGCTCTGGTGGCATGCAGTGTATAAATGCCATGCTGCCGGAGCATCTTAAAGCCACCCACATGTAAACAGCTGGGCAGCTTCAAAACGTCTTGGGGACGGCAGCATATAAATCGCATGCCCCCAAGCCACAGGAAAGCCGACTTCTAGAGCCGTTCTGTTCTGGCGCTTAGTTAAACCATTTGGTATTGCATCTGAATTATGATATGATTATGGAAACTACCTTATGGTCCAGACTCTATAGAGTGCCATTTTTCTGGCATGAAATAGTAAATTGCCATTCCAGTCACCTTTTAAATAGATTATATGATTTGATATAAAAATAAAACAAAAGCATTTATCAAGACCAAAACACTTCTGGGCTAGTGTTTTGCTGTGTAGATAGTCCATGCAGCCCCTCCTGGGTACTTGGGAAACCTGACCTGTTGCAGTTGGCCATCCCACCTAAAATAAAAATGTAAATATCCTTTAAAATCCAGCCCTGTGTATAAGATTCTGCATGAAGTGGACTTCTGCTAATGACAGTCACTGAGTTCTGCCTAAGGAAAAAAATTGTACTTATATCTGGTACCTTTTGGAGAAATCTGTTTCAGTTCATAATAAGAATTTATAAGACCTCCAATCGAGCTATGACAAATTGCAGACTTTCCTCTCACTATTTGCCTGTTTTGACTGGAGCCCATAAATGGAACCAAATCTAAAAGGCATGTTTTCCCCACACACCATCCCACTTTCCCCTTTTGTGCCAGATTTGTCAATCTAGACAGTCTATTTGCAGAAATCCAGTGACCAGTAACATTCCACTTAAGAACGTACTAAGGGTATCAACAGCTGTTCAGAAGAGGCTCCATTTCTTATTTTGGTCATTCTGATTGTCCTATAAATTTAATCAGCCTCTTTTTTCCATATTACCTGCTGTCATCTTTTTGGATTTTCAGCTTTCCTTTTTACTTTCTTCCATTTTTTTCTTGCCTGTTCAATGTTGTACTCACATCACAAGGTTTAAATCCCCCATGTCATACTTTTTCTGTCTATTTACTTTTCATTAGAAAGGAATTCATTAAAATACTTGCATATTGATTTTTTTTTAAAAAAAAACATAAACAGGATCTTCAGGATGAAGTAAAGCGGGAGAGCAATAATTTGCAGAAGCTATTGGCTCAGAAACAGGAGGCAGAAGAAATCCTTAATGGTCTTGATGAGGAAAAAGCCAAGCTAGAAGAACAGCTTAACACCATCCGGCAGAAATGTGCTGAAGAGGCTGATTTGGTAGGCCTTGGCACCTTATTTGCTCATTTTGTGCATTTCTTCCCTGGAACCATAGTTGTATATTCTTTTATCAGGAAAAGTAATCTGCTAAAATAAGAAAATGTAATCATTCCCAGATTGTGTGGAGAATTACTTGCTGAAGATTAGGAAGACTTATTTTAAATAAGCTATTTAAGGAATGAAATGAATGAATATAAGCCTTTCCAAAGCAGAAAAAAAGAAATCTTGCTGTAATTGTGACATTGCTCTTGTCACATGGGTCTCTATGCCATGAGTGGAAACCATGCTGTTCTTCATGTGTTGTTGAATCCCTTTCAGCATTCTTCATCCATTGGCTTCAATGGCCAGGACTCTTGGAATTTGCATTCCAGCAAAATCTGGAGGACCTCATGGTGCCCATCCCTAGTCTGTGATATTCCCAGAATTAATTTCATTGTTATGTTTTCTGCATACATTTTAACTTCTCACGTGATAATCTGTTCAAATTAGTTGAAGCTGAAGTGTATTTAGGATTGAATGGCTCGTCTTAGATGTTTTTTGGCTCTCATGTTTGTGATTCTTAAACTGCAGAAATAACTTTTATTTCTTAAGTAACTGAATGTATCTACAAAAAGAAAAAATGTCTTGCTGTGGTTATTAGCTGTAGTAATTTTAAATCTAATATTACAGTTCAGCTGTAATATTTTATATTGTGAGCAAGCAATGTTTTGCCATAGTGGGTGGGAAATGGCTTTTTAAAAATAGTTTGTTCCCATTTCTTGTTACAATGCTGAAAAATTATCAAGCATCCATATTTGTTACAGTGTATTAAAAGGTAATCACTTGTGTTGCTCAGTTTTTAAATCTTTTTTTCTTTTAAGGAACACTTCAATATTGATGAGAGAATAGCATAAAATTTGAAAATTTCTAATCATCTTAAAATACCCTTTATAGGTGACTAGAAAACATGACTTGTTATGCCACTTGTCATGCTATTTTTGAAATCTAGCTTCATTATTCCCTTGGGAAAGGGGGATTACTTGATACAGGTAAATATATCACTTGTAACTTGTTACTCCCAAACTTTGGTTTGCTATTATATCTAAGGTGGGCAAACCAGTGTCTACACCAACAAGGACAGATGAAAAGATGTCACAGTGTCCAAAAAATGAACAAATGTCTGCAGAACAGTCATTTCTCCCAAACTTTGGCTTTGCAGGGACACTGCATCTGGGCCAGTTGGCCAATGTGAGGTGGTTGAGAATAGATTGTGTCTTTGAAATACAGCTTCCTTTTCTTAAGCATGCAGTGAAATCATAAACCAGCACCAACTTGACCCATGATTGTGACTTGTAAGATTTGTAGTCCATTTTGCCTGCCTCTTGCCACATAAGTAAAAAAATAATTTGTTGTTGTGTGCATTCAAGTAGTTTCTGACTTACAGGTCAAAAACACACTGCAGAAATAATCCAGTTTGAGACCACTTTAACTGCCCTGGCTCAGTGCTAAGGAATTCTGGGAACTGTAGCTTTGTGAGACTTCTCTGTCAGAGAGCTCTTGTGCCACAATAAATTACAATTCCCAAGATTCCCTAGAACTGAGCCAGGGCAGTTAAAGCGGTCTCAAACTGGGTTGTTTCTGCAGTGAGTTTTGGACCATAGTAACCTATGACTAGGTTTTCTTGGCATGATTTCATAGAATCATAGAGTTGGAAGAGACCACAAGGGCCATCCAATCCAACCCCCTGCCATGCAGGAACTCTCAATCAAAACATACCCGACAGATGGCCATCCAGCCTCTGTTCAGAGAGGTTTGTCTTTGCCCTTCTGAGGCTGAGAGAATGTGATTTGCCTAAGGTCAGCTGGTAGACTTCCATGACCGAGCATGGATTTGAACCCTGGTTTCCATAGTTGTAGTCAAATGCTCAAACCACTACACCATGCTGGTTCTGTTATAGACAAATCCTTATTCAAAGGCAAATATCCTGCAGTAAAAAGCAATTTTCCAGTGACACAACTGCTTAGAAGATTGCAATGAAATATGTTTCACATATTTGGCTATATGCTCCTTTTTGTACTTTTTTTAAAATGTGGGAGTGGGGAACATTTTTGTGCAGTATCCATATGCTTCAACTTCTGCTCTACAGATTACATCATTAAAGGCAGAAATAACTGATCAAGAATCCAAAATCTCAACATGTAAAGATGATTTGAATAAAGCCCAAAAGGAGCTTAACAGACTTCAGCAGGAAACAGCAGAACTAGAGAAGTGTGTGGAGGCAGGAAAATTGCAGCTCGGACCTCTTCAGCAGGATCTTCAAGATTCACAACAAGAAATTACTTCAGTAAGAACTTCTCTAAAAGAGAACCAATTTTTCTCAGTGTCCTTTCCCTTTTTAAAAATTTCCATTGTTTTGATATCCTCACTTGCCATATCTTGCCTCTGCTGTGTTGAGAATAACTGGTTTTAAAGCTGTAGAATTCAAAGATATAGCTGTGTTCATCTGTAGAATCAGTATGTAGAAAGGTCTTGTAGTACCTTTGACTTTAACTGAAAGAAAGAAGTTAGCAATATGAGCTTCTGTAGACTCCAAATGCATCTGAGGAAGTAGACTTTAGTCTAGGGAAGCTCATGCTGCCAACTTCTTTCTTTCAGTTAGTTGCAAGGTGCTACAAGATCTCTCTACATACTGATTTTAAAACTGATATGTTGCTCAGTAAGTAAGAATATATGGGGAAGCTAAATGGTTACTGTATCAGTTTTTTAAATTAAAAAAAATTAATTGTAAATTAAAATTCCCTGAAATGGGAATGCTGGACCCATTTGACACAAAATGCCTGTGATAGGGACCGGCTTTGATGGCCTCCATGGAGGGACACTGGAGCCTTTATGTCAGGCACACAGAGCACTAGGTTGCTGTGCATGATGGATGGAGTCAGAGGTGTTATAAGGCTGCCATATGCACCTTTCTTTGCAGAGCTTCACATCCCACCCTCCTGCCCTCAGTGCAGTGAACTCTACTGGTTGTTTGAGACTGGTTAGGAAATTTCTCCTCCCTATTAACTTTTACTCTTATTTTTGCTTGCACCCCACTGTTTTTGGGAGACTTGGACAATTGCCTATGGGTGGTGTTGATAAACAGGCTTTTATGTGGCAGGTAGCAGGGGGAGACTACTGTATAAGGGTTTTGATGTACATCTTGGCATCCTCTTGATATAGGACAAGGCTCGGCTCCAGAATTGTCTATGTAGGTCCTGGGACCTCAGGATGCCACTGAGATGTATCTGGGGGTTTTGGTTTAATTTGTAAAATCCTGGAACTTGGGTGGAAGTGTCCTGGGCTGCCTTCAAGGGAGGCTAGGGAGCAGCCCAGTTACTGGCTCAGGTGTTTTTTGCTAAGGGAAGGCTGAGGAGGTAATGAAGAGGTCACAGCTGAACCCTTATCAGATTGTTCTCTCCTCTTGTTCCTTCCAGGTTCATCATACATAAATAATAACTTCAGTAATTTACTAATTCTGAGCATGAAATAAAATGTGTGTACACTGAACCATCAGAAAGGAAAGGGATCAATGTCTGAGCCACACATATGAAACAATTCTGGATTTTGGAATATGTGGGATTTTGGAATTATGGATAAGGGAGACACAACCTGTACATACAGGGGTGACAAAACCTGTACATATATACATATTTATTGAGATTTTGGGGAAAGTAAAAGATTTTGGAAAGAAAAGAGAGCAGATTGGGGTGGAGATATTTGTAAGAGACTTGGGAGATTTGCACAGACATCTAGTTTTCTCTCACATTTTTCATCCCGAAGAGGAACTGAAGAACTAAATTCTAAAAATAGACACATATAACCTAAATACATTGACAGGATTGGAATATTGTGCATGCTATTTTTATTCTCTTCTGTGCTGTTAGTCTGTTTATTTTTCTTCACAGATGCAAGCAAAACTTTTTGAACTTAAAGAGTTAGAAAACAACCAGTTGAGTTGGAAATCTCAGCCACACAGCATACTACTTAATGGGAATGCAGATCATTGTAGCCTCAGCAACAGCAGCAGTGAAACTGCTAACTTTAACGAGAACACTGAAAGAGAGAATTCAGCTGATGCTGAACAAATTGATCATGACTCCCCTGTAAGTAGTGATGGGCATATCCGAATTTAATTAAAACGAAATAATTCAAGCTTCAGATTTTATAAAGACAGTAAACCTATCCATAAGGTTTCTGTTCCAATAAAGTCAGCATTTACTTCACTGAGATGTATTTATGGATTGTTACATTTGTTAGGTCCTTTGGTCATTTGCTGCCTTTAACCAACTGATTCTTACAGATGTCAGAGAGGACTGAATGTGCCAGCTTAATTTTCTCTCTTGTTTTCACATTAGCTGCTTGATGCCGCCCCTTAGGGCACTGGATCAGGGCCACGGCAACCGCATGGTATGGCCCCAATTTAGCTTTTTTTCTTGTGCAAAAAGAAGTGGCAAAATGACACTCCTTTTTGCATGGGAAAAAGCTCCACAGCTTTTTGGCTCTCCTGTGGCATGTGACATCTAAAAGCCACACCGCCAGAGCACCGAAAAGCTGCCACCATGTAAACCATGTAAACAGTCAGGCAGCTTCATGGTGACTTCCTACCTCCTTCGAGGTGTGTGTTGTGCATAAGCCATGCCTCCAAGCCACCAGGACACAAGCCTTTTTGCTGGCCTGTTCTGACCTATAGACTCCTACCTGTTCGTTCAGAATTCCATTCATTTAAGTTATTAATGTGTAGAGGAGAGGGAGGGTGTTTCTTTGGCCCTTAGAAGCAAAGTTTGCCATGTTTTACATTCATGTTTAAAGGCTTAAGAACCAAAGTAACAAAACTTGTAAAATGTCTTGGATCATGCACAAGATTATTTTTTGAGGGCAGGTGCAAGTTTTTTTTTTACTTCAGGTTTGTATTGCTGGTCCACATCCAAATACATCATATCAAATAATGGAGAGTGTCTGTGACCTTTGTGACAATGTTACAGTGTAATTAAAATATAGAGATTCTACCTGTCTCCTGATATTAATTGTACAAAAATTGCACACACTCTGCTGCTGGAAAAATAAAAGCTAAATCTGCACAGAGTGCTCTAGGTTTGCTTTTGTGTTTTATTGCTCTTCCTAGCTGTTAGTACAGTTAGCCCTCCTTATCCACAGATTCAAGCACCCCCAGCTGGGAAATTTTTTTTTTTAAGTATAAATTCCAAATACCAAACCTTTTTTTTCCATTTTATATAAAGGACACCGTTTTACTATACTGTTGTTTTTAATGAGACTTGAACATCCATGGATTTTGCTATTCATGTGGGGGGGGGGGGTCCTGGAACCAAATGTTAGTGGATAACAAAGACTCACTGTAATGTACAAGCTGTTCCTTTTAAGGTTTATTTTTTATGTTGATTAAATGACTATGGGACTCAGTGGCTAAGATGCTGACTCACAATTGCAAGATTGGCAGGTCAGCAGTTCGAAGCACAAGTGCTGTGTGACGGAGTGATCTCCCGTCACTAGTCCCAGCTTCTTCCAACCTATTAGTTTGAAAGCATGTAAAAGTGCAAGTAGATAAGGTACTACTTTGGTGGAAAGATAACAGTGTTCTGTGCAGTCATGCTGGCCACATGATCACTGATTTGCCTTTGACAACATTGGATCTTTGGCTTAGCAGTGGAGATGAGCGCCACCCCATCCACACAATTTGACAACCTTTTCAAAGGGGAAAGCTTTACCTTTTTAAAAAATACGGTTGATATAGTAAGTGAACATGTACTATACTATGAATAATATCATTAGCTGTGATCCTAGATCAGCTCCTTAGCTATGTGACATTACTTATGCATCTAAGTAAAGTTCCCCAGCCCAACTGTCCCCTTTCCAGATTTATTTGGTGACAGTCACTGCAGGGAACAGGTCTGTTTTCCTGTTGACTGTAATGCAGTTGACTAACGTTTCCACTCCCCTGTTGCCATTAATCTCCTTTGTGACAATCAGAAGGATCCTTGTCATAATTCCCCCTTGCAGTGATGATCAATTATGGGAAGAAGTGGAAACATCAGTCTGCTCTTTTCCGGTTGACAAGATAACAGACCCCATTGCTTGTAAATCTGACCTGGGTGTTTTTGTTTTGTTTTGTTTTGTTTTGTTTTTTGCAATTCCTAGGTATGTATGGATCTAGAATAGGAACTAGTTAGGAATATGTAACTCCTAATTGCTGTCTTAAAATGCATTCCTAAATGCAGTCATAAATCGCAGACATTATTTTTAGTACACAAATTTCTTGAGTCTGTAAGTTGTTGCATATCATTATCTGGAAAGGATATTCACATATGTGATTTTAATTTCCCTCTCCAAAGGCCAGGAGCAGTCCAGAAACAACATATGTAAAAGGAGAAGAAGAAATGAAAGAGGCTTTGCAACCAGACATTGTCAAAAAAGTGGGTTTGAACATTATTTTAAAACATAGAACCTCAAAAGTGATGGAATAATATGGCATAAGTTAAATATGTGTCTTAATTCTACTGTGGTGGAAAGAGAATAAGAAACATTCAGAGGAATTTAATGCTTGTCTTGGATTAACCCTTGTGAATGGAAGGAGGAAATTTTTGCCATTTCCCCACTTCCTCTTGCAGCTGCCTTTCATCCTTCCATACTTTTTTGTAATGTGCTTTAGCACTGCAGAGCAGAATAGATTAATGGGGGCAAGCAAAATGATTACTACTTCCCAAAGTCCATGAATGGGAGGTTATCCTGGGAAACCCAGAGGCTTTCTAGATTGGCAGGAAAGTGTGACATGAAGTTGCCTTTTCCTTAATGCTTAGCAGCTGCACCACAGCCTTTAGATGGAGCTGCGCTGTTCCGCAGTTTTTAAAAAAGAAGCTGGGAAAACCAGCACCTTTTTAAAGGCGCTTCTTCTCCCCTAAAACGCAAAAAAAGGCGTTTTCATGGCACACTTTCCCTTTTTCTCATCTAAAGGCTAGAGTTTCATGCAGCCATGAACACACTTCTTTTTACCAATCTAGAAAGCCCCCCAGTCTCTTTTACCGGTTATCTGCTTCTAGTGGCCTGGTTAATATTTGGGAAATTGTGTCCTTTTCATCTTAGGCTCCATAGTCAAAATGGGAGCAATGATGGGTTTAACATGATGAATGAAAATATGTATATTGCAAAATAAAAAAAATATTTTTTCATTCCCCCCTAGGAAGAGGCTTTTGATGAAGAATCCCAGCAGCTTTCTGAACAGATTGTAGGATCCAATTTAGACTTCTTTGAATCTGACCCCTTTGTTGGAAGTAAGTAATCTCTCCTTACAGCAATTTGCTGAAAAAAGTTAAGGATGAGGAAGTGGAGTGCCACAAGCTGAGCCATTATATATTACAAATCAGGATTCCAAAATACATTGGAGCTGAGCTAAAAAAAAGGGCAAGCGACATCCAGTTTTAGGAGCTATTGTCCCCTTTAAAACCTTTAGCAAGCTTTACTTTTCCACTGTTGCTTAAAGAAGAAATATGTTCCAGATACACTTTCTGCCTCTGGAGCACAGATTTACTTATAAGCAAGGTGACTGGAGAGTGTATAACTTGTTGTGAAACAAAATGACTTTTTTAAAGGAATAGAGTTTATTTTTCTACTGCCAATATTTATGGCAAAACCAGTGATGGCAACAGTGACTAGGGGACCCTGGGATTCTTATTTAAACTGCATCCTCGCAAACCCTTGTTTAATGGCATAGTTTTCATATTAAAAAGTTTATTCATTTTCATATTATTTCATAGCAAGTTTCTTTGAGCAGTTTACAATAAAGTAGTGTAATATACAAAAATTAGGAGTGGAAAAACTTCAGCTAAGCATCTAATACTATCACCACTGTGTTTGTAGGTGTAGGTGTGCTACTTCTGCCAAAGCTCAGTGGTCAAGAAGCCTCCTTAACTGTACTTCCTGTTTTAGCTCCGCCTTGCACAACTTGTTACCACCCAGCTTTAAATTACAACTCCAATTTTCCCAAAGCCAAGTTGGCTGGGCTTAATGGGACTTGTAGTCTCACACCTCTGCAAGACACTGCATTGAGGAAAACTGGTTTTAGTCCCTATTTGTGTTTTTTTTAAGTCTTCAGAAAGGATTAAAAGATTTCATGTGCATCACTGAATGGACATTGGGAGAGAATGTGGCAAACTGAACCTTTATGTGCTGACAGTGTATAACATAGTAAAAATGTCCTGTTTTGCCTTTCAAAATTGGCATGTGAATGATAAGTAGAACACTGTGTTCAGGAAGGCAGATAGCTGTGGTACCAAGAACCTTGCCAGTAGTTACTATGCAGTGATGCATCATTTGGATATTTTGTACTAAAATGATTTTTGTTAAATGTTACCACACTTAAATAGCAGTCTTCCAAGGCAATTCTTGCTTTATAAGAATAGTTTTGGCAAACTGATGTGGAACTGACCTTATGTTGCGTACCAATGTGTAACAAAAGATTCCAGTACATTTAAAAAAGTGTGTATATTCAAAATGCACCATAAAAATCCTCTGGAAAACCATGCCATACTTTGTCCCCACTCCACACACAAACCATTGCTTCTTTTCACCTCTGAAGCCTCTTGACATTTAAAAATCAGGGCATGGGGCATTATTCCAAACATTATAATGGAGTACTATATATAGGTTTGCATTTTGGTATTACAGAATAGTCTTGCAGAGCTATGTAAGTCAGCCACAGAACCTTGGATAACAGATAGCTTAATAGGTTTACCTGCCTTTCCTCCACATAAAAGAAAAGACAAGCACTTCTACTTATACCTTTGGTTTGGCACTCTGGTGAGAAGACTGTCCATTTTCTCAGACTTCTACTGCGCCTGCCATCAGGACTGTAAATGGAATTTGTGAAGAAGTATATTTAAGGCAGTAAGCAACACAAAGCCTCATATCCAAGCTATGCCATATGGCACAGGGGATACCAGTTTCAGTATACTTCTTTTTTTAAAAAAAAATACTAGATCTTCAAGCAGTATTTCTCCTTTTCATGAGGCCTCTATTTTCATCTCCTGATACACAAGCTATTAAAGAGATATGAAAATGGCTTCATATAGGAACTCACTTCTTCTAGTCCTTTGATGTAGATGTTCATAATACAGACTTGTGAGCTACTGCAACAGTTCTTAGTGAAGGTATTGAGGAATATTTCTGCTCTTCTTGGTGCTAGGTTAAAACTATTAATAGTTCCATAGCAGGCCTGTGCATTTGCATGGTTGAACAGCATTGAAGAACTCAGCATTCTTTCTATGTGTAAATATAACATTATCATTATTCTCAAAATTCTGTACAAGGGATGGGTTTTTGTTTTTTTTTACATGCAGTATTTCATTCTTTAATATAGGTGATCCTTTCAAAGATGACCCTTTTGGAAAAATTGGTAAGTACTAACTTTTGTTTTTCTTCCTTTTTTCATAAATTCAGAAGGAGGATATATGAGAAATTTAATGGAGAATGGTACTCATGTCAGAAGTGATTCATATGATGAGATGCAAATAAGTAATGAGTGCCCACTTGGCAAATAATACCTGCATGCAACTTATATTAGGTAACAAAAATATGTTTTATACATGCAATGGAGAATGTCATGCTTCAGTTTAGAACAAGAAATGACCAGTTTTGTTGTACAGACACACAAAGTTCCTACCAGCAGGAAATGCCTGTGTCTATAAGGCTTGAGCCCCAAGCCTTGCAGATCGGCATGACATGCTATGACTTGACTAAATCTTCTGATTAGTCCCTTTCCACTTTCCTATCTTTTTAAAAAAGAATATTCCCCTCCATTTACAACTTGTTTACTTGTAAATGATCTATACTGACTGATCTATAGAATGTACTCATTTTGCACGCAAGCAGTCCTAGCTTTTTGGTAGGTCCACGCCTACTCTTGAACAAATAGGATAGCTTGCAAGGACTTTAGTGGGAAAAGATATGGGAAGCAGTAGGCCAGAATCCATGCTGGCAGTCTGAACATCCAAATTATTTGTTAGATATGTTTATGTGAATGCGTACTCAAGGAAGGCAAGGCTTGCTTACATTAACTCACCCATGTATTGTGTAACTAGGGTGATCACTGCATTACACTGTTATAGTGCTGCTATTCCACTTTTACTGCTCTGACTGCCCTCTGTTGCATTCTGGATTTGCAGTCTAGAGATAGGCATTTAGAATTCTCAGCCAAAGAGTTCTTAGGCCTCACTGAACTACAACCCTCAGAATGCAACAGGAGGCAGCCTGAATTGTTTGCTAAAACAAAGATTTTGTAAATATGAAAATTTACATAGCAGCAGTATAAGAGTATAGTGCTGTAATCTACTAAAAATAGGCATAGTTAAACAATAACTGCCCAGAATTTTGCAGTTCAGAGGGACATGTGTGAATGTGCAAAATCATTTGGGAGCTGGGCATGTTAATAATTTCCATTAAATATATTTCCAGTGCCAAATATGTATTCATTAATATAATCTTAGATTGATTTTTTTTCCTCTCAAAGATCCTTTTGGCAGTGATCCTTTCAAAGGCTCAGACCCTTTTGCTGCTGACTGCTTTTTCAAACAGTCATCTGCAGATCCTTTTGGAAGTGTTGATCCCTTCACTGTAACCAGCAACCACAGTAATTCCACAGTAAGTCTGGGAGAAGTGTTGTAAATATAATTCTATGAACATTGTGGACTTTGATATGAAATGTCTTCAAAATTATACAGTGATCTTTTCGTTTCCTTGCCTCTCTGAACTTGTGTATTTTAAATGAAATAGTATTTAGCCATTCTCTACAGCTGTACTGCCAGGCTTCTGTGAGACTTTGAAGTCAGCTTAACTGCTAAATCTTAGACAGTCTTGACTCACTTACTTTACAATGATTAGATGACAATTTGAAATGAGTAAACCAAAGGATAATGCCACAGCTCATTTTTGAAAGGTGAATTTTTCTTGATAGTTATGTATCCAGGTTTTGCAGAAATCCAGACAATTGTTGCTGTTATAATCGTCTCTGGATAGTTATCAGCAGATTTTTAATCAGCCAGTACCTGTATCTGAAGTTTTGTTATCCTCTGATCTTTTTGTTTTAATACAACAGATTTGAAAATATTTATTTGAAAATAATTTTTTGAGAAAGCATTGTGATCGCACTGTCTATCTTATGCATGGTAGCAATTTTAGCTTTTTCATGAGTCACAACACAACTTTCTTTCTCTGTAAGTGGTGAAGGAGACATCTTCAACTGGATTATCTCATAGCTGCTCAGACTAGGCAAGGAACACATGATGTCAGAGGAGTAAGGAACTCGACAGACTGGCACTAAACACCGGCTTCTGGGCAGAGTGAGGGTGTGGTGTCTGTACAGTGCACACCCCGATACTGCCCTGGACACTGGCGTCACACCGTGCGCCTGACCACACAGCAGGCAGCATCATGGCACCCCTTTGGGCTGCATCCAGATGACACATACCAAATGGAGTATGGAAAAGTGCCACCACGATGGCAAAGGTGCCCTTGCCGTGATGCAAAAAGGAGATGCTTTTTGCAGTTTCTTTTTGCACCACGGAAAGACCAGGTCAGGGCCGCAGCATGTAGTTACTGCAGCCCCAATCTGGCAAGGAAAGGGATGGTCTGTTGAGTCCCTAACTTCCCCTTTCTGGCTTCACCCCCAGTTCCTTCCTTGACTCACCAAAGTTATGTTGTCCTTTTCTCTCTTTGCTTGAAACCATTTGTTCCTCTGTTATTCCTATTTTTTTCCTTCTGTTTTCTTCCAATTCCAATCCCCCTCCTTTTAAAAGAAAGCCCCCTTGCTGCTGCTTCTCTGCTCCTTTGCTTTCACCTCCTTCTTTGCTCCTTTGCTTACACCCCCCGCCCCCGTCTTGTGCAAGTATGGGCAAGGTTCAGGGAAATCTCTAGGAAGTATGCTCCAAAACCATGGTGGAGGGTGGGGGTGGGCACATCTATGTAGACCAGCTCAGCCATGTGCTCTCTGCTATCTCTGGTAACTCATGCTGGTTCCTTTGCCCCCTTCCTCAGTGAGGAAAATTAAATTTGTTGTGGCCAAGGAAATTCACCTTAATTCAGCTGCTTCTCTATGGTGCTGGGCATCCAAGTGTATGGTCCAGCCTGCTCCTTTTCTGGCCAAGCATCCTCTCCATCTTTCGTCCATGTCCTCAAATAACCAGCCCTACTTCTCAAGCCTCAGTTCATTTCTTTGATGAGGACATGGATCAAGTGTTTCCAGACCCCAGACTACTACTTTAACCTGATGTGCAGGATCAGGAAGGGGATGCATCTTCTCTTCCTTCTGCTCAGGTCCTTGAGGGCTCTGATATGGTGAATGGAAAATGAATGGTCTGATACTCGTGATGAGTAAACTACTCTCACAATTTCTTGTTTGACTCCAAGGACTTTGTTCCACTTTTGTCCAAAGCTATTCAGTCCCCTTCTCCATCCTGGTAGTTTTTAGGATGCCACTTCTGGTGGAGAAGAGTAAGGAGGCTGGGCGGCGGCAATGGATCCCCGGACTGGATCTGAGAGCTCACTGCTGTTGGCCCTCCTTTGTCGTCCTCCTCAGTTCCGGGCCAAGGATCCATCTCCGCCACCTGGCCTCCTTCCTCTTCTCCACCTTGGTAGTCTTTCCCAGTGGAGGAAAGGCCTGGGCAGAAGGAGAGAGGCAGGCTGGGAGAACGTACGCAAGCCAGGGATCCTTCCCTGCCGCCTGTCCTGCCCTGCCTCTCTCCTTCTGCCCAGGCCTCTCCTCCGCTGGAAAAGTCTACCATGGTGGAGAAGAAGGAGGCCGGGCGGCAACGATGGATCCCCAGCCTGGATCTGAGGAGGACCACGAAGGAGGGCCAACAACAGTGAGCCCTGGACATGGTTTGTCACCTTCCTGTCCACCTCCTTGGGGAAAAATGTGAAACTATCCATCTTGGTCTCCTGGCTCAAAGTGTGCATTTTCACAGCCTTTGAGCCCGCTCAACCATTGCATATCACCACCCACTATAGGTTGGAGGCCATAGCTGCAGCCTTTTCCACCAATGCTCTCCTTGGACAAATCTGGACAAATTTCCGCTCTTTGTTATTATTTTTTTAAAACTTCAAACACTTCACTTTAACTTCTAATCCCCCCTTCCTCCTTACCCAAGAGTTTCCAGCATGGGGGAAAGGTTCTCAGGCATCACCAACAACTTTCCCTCCAAACTTGCTCCCCACTTCACATTGGGAGCACAGGAAACATCTACAAACAGCCTAACAGCAACATGGAAGATGTGGGAACAGATGGTGAGGGAAATTTCTCTGCATCACCTCAGCCCAGCCCAAATCGGGTCAGGGAAGCTGGCTAGAAGATATAGAATATTCCTCTTCACAACATCTCCTCCCAGCCCAAAATGGGTTAGGGAGGCAAGCCAGCTGGATGGGAAGAGTTTCTCCACACCACCTCCACCCAGCCCAAAATGGGCCATGGGTCAGAGAGGCAAGCCAGCAGGATAAGGGTCCCAGCTGGAAAGGAACCTTTGTCAGATCTAGTGCCCTCGCTCAGGGCAATCATTGCCAGGAGGCCTCCACCATTGCCACTGCAGGCACATTTGCCTGGCATAAGGATTGGAACCCTACCAGGAGGGCCGCTGGGGGGGGGGATGTAGGTGCTTGGTCCCCTCCTTTCTTTCCATCCCTGGCCGTAACAGCAAACATGACCCCAGCAGGTGTGGGAGACTCCATTGCATCCTCAGAAGTATATGGTGATGTTGCCTGCTGTATTCCCTTTGAATTTTTTTTAAATAATATTTTTCTTTATTAGTATTATAACCTACATACAATAATACAAAAAAAATTACATAATATTCTACATATACATGGTATATCACATTAGTTATCCATTCTTTACCACTTTATCTAAATCGTAATTCATATCAAACTATTTAATATTAATTAGACCAGTAATTTTTAAAAAACACATAAAATTGTTATTAATATCATCATTCTTCTTGCTGTCTTCTTTTCACCATATACTTTTCATAATTACACAAAGGTATAATACTATTGATTATATCACTAATTCATTCCCCCTCCCCTTTTCTCTTTTTTTTTCATTTTTCCCCTTCCCCAGTTGCTCCCCATCACCAGAGCCTAGTATCTTCTTATTTACTTTACCCTCCAAAATTGTAACTCTTCCTGCGAGGGTAAAACACCTCCTCCTTTTACTAAAGCCTTTTGTACAAATATTTTCCATATTGCTTCAATCATTTCTCTTCATTATTCCTTTTTTAAGCTTATATCCACAAGTTAACATATCATTAATTGCTATTTGCCATATCTCTTTGAACCAATCTTGTATTTGTAGATCTCCCTGATCTTTCAACTTTTTTGCTATAATTAATCTCACCACTGCTAATTTGTAATTAGATCCTTTATAGCTTGGGTGCAATTAATCTTATCATGTATAGATAGTAATGCTATCTTTGGACAACATTCTAAGTCAATTTCTTTTATCTCTTTAAATACTATTTGCCAAAATTTCTTTACTGGTCTATAGCCCCACCACATTCCCTTTGAATTCTTGTACTAAGTTGGTGTGGAAGGAAGCAGAAGTTCATTTCCTGCTCTCTCTATCCTGCTCTGACTCTCCTGGAACTGATGGTGGACCCAGAGAGGGGGAGTTAATCTTCTGGCATCACGTGTTCCTGGCTTAGCCTGAGTGATAATGGAAGATAATGCAACTGAAGGTGTCTCCTTCTGCATCCAAGAATAGACCTCCATAGTAAACACTGGACATGCCATTCCCCTATATAGTATTTTACCATATTTACTGATGAAGAAGGCTAGCATGATATATTTTGTACTGTTTGCTTGGTCCAATAAAGGCATTAGTGCATGATGGATATTTAATTTTTATTTCATGATCAGCACACATACTGTCAACATTTTTTCTGAAAAGTTATTTCAGTTGCTAAAATGAATAAGAGTCCAAAAACAGCTAAATATTTTACTCCTAAAATATTTTACTCCTAAAAATCTTGACAGTTAATGAAAGTTAAACTTTTTAAATGAAATTAAGGTAAAACAAAACTTTCAGGCGGGTGAGTAAAACAAAACTTCCATTTGGCAAATGTTGATGATTAAGGATGGCTTCAGCTATGAACCATGAGGAAATTGAGAAATTCAGGTTAAGTATTGTGCTAAAAATATTGATTCGTGTCTAAGTAATACGACAATATTGATGGACTGTGACAAAAAATCTTAACTTTTTTTTTAAAGATTGAAACAATGAAGCATAATGATCCTTTTGCCCCTGGAGGAACTGCTGTTACAACATCAAGTGATCCAGGTAAGGAATTACAGATATCTCAAAACCATAACTACATAGATTAAATGAATTAGCTGCAAATTTTATGTTTGCATGGATCATGTTAATAGATGAATGTACCATTATCTCATCAAGTTTCTAAAAATTCATCAAGTCTGGTCATGCAAACCATTCAAGTTTAATATTTTATGCTTTTTCCAGTAAGTAATGCATAATATATTTGGTACACAATGTAGGAAATGACCTTAGTTTACAGCTGCATTTTGGAGGTTGTCATAGCTGGTAGAGATATAATACTGTCCATTTTTTATACATGGTTAATCCTTATTTTTGTAGATGTGATAATGGTAGTTAATTCAAAAGCTAGGAAATGTTACTTTCTTGGACTGCAACTCCCAGAATCCCCTTAGTGGCATGGAATTCTATGAACTGCAATCTAAAAAGTAACTTTTCTGAGTTGTGGTTAATTCTAACCCTTTGATCTTTTCCAGGCACTATAAATTGGACAGGTTTGCCTCATATCCTAACCAAAGATATGAAGATAGGTTCAAATCCTGATTACAGGTTTAAGACAATCAATTAATAATGTTAACTATTACAGTGGTCCCCCGGCTTACGAATCCCCCGGCTTACGAATCCCCCGGGGTACGAAACCGGCGGGACCGCTAACGTATCCCCCGGGATCCGAAAGATCCCCCAGGATCCGAAGAAAAAAACCGCGCGGCCCCTTTAAATCGGCCGCGCGGTCCGTCCGCTAAAGCGGTCCCCCGGGAAACGAAAGCTTCCGGGTTACGAAAGGTAATCCAGAACGGATTACCTTCGTAACCAGGGGGACGACTGTACTAGAATTAGTTTAGACATAATAAGTAACCATGGTTGTGGGCAGGAGAATTTACACAAAAAAAGAGATGGGTAAAAGTTTGTGATTTGACTTGCTCTCAGTTGCCTTAAATATTGTCAAGAGAGTGGCAGTGATATTGGCAGTACTTGTAGAGGCCTCATGATTTAAAAAAAATGAAAGGGCCTGATTCTTGCCATTTCTTCTTTGTTTTGGTAGGTAATGAATTGGGAAATGTTTGTCCACTTCCAGTTCTTTAGCCTGAAATGGTTTCTGAATTGACAAGACATAGTTATAGCCATTGGTCTGTCTCTGGGAGTTACCATGTATAGAGACAGAAAGCCTGAACAGACTAAAATGAGGATTTAGTCTGAAAATAGCTATGTTTAACAGACAGTATGTTCTAAGTGTTTGATCTCTAAATTTGTGTTAATATAAAATATGAGTTGGTGTTATGTTTGAATTCAAGCTTTAGGAAAACATGGAAAGAGACAGATTGCTTAGTTGAACCAGAGTTGAACAGAGTAGCACAATCTATATAAAACCATATTTTCTCCGTTCTTTTGCGTCTGTCTTGAGCCCTAGTTTGGAGACAGTGTTGGTAATTCCACTGGATGATTTCTGTGTGAAGACAGTTGGATTCTCAATAACTTTTGCCATTCCCCTTGTCTGTTTGAGAGTAACATCAGGGAACTAGGATTTAACTTTCTCAAATCTGAATGATGGGAAGGAGTGTTTATTCCTATTAGAGCTGGTCTTCCTGCTATTTAAAAAATACTTTAAAAATATTTTAAAAATATAGGAAGCCAGGGAAAGGAATTTGGGTGTTGTCTGCATGCTGATGCCAAGCAGTGTCTTCTTAATTAAACCACTGGTCAAGTAAATGGGATTTGAATAGATTGAAGCTGAATCTAGACCACTCAGCAGTGATGCTGGTAAAAGAACCTTGTTGCCCTGGAACATTTTAGGTGTACTTCATAAAATAGGATTATACAAATAATCAACAGTAGGTGTACTGCCTTCAGTCATTAGCCATTCATATATGTAATTTTCACAAGATAAATTGCAATTTCTTTTGAAACTTCATTTGAAATTGTGGTTATAACGCTTCCATGAATTTTTCAGTTTCCAATACAAATTTAGTAGAACTACTTTCCAATTACTGTTTCTGATACTCTGCCTGCTACTGCTTCTCTTTTAACTAGAATAAGGAGTATGTAAAACTCCAGTATTTGGTACACTACAACTCCCACTGGCCTTAGCCAACAGGAAAGAAAGATGAAAATTGCAGTTGAACATGCTTCCCATTCTGGTCTACCGAAACGCTCAGCTTTACATTAAAAAACAAAAACAAAACTACAGTAGTCCCTTGGTATCCATGGTGGATCTGTTCTGGACTCCCTCCCTCACAGATAGCAAAAAAGTGGGTGATCAAATCGCATTGTTTTCATTGGGCATGCATGCACATGCACATGGCCGTGTTCACCTGTGACCATTTAAAAAGCTATCTGTGGAAACTCAAATCTGTGGAAGGCAAGTCCGCAGTTGGCACGGACACACTATATTAGGACACAAGGAAAGAGGTTTCAAGGATACGTTGGCATTATTTAAAGAGAGTTTTTCTCTAGTCTTAAGTGAGATAGAAGGGACTTGCATGAAGCCACAAAGAGAATCAGACAGTCGTAACCAAGAAGAGCATTGCATTGGATACGTATCTGCACAGTTTAGTTAGACAGCCTGCTAACTGCTGAAGTTGGCCCTTCGGGCCAATCCTTGGATTTTGGTATATTCATCTGTCTTGCTGTCTTTTGGATTGAACTCCAGAAAGTATCTGAAATATTTTTTGGTTTAATCAATGTTGTTACTCAACTTTGAGATGGGTGACTGTTAGGCCTATCCAGGAGTTGACCATATCTATGTAAGATTCAAAAGATGGAGTAAATAAATTTACATATCTCTTGTTCATTTTGCTTTTGCTAAAATGGGAAATTAACATTTCCTCTATTCTAATGGTCTGCTTATTTAAGCTACAGATCCCTTTGCGTCTCTGTTTGGAAATGAATCATTTGGAGGTGGTTTTGCTGACTTCAGCACATTGTCAAAGGTAAAATGATATGATTTAATGACTATAGGGAAAAGCATAAAATTGTGGCACGTATAGTCTTCAGCTTTATTAGAGTGTAAATCAGAACTTCAGCAATATACTTCAGACTGTTAATCAACAGGTTTACTTCCATGGTTGACTCTTCATTTTGAATTACTGTACATCTCATTAGATGATGGATTACTTGCTTTGTGAATTGTTGTGAAAGCATTGCAGAATGGAAAACTATACTGTCACGACAAAAGGCCAGAGATGAACCAAGTGCATCCAGTGGGTTGCATATGCCTTCCCAATATCCATCCAAATCTGTTAATTTTAAAAAATGGCTGGAATAGCCTCAGTTGTAGGGTTTTGTCAATCTCTAACCGTCTGGGTTTTCCTTGGGGGAAGGGCTTTTTCCTGAGCAAGAAATTACTGGAAGTCACTTCCTTGTTAAGAAAATGGTATATCCTGGGCTTAAAATAGGCCAGAGATCACCAGCCCTGCCAGATTTGGTCCCACCTCAGTTTTAGAGGACAAGTAGAGTTTTTAAGCCAATTTGCTCACTCAAAGCCCTGAGAGATTTGCTAGTCCTTGCATAGTTTTGTGGGCCGTCTTTCTTCATCCTGCTTCCATTAAAAAAAGAATAGAGAACGGATACTGTTTAACTTGTTTCTGAAACTTAATTTTTTCATATTCTTACAAGAAAGATATACAGCCAAGCATGATATTAGATATCATACATTCTGTAGCCATGGGGTTGTGAATGAAAAATGAAAGTGGGTACAGCATCATATGGATGAGTGCAGTTGTGGGGAAAATTGCTACAAGGGTATGGAAGTTACTTCATTTGCATTATTTTTATGTAGTATTGCACTCACACAGTTCAGTTTCCTAGTATTGGTGAGGCTGCTCTAGACTAATTAATCCTACCTTTATCCTTAAATGCTGTTTAACTGTGTTGGTGCAATACAGCATGGAAAATGTATGTGATTGATTGCAATACTGAGATCTTGCAAGAAGCACAGAGACTTTCAAGAAGTGTCTTGCACAGAATTTACTTGATCAGTTTTATCAAATGCATGATTTGGATTTTTTTATATACAACATTTCTGGAAGCAAAGGGGATCTATCTACAAGGCATCTAATATTAAATCTTAAATATATATTAAAAAGGTTAAAATAATTAGCCCGTAAATAAAGTAGTAGTTCTAAGCAGAAATAAAACACCTAGCCAAAGGTGCTCAGTAGAGAAACAATGGAAATAATTTCCTTTCATCTTTGAGGATCATAAATATTTTGAAAGGCAGTACAGCCAGATAAGCTAGCAGGGAAGATGTAGAATCAACGTCTTCTGTAAAGAGGTGTAAACGCTGCTCAAACATGGCCATGCTTCATGATGGTTGTGGAGTAGAACCTCCAAGGAAGATGTAGGGGCAAAACAGATGAGCAGGAAAAAGTGGCTTTAAGCTGCTTTTTCTGAAGCCACATTGAAACCCCACCAACTGCACCATCGGCTCCCAGGGCAGCTGGGGTGCTCATGTCATGACTACATGACATGGCTTCAAGCCAGGAAGAAGCGGGAAAAAGCTGCTTCTTTTTGAAACAGCTTTTCTCTGCATAAAGACACTTTTCTGCTGGCTTCAATGCATGTGTCATCTGAACACCATGCCTTCAAGCCAGCCTGAAAGCACCTCTTTTTGCCTGTCTGTTTAGCCCTGTAGATTCCTTAGGTGGTTCTTCAGATATCTTTGACTAGTTAAAGATAAAGGTCCAGATCATTACCCTGAATTGCATTTGGAGTACTTGTGTAGTATTTGAATTTATCTATTCCTTTGGGTTGAAAAAGACTTAATAGTGGCTTCTGAGGAGAAAATGGCAGTTTTCCTTCAAAACTAAAGAATGGTGGAAGCTGTAGTACACAAAATCACACATTCAGTAAACCAGAGTTGCTTTTCCTGATTTTTTTTAAGGCAAACAATGATGATCCCTTTAATTCATCGGCAGCAGTCTCTGTCAACAATGTTGTCATAACCAAAAATGTGTTTGAAGAACCTCCAGCCCAAATTGAAGATGTTCCTCCTGCTCTGCCTCCCAAAACTGGAACACCCACCAGACCTTGTCCTCTTCCACCTGGTAAGAAACTGAGGAAGTATGTGTATGTGCTTTTTAAAATATATATAATTATAGCTGTAAGAGGAGTATTTTCTTTCACTGAAAGAACTTCTGATTTTATGTTAATTGCAAACTAATTTTTGAAGGGATAATTTCTACTAAATAATTTTATGTAGCTTTTCCTAACTTAAATACATGTTTGGAGCCATAAATTGAGAAGTTGTGATTTTAAAGTTACAAGTGAATAGCCAAAAGAGGTTTTGTTTAAAGAATTCAAAACCTGAAGAAAAGATCTTTCTAAGTAACCATGCTATCAGACCTATAAAAATTAGTTAAGGTTTCTGAGGTTTGTTTTGTGTTGTTTTTTGCTAAATAATAGGATGGCATGCTTCAGATGCTATTGTACACTGGCTAAATATTTCTGCCACATTCATAATCATGCTAAAGTGATTATTTTGATGTAGGAAAAAGACCTATCAACAAATTGGAGTCTTCCGATTCCTTTAAACTGAATGATCCTTTCCAGCCCTTCCCAGGCTGTGATGTTCCCAAAGAACAGGAAGCCGACCCATTTGCTCCCACTGGTGTGTGCAAAGAAATGGACACCAGCAATTTTGCTAATTTCAGTGCTGTAAGTAAACAGGATGGGGAGGCATCCAGTTAACATTTATGACTCTGTTGTAAAGAAGACCAACTATTTCTATAAACTTCTCAGGCTCGAAGACAGTCAAATGGGTTCCGTACAGCAAAGCAATGATATAGATATCCTAATATTAATTATTCTTCTCTTAAAGAATACATTATAACATATGTCTAGATCAAATTAAGCCAGTTAGACATTTTGTTAGCTGCACGTTAATGTTTTATTTAGCTTTACATGACTAATGGCTGTCTGAAAGATTCCTGGTCTTTTGTATTAAGCTGTAATTGCATATTATGCCTCAGGGTTTTAATGTGTGTAAATCAAGTACAGTACATAGTTTATTCCCAATGCATATGTTAATACCAGAGTTAAGCAGTTAGAAAATAAACAGCACAGCTCTTTAATCTCTTGCAGAACTCATACATCTAAATTGATACTGTAACAAGGAAGCTTTGTCCCCAAGCTCATTCTTGGCAATCAGCCATCTTCTGATGGAAGATTAATCCTTTGCAGGCAGGGTTTTCTCAAAGGTTGGGAAAATATCATCTTGGATTACAACTCCCAGAATCCCACAGCTAGCATGGCTGGTGGCTGTTCCCAAAAAGCAACTTTCTAACTGAGTATTCCTATAGCCATGAACAATGGAGGAGGGTGAAGAGTGTTGTAGGACAAGTCAAGCAATGACTCTGATTTGTTTTGAGGACTGACTCACAGGAGTGAACAGGCTGTCTGCAAACTACTACTAAAGGAAGGCAAGAAATTTAGAACCTAATGGGCAAGTGGACTTTTAAGTCAAGGCACAGAGTCCTCCTCTCAATACACTGCAGTTGGCCCTCCACATTTGCAGCTTTGACCTTTGTGGTTTTAATTATTTGTGGATTTGATTAATATGTTCTCTAGGAATCCTTAGGTCCTCCATAAAGATTCTGCTGGAAATTGGCCATAGAGTTGTGCTGGAGGATCTGGAGATTACTAAAGAAAATACTTCTTTAGGCATTTCTAGGTTCTCCAGAATGATTCTGTGGTCTGACCCTCTGTCCTCCACTGCTCTGCTCAACCCCTGAAAAATCATATCCATGATCTCTTTAATATGGTCCATTCATCTCGCATGCAGCCTTCCCTCTACCTTTCTGCTTCCCTCTACCTTTCCTAGCATTATTGTTTTTTCCAATGATTCATGCCTTCTCGTTATGTCTCCAAAGTACGACAGCCTGAATTTTGTGATCTTGGCTTTCATGGAAATTTCTGGCTTGACCTGCTCCAGGACTTTTTGGCTGTCCATGGAATCATTAGCACTCTTCTCCAGCACCACATCTCAAATTAGTTGATTTTCCTCCTATCCTCCTTCCTGACATCCAGCTCTCACATCCATACATGGTAATAGGAATACAATGGCTTGTACGATTCTAACGTTTGTGCTGAGTTGTATGTCCTTGCATTTTAGGATCTTCTCTAGTTCTTTAATAGCTGCCCTTCCCATTCTTAGTCTTCTTCTGATTTCCTGCCTGCAGCCTCCATTTGTATCAGTGTTTGATTCCAAGTATGAGAATTCTTTTACTATTCCTATTTCTTCATTGTCTAGTTTATATTTGTGTAGGTTGTTTGTGGTCATTATTTTTGTTTTCTTTATGTTCAACAAAAAGCCTGCCTTTGCACTTTCTTCCTTGATCTTTCGTAGTAGTTGTTCGAGGTCTTTGAGGTTTTATGCTAGTATTATGGTGTCGTCTGCTTATCTTAGATTGTTGATATTCCTTTCTCCTATTTTCACTCCTCCTTCTTCTGTGTCTAAGCCTGCATTTCTTACAATATGTTCTGCATACAAATTGAACAGGTAGCGTGATAAGATGTAGCCTTGTCTGATTCCTTTTCCAATTGGGAACCATTCTGTCTCTCCCTGTTCTGTTCGGACAGTTGGCACTCCCATGACTTTAGGGGCATTCCATAGCCTTTCATGATCTGTGCAGTCAAAGCCTTTGCAGTAGTCTGTAAAGAACATGCTAATTTTCTTTTGAAATTCCCTGGTGTGCTCCATTAGCCATCGTATGTTTGCAGTGTGGTCCCTTGTGCCTCTTCCTTTATTGAAACCTGCTTGGACCTCTGGTAATTTCTCTTTCCATGTATGGTTGGAGTGTACATTGTAGAATTTTGAGCATAATTTTGCTTGTATGGGATATTAATGCTATGGTCCTATAGTTGCTGCAGTCTTTTGTGTCTCCTTTTTGTGGATGGGGATGAATACTGATCGTTATAGTCTCTTGGCCATTGTTTTGTTTTCCATATCTGTTGACATATGCCAGTTAGCACAATAGTTAACTGTTGACCTGGATTGCAGCAGCTCGATTGGAATATCCTCTGTTCCTAGTGACTTATTTTTTGCCATTTCTCTTATTGCAGCTTCTACCTCTTTTTTTATAATCTTCACACAGCTCTGCATTCCATGTGTCCTTAATTTTGTCATCTCTTTTATATAGCTCTTTTGTGTATTGCATTCAACGTCTTTTTATTCATTCCTGGTCTTGAACTATGTTATTTTTATTGTAATAGAGTGTTCCAGTCATTGATTTAAACTTTCCTTTGATTTCCCTAATCTTGTGGAATAGGTCTCTCATTCTTCCCTTTTTGTTGTAGTTTTCTATTGCTCTGCACTGGTCATTGCAGTAGTTTTCTTTATCTTTACGCACTAGCCATTGTACTGTTGCGTTCATGGTTCCTAGCTTGTTCGTATTTCCTTTTTGTGATAAGTTATTTTCAAGAAGCATGTAATAGAACTGACATGCATGAAGCCAAGCCATTCTGCCTCCTTTCCTCTGCCCAAATTTTCAAATGCTCTTTGAGTCAAGTTGTGAGGGCATGCCCAAAGATATGAGCATATGTGCCTACATGTATTCATGAACTTATTTTTTTTCCCCTGTTGTCTGCAATTATTAGGCAACCCAGTGTTTAACAGTTTAAAAAGAGCAATAGGATGAAGCTGCTGTACTATCAAACATATAAAGCAAGCAGCTAAGAAACTGATGCAAATCAACTGCCATCATCCAGTAGCAGATGAAAACAATTTGTCTGTCTGAACAAAAAGCCACCAAGGAGGCTGTCTCTTGCATCCCAGCAAAATAAAACTCTCACATAGATACAAGTTAGCGGACCACTCCTGAAAATCTTAATATACCACCAGGCTCATCTGGTCCTTGAGCTAATGTGGCTTCATGCAGCGCAGGCAATAACACTTCAAATTATGCCTACAAACACTGGCAACCAAGAACCAGCTGTGATCAGTAGTCTGTTGCAGTATTCTGAATCATCTGTTGTTTTCAAACACATGCCAAGGGCTGCTCTATATAGTGCATACTACAGTAATCACATTGAGAGGGTACTGAGGTGTGAGTCACCATGGAAAGATCTGGTATTTTTTACAAAATTGGTGCACTTTGTATACCAATTTCAGCATCCTAAAATCACACTTGCCCTCTCTTGAGAGTCACTCTATAACTATGAAATCTATTCTGATTTACACAGAGTTTACATATTTAGCCATCCAAAAGTGAAACATGTTTAAATTTTGTTTTGTTACTTAGCAGTTTGTGATGATGAATAATTTGAGAAACTTCTGTCCTGTTGAGTGCCAGCCATTTCAAATGGGATGCAAGTTTTAGGATAGAGTGGGGAAACTTTAAACGTCCAGATTTGGATCCTGACTCCCAGAAACTCCAGCCAACGTGCCACATAGAAAGGGATTATAGAATTTGTAGTCTTAACATATCTGGATGTCCAAAGGGGTTTTTTTCACCCCTGTTGTATGGCCAAAACAGACAACAATATTCTGTTTTTCTACCATGCTGCTGCTGTTGAATCTGTAAGAATTTCAAAATTTGTCATGATCCTTGGGTGGTTTTAAATAACAAACTATTTTAACAACAGGATATGAGTGTATTGCTTTCTTAAGCATTTTTTTACTGATTAACATGAATGGTGGCTATGCCAAATACCCAGTAACCAATCTTTTTTTAATGGACTTTTTTTAAAAATAAGGTAAGCTACATGTGCAAGACCTAAATATATTAAGGCAACAGATCCTGTCTGATGTTGAAAGCTAAGCAGCATCAGCTCTGTGTAGTACTTGTATGGGAGACCACCAATTAATATTAGGTGCAGTAGGCTATATTTCAAAGGAAGGAACTGGCAAAACCACCACAGAATATTCTTTGTGTAAGAAAATCCTATGAGATTCAAATGGTCACCATAAATCAACAAATGGCTTAAAGGCAACATGCACACAAGCTAGATGTGCACTTTGAATCTGCCTTAGAATCCATGGGCAAAGAAAATAAATCTCTTTATTTTAAAATAATGAAAAATGAACCTTGTAAATAACATATAAAAACTAAACACCTATTTTCATTCTAAGTTATGGTAACAATAATTTGAACCAGCTCAAAACAGAATCCTGTTTTAAACAATTGAACTCTAATCTGCTGTTCTTATCAGCAAATGTCTGGTTTCTCTTTTTTAGTATCCTACTGAAGAAGATATGATTGAATGGGCAAAAAGAGAAAGTGAGAGAGAGGAGAAAGAGCGACTTGCAAGGTTAAAACAACAAGAACAAGAAGACTTAGAATTAGCTATTGCACTCAGTAAATCTGAGATTTCAGAAGCATGAAAATTGCCTCAACCATTTCTCCTTTTCCCTGGATAACTCAGCTATATGTAAAGCTAATCAGAAGATACATACAAACAGGGAAGTAAAAAAGGCTTTAAACTCCTGCAAATGTGATTTTTTAGCAACTTCTTTGCAATTTCATTTTCATGTTCACTCATCTCAGCTGACTATTCTTTAATATAACATGCTTCCATTTCTGTTTATCTTGGAAATATTCTTTACTATAAACATCACACCAAAGTAGCTTCTTTTGATGCAAAAAGATAGCTCTGTACTTAACTTTAAGAATAATGAACCACAGCAATCTGTTCTTATAAGGTCTCAAAGGGCAATTACATCTCATGTCTAATCCTTGGCGTTGATATATAAGATTGAAAAAAGTGCAGGTGTGTGTGTGTAACTATATGTAATGAATACATTATGTAGCCATGGTCTATGCAGATAGCTAGTCATGTGTTACCTTTCTTTAAAAATGATTACAAGGCTTGTTTCAACTTTTGTTTCTTCAGAAAGTCCATTTTCTATCATATTGAATTATTTTAGTTCTCCCACATTAGAAAGTGGACACATTCACCAGAAAGCAAAGCTGGTCATATAGCCAACCAACCATAGTTATACACATATATACGTACACATACACATTTACTTACTTACTTCCCTGGCTTGGAAATATTCAGGTGACCAAGCACTGCTGTGATAATCCTGATTCTGAAATGTTCACATCAAATTACCATAGATATTAAAACCTATTGTATGTTTTACAGAAATGATGGCAGTTGTTACTGGGCATATGGTGTGCTTTTGTGCCTATTGTTTTTTTTTTAATTATGGTTCCACTGCTAGGTTCAATAACTAATAAGAATTTCTTAGGTACCATATGCAATAAGTGTTGTCTGAAACTTATCTGCCAATTTGCCTGTTTTTAAAAATAGAAATTCAGGACTTTTCCTCGAAGATTGGTTAAATTAGAATATTTGGCCAAGATTACTGACAGAATTTCTGATGCCCCACTGCTGACTGACCCAGTTTCTTCTGTGGAACATGCAACTAACTGGCACATAGACAGCTAAATTAGAAATGGAGTAGGAAGTATACTGCATATAAAGACATAGTTTACAACAGTCGTTGGTTGCTGTTATGTATAATTTATTGAATGACAACTGAGAGTTGCACCTTAAACTAGTCACTGAGTCAAAGTAAGATAGAATGTTAATGAAAGTAACTTATTTCCTATTCCAGGAGTGGGAATTCTGTGGCCTTCTAGATGTTGCAGGAGTGCATGTCCCATCATTTATCCCATCATATGTAGTGTGAAATGCTAGGAATTGCAATCTAACAACGTCTGGAGCACAGCATGTTCCCATATCCTGGCCTTATTCTGTGTTGAATATTCTGTCCAGCAGAGGTTTTTTTCCCCATGTGAGTCCTTTTCCATCTTCAGTACACTCACAGTTAAGCTATAGTTTTGCAGAACTAGTGAGCTTTTCCCAAAACCTGTGGTATTTTTGCCTGAGATAGCTTTTAAATAATTTTTTTTCTTCTGCCGCTGCAAGGGAATGCATAGTCACCACTGTCGGGCTGAATTCTTTCCAGTTACCTGTGGATGCTGCTGCAAGAGTCTTTTGGGAAAAAATGTCTTTTCTGAGTTTTCCTGAAAATCTTTTTTGAAACTTCTTCTAAGAGGCTTTCTCTCTTGCACTGAGAAGTGAGCATTTGAAAACACCTAATCAGAAAAATAACCTAGGAAAACCTCTTGCAAGTATTAATATCCATAATTTATCTATACAAACTTTGTAACTACATTAATCGTACATATTTTATGTTTAACTGGACTACATAAATTTCTTACTCTTTTTTTAAAGGCATACTCGGTGGACCAATAAAATATCTGTGTATATATATGATTGACATATAAATATATATATATTCAAGCTTTCTTGTATAGAATTGAAAGTTCTGAGTCATTTGATGTTACATTTCATGTTACTGACTGATTACAGAACCTTTACTCGAAGGCTTCCAAATAAACCACTGCTGTGTCAGCTTCAATGGCATTACTGTTAAAATTTTAAATGGCTTTTAAGAACTTGTTCAGGTGGGATTAGCCTGTATTTATAGACCTTTGTTTAAAAATTCTAAAAATAGCCTGTAATTATGAATAAAACAGTTTAAGTATATAAAATGAGTCTATGGTCTCATTCACACTGATGTTTTTGTACCAAGTAGATCCGTGGAGATTCAATAATGTGATACCGAATTGAAGTTCCTGCTACGTTTACCAGTCAAAGCTCTCCATGGCAATTTAACACTGTTGATGTTCACATTACCATTTGCATTGATTTAAAATGGAGCTGCCATTTCAATTGTTCTCGTTTTTTAAAAAAGTGTCAGTCAAATGCTGTGCATCTATATCACACTGTTTGGCCTAATCCTGCCCCCCCCCCCCAATAATCAGCCTCGAAGGATGGCAATGGCCAACCACTCTGAAGAACCCTTGCCAAGAATGCCCCTCGATAGGTTTGCCTTGGGGAGTGTCACACTCTCCAGCCTCAAAGGATGGCAATGGCAAGCCCCTCTTGCTGGCAGTTTACTCCTGCAAAGGTGCGCAGGGATGGGGGGCAGTAAAAAAAAGTACCTAGCAGTGCAGCTTCAAGCCGCACCATGTGGTCATGGGAGCGGCTGGTGGGGTTTCAGTGCAGCTCCAGAAAAGGCAGCTTCAAGCTGCTTTTTCCTGCCTGTCTGTTTCGCCCTTTAATGTAGTTTGGGCAGAACTTTGAATAGCATAGTGACTGCAGAGGGAGAGAGAAGGCTAGGGAAGAGGTAACACAAGGGAATGTCTGGAAACCTGAGCAGAGAGAACTTGGCACATAGCCTGAAAGCCCTATAAAAAAAAGTATGAGCAGAGAGACTTCATATAGCAATACTTTTGTCATTAAGATCTTGTTCCTTCCAATACAGATTCAGCCTTACCACCAACGCAAAAGACTGGCATCAGCAGACTTGTTAACCCTGAGGCTAGTTGATGAGCAAACAAATGGCATTGGGTTTGTGTAAACTCAGAAAGACACCTAGAGTATTTGGGTTCTGTTCTGTTTGCAGTCCATCTCTGGGTGATTTTTTTTCAATCAATTAAGTTTTCTAATTCTTTTACCCCCTTTTAAACTGTTGCTTCCATTCTTATTCTGTCATTTAATATAACTGCATCATGCACCCTAGTATATGGCTTCCTACTTTTGGCATTTTCACAATGTATTCAGTTAATCTGATTTTTATGCCAGATGTCTATTGACACTTAACAATTTCTTTTCCTCTTTATATTTATCCACTCCTATATTATAGGTGAACTTTCCCTTATCCAAAATTCCTGAGACATTAAGTTTTTTTTTTTTTAATTTCAGTTTTTGTAATATTTGCAGATAGGACCTCATGCATCTGAGGAAGTAGGCACAAGTCATATTGATTTTCCAGACTAACATGTCTGTGTCTTTGAATGCCATACACATAATGAGATATCTTGGAAATGGGACCCAAGTCTAAACATTTAGTTCATTTACATTTTGTATACACCTGCATATAGCCTGAAGGTAATATTATGCATAATATTTGCATGAAACACAGTTTGTGTACAGTGAACTATCAAAAAACAAGTGTCACTCCAGCTACTCATGTAGATAATTTTAGATTTTGGAATATTTCAGAATTCTGGACAAGGAAGACTCAATCTGTAGTCCTATATAATATAATCTCACTGAATTATTCAGCTGTTGAGACTTGGTTGATACATGCAAGATTTTTCATTTCCCATGTGACAGTAATACAAGTAGTTTTTTGGTCAAGGTTTCTAAAATGTGTGCTGAATGTCCCAATGTTTCAGTCCCTTTGTAAAGCAAAACCATACATCAAAAAGATAAGAGACAGCCCATCCAACAGTTCTAATAGTAAGAACATGAAGGAAAGGGTTTTTGTGCACTTGGCAGTTAGTGTTGTGTGAATAGGGCAGTGCATTCACTTTGGACTTCAACTTGAACTTTAAAGAGTTCAGAAAAAATCTGAGAGGCTGAACTCAATTTCCTGAATAGGTTCTGCACCATGGTTACCTCCTTCTATTTTCAAATAACCTCAGAGCATATTTACTGCTCCACAACAATTATGCACTACACTTTTAACTGCTCTGGCTGCTTCCTGTTGCATCCTGGGATTTGTAGTTCATTGAGGCCTGAGAGCTATCTGGCTGAAAATTTTAAATGCCTTTCCCTACACTGTAAATCCAAGAATGCAAAAAGAGCCAGCCAGAGCAGTAAAAGTGGAATAGTAGCACTATAAGAGTATAATACGGTAATCGGTACCACTGGTTGTGGAACGCGCTTTGTTCTCATCCACACTGCAGAAATAAAGCAGTTTAACATCAGTTTCAACTGCCTTGGCTCAATGCTATGGAATTCTGGGATTTTAGTTTTGTGAGTATTCTTCTCTATCAGAGAGCTCTGGTGCCACAACAAATCCCAGAATTCCATAGCATTGAGTTATGTAAATTAAAGTGGTGTCAAACTTCTTTATTTGTGCAGTGTGACTGCAGTCTTTGAATTGAGAATCAGCAAAGCCCACAGTTATAGGCATTTAGAAAGTTTTTAAGCACCCATTTGCTTGGGGTGGTGATGGTGGTAAATTTTTATTTTTCTTAACTGCTGTTTTAACTAATTAAAATTGGATGACTGGTTTCCATTATATTTTTTAATTGTATTGTTTTATCAAATAACAAACTTATAAACAACAGAAATAACAGACCTTGGGAATGAACAAAAAGTATTTCCACCCAATAATACAGTCTTTCGAAGTTGTAAAAAGATCCAGGAAGGGAAATTATAAATCGTTTTGCCACAGTCGGGTGGTCAGTGTTCAAGATGTCCTTCCAAAAACATCTGGGTGTGAAGTTGGAGCAAAATAAGATATATTGTTATTAACATAATAAATAAAAACAGGCCAATCCTCAATGAATGTGTGTGCCTTTTTTTCCCCGTCTGCATCTGTTCTTGAAGGAATAGGAAAGTTTTTCCAACAACCATGTCTCCCGGTTGTTCTCCCAGAACTTTTTCCACCAGTTTTCAAGTAACAAATTCCCTGTCTTCCAGCATCTCGCAATTTTAGTTCTAGCTGCAGAGATTAGGAATATGATGCGTCTCCGGTGTTTTAGATGGCTATTGGACTTGCTGAAGATTGATAACAATAATAAGGCCAGACAAAATTTCACTGGTTGTTTTATAATGTCAGATATCTGCATCAGCATTGCATTCCAAAAACATTGATCCTAGGACATTTGAGCCACGTGTGTGTAAGAACCTTGAGCCTTACAGGCTCTCCAACAGTATGATGAAACATTTTTCAATACCTTTGAGAGTTTGACAGGAGTTAAATACCATTTGTATGCTGCTTTTAAAGCACTCTCCTTTGCAGCTGCCAATCTTGATTTTTATATGGAGGAGGACCAGATGCTTGCCCAGGTAAGGTTTCTTCTATATATCCATACTTAAATCTAACTGCCAGATTATTCTGGCAAAATGATTTTTACCATAAGTGGCTGTATTAAGTTTTTGGATATAGTGGCCGCTCCCCCCTTGGATTGTCCCTTATCTATACAGATGGATTCATTAAATGTTGGGGTTGTAGAACTATAACCTTTTAGCAGAATGTGGCATGCAAAGGAGAGGACTTTTGGGGACTTTTGGCAACATTTGGGGACAAGTGGGATTGGCTTGTCTCAAGGCATTGAACAAACTATCAGGAGATCTCAGCTTTCTCACATCAAATAGGTCAATTATTCTATATATTCCACATTTTCCCCCAATTTCTGAAGTAAGCTGATCTATCTATCTCATAAAAGCTAGGGTGCACTTTAAAAGGACAGAGAGGTGAGGGATTAGGGAAAATTAAGTGCACTGTTTCCATATGAGAATGGAATTGTTGAGGAATGGATTATGTCTCTGTCTCTCTCAACTTTCTTTGAGCCTTATTAGAAAAGAGGATATTAAGACTGGTTAAATTATTATCCTCTAGTTCCATATGAACCCATTTAGTGTAAGGTGATTCTATGGCAAATTGGGATAATTGGTTCAGTTGAAAAGCATTAAAATATGTCTTGAATTCAGGAATCGCTTATTCACCTTCCTTAGCATAAGTGAGTTGGGCCATTTTGGGAAATCTGGTTTTTTTTACCTTGGAATATAAAATTGGTAATTATTTTTTGCCGAGCCATTTATGTAGGTTTGGACTAATAAGAATAGATTGAAATAAAAGGAACAATTGTGGGGTTAGAAACATCTTTACCAATGCGATCCTGCCAAGAAATGAAAAGTTCAGCTTTTTCCATTCCCTTATTTTAGCTTTCATTCACTTAATGACTGGGTTATATAGTTCCTAGGGACCAGTTGAGATAAACTGTTTGTGATGAGAATGTATTTCTGTAGGTTTTTTTCCATATGTATAAGATGAAAGCTGTACATTTCTTCATTTTTAATGCTGGCTTTAATTTTCTGGCTTGCTTGAAAAGGTTGCTAACCACAAAGGTGGCATATAAATCTTTTAGATAACATCAGCAGCTGTACATTACAAAGGAAGTTGCATGAAATTTAAAGACGATCAGGTTGTAGATAGTGCTATATATTGATATAGTTTTGGCAAAGTGGGAAGTTGTAATGTAACATGTAGGAAGGTTACAAGCTCTTCACATAGCAGCAACTTCTTTTCTCATCTGGGTTGGCTAAGGATGGATATGCACTGAGGATGGATTTGGCCTAGAACCCCAGAGTATAATGTTCCCGAACCTTCCTGCTCCTGACATCCCACACTTTACCTTTGTGTAGTCAACTGCAGCAACAATGAATCCTGTGACACCTTAACGGCTTAATCCATCTGTTATAGCATAGGCACTCTGTCATCCCCATAAAAGGTTCCCTCATAATAAACATAATAAAATTGTTGTTGTTGTTATATTTATTTCTATCCCACTTTCCTCCAAAGACTGGGACCCAAAGCAGCTTACAGTCTAAAAAACACAATGCAATTAAAAGCCTACAAAATTGACAATTAAATTGTATTAAACTACACTCACCCCTCAACATTTGTGGCTTTGACATTTGAGAATTTGATTATTCAAGGATTTTATTAATATGTTCTCTCTAGGAATATCTAAGTCCTCCAGTGCAACAAGGTAAACTTTAACCAAAAGTTGTACTGAAGGACTTGGAGATTCCTAGACAGAACACTCCTCTAGGCATTGTATCTCCTCCAATGCAATTCTGTGGTCAGTGTCTGGCAGATGTTGACCACAGATTTATACTGGAGGACCCAGAGATCCCTAGAGGTCTCAGCTGAAAACACAATGTTTGTGTCATCTCTGTGTGTATGTGTGTGTGTGTGTATGTGAGTATATGTGTGTGTGTGTGTGTATATATGTGTGTGTGTATATCAGTGCATATATGTGTGTGTTTGCATGTGCACATATATGTGTGTGTGTGTACGTGTGTGTGTGTATATATATAGCATGTTTCTCCAAAAATAAGACAGTGTCTTATATTAATTTTTGCTCCCAAAGATGCGCTAGGTCTTATTTTCAGGGGATGTCTTATTTTCCCATGAAGAAGAATATTCCCATTTATTGCTGAATAAAAAAAATGAACATTTATTATATATTGTATATATATTTATATACAAAAACTTTGCTAGGTCTTGCTTTTGGGGGAGGCCTTATATTTAGCAATTCAGCAAAACCTTTACTAGGTCTTATTTTCAGAGGATGTCTTATTTTAGGGGAAACAGGATATATATGTGTGTGTATGTATGTGCATTTATGTATATGTGTGTGTGTATGTGTGTATAGATATGTGGACATGTATATAAGTGTGTTTGTGTGTGTGTATATATATATATATATATACACCTTTAAAACACGCTTGTCCTGGTAGGTACAGTATATATGTGTGTGTGTGCATCTGTATATGTATGTGTGTATATATGTGTCTGTTAAAACACGCATATCCTGGTATGTGCAGTATATATGTGTGTGTGTTTGGGTGTGTAAATGTGTATATATGTGTGTGTGCGTGTGTGTATGTGTGTATATATATAAATTTGTGTATGTGTTGTGTATCTGTGTATATGTGTGTGTGTGTGTTGCCATATGCTCTGGTGCCACAATAAATGCATCCCAGGGCAGAGAGCCATGTGGCAGTATGAAGCTGGGTTATCCCCTCAGTCAAGAGGATGCAGTAATTGCAGTTGGCTCAGCTGGCTTTCCCAAAGTGGCACAGTCAGGGCCCACCCTTAAAGAAGGAGGAGGAGGAGGCCTACACCGCCTTCCTTCCCTCCCTCCCTATCTCTCTCTCTCTCTCTCTTTCAATCTCAGGATGAATGAATGAGCCTCAGCCTTTGGCTTGCAGTTGCTGCCTTTCAGGCAGGAAAGGAAGCATCCCAGTCTCATAGAGAGAGAAGCCCTTGCACAGAACCAGAGACAGAGAGAGAGAGATGGCCATGGATGAGGAGGATGGCTCCCCAGGGTCTCAGAGGAATGGTGGAGGAGGCAGCAGCAGCAAGAGGAAGAACCAGCAGAGGTACTGAACTGGGAGGAGGGAGACTGACTGGTGGGAGACAGGATGACACCACCACACACTCAGACTCAGAGGATGCCCATGGCAAACCCCCTCTGAACAAACTTGGCAAGGAAATCCCATTATAGGTTTGTTTTTGGGTTGCCACAGGACACTGGGAGATCAGGATTCGAATCCCAACTCAACCATAGAAACCCAGTGGGTGACCCACCTTGGGCAAGTCACACTGTCTCAGCCTCAGAGGATGGCAGTGGCAAACACCTTCTGTAGATACGTGCCAAGAAAACCCTAGGATGACTTTGTCTTTGGGTTGCCATAAGATACTGGGAGACCAGGGTTCAAATCCTGGCTAGAGAAACCCTTTGTGTGGCATTGGGCAAGTCACACTTTCTCATCTTCTAAGTATGGCAGTGGCAAACCCCCTCTGAAGATATGTGCCAAGAAAACCCCAGGATAATTTCATCTTTGGGTTGCCATAGGACACTGGGAGACAGGTTCAAATCCCAAGCTAGTCATATAAACCCATTGGGTGACCTTGGGCAAGTCACGCTCTCTCAGCCTCAGAGGGTGGCAGTGGCAAACCTCCTCTGAAGAAACTTGTCAAGAAAACCTTTGATAGGTTTCTCTTAGGGTTGCCATAAGTCAAAAATTACTTGAAGGCACACAACAGTTGTTGATGGAGTCACTCACCTGTTGAGCCCAGTGAAGGTTCCCAAACTTGGGTCCTCCAGATTTTTTGGACTTCAGCTCCTAGGATTCTTGGACATTGCCCATGGTGGCTGAAGCTTCTGGGAGTTGAATTCCAAAACACCTGGAGCAGCAAAGTTTGGAAATCTCCGCTCCAGTGGTTCCCGACCTTTCCTACATCGCACACCTTTAGGAAATGTTTGGTTAATGTTCACGCCACCTATAAAAGCAATATCACATTTCCAAGTGAATTCAAGTGACAGAGGGAGGCATGGTGCATGTGAGTGGAGGCAGTGGGCAAGAGTTGAAATGCTGAAACGTTTGCAATTGTGAATTTATGAGTGAAATATCAATAATATGAAACAATGATTACATTAGATGATGTGTTATAATGATTTTAAACACAATACTTTAACATAGTTATTTACTTTATTTATATATTAATCCTATTATTCTCTTCTTTTCACTGAATTTGATTATTCTCTCCTTTTCATTGAATAAACGATGAGACTACAGTGGTCCGTCCACATTCGCTGGGGTTAGGGGGTGAAGGACCCCCGTGAATGTGGAAAAACCACACCAAAAACACTATTATTTTTACCTGAGAGAACACCTCTCTAGGAATCTCCAAGTCTTCCAGTGCAACTCTGTGGTCAACATCTGCCAGAATTTGGTCATAGGAGTTTATTATACTAGGGAGATCCCAAAGAAAAACGGGATTTAAAAGAGATTTAGATTTTTTTTAAACCCACAAATGCGGGAAGTTTATCACGTGAAATGACCCCCAAAAGTGAAATAATGCGATGTTAAACTGAGTTTAACATCACATTATTTCACTTTGGGGGTCATTTCATGTGATAAACTTCTCACATTTGCAGTTTTTAAAAAAATTAAATCTGGTTTAAATCCCGTTTTTCTTTGGGATCTCCCTAGTATGATAAACTCCATAGAATCATGCTTGAGGACCTACAAATGCCTAGAGAAGTGTTTTCTTTAGGAACGTCTAGGTTCTCCAGCACAACACTATGGTCAGTGTCTGGGAGAGTTGTGCTGGAGGACCTAGAGATTCCTAGAGAGAACATATTAACCAAATCCTCAATTAATCAAATCTGAAAAAGTCAAAGCTGCGAATGTGGAGGGACACTTGTACTGTCTACACAACACAACCACTTAATAGGCACATGAGCAGCTGGCTGAGTGATGACCTTTGATGCTTTTTCCAGGGACATAAATCACTGTTGCACTCCTGAAATCCCATTTGGCACCCCAGATTGGGAACCCCTTGCCTGGTTGACCCAATGCACCTATTGCAGGCATCTCTTTGTGTCTTTTTAGGTTTCCCTTCTTTCTCACTGTAAGCAGACTTTAATATTATATCATAGAGACATGGGATACATGCACGTCAAAAGCAACATGTGGCTACCCTGAAATTGTCAAGCAGTGAAACAGCATTGCTGCTCTCCCATGTTGTTAGTCTAAAAGTATGGGAAGATGAGAGAGCTCAGGAGATCTGGAGCTGGGTTTCTTGGCAGGCCATACAGCAGAGGAGGAGATAGAGATTTATAGGAAAGGAGGCCTCTGGGAAACTGCTGATGGAGATTTTTGATTTTCTGCAAATACTCTTTTTGCTACCTCTGCAAATACTCCTTGCAGTAAGGTTGAAGAGTGATGCTGGGGCCTAGCAGCAAAAGTTATCTGGCTTTTTTTTTTTTCTGAGACCTCTGGCCATTCTTTCTGTTGTTCTGTACCCCTTAAATAAGCATGCCACCCTCTCCTGCATTTGGTAGTAGAAGATGTAGTCTCATCACTAATCTCGAGGTCAAATTCACCTCCTAGTCCATTTGGCTTCTGTACTGGGAATGGTGTTAGAGTGATATTTTCTCTTAGGCAGCAAAATGTTTTGGAATGGCCCTGGTAGTAGTGCTGCTCGAGGATATGTGGCATTATTTTCAATTTCAGGACACATGACTGGAATGTGTATAGCAGATTACGTTAGAGGTGGACAGCTATGGCCCTCCAGGTGTTTTTGGCCTACCTACAGTGTATATCTGTCAGCAGAGTAGCCAATAGAGTAAATGCTCAATGATTATGGGAAGTGCAGCCCAAAAATATCCAAATAGTTACAGTTGCCAACCACCCAATAGAGTAAATGCTTAATGATTATGGGAAGTGCAGCCCAAAAATATCCAAATAGTTACAGTTGCCAACCACCCAGACTAAACAGTAATCCTGAAGTATTATTTAGTCATATAGTGAGGATACTGGTGGCTAATGGCTTCTGTGTCAGTGGGTTGTGAATCCACTCTGGATTTTAGTTAAAAGTGATGTGCTGGGTCTATTTGGGGGATAGTTTCATTACCTTGAGTAACTTACCTAAAGTTCAGACCATTGACATGGAAGCCACCGGTGGCCACTGGTGGCATTGGGCTTCTGAGTCAGTTCTGGCTGCTTAGAGATTACGGTTGGTCACCATTGGTTTCTTATTTAGAAGTAAACCCAGGGGCCCTTTCACATTACACAATCATAGCACTATGATTCCACTATAAGTGTCATGGTTCCATCCTATAGAATCCTTTGCAGTTTAGGGAGCTCGTGTCTCTTACTAAACTACAAACCCAAGGATTCCATAGGATGGAACCGATTCCATGGTTAAAGTGGAATTGAAGTGCTATAACTGTATAGCATGAAGGGGGCCTCTAGAATTTGTAGTCTGGTGAGGCCTTGAAGTTGTCATGTTAAAAAATCTAAATAGTCTTCCCAGTATGTTGAAGTGGAATCACAGCATATAGCTGTGTAGTGTAGAAGGGCTCCACTTGTGAAGAAAGTGCTGTCCAGCAGCAACTGAACCTTATCTAGAACCAACCACTCTCTCTGTAGAACAGTCAGCTGAGCTCCTTCATAGGACTGCTGTGAGGATAAAATGTAGAGGAAGAGAATAAGGTATAGTGCATTGAGCTTAATGAGGGAAAGGAAGTCTATAATATAGTTCAGAGAGTCTTGGACCTTGATTAAATCTTTTGATTTCTGGGAGCATTGTTAATTGTGCATGTAGAACAGAGTGAGCAGAAAGCAGACCTGCCATAAATGGGAAACAATTGATATTTCCAATTAACAATAGCAACAATAAAATCACACACATACAATATTACTAGAAGCAGGAATCATTTATGTATGTGAAAAGTGAACTCCATTCAGTTTCTGAACTGAAATTCTTTCATTCTGAGTATACGTCTATTGGACTGTTTTCAAATTAGAAAATAAAAAATAGATCCCACAAACCCAAAGTTTCTAAATCTCTGATACAGAACGCCCTTTTACTAAAAACAACAACAACAGTGATTAGGATGCAAATGTTCTCACAGATGCATGTTTCTTAATGAGACTATTATCCCCTTGGTTCTCATTACTTAAACCAATTATTTTACTTAAACCAATTGTTTTACCTTTCTAGTATCCCATTTGTGAAGATCTGAAAGAGAAGCCCTTCTCTCTAGTTATCCTTTACCAAAGAAAGATTGTAGAAAACAACCATAGGGTTTTCCTGCAACTGGTGCAGCTGAAGAGTTTAGTTGAATCTGTACAATTGTTAGAAGACTTTGGAATAAAACAACAACCCTTGACTTTCATATTAGAAGCTGCTCTGACAAATATTAGTACAGTCAGCCCTCCTTATCCACAGATTTTTTTAATCCATGGATTCAAGCATCCACAGCTTGAAAATATTTTAAAAAGGTATAAATTCCAAATAGAAAACCTTGATTTTCCATTTTATATAAGGGAAACCATGTTGCTATGCCATTGTATTTAACAGGACTTGAGCATCAGTTAACAAGAACCCTCTGTATTTCACTTTTTTGCTGTGCCGAAAATTACCCCTTGCCAGTGTGATACACACATGTATAGTCACAGTAGAGTGAGAAAGCTGCTTTTGTTCATAAAGTCACAGCAACTTGCACATCTTTCAAGATAATTTTTTTAAATGCTGAGAAAATAGTTGGGCTCATTTTCCATATGTTAGGACAATCTGCATTATAGACAGAAGGTTATTTGCCCTCTGTTAATGTCAGATGTTTACTGGGAACCCCATCCAACTTGCAAATGTTGCAAGCAAGTAGGTTTTCCAAGTCTCCCTGCTGTGTGTTTTGAGTAGGAGAGCAGTGTCTAGAATGTGCAGAACGCTCCTAGGCTCTTCAAACATGCACAGTGTTCTTGTGTATAAATTTCTGAGTTAGATCATTAAATGTAAAGTTTCTCAGCTACAGTTACTGTAACGGTCATTAGTAGTCTTAAGGTATGCTAAAATCCCTTCCATTTACCGTACACTTCTTCACGGTAAAGGAGAACTACTGTTTCAAGTTCTGAACTACTGGTAGATTTCTCTTCTATCTAGCAGTTCACTTTTAGTAAATTCTGCTTCCTTCCAGCTACTGTATTCATTTCCGACATGGCTTATTAAGATCAAAAGCTAGAGCTTTTGGAGTTAAAGTACAGTGATTTACCAAATACCAAAGGCATGTCATAAAAATATTTACTATGGTGTAATAAATTTCACCTGAGCTCAATAGGTAATCTTTTGAAATGATAGAAAAACTGAATGTTACTTACAGAATGATCAGTATATTGAAAAGTTTTGACCACAGTTCAAAAAAATTCAATTTCATAATACATTTTAAAACTACTGAAATAGATCTTGCATACGACAAAGCTGTTTCTAGATAAAACAGGGTAAACACACCGGAGAAATTCTGCTTGAGATATGAGGAACTCCTTTTCTATGATAGTTGCAGAACAATTCAGGACACCTACGGTCTATGCAAAAGTCCATCAATCTAGTTTTGTATTTTGTTACTATTTGTGTTTGGGCACTTAATTAAAATTATGGAATGTTGGATAATGGATGAACTAAAGTGTGTGGTATCTTCAGGATTTTTTTGCAGTTTCATTGGCCACACTTGTCTACCCAGTGATTATGTGTTCACTGCAAATGATTGAATAATTGCTATATGGAACTAGTTAATAAACCGTGAAGGAGAATCACTCTTTGTATTTTTGAAAACACTCTTTATATTTACAGCAAATGCATTTGGGTCCAGGCTTTGCTGGCAGGTGGGATGCTATTGGAACATTTTTTTCCATGTCTTTTCCATCTCAAATCCCAAAAAACTGTTTCTAAAAACTTAAAACTGCAGAATATTGTGCCTATTGCTTAATGTGTAGCTGGGCTATTTGGAGGGGGGGGGGCGGGTAGGGAAGTGAAGCCTGAACTCGCTGCCAGCTTTCTACAAAGCACAGGAGGAGATGTGGGTCTATTAAATGTTAAACAGGCCTTGATAAAGGACAGGATATGCCAGAATTGATTATGGCTTTTATGTGCTTATTCGTTATTAAATTATTCATAATCTTTTAAATTAGCTAAAAGACAGAGGCGGTACAAAAAATAAAATTAACAGTTGAGGGAGCTGATTGTTCATTTTCTATTTCATTTTTCCAGTCATGCGATAGCTATTCATATTAGATTATTGTTAAATTTGCTCTGCTGTTGTAAAGTCTGCAGAATACTGAAGAAACTGTGCCCTGTAGACAGAAGGCTGCCTGGCACTTGGAAGAGATAGCGATATCAGGGGTAACACAAGACTGAGTAAAGAGCAGATTTGAAGAAATAAAGTCTGTGTTCATTGTTCAACTGTGTAGTTAAGAGCTTTCCCATTTAAAAACCATAGAGCCACAGAGTTGCTTGTAAAATTTATACAACTTCCACGAGGTTAAGTACTATTGGAGCTCACATCTATAAAAGGTTTTCTTTCAGATCAGATGGAAGCAGATTATATGTGTGTGTGTATGTGTGTGCATGCAGTAGTACTTAACATTGCAGATTACACAGCAGAAGGCCAAAAACAACAGAAGAATGAAAAACATACAAACTCTTTAAAAAGACATAATTTTAGAAGTCAATGATTGTATCATTAAAACTAGACAATGAATTACCTACAAATGAGACAGCCAATCTCCTTATTCATTTAAATGATAATGCTGGATGTTTTTACATATTGCCTAAAATATATACCGGTGGTAAATCCAGCCACCCAGGACACCCTATTATCACAAGGAATAACACAGCCACACAGAAGATTGTTCCTTATATTAGCCTAGATTTACAGAAGATGGGAGATTTTAAAAAAACAAACAACCCATCATAGATCAAAAAATCAATCATTTCTTAGAACTGAGTTTTTAAATAATATCAATAATGAAACTATACTAATTACACTAAATGATACATCCCTTTACACCAACATACCACATACTCATGGGATTCCAGCTTAATACTAATTTCTTGACATCAGGAGTTTCAATTATCTTCCCACAGTGGTTATGACCACTTTAGCAAGGTTAGTCCTTGCTTGCAGTAATTTTGCATTCAGTGGAGAACACAACTTACAACACCAGGATCCAACAATGGGTACTTGCACAGCTTCTTCGTATGGAAATCTGTTCATGGGCAAACTAGAAAATAACATCCTTACAGAGGTGGGTTACAAACCTCTCATATGATGGCAGTAGGCTGATGACATGTTTATGGGCTGCATGAAGGGAGAAATGCTTAGAAAAGTTTATATTACATCTCATCTTTAACCATCAACCCACTCCATGCATGCTAATACACACACACACACACACACACAACTTGATTCTAATCCATGCCACCAAAGAATATTACTGTTAAAAAAATCAACAAATTTAAACGACAGCTGCTTCAAAGTATGTGTTCCTTAAATAATTAGCGACAACACCAAAAGAGCAACCATAATTTGAGAGAAAATCTTCCCCACGAAAGACATTCCGTATGTGGTAGTTTCCTATCCAGCATAGACAATTAGGAAAAGCTATCTATTGTTAAGAAATTTTGAACATCTTGTTAGAGCTCTCCCATTATAAATTGCATCCCCTGTATCTTTAGAAGACAGTAACTTTTAGGCTTGACTTGCAGGGCATTAATCAAAGTAAAACTTACAATGTGATCGTTAGCTCAGTTTTTTTTTTCTTTCTGCCTTAGGCAAGATTTTTCCATAGTATACTGTCTTTTTTGTATGCTGAACAACATGTCACCAAAACAGGAAATAGGCAAATGATTATGAAGAATCATAATTACTCTCATTTTTAATCTCTAATGTCTGTTGTTGCTTACATCATCCACTTTAACAATATATTAGATGCCCATGGCAGCTGATAGAAATCAGAGGACTTCCTTCGTGGCCCTCAGCATTGGCATCCCTATCCCTGGTGTCACGCAGTGCGGAGGAAGCTGCCGGGGGAACTGTGGCAGCGGCTAAAAGGGCATGCTTGGCCTTCACCTTCTCTGCAGTAGTGGAGGTCTCCTGATGAGGAGGTCTCCTTCTCCACCGCAAAGCCAGGAGTGGTACTCTCCACTCAGCCCTCTCCTTCATCATGACAGCAAAGGTCTCCTCATGTAGAGGCCTCCACCACCACAGCAAAGCTAGGAGATGCATACTTGGGCTTCTCCTTTGCCACCATGGCAAAAACAGGAGGAGGGTCTCACGGTACCACTTGCCCTCAGGAATGCAGAGGCTGTTACAAAGTCTACAACAAGCTGCTTTATTGTGGCTCTTCCAAAAGCATAGGTGTTGGCTTTCACTCCAAGATATTTACGGAGTTCAGCCAGGTGTATAACTTGTATGTGGTTGGGCTGGCTCTTCTCAGAGTCAGTTCAGTCATTCAAGGGATGTTATAGCCTTTTTTTTTAATGTCTCTCTACTGCTTCAGAAGGTGTGAAGCAGGCTGTTCGTATTCAAGATGTCTCTTGTCAGACTCTCCCTGCAAGTGTTATTGTACCAAGAGTGCAATGCATGTTATTTGCTACTAAACACACGAGCATATTGTCTTTAGTAAAATGCTGCATCCACTTTCTTGAACTTATCATTTACTCAGGGCTTGTTCACTTACATGGCTTGCAGTTTCTGGCCTTGAGACATTTCTTTTACCTGAACACTTAGTGTGACACTGGCAACCAGTGTGCTGCAGTATATATTTAGGCAGATAATGGATCGAGGAAATGCAGGTATGGTCCCCCACTCATCTGTGAAAGCTCATTACCTGACCTTGGACCAATCATTAACCTGACTTACTTCACAGGCAGGAGCAGCAAAAGATGGTTGGTGCTTTTGCCTTCTACATACAACTTTTGCCTTCTACATACAAACACTGATTGGATTGTCAGTTGAATTTTAATCCAATTGATAAGATACTCTACTACACCTGATGTCAGCAGTGTAGCTTAGAAGGCACAGTCAGACCAAAAGGAACCCCAGCTTTGGACTCCAAGTTCCAAGACTTTTCTGTAATTCTCATCATTTATTCCCTGCAGTGGCCACCTCTGCCTATTAGTATAAAGTCCCAGGGTTACTATGAGGATACAGTTGGGAGAGGGAGACTGTGTGTACCCCTTGAAATTCTTAGAGAAATGGCAGAATGCAGTTGACCAGTGAATTGTGTTTTCTGGATGGGAAAAAATTGTTTCCACAAATGGTACTCTAGAGACTTCTCAGTTTTTAAACCATTCACCTGCTGTCCAAAGTTTGCTGAGTTAAAAACTTTCAAACTAAAGGGGCCTAAATCCACTGCTTTCATGTCACCTTAATAGTACACAGTGTGTCTATCAGAAAATAATAAATTTGTTTGCCAACTACAGATCTCCCATCCCAACTCCAGCAAATGCTGTCAAAATACTTAAATATTGTTGTACCTGTAGTTCATTTTGTATAGTTCCTAGATGGTCTTTTTTATTGTTTTACCAAATCTGTCCTCTATTACTTTAAATCAAGATGGAATAGACTGCCTCAGATAGAACATGCAGATTAATGGTTGAAGTAATCCGCATATGCTTGCAGGAATTGATGGATACTTAAGCCCTATTCAAGCATTCAAAAATCAAGCAAGGTAAATGCTCAAAGAGAGGAAATGTGATAATTCTTCATTATTCTTCTTCATTATTCATCTTCATTATTATTTCTTTTGTACTTTCCACATGGAGAACTTTCATTTGAAAGGGAGACACTCATGTATCAAGCAGATGGATACAGAAGGATCTGCCTATAAGGTCTTTTCACTCTACACATATAGAGCAATATGCTTTTAAACTGCAATGCGAACATCCTAGAGAATCCTGGGGTTTGTAGTTTAGGGGGCCCCTACAGTTCTCAAGCTGGAAATTTTAAATACATTTTTGTAAACTGCAAAGCCTAGGCTTCCATAGGATGTCTCAGAGGCAGCTAAACTGGAATCATAGCACTGTAATAGCGTAGTGTGGAAGAGAAGATACTCTCCATAACAGAAGTGATGGAGGAAGGGAATAGGGCTAGCATGCCCTTTCCTCAAACCCTGTGATAATACAGTGGACCCTCCACATTCAGTGGGGTTAGGGGCAAAGGATTCCCATGAAAGTGGAAAAACTACGAATAAAAAAACACTTTTTTTTTTTTACCTGAGAAGACCTCTCTCTAGGAATCCCTAGGTCCCCTCGGGCAATTCTGTGGTCAAAAATCACCAGATGTTGACCATGAAATTGGGCTGGAGGACATACAAATACCTAGAGAAGTGTTCTCTCTAGGAATGTCCAGGTCCTCCAGCATAACTTTGGCAGAAGTTGACAAGACAGTCATGCTGGTGGGCCTAGAGATTACTAGAAAGAATAGCCTGCAGCTTCATGTATATGTTGAAAGCATTGGGGACAAGATGGCGCCTTGTGGGACGCCACAATTAAGTTCTTTTCTTGCAGAGCAACTGTCCCTGAGCACCTCCCTCTGGAATCTACCCGAGAGGAAGGAACGGAACCACTGCAATGCAGGTAAGTACATTTTTGTAGAATGTACACCATAGGCAGGTTTATTTTATCTATTTTAATTGATTCTATGTACAGCACTGTGTAAATTTACAGCACTTTATAAATAAAGCTCAATAATAATAATAATAATAATAATAAATAGGCATTGATTGATACTATGTATTCTTATCCAGTTATTCATGTATAACAGAGTGTGTGTGTGTTTTTAAAGTGGTATCTGCTAGACAATCCAATAATGTATCCATATTCCCCCCTATCAGAGGGTATTTTTTCACTTGGAAAAAATACTTGGAGTAGTTTAAATCTAATATTGTAGTATGAAAGCTTAAGCAAGAGAAGAATGGAATTTTTTTGGATCTTGAATGAATAGGCTGCTTTTTTAAAAAAAAAGTAAAGCAATTCATTATATAGATACTGTTGTTTCTTAGCACAATAATAATAAAAAGAAGGATCGATATAAAAACCTAATAAAGCAAGTAGAACTTGCACAGGATTATAGTCTCTAGACAATTTGATAGTTTCACATAAATTAACATAATTGAAACTGATCTAATTGTGTATAGTTTTAAAAGAAATGGTATCTACCCACCAAAAATAGCATTATAAAATATCCAAATCATATAGTTGTAAAGGGTGAATAAAAGTGTGAAACTAAGAATATTTGATGACAAATATTATAACAACTATACAATTTAAGGTAAGTGTCTAAACAAAGCAACACAAAGAAAAGGGGATGGGGCTGAAGAGGAAATGGAATCTAATAAATTATCCACTTAGGTCTCTCTGTTGGTACTTAGTCCTGGACCTGAATGCTCTAGACCTAGAATGCTGTAGACCTCAGCCTTTCAAGTCAATGGCCTCAAAACTACTGTTGGACTAATGCTTTGTGTGGGTATTATCTGTTCTGCTCTCCTGACCCAGCTCCCTAGTTCTTTTCTTCTCCCAAAGTTGCTTTATCATACACACAAAAATAATCTTCAGAATCTCATTTGGCAGCTCCTGGGGGGGGGGGAGATCTTGCAGGAATTACAATTTAGATGATTACATAGTGAATGTTATTCATATTACTTTGTGGTGAGCCATATTAAAAGATTTTTGGGCCTTGCTCAGTGACCCCTTTGGGAAAATTACTGGTGCTTAAAAAGTAAGTTTAACCTTTCTAATATTTTTCCAGTTCACAGAATCTATACTAAAACAAAGAGTATGTTGGCGCAGTTATCAGAATTCTTGAATAGGAAACAGGAAGACCAACGTGGAAATTTCCAACTAACTATGAAGTTTCAGTCAATTCCTTTCAGCCTAATTCACTTTACGTGATTGTGTGTGTGTGTGTGTGTATATATACCAATTGGGTGAAGGGTGTGATATGAATGAAACGATTTCGTCTCATGAGAATTTTGTTGGTTGAGTGTCTTATCACTTTGGAAGCAAAATGACTGCATGTCTCAGAAAGTGTTTCTGGATATTATTGTAACTGCTCCAACCTATTTCTTTCCAGTTGTATCTGTCTTTCCCATCAAAAGGGCAATAGGCTGGGGAACTGGCCTCATAGCTACACAGACATACATATGTTGTTGGGTTAAAAGAAAAAGCAATTTTTTAAAATGTCCAACAACATTCTGGGCATTCATGCTTCCAACAATAACAAAGTTTTTTTAAAGGAAGCAAAAGTTGGGCAAAAAAGCAAGTCTTTCAATTTACATTGTGGCTGAAAGCATTGGAGATGTCTATTGAAAACATAGTTCCCCATCTAGGGCTTGACAATGCTACCCCACTTTGGCCTACTAACAGACCTTTGAACAAAGGCATTCCATCCCAGGGAATGAGGGGACAGTACAGCATTTCGCTGCTGGTCCTTCATGTTGAGAATAATGATAAATAGAAAGACTGTATTTCTTTTCAGATATCAAACATTATATCTGGTTAATCATTTCTTAAAATAAGAGTCCTTTGAGCTGAAAGTATTCAATATTTTGTGACAAGAAGAAGATAATGATAATGAGGTCGTTGTGCGTATACTATAAGTTTACTAAGAATTTTTCCCCCTGATATTTACTATGCTGACTGTTCACGGGAGGATTCTTTCCTGCATATGACAAGTAGAAAAATTACAATTAAGACATTTTTGTTTTCCAGATTGACTACACTGGACTTGAATGTTGCTCTCAGTGAATGTATGGCAGCTGTGGATTTATTTCTAAATAACAAGTTCCAGGATGCTCTTGCTTCTCTGCAAGCTAAGTGAGCTGGTTTATCTTTCTATTTATTATCAATATGTGTGTTTATGAAATCTGGAGACAGAGGCAGGGTGGGCTTGAGGACATGATCTGGGAAACTGCAAACCAGTCAGCCAGACTTCAGTATTGCAGAAGATGCTGGAAACAGATTGTGATGGAATTAGTACATAAGCAACCCAGATGAAGTCCAGTTTCTAATCCCAACGAAAGTAGATCTTTGCTTGTGGAAAAATTGAGCATTTATGTAGAATCCCTTCAGTAGCTTTACTCTCTCTAGTTGGGACCACCAATTTGATTTGGGCCATTGATAACACCTATAGATTCATCAAGAATAAATCCTACTAGCTTACTTCCTTTTTTGATAGGTTTTGTAGTTTAGTGGATTGTGAGAATTTTGTGGATGTAATTTATCTTGATTTCAGTGAAATGTTTGGTATGGTGTCCCATGATAGAAAACATATGGTTTAGATTATGGTAGTATCAGGTGGATTTGCCATTGATTGTGCATCAGTGTTTCCTCAAGACACTGAAAGCAAAGCCTTGAAAATACTAGGCCCAGAGATGAACCCTGAAGCATCAAGTGCCATTCTTCAGGGTTCATCTCTGGGCCTAGTATTTTCAAAAACTTTATTGGTGACATAGACAAAGGGGTGAAAGGAATCCTTATCACATCTCCAAATGTCACAAACCTGGGTGTAGTGGTTCAACTCCTCAAAAGACAAGTATGCATTTTAAAAATGACCTTTGTAGAATTAATAAAAGGGCTGGAATTAACAAAATTAAATTCAGCAGAGCCACTTGCAAAGTTCTGTATTTGTACAAATGAATGAACAAATGAAAGGTGTAGGTAGAAGCTGGGGAAAACGTGGTTTGGCAGGCACTACATTTGGAAAGGATCTCAGAGTTAAAATCTATTTATAAACTGAACATGATTCAGCACTGTGATGCAGGTTAGAAAAAAGGCTAAGGTAATTTTAGGCTTCATTAAATAAAAATACAATTTCTAAGTCAAATGAAATAGTCCCACTTCATTCTGCATTATTCAGACCTTATTTAATCTGGTAAATGTAATCCAGTTCTGGGAGGTACGCTTTATAAAGGACATAGACAAACAGAAAAAGATTTATTGCCATGAAAATGTATCCATTATGAAAAGGATGAAGAAACTTGTCCCAGACAAGGGAAGACTAAAGGGTTAAATGGTAGTATCTAAAGGACTGTTGCACAAAAGTAGGAGGATGAAGAAGTTTCTCTCCTGCCTCAGAGGACGTGACTGGTTTCAGTGGGCTTACATTGCATTAAGGTAGGTGGTTGTTGTTGTTAGACATTGAAAAAAAAAACATCTTCATGGTAAAAACAGTTTGATACTGAGATTAATTACCTGGAGGAGTGGTGGACTCTTTCTGACTTTAAGGAAAGCCTGGACATCTCACCCTTTACAAGTATATGATTGTACTGTTCAAAGCTCTGCTGCTAATATTAACAAACATTGTATATTTGTCCAAATGATATCTTGGGAATTTGTTTGTTTGTTTGTTTGTTTGAAGCCCATGATCTCTTTTCAAAGTAGCCTTGGAATCTGACTAAACCAGTTTTCAAATAACAATTTTAAATCCAAAGTCTTCTGAAGTGAAATTAACTCCATATTGAATATACCCCATTGCAAGATTTACTACTTAGTTTCTTCCAGAAGAGCTTTTTATCATGTATTTCTGTATGCGATAGTGTTGTATTCAATTAGGGATGTAGTATATTACCAGTTTAGCTGAGCAGTAAGAAGTCAGTTATTTACTGTTAAAGAAATATGATTGTAAACACGCACACACTCATCCTCTAGTTTAATTGTGCAAAAATAATTGCTTACTTGTTATTATTTCTTTGTTAAAATACTTGTATCCTCTCCCAAAGCATAAAGTCTCAGGGATAACATCAGTTTAATCAACAATATAAAACAGCAGGAAATAATTTAACTAGACTGAAAGCATTTTAAACTATTTGACAAATTAAAACAAATTAAAATCTCTGAAAATGGTTAAAGCCATTTGCATGTGCAGATTTGAACTAAATCAGTCAAACATTAAATTAAATCTCAAACATTATAATAAGAAGGTGTGTTATGACTTGTCACTGGAAAATTGCCACAAGAGTGAAATTCATTGCTCAGTAGAGAAGGTCCATATTAACAGAAGCAACAGGAGTAAGTTCTAGGGGAAAAGTTTATTTCTGCAGAAACAGGTACCTGGAAAGGTCCAAAGTGAGACAACTGAAATGTTCTCAGTCTAGTTTTTATACCCTTTACAACTTGGAAACATTTACATCATAGATCAAATCACAGCCTCTCTGTCTACCTGTCATCAACACCTTTGGGCTGTCCCATCTATATGTTAAATGCAAGACAAAGGGATATAAGGAGCAAAGAGTCACCAACTGCCTACATGAGTTTCCTGCCTCTAAAAAATGGAGATTTTAGGGCTCATGAGTACATCTCGGAACATATAACATTAAGAGTGAGGTTTTTATTATTTTAATCACAATAACACCAGTGTTGGCACTACTCAGGCCTTTGAGAGGAGAGAAATCTGCAACTAAGGCACACCAAGAGAGAAATTAGTGATTAAATATCATAGATAAATATAAATCTATTGGTTAGTCCCAACTAGAGTAGCCCAACTGATAAAAGGAGTTTGCATAGGTTTCAAGTTATGAAGTTTCCATTGATATAATGTGCTTACTTTATTTTGGAATTAGCTATTAGATTAGGCCACAGTGCCATATATATATATATATATATATATATATTCTGTCTATTGTCTCTTAGTTCTACCAAATTATCTGAGTATAACCAGAATGGAAAATGCTGGCTTAGATCAGTGATTCTCAATTTTTGAGCCCCCAGTTCTTTTGGACTTTGGTTTTCAGGATCTCTAACCTTTGGCTGTGTTGCCTGTGAGTTGAAGTTTAGAACATCTGGATAGCCAAATGTTGAAGACCATTGGTGTAGACTGCTGCTTAGATATGATTCTGTTGAGTTGTATGTACATTTATTTCTCAGGCTAGTGCCATCTTAACTTTGGGAGCCAGTCATTCTCTTTTTATTCTCTAATTCAGAATCATAGCCTAAAACAGTCTTAATGAAGAGCTTAATGTATCTGTAAATGAAGTTTTTACTATTGTTATTTGCCTCTGAGGAGTAGTGGTAGCAGTGCGACACTCATATAAAAATACTTCATCTGAGAGCCATATGGCTAGCTTCCAGTGTCATGAGAATTTAAATGAGTTTTCATGGTCTATAAACGATCCTAAGGAAAACACTTTCTGTGTTAGCTTATCTGACAGCAAGTTAGAATTTATTCTAATACAGCTTTATCGCTCCATATGCAGAGTGTAATCTATTCTAAGTTCCATTCTTGTAAAAGTGCTTTTAAAATTATGGCACACTAAATTATTTGGTACTTAAACACCAAATAAGCAGAAATAAGCAGAAATCCCATTGATGACTGCTATTTCTTTTTTGACTGTTGATGCAAATAGGAATAAATCCTCTGCGGGGAAAGTAAAGCGCTGTCAGGAAACCACTAGAGAACTATAACAGAAGCTATTACTATGTTTTGTAAAGTAATCATATTACTTTTGTGTGACAGAATTGTCCCTTGTACAAAAATGCTGCAGCTCCAGAACACCACTTCCTCTAGGAGAAAACAAATATCTTCATTATTTGAATAATATTGATTCATATGCCCTTTAAATTTGAAACATGGTGTTTATCCAGGATTCAAGAATTGAGGTTTGGTATAAAGTGTGGCATGAGTGTTGATAGCACTGACAGCTGTCTTGCTCTTAACTCTTTGTTCTTGCAGTCCCCTTCGTGAAAGGCTATCAATGGCCCCAAAATGGAAGCGGTTTACTAGGGGAGCATGGAGACTCAATGTGGGCTGTGTGTTGCTGAAATCTTGAAACTTATGTATTAACCATACACATTGGACTGTAAGTTGACTTCGTGTATGAGTCAAGGGCAGATTTTGGAGCCACAATTACGGATTTAATATGACTTGTTGATAAGTTGATAGTACTGCCGCCACATCCCACTGCTCCCTTCACCCATTGGTGATTCTTTGAGCAGAAATGACAGACCCCTGCCACAGAGGGATTCTGGCTGCTCCCCTTGCCCTCCATGAGAACATGTGCCAAAGAGCTGCCACATCCCTTTGGCTCTCTCTCCCTTCCCCTTCTACCCTCTCCCTTCCTTTTAATTTGGGCTCTCTAGCTCAAGGTGTGAGTGTTAGGTTTCTGCCAGTTGGAAAACAGCAGATGAACATACCCTTCCCCTCTCTTTCCCTGAGACAGCCTCTCATTTATGCTGGCCACTCAAGCATGCAAATAAGCAGTTCAGATGCCTACATCATAGTCCTTAGAAATAAAATCCATGTTAGTACATTAAAAATACATTATCTTTTCTTTATCACTGTTTGATCCATTCCCCAAAATTAGAAGATTCACTTCAAGCATCTATTTTAAAAAGCTTCTATCAGCACCCTCCTCTTGCCTTTTCTCTGCTCTTTCTTTCCTCAGAGTAGCATAATGGGGTGAACGTTTCAGAGAGCAGAGCATAGGAGCAACACATTGCACTTTACCACTCCTGGAGGACCTCTGCTGCTGCCACCATCTTGTTTTGTGTTGGTTTTCAGCTTTCCCCACTCTGATTCTTAAATTTTAAATTTGAGAATAAGATTTTAAATTTGAGAATGAGAAATTGTGATACAGTATTTATTAACCCTCGTGTTAAAAGGTATCTAGTAACTGACTGTAGTGGGTGGTGCTCATCTCCATTTCTAAGCCAAAGAGCCAGCATTGTCTGGCGGTCATGTGGCCAGCATGACTCCACCGAATGCCGTTACCTTCCCACTGAGAAGTGGTACCTATTTATCTATTTGCATTTGCATGCTTTCCAACTGCTAGGTTAGCAGAAGCTAGGACTAGGGACAGGAGCTCACCCCATCATGCAGCACCAGGGCCTCAAACTGCCAACTTGCTATCATGCAGTCAACAGAGTCAGCATCTTAACCACCTGAGCTGCTGCTTCCCAAGTTAACCCTTGTGTTAGATGTTGCCAATTAAATATATAAGATGTAGAAGGAACAGCGACTTATAGCTGGTGAAAGGAGAACATAGCTTTCCTTCCATCAAAGACACTGTAAATTGTAGGAACAAGCCAGAAAAGATGCAAGGTCACTGTCTTTTAAAGATTTTATAACTTGGATAACCATATACATAATACACTGAGTATCAGAACTAGCACATTACTGAAGTCTGCAATACTCATTCATAAACTGTAAAATTTACAGTCAACTTAATTATTTACTAATAGATTTGATTTTATAGTGTCATAAATGTGATAAAAACTTGTTGTTTTTAAAGAGGAAAATATTGTAAGAGATTACCATGAATGTTTTCATTTGTATAAAGAAAACCATTTGCGAGCTGCACAAGCACAACTCTTCCGTCCCAACAAGTTGCTCCCCACAGAATGGTTTACTGTGCTTTTTTCTACACTAATTAAGTGTGCTGAATAATAGCTCTTCCTTTTCTTATTGTGAAGACTCTTATTTAATTAATATGTTCCAATGTTGGAGTTGTTATTTAAATTGAGCTTTGCAGATCACAAGGTCTCTAGACATATTCTGCTTCTTGGGTGTTGAGATAGAGGGAAAAGACTGGCAGCAAGTGCAGGAGTGAGAGGGGATGCAAACACTCACTGCCTCCTTAGAGTGAGAATGTTCCTAACTTTATTACAACTGGAGTGACTTGCCATCAAATAGAGCATAGATCCTGACATCCGGTGCCTCACAAGCTCACTGATGGGCCTGACCTCCAGCACCCTGGCTGAGGGAAACCTTGGATCACATTCACAGGCCATTCCACATGGATGTTTTTCATGATCATTACATGAAATGGCATGATTCTCCATTTTTCTATTTAAGAAATCATGACTGGACAACAAAATTGTCAGAATTTAAGAAATCATGACTGGACAACAAGATCAGAACACAAGGTGGTCTAGATAGGCAAGCAAACAATAACAGCTGTTGGTTTATAGGTTGATGCATGCTGGAAAGGCAAACAGCAGAGGGATGTGAAGTGAAGTGAGTTTGTCAGGGAGAACTGTAGCCAGTTAGGCCTGATTTCATGTCTCTGTGTTTGTTAGTGTGTAGCATTGACTGGTCACTACGAGGTCATTGTGAACCAGAACAATGTGAATCGAGGCTGGGTTTTTGTTTTTTGTTTTGGTTGTGTAGTCAGCTCCTCAGTCCCTTTGTCATTGTCGCACTGTTCATTTCCCTTCCCCCTCCCCAGTTTTAAAAATTGTGCAAATATCTAGGTTAGTCAATCTCAGATGTTGTTGGTGGTAGAAAAATAAACATGGGAATATGACAGGGGGAAAAAAGAAATACCACATGTGGTGTAAAAGCATTGGAAGAAGCAGATGGCAAATGTTGCTGCAAGTACTGCAGACCAAATCCAACAAAAATATGACCAGGAAATCCTGTAGAGGAGACATAACCATAAGTCTAGTCTCCTTAGTGCTTCTAAGGCAAGCACACATTACTGGAGTGGATGTTAATACAGGAGATTCCACCTTTAAATCCAAGACTTTAGCAAAGGAGCTACAATACCTTTTCAGTTTGTTACAGTGTATGAAGACACAGGCACTTTGTTTTCAAGCCTATTGCAAGGTTTTAAGTGAAGCAAAGAGCTGGTACTCTTCCTATTTGCATTGTGTGAGCTCTGAAATTAACATCTGTAAGATCCTTTCAGCCTTTCTTTTTAGAACTCTCTCTCTCCAATGTATAATCATGGTAGAATCATCAGAAGTGAAGTTTGAAAAGTAAAGGAGTTTTAAAATAAATAGATAATTTACAAGAACAACAAGGTTCAGATTATGGAAGTATGCAGCATCCTCCTATTCTAGAGACTGATGCTTCCAATACACATGCACACAAGCTTTAATTACTCTTCCAAATTAAAGGCTGGTTGTATTTATTTCTTTTGTGTCTTCTCTATATTTCATAAATGTATGTTCTCCACCTTGTTTCCCACAGAACCAAAGTCAGTATGTATCATGCACTGACATACGCTACTATTTTGGAAATGCAAGCCATGATGTCCTTTGACCCTCAAGACATACAGAATGCTGGGAACACAATGAAAGAAGCTCAAGCTATATGTCAGAAGTAAGCACTGAAAATGATCTTAGGTAACTGAGAGAAACAGCATAGGTGCCCATGACAGCTCTACACTGGTAAATATTATAAACACACGGGCATCACGAAATATTAAGTGCCAGTTATTTCCCAGGCAAAATACAGAATGTTGGTTATTGTATTTAAAGCCCTATGAGGCTTGGGTCCAGGTTACCTACAGGATTGCCTTCTCCCATACCATCTGCCCTAGACATTCAGGTCCTCTGTGGGACATTTACTCCAGTCAGCCAGGACTAGGTTGGCAACTGTCAGGCAGAGGATGTTTTCTTCAGCTACCCATAGCCAGCAGAATGACCTGCCGGGAGAGATCTGACAGCTGAATACGCTATCCAAATTTAAGTCAGCATTAAAGACCAGTCTCTTCCTGCAAACTTATCCAGATGATTTTAAATTGTAAATTTTAAGTGATGAATTTTAATATGTGGATTATTTTAATATTCATATGTCTTGTTTGTTCCTTTAATTAATATGTTTTTAACTGATGCTGTGTGTTTTTTAACCTGATATTATGTATTTATTGGTATATTGTTATTCCCCACCTTGATTCATAGGGAGAGGCAGGTAAGAAGGAATAACAACAAACAATAACAACAATTGTTATATAACAGTTGGATTCCACCATGTATAACTCTAAATCAATGGAGAGAATAGTCATCTTTTCATATTAATGGATTCTTTGTCCATGTATTCAAACTTGAAAATAGCTTGAAAATGCTTTAAAAATATAAAAATTCCAAAAAGCGAACCTTGCTTTTATCATTGTGTTTAAGGAACACCGTGTTATTTTGTCATTGTATATAATGGGACTAGAATATACACAGATTTTAGTATCCACTGTGGTGTCCTGGAACCTAACTCCAGCAGATACCAAGTTCCCATGGTATGTGGATTTTGCTGGACTGCAATTCCCTGCAAAGTTTTAGCCACCAGAGACAATGGTGAGAGGTGCTGAAATAGAAGTTTAAGTTTTAGAAATCTACATGTTCTTCACCCCTGTTCTAGGTTGTCACAAGGTATACTGTTACATACACTGTATTCAGTGTCATGTGGCCAAAATACACATTGTAAGGCAAAAGATTTATACGATCTGAAGAGAAACCAGAGTATTGTAAAGAACCATACTGTCCCTATACTAGGAGAAAGATGGGATATAAATAATTAAATTATGATAATGATGAATAATAATTATTTCCCACATTGGGACTCAGTGGCTTACAATTATTATTTTTTTAATTGTTAAAACTTCCTGTTTCCAAGAGATTAATGCTATACATAGTGACCATAAAGGCATTTGTTTGAATCCAGACTTGCTGTTATATAACTGGAAAAAACTCTGTTTGCAGAAGTGACTTGGATCAAGCTAATTCTCTAACTGCTAATTTGGTAGACAGTGAGTGGCAGGCCATTTCCTCTTTTCCCTGCTTCCCTTCAGTCATGCTTTATAAACTGTTCTGGAAGAGTCTTCCAGATCAGATTTTGGGAGATTTACCAAAAATTGCTTCTCTGCATGCTGTGTCTATGATTTGTTGAATTTTGCTCTGTATACCTCTGAATCTAACTCACTGAGCCCTGTCCTCCATCAGCATTTTGGTCACTTGCTAGAATGAAACTTGAGGAGTGGAAAGTATGTTCTTTCATATAAACTTAATGGAATATAAAAAAAATCTAGCATTTGAGAGTGTAGGCATTTTGGGAACAGAAAATATCAAGTTGCAGGAACAAATATCTGAAGCTGACTACCAATACAGATAATTCTGATATGATTAAAAAGGATTCAGAACAGCTGATGCTTGCCAGAAAAAGAAATAAAGTATGGATGTTCATAAAAATATAAAATTCTGTCCTTTATTGATATTTTGAAACCTGATAACTACTGTGTGTATGTCTATATCTGTATGCATGCATGCACGTGGCACTTGAAAGAATACAAATTAAAAACCCATGTGCTGATGTAATGTGATTACAGTCTAAACCTGGACATGAGGGAGAGGAGTTTCAAGAAAGAACAGAAGGAAGGGTGCTGTAAAAAGAATATCTGTAACAACATTTTTATATCCATAAGATTGCCTAACTACATTTATTTGGCATAACCCTTCTTGAAAACTGTTGTTTTGAGCTCTGAGTAAGCATTCATAGTATTGCTTTGATAGATGTAGTTTCTATAGAGCAAGGGGGAGGAACCTATGATATGTATTTTCTGTAGAGCAAGGCTGAGGAACCTTTGGTCTTCTGAATGGTGTTCGGCTGTGGTTTCTCCTCAGGTCTAGCCATTAAAGTCAGTAGTAAGGAAGGATAGGAGCTGCAGTCTGACATCATCAAGGATGATAAGTAAATTGTTAAGTCAAAGTTTTTCAGGATTTTTTGGGGGGGGGGTGATGTGTATTGATTGGATTTTTGACTGGTTAGTTAACTTGTGTTGCACTGCAAATATTGTTGGCCTCTCTCAATTTTCTTAGGTTTCGGAAAAAATCCACTGTAGCAGATTCTTTCACCAACTTATTGCAAAGACACAACCTTAACCGACTAACTGAAGGTAAAAAAAAGAGGGGGGTCTCCTGTTTCTATCCACATTATTGACTAGTAAATATAAAACTGACTACATTAGAAATTCAGTATTGGGTTTATTGGTTATTGTAAATATTTTTGCATGCCTGTCATTGGATGCCTGTGTGGAAATGGTTGATATGATTTTCTTCAGAGAAGGATTTGAAAGAATTCTGTGGCATTGTCAGTCAGGCTTGTGACTAAAGTTTCAATTAATAACAAGTGACAAGAGTAAGGTGTCTCATGGTAATCAAATGTAGTCAGGTAGAAGTTGGTGGACAAATCCAAAACCTGAGTTTATGACAACACATGCCTAGAGAAAAGGAAATGACAAGATTTGGCAGTGCATCAGACAAGAGGAGTGGACAATAGGACTGCCAGATAAAGATTGTCAGGAGGGGAAACTTCATCTGTTTTTCCTGAATTACAAAGATAAGCCTTATTGAGTTCAGTGGGAATTACTCCCAGGACACTGGGTATAGGATTATAGCCTTGGTTTGTAAGGGGAATTCAAATAGCTTTTGTGATGTGGTCCAGCCTTTTCCAATTAGAGTCTTCAGGAGATGTTGGAATGCAGCTCCCATTGTCCCAGCCATTGCCTACGTTGCTGGGGGAAGATGGAAATTGTAGTCCAACTTGTCTTGCTGGGTTAAGAAGCTGATTTAGAATGATGAGAACAAGCTGTAATGGGCCCTTCCCATCTTCGATGACAAAGCCATGAGGAGGAGTTCAGAGCTTTCTGCTTACTATATGGATTATAGATCCCCAAATTATCAGCTATGGTTTACTTGATACAAGTTGACCTCAGACCAGTTCTAGAACTGGATTGTTTAAATAAGCCATTATAAACATTAACTACAATTTAGGGCTTGGACAACTTGGCAACTTGTGGTTAATTAAAAATGGAAGCTAAAGCTTTTGCTCTCCACTTTATGGTTCCACAAGAGAAAAAAAAAGAGAATGTGAAAATCCAACCCTTGCTGCAGCATGTCCTCATCAAGGAAGGATACTGCTGTGGTGATGTGATGAACTTGCTCTATTTGGTGATGCCATCCCTTTTTTTCCTTTTCTTTTTTTTTTTTAGAGGAAATTCATGCAGAAATTTGCTATGCTGAATGCTTGCTTCAGAGAGCCGCCCTTACTTTCCTCCAGGTAATATCATTGTTTCTTGAACACTGTTGTGAACACAGCTACAAGAACATAAAGATTTGTTTCATTTAATTAGAGGACTCTAATACAGTCCTCCAGGTTGTGATGAACTATCATTCCCCTCATGCCTGACCACCAGCCAAGCCAAAGGAGGTTTTAGCCAGGCTTGTGATGAGGGTTTGGTTGTTGCTCCTCTTTTTATGGTGACACTGTAACTGTAGCATTACTATAAGGGGTAGAGCTACAACCATCACTCATGAGCCTGGCTAAAACTTCCTTCAGCTTGGCTGGTGGCAAGGCATGATGAGAATGATAGTTCATCACAACCTGGAGGGTCATAATTTTCCCACCCATGATCTATGGAGAAAGCATAAAGATTTTAAGGCATTAGGAAACAGGTGATAAATATGTTTCGGCCAATGACAAATCATAATTTTTCATACCAGTAATGGGGAAAATAAACCCTAGAAACTAATCCAGTGTAAGAGGAGATACAGAAGGCCACAGAACCTTGCAAATAGCTGAGTAAGCTTATGATGCAGTTCCTTTCCTAACTTTGTAATACTTGCCAGAAAGAGAGGGAAAAGAAGTCTGAAAAGGCACAGGTTATTCTTGAATTACACAGTTGAATAACACATTCAGCCTGTGGTCCACAGCTCCTAGATCCTTTTTGCATGTACTGTACTGCTGTCAAGTTAGGTGTCACCCATCCTATATCTGTGTACTTAATTTTTGCTGCCCAAGTGTAGTGTCTTACATTTCTCCCTGTTGAAATTCAAATTAACGAAATGAATTTCAACAGGGGGAAATGTAGAATACTACACTTGGGCAGTAAAAATGAAGTGCACAGATATAGGATGGATGACACCAGGCTTGAAGGTAGTCCATGCAAAAAGGATCTAGGAGTCTTAATGGACCACAGGCTGAACATGAGTCAGAAATGTGATGTTTCAGCTGAGAATGCCAATGCAATTTTAGGCTGTCTCAATAGCAGTATAGTGTTTAGCTCAAAGGAAGTAATGGTACAATTCTGTTCTGCTTTGATCAGACCTGGTGGAATCGCCTTCTTTGGAGATTTTTAAAGAGAGGCTGGATGGTCATCTATTGGGATTGGTCTGATGACCCTTGGAGTCTCTTCCAGTTCTAGGATTCTAGGATTCTATATTTGCAAAATACACAATTTAAGCCACCTGAATTCAGAGACCTGGGATATGCTATCCTATCAAGAATATACTGGAAAAGCTACGATAACAGAGTAGCACCAGAATCACGGTGGTTATCTATTGACTCAATGATAGTCGCTGTGTTTATCTCATAGTGATATTATTTCATTGCTGCTAATCATGGGTCTACCCTTGGGTCTGTACTGTACTGTATAAACTATACAGTAAACATTATTTTTAACCTGATGTTGTTGAGGTGATATGGGTAATGAGTGGGTGAAAATACAGTGGGCTCTTGGTATCCACTAGGGTTTGTTTTTGGGACCCCATGTGGATACCAAGATCTGTGGATGCTCAAGTCCCATTATATACAATGACATAGTAAAATTGTGTCCCTTTTTGCAATTTATGTATTTTTTAATATTTTCAAGCTGTGGATGGTTGATTCTGTGGATAAAAAAACTGTGGATACAGAGGGTGGACTATATTGTAAGATGTCTGGCCCTTAGAGTCCATATTATCCAATGCTACATTTATGAGCACGAGAGAGCAAGAACTGAAATTCTCGCTGAAGTTCTGCTTAAGCAGTAATGCATACTGCTTTATTCATTTGCTGCCTTGAATTTTTATTTTATTTTTCATGAATGGACAACTGCTCATAAATTAATCATGGGATTTCTACAGTTTAGTTTCCAGCATTTCATAAGTAGGTTCCCTTAACAGTGCCTCTGCACTATAATAATGCATGGCTTCACTTAGGGTACTTTAACACTACCCAGTTATAGCACTATGATTCCATTTTATCAACCTTGTGAACATCCTCTGAAATCCTGGGGTTTGTAACTTGGTGAGGCACCTTAGCTGTATGCAGCTTTTAAAACATTTTCTAAAACAACTGCACCTTATGTACTTCTACACAACTTTGCTATAATGTCTGTCAGGTAAGTTCGGTTTTTTAAATCAAATGCTTAATATTTCTCTTCACCCCATTTGCAGTGCTGGTTTTCTGTATACACTCCCCCACCCCATAATTTTGTTGGGTCACTGTTTAGTAATATGAACTCTGGGAACAGTAGGTCTGATCTGGAATGGGATCATGGCAGGGAGTTGGAGTTACACCATGCCTCCTGCTAGTCTCCCAGTTCATATCAGGGGCCCTGTGCTTCCTTTACAATAAAAGACTAAAAAACAAGAAGGGATAACTGCTCACTATGTCTTTAATGTAATGTCTGCGTTGACAACTATAATTTATAATAAATTGTATTTTCCTTAGGATGAAAACATGATTAGCTTTGTCAAAGGCAGCATCAAGATCAGAAACAGTTATCAAATATACAGGTATGTAGCAATTTAATGGATGCCTTCTTGAACAGGAAAACAATTTTGTTCCATTGAACTCTCAAACTGAATTGGTTTTGCTTATTATATATCTCCACTTCTCATAATTCATACTGGTCAACATTAATTTGTGCTGTTTTATTTATTTTTACTTTCCTTAAAGTATATTCTGAATTTCAGAGTAAACCATCACAAGGCAGCATACAGCAACTAATGAATGGAATATCTGAAACAATAAAGGATTTAAAACATTTACCATTAAAATGGCAATGGCTAAAACATGAAGCCAGATTAAAAACAATTACTAAAAAGCTGAATGGAATAAATATTTTAAAACTTTCCACAAATGAAGGATCTATACAGATTTTGTCCAAATATGTGGGGCTACAACTGGAAGGACCCTGCCATTGTGCATGTGTCTTAAAGCTGCATGTTGATGCAACTTGTTATGGTGCCTTTCCAAATCTCGTATGGTTTTATTAAACAAGGAGTACTCAGACGTGGCTTATCACTTCCTTCCCCTGAAATAAATACTACTGCACCTGGTGTTCCTGAGTAGTCCCCCATCCAAGTACTAGCCAGGCCTGACCCTGTTTAGCTTCCAAGATCAGATGGGATCTGGGTATTAGGGTTGGTATCTTGTCCCTGTTACGAATATAACAGTTTAGGAAAACAATATGGTAGTAATTAACTCTTGCCGTGTATTAAAATTTCTAAAATTATCATTGCCTTTATACCTGGAATTATATTCCAGCTTTTGATGAGATATTTTGTTTTGATAGAGAGCTGGACAGTCTGCTACATTCTCCCAACTACGTTAAAGGAGAAAACCATGCACATTTTGAAGGTGGTGTAAAGCTGGGAGTTGGAGCATTTAGTCTGGTATGTTGTTCAGTTTCTCAGAGAAACAGTATTTAAAGTTTTAACTTTAACTGTGACTATTTGAAGTTGAAGCTGAGATTTGAAGTTGAGATCAGTTATTTACACAATAAATTCAGTGTGGAAATTCCTGCAGTGCTTCGTTATAGTGGTAGTTCAATGTATAACATACAAGCTACTTGTGGATTCTCTCTCCATCTGTAGATCATCCATGCTAGGAATATGTGAGGTGGAGGCTCTCTATATAATGAGTTCATTCATTTGACCTATATCTCTAGCACACTGTGGCTGCGATGTATACCTTGCGATTGTTCCAAAGCATTTCCAGTGACTTTCTTGTAACAACTGAAATAGCAATAGCGATAACAAGTACATTTCTATACCGTTTATCAGTGCACTTAAGCACTCCCTAAGCGGTTTACAAAGTGTAAGCTAATTGTATTCAACAATTTGGGTACTAATTTTAGCGACCTCAAAAGGATGCAAGCCTGAGTCGAGTTTGAGCCTTTTTGATGGTATTGAACTCACAACCTTGTGGTTTGTGAGAGAGTGGCTGCAATACAGGCATTTAATCACCACGCCACCTTATAGCAATTGGAATGAAAACATCTTCTCTGATGGAAGATTTGCAGGCATAAAAGGTGGCAACAATTTACTTAAGTCTTGGGACATCAAAGTGTCAATTAACGTTAAAACAGTGGTGGGGAATGGTGGTCCTCTATATATTTGACTTAATTCCCAACAGCAGTAGCAGCTGCCAGTATAGACATTGGTGAAAGAAAATAGAAGTTTTAGTCCAATATCTATAGGGGCACTGTCTTAACCTTTAATATATTAATAGTGAGAAACTGCAAAACACTACATAGCCCAATAAAATGGGACTAATGGTGAATTGCTGCTTATCCATCTTATAAAGTCACACTCTCTGAAACACCCTCTGATGAAACATGCCAAGAAAGCCTCATAAGTTCCCCTCTTGGTTGCAATAAGTTGGAAATGACTGGAAGGCACACACACCTTGAAGGAGAGATGATTCCCTCAGATAACAGCAGGAGAGGAGAGAGGTCCTAGGGCGGCTGGTCACCGCTTTCCTCCTCCTTCGAGGGCACATCCTTGGGCTGGAGACCATGCTGGTGGTGGCGCTATAGGCCTCCAGTGCCTCAGCCATCCTCCCAGCCCTGGCCAGTGCATCCCCTTGGCAGAGGCAGATTTCCACCACCAAGGTGAGCTGGCCAATGTGGAAAGCCTCCTCCACCACTTGCAGCACCTCCGGTCAGGGGACTTCCAGTGACTGTGATGGGCCTGGTAAGCCAGGTGCACATGCCTGCTGCTGGCCTCACCACATGCGTGGGCCCAAAAGGGATCGCCCAGATGCCCTCTAAAATGGTGGCATGGTACAGTCCTTGCAAATAATAGAGAGGCCATCGCTTGCCCAGTCTGGCACACGTGCCATGCATTCTCCAACACAGCTCTAGATTATGGTTGAGTAGTTTGTCTCCTGAAAATACTCTTTGACTAGCCCCCTCCCCCTGTTCTTTCTAGTGCTGTCTCTGAATGCTGAGCAGGGCTGGTATGGAAACTCTATTGATTTGTGAGAGGATTGCATGGAGTGTAGTACTGTATAGGGAGGTAGCATGGAGAAGATGCAGCCAGAGGCCATTCTTGTTACCTCTGCATGATAGAAATAACAGGCAGAGTGTAAGGGTGAAACCTAATGAAGTAATTCTACTGATAGTATCACTGCACTCCTTGATGGACTAGATGATTTTCCCTTTCAATATGAGTTAAATGTGTGCCCTCCAAATTTGCTCTGGAGTATTGAAGTGTCATTTGACATAGATTTTGTAAGGGTATAATGAGTTTCAAGGAAAAATAATGATTAGTCCTATCATAAATTTTATTTTTCTCCCATTCATTGGAGTCTGTGCTGGGTACTGGACATAGTTGAGAGTGATATGGACTAGTTGTAATTTCACTGATTTCATTCCTGTCTTCGGAGATTTAGAAGTTGAAGCATGTAGTAGTATTCACTTCATACAGCTTCTTTGATTTCTTTTTCTATAGACGTTATCCATGTTACCAACAAGGATTGTCCGTTTACTAGAGTTTGTTGGGTTTTCTGGAAATAAGGCAAGTATTTTGATTCTTCTGTGCAGTGTAGATGCTGAAGATTTATTATTACATATTGCTGTTACAACTGTTAATGTGTAACATGTGCATAAGTAGTAATTAGTTGGGGCTGGATATATGCTTACTACATGTAGAGCTAGGAACACTCTGCTAGAAGAAATAGGGAGGGTATTTTTTGCTGTTTTCCACTTCATGGTGAAAAACCTGTCTGGAAAGTTGGAGAAACATCTGGAACAGCATGACAGATGAAGCTAGGGACTACATGAATGAAAGGGAATTGGCAGAAATAATAATAATAATAATAATAATAATAATAATAATGTTTATTTATAACCCGCTCCTCTAATAGAATACTCAGAGCGGGGTACAGCAAATTAAAAAATACAAGAATAAAACAGCAGTCAAATCCCTTCCCAACCTCCCCCCCTTAAGACTAGATTAAATCAAAACTAGTTAAAATTGACATCAGTTTAAAAAAATTTAAAATAATAAAAATAAAGTGCAGTTGATGGGCAGTACAAGTGCAATCCCCAGTGGATGAGATCAGAAGGTTTGAACAGAGGGACAGCTAGAGTTAATCCCCCGATGCCATTTACATTTTCATTTGTATTATTAGGGTCGCGGGTTGGTGATATATTATTCCCTCTTCAGGGGAAGGCCTGCCGGAAGAGATGCGTCTTTAAGGCCTTTTTAAAGCTGGTCAAAGATGTAATGAGACGCATCTCATCCGGCAGGTCATTCCAAAGTTAAGGGGCAGTAGCTGAGAAAGTCCTCTGGGAGGTTTGCGACAGCCTGGTTTTCATAGGCTTCAGCAGATTCCTCCCAGAGGACCAAAGTGTGCGGGGCAATTTGTATGGGAAGAGGCGGTCCCTAAGGTAAGACGGGCCTGAGCCATGTAGGGCTTTGAAGGTTAATACCTATGCCCTATGAGAGTCTTGCACTGTTCTCCCCCCAGCAGGTACTTCTGCTGGGCTACAGTGCCTTCATGCATGTTTGACTGCAACCAGTAGCAGGTGGTGGCTCTGATGTCAGTGAGGCAGTGAATCTGCTTAAAATTTCAGTTTTGATTTAATGGAGCTGTGCAGGGTACTGAAGCACGTGTCCAAAATAAGTCAGTAATTTGTATAGCTCCTTTAAAGTTCAGATGAAAAGATGGATCAGCTGACATGGGAGGCACTAGTCACCATTGGATCCCAGATTCTTTGAAAGTCTCTCTAGAATTACTCAGTGTGTTGTTTGCAATGTACGAAAGGAATTCAGAAAGGAAAAATGGAAACATTAAGACTGCAAGGGAAAGTGGATTAAAGGAAGCTATAATAGAAGTATACTGTATAAAATAAAGCATGATGTTTACAACCTACCTAGAAGAAACTTTCCTCCCTCAAAATGCTACATGTAGAAGCTAAAGTCACCCACACAAAGGATAAATGTTGAGAATTGTAGGACAAATGTGGGGAAATACTTCTTCTCAAAGGACTTAGTTAGACTGTGGAATTCACTGCTGCAAAATATAGTCATAGCTGCCAACAATTGAATAGATTTTGGGGCAGGTTTGGGCAAATTCATGAAAGTTGTGGCCACTGATGACTGCTAGTCAGGATAGCTATATATCACATATATATCAGAGACAATACTCCTCTGTCTTGATGGGTGATGGAGGATGCAGTTACATTCAAGTCCATCTGGCAAGCTTCCCATAGGCAAGTGATTGGCCACTTCCCAAACAGATTGTTGGTCTGATCCAGCATGGCTCTTCCTCTGTTCTTATTAAGTAACACTTAGGGCCAGACTACACTGGTATGTATACAGAAACTTCAGAGAGGCAGTTTTTGGCTAGAGAGCAGTAGAGAAAGAAAAAATTAGACCTCTGTGGATTCTGAGAGTGATTAGGCTTCCCTTTGATTGCAACTTGCTATTGACATGACAAAGAAGGGCAATTCAGTTACTGTCACATCTAATTTTACCCCCAGGTGTACTTATACCCTAGGCTTTTCTTTATACAGACTCAGAACAGGGCCTCCTAAATCAAGTTTATCATCTTAATGTATAAAATAAGTAGACATGGCAATTAAGTGGCTTGAGTTTGGAATTTATTCTTGACAGGTTAATTGGGTTATAAATTGATGCAGTCTGGGTGTATAAACATAGATGAGGTTGTATTCCACTGAAAAGCCTGAGCTGTTTAGTGGTACAAATTGACATATTTAAGATGTAGTCAGATTAATGCAGAAAATTTGTTTATATTAAGAGTTGTTCTTTTGAAGCATGATACTTAAGGCAGTAATCAATTATGCTGGGGGTAAGTATGACTACTGAGTTCTTTTCATTTGCATCATTATCACAGAACAAGTTTTACTCCATCTATTTTATAGATAAAGAAAGGGTGGGGAAATGAGAGAGACATTTAGCTAAGATTATTTACTAAAGCCAGATGGAAAACTAGGTGGAGAGAAGTGCTAATGCCTCCCCCTCATTTGGGCTGCACTCAAGTAAAAATAAAGATAAAACAAGTTATTGTGACTTCCAGTTTTGTTTTGCTTCTGTCTTTAGTCACATGTGGCCATTTTTTCCTCTGAAAAGTATCAGAGGTTGTGGGGACAATATAAAGCCCAACTTTCACATTTTGTTATGATTTTGCTCAGATCTGAGTGGTTTATTCAGCCTCCTGAGTGTGGGGGCTGGGGTAAGGTTGCCATAATCCTCTTCCACAAAACTGGTACAAAAGTATACAGGACTGGATTGGGCAGTTTATTGACAAGCCCTTCCCCAGTGAAGTTCTGCCACCTTAAGCGTCTCACACGTGTACTAGTACACAACACAAGCCTTCCTCTGCTTGGAGTCTCCACTCACTTCCTTTCCTTTTCCTTCCTGCCTTCTTGGCTCTCAGTCTGGCACACCTGTGCAATGCCATCCAGACCCCCAAGGGCAGGATAATGAGTCTTCTCTTCAGATTTCACTTCTGCATTGAGGAATCTGGGATCTGCTGCTTCAACTGGCCCAGTCAGTTTTCAGACCCTTCAATCTGTTATTTTTTGGGTTTTCCAGGATAAATGGCAAGCCTAGGCTGGGGACTTTGGGGTTGTCCTGGAGAGCATGAAGGCCCACAAAAAGGGCCCTTTACCCACTCCCACAGTAAACATTAACAAGAAATGAAATAAATTATTATTATATTATAGGATTTATTTCTATTCCGCCTTTTCTGGTGGGGAATCAAAGCAGATTACAGCAGTCAAGCAAACATCTTCATTTATATATAACGCTTCATACTGCCTAAGCAGTGTCTAAGCGGTTTACAACTGTAAGCTACTTGCGCCCAACAATCTGGGTACTCATTTTAGTGACCTCAGAAGGATGCAAGCCTGAGTCAATCTTGGGCCCTTTTGCTGGTATTGAACTCACAACCTTATGGTTTTGAGTGAGTGGCTGCAGTACAGGCATTTAACCACTGCGCCACCAGGACTCATTGTGATGGTGACAACATGGCACTGCCAAAATCTCTTTAAAATCTTTTACTCTTTTACTCTGTGTGCCACCTTTGTCACCTCTTTGTGATGGTGAGTCTCATTCACCCAACTATTTTCTCTGAGGTCAGCACAATGGGTGTATTTATCCCTGGTAGCGTTTGGCTTATAGTTTCTTAAATAGTTTCTTAAAATACCTTAAGTGTCCACATGTATCAACCACATGTTGAACCAAAACAACAGAAAACTTTATTTACAATATAGTTGGTTACAGTATCTCCACCAGAAGAGTTGATACAGAGGTTTCGTGCTTAAACTGTTACAAAGATTCCCAATATCTGTTCCTATATTTTATAAGTGGTCTCTAGGTTACAGATTCATTTAGGACTTTTGGCTAGACCAGTGGTTATCAACCTGTGAGCCGTGACCCCTTTGGGGGTCGAACAACCCTTTCACAGTGGTCGCCTAAGGCCATCAGAAAATACATATTTCTGATGGTCTTAGGAACTGAGGCGAAAATAATGTTATGGTTGGGGGTCACCACAACATGACGGACTGTATTAAAGGGTTGCGGCATTAGGAAGGTTGAGAACCACTGGACTAGACTCTGAGCTTTAAAAACTTTGGCCCTGTACAGACCGGCACTTTGTGCCAGCCTGTGGGCAGAGTCACTGCACAGCGTCCTGAAGCTGGATGCCCTGACTCCACCCCCAGGGCATCATGATGCAATGCACCATTCCAGATGGTGTGTAGCATTATGGTGCAACACCAGTGCTGCATCAACATGATGCAGTGCCAAAGGGGTGCCATACAGCCATGTTGCCATGGCTATAGTACCCTTTGGAGGGCGCAAAAAGAGGGCACTTTTTGCATCTCCTTTTTGTGCTCTCCAGAGGCTGGATTGGGGCTGTGGCATGAGGTTGCTACAGCCCCAATCTGGCCAGGAAAGGGGCAGTCTGTATAGCCCCTTTGTTGCTACTTTATGACTCTACTAGTCCCACCAATTCGAGTTCCACACTTGGCCTCTTCTACGGCCAACCTGGGTATTCTTTAAACCACTTTCAACTGTGTATCCCATCCACCCTGACTGTTAAAATCTCTCAATAAACCTCTAACTCTACCTCAGAGCTCTCTCCCTCTCTAGTCCCCATCCAATTCCCTATCTAATTCACCACATTCCTCTCCTCATATTTATACATGCTCTTTGGAGTAGTCTCCACCTAAGTACCCATTGGGTGTTGCCAGGCTCACTCTGCCTTTTCTCCACGCTCATCTTGAGAAATCTCTATAAGATCAGGCAGTAATTAGGAAGTGGCATATCATTTTCCTCAACAGGATTCAGATACACTTGAAACGTTGCTTTCAGCATTTGTAGTCATCTCAACTTAAATTGGCTAGATTTGTGAAAGATTTATAAGGAGAAAGAAGTTTAACTTGTTTTTAAAAACTCAGGAAAGTTCTGGCAATGACAAATGAAAATATGTTTGGATCCAATATTTTCTCAGAAATCTAGAAAACTATTTTATAGACCTATGTGAACTTTTACGTGCAAACTATGTGCTCATTCCTCAATTACTCCTATTGCACTTCATATTTTAAGCTGTTTTTAAAAACATTTGTAAAACCGGAGTGGGAAACTTCTGAGAGCTAAATCAAACTGTTAATGTTAACCTGAGTAAACCTATTGATTCAGTGGGAGCTTGGTAAGCTCATTCATTCAATGGGTCTACTTCAGTTGGCACTAACAATTGTGGACAGCTCTGAGGATTTAGAGAGCAGGAGAGATAGTGTGGTGTAGGAGAACCAGCATAGTGTAGTGGTTTGAGTTTTGGAGTAGGTCTCTTGGAGACCACTGGTTTGCATTTCTGTTCTGCCATGGAAGCCCGCAGGGTAACACAGGAGACAGTGTTTTTAAAAAAATTCAGAGGGCTCATTCCCACTTACACTTTAAACCGATTTCCAATTCGCCTTTGCTCTGTGTTGGTAATCAGTTCCAAAAGGTTCATCGTTCCCATTATGAAACCATTATCCCTGTGTAATTGCTTCTTTTTTGGCATGATTGTTGTCCCCACTAGTTAGCACCACTTTAAATCTCATGTTAATCATCTGTGCGTCAACCGAAAGACCCCCTCCAGACCCCTTCCATCCCTGGATCAACCAATCCAGGGATGGCAGGGGGAAGAAAGGGGGAAGAAAGACCTCCTGAGGATCCCCTCCAGACCCCTGCCATCCCTGACTAATGTAATTAATCTGTTTTCAACAAATAGAATATATTTTGTTAAATCACGAGACAAGAAAGACAGCTTTCTAATACTAATTTATAATTCAGAAATTGTGACTTGCAGTATGGATAATTTGGACAATATGCTCATTAACTCTAGTTACATATAGGGTCAGACTAAAATAGGAAATTCCAAACCATGTCTACTGAAAATTATGGCTGCTGTCCTTTTTCTTTCTCTTTGGTCCATTGTATTTACATCCTCTGTGTTTCAGAAATTTTTAATTAAAGAAACCATCTAGCAACTAAATGTATTAATTCATCTGTTTATCTCTCTGAATATCTATGTCCTTTTTTATCCAAAAAGATTAAAAAGTGACTTACTCACAAATTTAAATTTTAAATACTATTAACATATCCAAGCATATAAACAACCAGCAGAACTTTAAAAAAAAACACCCCATTTATGTTAAAACATGAATTGTTGCAATGTCAGTTTGTATTCCTACTGGGGCAGGAGAGAGACTATTTGAACTGTATTTAGCCTTCTTTGTCCAGCAGATACAAAATGATATGTTTTGGGTTAAAAATGGAGAAGTGAAGGATTAATATCCTCATCAGAATTGTGCCACCACATAACAATAGGAAGTGAAATAACAGACATCCAGAAGATTAGAACAATGTAAAGAAGCTAGTAACATTAATTTTGTTTACTTAACAAAAGTTGTCATGTAGTATACAATGTGACATTGTAAATTAATTTAGAAATGTATTGAGATTTCAGGTTATAATGTAAGAAATGGTGAAAAAAAGCAAATTCCCATAATTCAACTTTTCTGTTGTGTCATGAGTTGAAGGGCCTAATGACAGAAAGTGGGTACCATGCATCTGTATCTGTTTCCCCCTCCCAATCTAAGAAATTTCTTCAAGAGTGGGAGGCAAAATATTTCCTGGGATTTCTTTTCCCACTATTCTGAGAAATACTAAGGAATGGTTCAATTATTTGCTCCACTATGAATATATAACAGGGAGTTATATATAGGAGAACTATAGATTGGCAAAGACAGAAACTGTTCATTTCAAATATTTGAATCCTTTAACTCCCTGTTATATGTTCATAGTGGAGCAAATAATTGAATCATTCCTTAGTATTTCTCAGACTGGTGCCCACCACATGTTTTGGACTACAAGCTGTAAAGTCCTAGCCATCATTTGTCAATGGTCAGTCATTGTGGAACTTGTAGTCCCTCCCTTCATCTTGGCTGTTTCCATCCTGGCCTTGGAGGGAGAGAAGGAGAGGCAGGCACAGCTCCATCATGCCTAGTCCCAGAGGAAGATGAAAGGCCTTCCCTCCATCTTAAATGCTACCACACTGGCCTTTGAGGAAGAGAAGAACCAGCAGTCTCTGCTGGACTCAATCTCATTCCCCACTGCTATTCTTTTGTGTCATGCCTTTTAGGTTGTAAACCTGATGGCAGGGACCTGTCAAATTAACAATCTGTAAAATTCTCTGAGAGCCTTTGTAGCCAAAGAGTGGGGTATAAATACCTTAAGTAAATAAATAATAAATAGTCATAAAACCCAGAGAGCACCAAAATAGGGAAGATTGCTGTACCAACATCGCATGCGAAGTGCAGTAGCTTCTGTAGTGAATATGGAAGTAGGCCAGCTGTACGAAAATAGGCCCCTTGCAAAGGCTGAGGTATGAAGATTAATGGTAAATTATGATCAGCCTCCATATCCTCATGCTTCTCTCCCTGGCTGAATCTTTTGCCATGAATAGAGGAAGGAGTGAGGGATACTGAACTCACAGGGCAGCCAGGCCCTCGACACACTGAGTGGAGCAAAGATGGAGAAATTACCACGTGTGGGAGGAGTGGCTGATATTAGGCAAAGGCAGCACAGGACAAGAAAGGAGTGTGAAGATGAGGAAGTAGCGTAATTGCAGTTGTCTCTGCAAAACACTGCTAGACCCTGAAGAGAACCATGTTGGATCAAACCAAAAATCTGCGTAGTCAAGCAGTCTGCGCCACATCAGTCGATCACATGTTTATGGAAAGCCCTTTACAGGATATGAGCAAAATAGCATTTTCTCTCTTTTATTATCCAACAGTGGTAGAATTCAAAGATATAGCCATGTTAGTCTGTGGAATCAGTATGTAAAGAGATCTTGTAGCACCTTTGAGACTAACTGAAAGAAAGAAATTGGTAGCATGAGCTTTCATAGATTTAAGAAGAAATGTGTCTGAGGAAGTAGACTTAAGTCTAGGAAAGCTCATGCTGCCAACTTCTTTCTTTCAGTTAGCCTCAAAGGTGCTACAAGATCTCTCAACATATTGTTTTCCAACAGTTGGTATTCAGAGATCTATAGAAGGTTATATATGGCTATCATAATTAGTATCCATTGGTAGCTTTGCCCTCATGCATGTCTTTAATCCTCTCTTAAAGTCATTGAGTTTTATGGCAATTTTAAATCTGTAGTTTAACTGAGCATTCTGGGATGCATCCTTTTGGCTGTTCTGAATCAGCTACAATTCAGCTTCATTAGATGATATTCCCCCACACACTCCTCCTATATAGTCATGGGAATTATGTGTGTTGTTTTGCCATAATTAACTGAGATTATATGCCTGTTACAGAGATATTGCAACATCTTGTGTCCTTTTATGTGATCAATATAGTGCAGCCCTTTCTGTTTGTAAGGAAATGCATGTAATTTCTCTTTCATTTCCCCCGCAAAAAAACCAACATCTTTGTTCATCTGGTGTTTTGCAAAAGACATGACTGATAGCTGTATGCTAATTTACAATGTATTCTTATTTCTTTTGCTGGCTGTGTAAGACAATTTGACCATGTGATGCACATGTGTATTATGGTATTAATCTCTTGATTTCACTGCAGTGCAACAAATTAAACAACTCAAAGATGTAATTAATTTATAAGGGTTTATCTGACTGTGATGCAGGAACATGGTTTGCAGCAGATTCAAGAAGGAGCATCAATGTGCAGCTTTAGGTCTGTGCTGTGTACTATGCTACTGCTATGCTATCATACCTTCCTGACCTTTGTGCTAGGTAGGATTCACTTTCTCCTTTCAATGTAACTCTTCATAAATCCAGAATTTCATGAGGATGGGAAAGATTGGCAAGCCTATTCATGAATTATTTATGGATTATTTATGGATTATAGTTTTGAATTCTTAGAATGTGGTTAACTGTTGTGATTTTCTTTTCTTCAGGAAACACCAGATTCTTTGAGATGATTACTACAGTTGATTAGTTTGCGACAAATGATTTTTAAGAGACTATAGCACTATTTGAATTAGGATAAGATGTCATTTAATAGGCAGTATTTATTACAAACTGTGTAAGCCATTTCCCACCCTTTAAAGTGAAGGCATACTCATGACTCTGTTCAAGAGGAGAGTATTATTCTATTATGTTAGTAGATGGAAGTCAACATCTCTGTTCTAAAGCTACAGATTCCTTCCCCCCAGCTTATGCCTCAATTTTCAGAATCTAGTACAAAGGCCTACATCCATTTAATTGTGTTGCCTTACCAAGTTCCCACTGATTTAATAGGTCTACTCTAATTGGGAAAAATAACAGATTAGGCTTTAAAATATAGCTGAAAGTTAGTAGTTATTTTTCCTACCTGTCCCTCCCTGCCTCCCTCCCTTAGTGTTCCTTTTGCTGTTAAGATTCATGTCCATCTCTGTCATGGTCACCTACTGAATAGTTTCTGTGACTTCACTGATCACAGGTAAACTCATAATGTGTTGCTTTTATCAACGCTTTGCTCCCAAACTGTTAGCCCCGAGGGCAGATACTGCCTCAGTATTTTCATGCTGAGGGTGCACAGACTATACAACATGATTGGCCCAAATAGCCTTTTGAAAATGATCCTTCATAAATACTCTCTTTTGTTTAACAATAGTGCCCCAACGTTACATTATGTTTTTTAAAATATACTTTTTTCTCTCTTGTACTCTTGTGACTAGGAGGAGAAGAAAGATTGTATTGACCACTTAATTCACTTAAATCAAAAGGACATCCAATTTTGTTTCGCTTAGTATATAAACAACAGAGCCTGGGCTGCCTGCACTTTCTAATTATTATTATTATTTTGTCCAATAAATCTAGGGACAGGAAAAGGAAATGTTGAAGAAGCCGAGAAACTTCTCAAACCTTACTTGACTCGATATCCAAAAGTAAGCTAAATCAGCCAACGTGTAGTTATATAACATCTCACGGTAGAGATTATCAAACATGCATTAAAACTGTTGTTAATGTTTTCTTTTGGTTTTATTCTTGGTTTAGGGAGCCATATTCCTGTTTTTTGCAGGGAGAATAGAATTAATACGTGGCAATATTGATGGAGTAAGTAACCTTCTCATGCTATCTTGGCTTTATAATCATGATGCATGAAGTGTAGGAGATTACTACATGTAGGGGTGAAACACATGGGCAGGAAAAAGTGGCTTGAAACTGCCTTTTCTGAAGCCACATTGAAACCCCACCAACGGCACCAACGGCTCCCAAGGCAGCTGGAGTGTTCATGTCATGACCATATGACATGGCTTCAAGCCAGGAAGAAACAGAAAAAAGCTGCTTCTTTTTGAAACAGCTTTTCTCTGCATAAGGCGCCTTGAGGGCACTTTCCTGCTGGCTTCAAGGCATGTGTCCTCTAAATGCCACACCTTCAAGCCAGCCTGAAAACACCTCTTTTTGCCCGTCTGTTTAGCCCTATAGTTTTTAAACCACTATTACACCAGGAAAAAGCAGTTTTTGTGATGTTTATTTCACAAGGATGTGTAGTTCCTGCATCCCTTTTTACTGATGTCCCAATCACACAAGTCTCCAGGTGCAAAATGTTGCTTTGGGAGTAGTTGCATGATTGGCAACCTTATTCATTGAACCTTATTCATTGACTTTCACTCTGCTGTGGTGACTGAAATTGGAGAGGGAGGGTGAAGGAGGGCCATGCTCATGACCATGGTTGTCCTTATGGAATGTGATTGGTGCTGTGTACTACTCACAGTTCCTCTTTCCATGGAGACAGAAAATGTTAGAAATTATCCTAGTATATCAATCTTAAATTAACTCATATGCATGGCTTCTGGACCTACCTGTTGTCATCTTTGCTTAACATTTGGAAAATATATTTGAAAAATGTTTGGAAAATATAGATTTGTAAAGTACACTCTATTTGGAAAGTATTTTTTGTTTGTTTGTTTGTTTCATTTTTGGGGCTTTCTCAGGCCATCAGTAGGTTTGAGGAATGCTGTGGAGTCCAGCAACATTGGAAGCAGTTCCATCACATGTGCTATTGGGAGCTGATGTGGTGTTTCACATATAGACGTCAGTGGATGATGGCATACTTCTATGCAGATCTGCTCAGCAAAGAGAATACCTGGTCAAAGGTAAATAAGAGTAGATGTGTTGAGGGGAATATTTTATAAGAAAATAAAATCTTACAGCCTGGCTTCATTGGGATAAATTGAGGAATTACAAATAGTCTTTTCAAATGGTCTTTAAACTACTGGTACTATTGAAAATCTGTTGGACATTAAAAGTAAAATATGTGCCATTCCTGCACATATAAAACTATAGGATCTATTTAGGATAAATGCTAATTATAGAGTCCCAAAACCTTCACCAGATAATAGTTTCCTACCCTGTAAACAAGGACAAATATTTTGCAGTTCCTAGGGACCTCAGCAATCAAACTTACCAATTAAGACCATCTTTACCTTCCAATGACCATCACACAACAAAGAACAGTAAATACAAGATGTATTATGACAGACAAAAATGTATTTCACCACCTGAGGGAGCACTTCTTCTGATAATGTGCTAACTGTACAGTTTGTCTAGTTTGACAAAAGTGGGGAGAGAAGATGCTGCTTCTCATGTCTATTTTGTACCTGAGTGTGATCCCTTTACTTTTTCATTAGAAGTAAGTATTCCCCTTTACATATCTCTGTAACAAACTAAAAAGGCTTGTGATCATAGCTACATTTCTAAAAGTGTGATCAACTTCATGTGTATGGTTTTCTACTGCATAATTAATTAAATTGCACATTAATAAAACAATAATGAATTACAAAATAATAGAAATTATACTGAGAGACCCATCCTAGGATGTCTTTCCATAGAGAGGACACACTTTTCAAAGCCATCAACCAGCATTATTTTAATTTATAAATATGGTGAATTTGATCCAAGTGTCTTAAAATGTGTTGTTAGCCCAAAGATGCCTTAATGCCCATTTTCCCATCAATGCTATTGCTCACATGATAGTCTTCCAATGGAAAAAAATTGTTATTGATCACCTGAGAACCAACACAATTTGTGTATTGGACTAGGACTCTGAGAGACCAGAGTTCAAATCTCTGCTTGGCCATAGAAACTGAGTGACATTGCACAAGTCAAGTTCTCTCAGCATCAGATGAAGGCAATGGTAAGCCCCCTTTGAACAAATCCTGCCAAGAAAACCCCATGATATGAGGGGGTATCCAAAAGTTTTAATAATCACCTTTTTAAAAAATTGACAGAAAGTTCCTGCAGATTGTGCCTAATGAGGATTTTACACTTTAGTCACTTCTGCCAGAGCCAGTCACAAAAATAAAGGACGCAATGGGCCGATCTAGACGCGCCAAAAGAGGTGTGTCTAGGGCTCAAAAGGACGCGAATAGGGTTCGGGAAGGTGTAGCTTTTACACCCCCCCCAACCCTAGCGCGTATGGACACTGCCATTATTAAATGGTGGCGTCCATACGGACGCGCCATGATGGCGTCATCATGTGCGCAGCTTTTAGATGTGCTGCGGACATGATGATGCCTTTGCGCTGCAGGAGGGCGCAAATCGCACCCTTTCCGCGGCGCAAAAAAGGAGCTCCAAACAGAGCTCCTTTTTGTGGGCAGGTCTTTGCCGCGGCTTTTACACTGCCGCAGCAAAAAAGGGGCCGCGGCAGTGGCCCCTTCCTCCCTTCAGCCCTGCCTCTGCAAGTGGGAAGCAGCGGGCACCCAGGGTGCCCGCTGCATACCGCTTGGAGGCTGTGGGGAACCGGCAGTTTGCCGCTTCCCCGCAGCCTCTGGAAGCAGCGGGATGGGGCCGCGGAGGCTGCCGGTGTGGCAGCCTTGGCCCCATCCCGCTGCTTCCTCGGGCAGGTAGAGACCGCCCCTTTTGGGCAGTCTATATCAGCCCAATTAGCTGATTTTCTCAGCAACATGCACTTAGGGACCAATGATGACACTGACAAAATTTCATCAATATGCTATAATAACTTCCTGGTGATTATTACTTTACAATACCCCCTTGTAAGGTGCAATCTGCAGACTTCTACAATATCAGGTATTTGGAGGGTCAAGATACGCTGGGAAAAATGTATAAATCTAGATAGTGACTATATAGAGGTAAGTTAACAACTACAAATCAAAACAAACTTTCTGTCAATTTTTTTGAAAAGGTGATCATTAAAACTTTTGGATACCCCCTTGTATGTTCAACTCACTGTAAGTTAGAAGTGACTTAAAGGCACACAATGGCAATTGGTCAGATTTCCATTGCTTTGCAGTTTCCATTTTTGCAAAAAGTAAAAAGTACTAGCAAAAAGTAATCAAGTTTTTTTCTCCCTCAAGTGTGTAACCTTGATAAATAGATAACAAAACATTTCCTAATATCATGAAAATTCTGATTTTCTTAAATAAACCAATTTTTGTTTTTAATTACATACTTTTGTGGGAAACTGTATTAGTATTGCACTATGGATGTCCAGGTTTCAGCAGTGGCCAGGAGTGCATTTGCATAGTTAAAACTTGTGCAGCAGCTGTGCCCATTCCTTGAGACATCAGATCTGGCTACAGTGACACACAGCTTCATTACATCCCATTTGGACTACTGCAATATACTGGGGCTGGCTTTGGAAGCTGTTCGGAAACTTCAGTGTGCGCAAAACGCCACTGCCAGAATGATGACTGGGGCCAGTTATAGGGACCACATAACTTCCTTGCTGAAACAGCTTCACTGGCTACCAGTTTGTTTCCGGGCATAATTCAAAATGCTGGTTATGATTTATACAGCCGTACACGGCTTAGGTCCAGATTATTTGAGAGACCATATCTCCCCATACAAATCTCCTAGATCCCTAGGATCTTTTGGGGAAGGCTTTCTCTCAGTCCCTCCACCATCAGAGGCTCTCCTAGTGAGGACACAAGAGAGAGCCTTTTAGTGGCTGCTCCTGCCCTCTGGAATGCCCTTCCACAAGAAGCAAGGTTGGCCCCCTTCTTGCTTGCCTTTTGTCGGGAGGGAAAAACGGCAGGCTTTTAATGTCTAGTCATGGAATGGGTATTGTGATTTTATTGTGTTTTTAATGTTTGTAATTTTATATTTTTCAGCTGATGTTTTGTTTTATTGCAATATGTTTTTAAAATTGTTATTGTGAGCTGCCTTGGGTCCTTTCAGGGAGAAAGGTGGGACAGAAATAAATAAATACCTGATTGCAGTACTTAAGAAGTGTTGTAATTCTCTGTAGAAGTGATCAAAGGACATCTGTCAGGTGTACAAATGGCTGTAGTCATAAGAATGGATGCACTTTTCCTCTTGGGGTCAGATGTCTGCTTCTGACTTCATTTGCTTGAAACCTGGCACCAGACAGCTGTTCTGGGACAGCGTCTGTCTTCTAATCTATTGTGATGAATTTGGTGTATTTTTTTCTGTTGAACTATCTGTATGCCAGTAGCTATTGGATAGAAGCATTATACTGTATAATATTACATCTCACATGCTTTTGTTTTACTTCTCCTGTGAAGTTGCAATATTCTAGTGCAAGAATGTGTTTTTTGATATGTCACTAAACCTATTATGTTTATTTAAAATTACTTTTTAAATTGTCATTAAATGTAGAACACTTCTGAGATAGTGCAACCAGACACAAGGTTGTGTCTCTTTACTATTTCAGCAGACTGAAAATGACTTAGGATATTATTTAAAGTAAAGATTCTTAATGTGTCATTTTTACCTTAGGCTACTTATATATACATGAAAGCAGCTTACCTCAGTATGTTTGGGCCAGAGGATTCTAAATCTTTTGGGGATGATGAAGTTGCACTGTTTAGGTAAGACTACTTAAGTCCAGCCTTACCTTTGTGCTGGCCATTCAGAATACATGATGATAGCACCAAAAGGCAATTGCCTTAAGAAATATGTATGCAATATGCATTTAGCACTTCCTTGGAATCGCCCTGCCTGTTGACATTAAGCCAAGAATGTGTGAGAATGTGTGCCCTTCAAATGCTGCTGAACACTAAGTCCTGACAACCCTGGTACTCAGCATGACTAATAAGGGGTGTAATCCAAGTACACATGAACCATATTTTGAATTTATATTTCTTTCTTAGTGATTCATGGCATTGAGTGTTAATCCAGGATTTATTTTCCCAATAACTCCATAAAAAAGGGTAGGTTAAGAGACAGACATTTCCAAAGTGAGTTTCATGGGTAAGCAAGTAGGGGATTATTATACAATGCCAGAAGTTCCCCATGCCTCCTCTGACCCAACAGTGTCACAAAATATTTGTTTAATAGAGTTTGGGGGCCATGAAATATATCTCCAAGTCGCTAAACTCCTCTTAGTGCTGACATGTTGCAAGATGGGGGCAGAGGATGTGTACTGTAGTAATCGTTCTAGAATGATGGCAGTGTTATTGATTTCTTAGCAGATGCATTCCAGTGCCAAACAAGGGCAAATGCATCAGGGTGGGACCAAAGATATTTAATATTTAATCTTAATGTTCTTTTTGCCAGGAACTAAGCCTTAGGAGAGGCATTTTAACATTTTAGAATGGGAGGGGGAGGAATCTGGAGAATCACCACATAGTGGTGTCATGGCGAAGGCCAAACAGCTGGGTTTCTGGAATCCTGGGTAGGTGGTTCATCCCCAAGGCCCGAGGTTCCTCACCCTCCACCATTTAAGACCCTTTTGCCTCTTAATTTAATCCCAGTAGAAGTGTCTCCATTTGTGTTTGCTGGCTGTGCACTTTCTACTTATGAAGTTGGGATCCTCCTTACAGGACTGTATATTCTTCTTTTGCTTATTTAAAGAAAAGTAACAGGCAGTTTCCCCCTCCAGCTTTTTCTTGCAGGAATGTATAATTTTCTTATTTAAAGGAAAATAATAGACAGCCACACACATACACACACCGCCATTTTTCTTGGTGGTCTGGTATCAAGGCTCCATAATATGTAGTAAGATTTAAAGGAGCATACTGGGGCTTCTATTTATTTATTTGTATATTTCTTTTTTGGTGTACATCTGAGTTACAACAAATCCGTAACATTTTCCCAGTGAGTTTAATGGATAATGAAAGCATTTGAGTGTGGCTCTTCCTAATTCTCACCATTTCTGTAGTCAGTTTTATGCAGTTCTTCAGTTTTCTCCTCTAGAGTGTGTGTTGATTCATCTATAGAATTACATCCTTTGCCTGGAAAATACAAATGGTAAAATATGTACATGTTGCCAAGATTTGAGCATTGGACTAGAACTCTGGAGATGAGGGTTTAATTCTCAGCTTGGCCATAAAACCCATTGGGTGCCTTGGGCAAGTCACACACTCTCAGCCTCCAGAGAAAGCAATAGCAAACCTCCTCTGAACAAATCTTGCCAAGAAAACCCAGTGATAATTTTTCCTTAGGGTTGCCAAGTTGGAAATAACTTGAAGGCACACAACAACAACAAGATATGTAAGCATGGGCTGTTTTTCCATTCTGCCTTTGTCTTTTGCCTCTTCTTAGTTTTTAAGGAGAATACAATATGTTATAGAGTAACCTGTTTACATTTGTCCAATCTTCTTCCTTCAGGGCTGTGCCTAATTTGAAACTGAAAATTGCCGGGAAGTCCTTGCCTACAGAAAAGTTTGCAATTCGGAAATCCCGGCGATACAGTTCCTCAGATCCTGTTCCACTTCCTGTGCCTGTTTTGGTAAGACAGGGTTTCCTTGCCTATGTATTGCATAGAGATGCCAGAATTTCTGTACAAAGTTTCATGGTACTACTTTTTAAAATTAAACATCTGTAAAAATAAATAAATACCTGGTGAAAGACTTGAATTGCTCCCATCATTGCAGTTGGTATACATAGTCGGGCTCCCACATGGACAGAGGATGGGTATACTTTATTGGTGCCCAGTCCAGGCTGCAGTTCCCATTACCATATGAGAAAAAAATTAGGATAACCTATAGATTATGTCTGAGGATATTAATAGAAGCTAATTTGATTTTATGTTAATGTGATCCAGATCTTGGGAGACTTGCTGGTGCCAATCAGAAGCAGTGTTAGAACAATCTTGTGTAATAGGCTCTACGTTTGCAGTTGAACTGACACTGGGTGAGACTGAGAGGCAGAGAAATTGATTTTCCTCTATTTTATCATTATCAAGAACTACAAGTCTCAAAGTTTCTTGTGCATAGATAGGAAGGGTAGATGCCTGGTAGGAAGGATGAACCAAAGGGCCATAAGACATTGGGAGGAAGTGCTGTTGGATTTGCAGGCAATTGTGTAAGCACCTAATTCACTCTCAATTTCACTCTGTCATTGGACAATGTCATTGGTATCTTAGATTACAGATTCAAAACTACCAATGACATTTGTTTTATATTCTGTTAATTCCTAAAGTGTGACGTTAATGAAGCTGAAAGAACTGAAAGAAGCATCTAATGTTGTTCACAAGTATCCCACAGATCTTTCTTTAAAATTTCCTTTTAAAATATTGTTCCTGAATATTTCAAGTATACTTGTACAATGCCATTTTAAATCTCCTTTTGCAATACAGGTATTCTGGTCTGGACAGAATATTTGATTTAATTGTCCAAATAACAAGCCAGTCAGCCAGAGTATGTGGGGCTCTTTTGCTTCTGCTATTATCATTATTTGTAACAAAAATGAAACTATCTTACATAAAGTTATTCTGCACACTGGCCAAATAAAACACCCTTCTCCCATTTCCACAGCAATGAATCCAGACAACACAGGGCCTAATCCCCAGTTCCAGTGTAAACATTCTGGACAAGACTATACAACAGCTATACTGAACCAACTGTTTAGCCACCCTAAATGTTTTTTAAATCTGTATCAAATTGCTGTGTTTGATTGTATAAGATTCCACAGTGTAAATGGCACAGCCATGACAATGGGGTAAATTGTTTGTGAGAGTTAACTAATGCAAATATTTATTGACTCAGTGCCCTTCAATTGTACTGAACTACATTACAAATCTTCCCAGCTAGAACAGTCAATGGATACAGTGGCTGAGAATGATAGGAGTTGTGGTCCAACATATCTTGAGGATACCATCTTGGGAAAATGTTTTCTGAACTTTACTGTCTATCTTCTAGATTGTTCTTTTATTGGTATTTTTATGCATTAAACAATTAACAATTAACATCACTCTCTCTATGAAATCTGCTGAAGCTGCATCATAGGGGCAGCAGATGGCACTCCGTAACAAGCTCCAGTGCAAAGGATTGGAATATGGCATGAAAATAATTATAGGAGCTTGTTAATAAGTAACTACAGTAAGACCTATTTGAGCTTGGAGAGAAAGTGCCTTACTGCTGGAAGCTTTTAATTTAAAGTAATGCAAATGTAGTTTGCATTCTGATTTTACCTCTTCAGATTCTTGCTTCGCATTTCTCCATTCAGTTCCATGATTGCTCAGTTCATCGAGTTACACAGGGTTGTATTGCCACAGTTGGGTGGGTTTGTAATCTGCCAAAACAAGAAAGAAAATTAATCTTTTTTAGCAAAGAAAATCCCTAAATCAAAAGTATCTGCAAGGGAAATGTAAAGCAGATAAAATGCCTTGGTTTTTACTTGTATATATATTCTAAAAATTCTTTGAAGTTTTGTCTGAAGGCATGAGTGTTTGTTGTTGTTGTTGTTGCTGTGTGCCTTCAAGTTGACGGTGATCCTAAAATGAACCTATCACAGGATTTTCTTGGCAAGATTTTCTCAGAGGAGGTTTGTTATAACCTTCCTCTGAGGCTGAGATAGTGTGACTTATCCAAGGTCACCCAGTGGCTTTCCACAGCCAAGCAGGGATTCAAACTCTGGCCTCCCAGAGTCTTAGTCCAGCATTCAGCCACTATACCACATTGGCTGTCTGGGTCTTTATATCTTCTATATGTGATTGAAATGTGATAATTTCCTTTGTCTGGGAAATATGCTCTGAAATGCATAGAACAGTCCTGTCCGGTAGGCTGCTGTTACCATTGTTGTTGTGTGCCTTCAGGTCATTTCTGATTTTTGGCAACACTAAGGTTTTCTTGGTGAGATTTGTTCAGAGAGGGTTTGCTTTTGCCTTCCTCTGAGACTAAGGGAGTGTAACTTCCCTAAAGCCACCCAATGGGTTTCCATGCCTGAGCAGGGATTCAGACCCCCATCTCCATAGTCCAACACTCAGGCCACTACATAAAAAACAAACAAACAAACAAACAAAAACAGACAAAACAAGTAGAAATATTCTCTAAAAATAAACTGCTTTTAAAAAGTGTTCTTAAGTAAAGACTTAGGACTCTTTCACACAGGAGGAATTTTTCCCAACTTCGAATGGAGCCAATGCGAATTCACGTGAATTCGCTAGTTTAGCAAATTCACATGAATTCCCATTGCATTCGGAAGGCATTCGGAATGACTCCCCATTACCCAAAAATAACCCCCCCTTGCCCGAAATTGCGTGAGAAGCTTTAATTCGCAATAACATTAAACCCATGATTGCATTCGGAGTGACTTCCCTTTTGCCCGAAATTGCGTGAGAAGAATTAATTCGCAATAACGTGAAACCCCATGATTGCGTTTGGATTTCCCTTGAATTATACTTCCAATTTCCCATGTCTGAAAGAATGGTTATAGGAGGTGGCAGCCTGGCAGGATTGAGCAGTAGGACTGCAGCATTAATTTAAGAATAGCAAAGAAAGAAAGGCCCATTGAAAGGAAGTCCTGTGGAACTATAGTGGCTGAAGAAAAGGAGTGGTAAGAGAAAGGCAGAAATGAGGGGGAAAGGGCAGAGGAGAAACAGGGAAGAGGATATTTCTGGCCTGTGACTGAAATAAATTTAAAGTATATTTTAACTAACTAACTAACTAACAAATCTTCTTGACCGAAGGCCCCTGTTCTCTTCACTGTCATATTTCTCTGTTTCCTAATCACTTCTAGGAAATGATGTATATCTGGAATGGCTATGCAGTGATTGGAAAATGTCCTGATCTAACTGAAGGTATTTTGGACACCTTAGTAGATGCAGAAGCAGCTCTGGAAAAACGCCCAGGTACTTTGTGTCTAATTTCAGAAGGTGCATCATTGTAGAAGGTGCAGCCAATTGGAGATTGTGGTTATCTTGTGGAGTCCAAGGAAATCAAACCTGTTAATCTATTTGTCTTTCTTAAATCAATGATGGGATTGTGTATTAGAGAGTAATTGATAAAGACTGTAATAATATTTTACTGTTCCTTTGTTCTAGTTCTCCTCTTATTTTACTACATCTTTATCTTATTTGAAGAGATATTAAGCATGTCTAGGAATATATTTGCAACTGTTTAGTTTTAGATTTGGGTGTAATCTTGATAGTATCCTTTTCCTGATATAAATCTACATTCTATAGTCTTTGTGCTAAGAGAGATTGACTACTGTAGCCTCATGCATTGCTGGAGGTTTGGGTGTAGCTGCTCGGCCCCCTAACACCATATCTTCCAACTGTCCTGATGAGGCAAGAACAATCCTGATTAATTCTCTGCTTCCTCTCTTTTTCAGCTACTTTTTAAAATGTCTCACATTATCTTTCTTCTTCCCAGTTTTCTCCTTTGTCCTCAGCTTACATCAGTGGCTGCAAGCTGAATTCAAAAGGTAGTTTGCACTGGCTTAACTCAGGAAGGGAGAAGAGAGGCAGCAGTGGAGTCTTGCCCTTCCTAGTAAGCTCAGTCAAAAGCAAACTGCTGCAACCTCTTCTGTCTTGTGTTTTCTTTCTGATTAAAACCTTTTGCCATCTTGACCATGCACTGATGTTGCTTGGCCACATGTGTCACAGTGCTTGGCCACGTGTCACAGTTTTCATGTGTGAAATGTTGGATGTTATGCCTAGCACACACATTTTTTATTAAAATTAAAAAGCTCCTTACTGCCTCCAAAAAGCACTTCCTTAGGTCCTTAACATATATTACTAGTTAAGTTGCATCCTGAAACTTCTTATAAAAAGCTACTTGTGTAGGACATATCATACCATGTCAAGCAGCCATTGCTATCATGAGCAATTGAAGCAAAGAGGAACCCAGAACTATGAAACTGCAGGCAAGCAAGACATAAGAACTTGGCTAGAGCCAATTTAGGTCAGACTTAAAAATCTGATGCTCTGCTGTATTCATCTGGGTACTCACTGAAAATAAGAACAGCCACTATCTTATCAGACACTATTTTTGGAGTCACCTGTCAGCAATTTTCCTCTTTTTGCTAGCATGACTCAACATGCTTGATTCTCCTCTCTCTTCTCCTCCCTCACAATCACTTTTAAGATTTTATTCGGAACAACTTGGTTCAACCAGTTTACTCCATCCCACCTAACTGTTTAAAAAGAAACTTAGATATTTAGTTTTTCTCTTGCATGCTGACTTTGTGTATTGCAATTATTTTCCCCCTTTCCACTCTCTCGATTGCCAAGAGTCAGTTCAGTTCAGTACCAAAATTCTTCCACAACAAAATCTTTCCATAGCAAGGAACAAACAGTGGAAATGAAATTATTGGTTTTTATGATTTGTGTTTGTCTGAGGCTGTGTCTACACTGCTTTAACTGTCATGGTTCAGTGCTATAGAAATTCTGGGATTTGTAGTTTTATGAGATATTTAATCTTCTCAGTCAGAGAGCTCTGGGGCCACAACAAACTACAAATTCTGGGATTCCATAGGATGGAGTAATGACAGTTAAAGCAGTGTCAAACTGCATTAATTCTGCAGTGTGACAGCAACCTCAGATACTGTCATAAACACAATACAGTACTATCACAGTCATTATTTCTATCAATTTTTGTTTCTCCCCAATATTTGTTGTTTTAGACTTTATCTATTGTATCTGACCTATGAGACATGTCTTGAAGACTACTATGACCACATTAAAATAGTTTTCTGTGTTCTCCCAAATTACTGTAGCCCAATAATCAAATAATGAGTTATTTGGAGTTGCTTCATATCCCTTATTTATGATTATTTTTTAAACCATATAATATGTGTTTCTTATTTAGATATGGCCAGATTAAGGTGGTTTGCATGCTGAGCTTTTCTAAAAACATGCCCCCCCCCCTTTGTGCACATGTTCTAGTTTTTCCCATTGGATGACTGGTTTTACACTGCAACAGGGTAAGCTCAGCAGCGTGAGGCAGAAAAGAACTCTCTCTGGGACCAGAGCCAGCCATTTTCAGACCAGTCAGTCCCAGCTGATGTGACTGAGGCCAAAGCATCAGAGGCACCAATTCCCATATGCTTTCATTCACTCATCTGCAAGATATCTCATTGTTTCTGCAAATAACATTTCTGATCCCAAGCATTTTGGATAAAGGAAGCTCAACCTGTACTAGAAACATAGAGCTACCATGGTGCAGTGGTTTAGGGGCTGGACTAGGACCCTGGAGACCTAGGTTTGAATCCTTACTTGCCCATGGGTGACCTTGGGTAAGTCACACTCTCTCAGCCTGAAAGGAAGGCAATGGCAAAACTCCCTCTGAGCAAATCTTGCTATGAGAACCTCATGATAGGGTTTGCCTTAGGGTTGCCATAAGCTGGAAATAATTTAAAGGCACACAGCAACTAGAAAACTGGGCGGGGCTGGACTGTCAACTTTTAGCTAGATTTGCTCCAATTGCACCACTGGTCATCCAGCCTTACACTGAGACGATAAGTAAATCAAGAACAGAGTCTTTTAACACCTTTCTCCCCTCTTCTTTTCACTATACAAAATTGCTTGCTGTTTGTCTTGTCAGCCACAGATATGTTTGTTGATGATGAGTGTGTCATAAAGCTGCTAAAAGGTATATGCCTGAAATACCTTGGCAAGATTTCAGAAGCAGAGGACCATTTTACTTACATTCACTTCAAGTAAGTGCTTGCTCCTAACTGAAAAATATTAACATGATAACAAATACCGTTAACAGTTCTGGTAGGTCAGGGTCTGTGGACTGCACTGGGTGACACCCCAGAAGAGGGGTGACATCCAGCCGAGCACCCCCTCACTTCACGCAGCAGAGAGGGAGAATGTCCAGCACAACCACTTCTCCCTGCCCCACACCACTTTACTCATGAGTAAAGCGGCACGTAGTAGGAAGGTGAGGGTGTGCCCTTTGGCCCCAGCCCCGAAGCCCTGCACCAACCCCCCCCCCATACCACACCCCAGGCTGAACCACTACTGACAGTTAATACATTGTACATTGTGTGGTTCCTCACTGATGCACATCACAAGAATCCAGCTCTATTGTGTTCATGCTTGCTATAACCAATTCATCACCTGATGGTCAACTTTCCGGTAAGGAGCTTCTTTGTACTTAACCAGGCTGCTTTCCTAAATAGCGGACGTGTATTCTGCCACTAGGGCCATACTTGAAGCCTTGCCAGCTTGGTAGAGCCCATCAGGGCTTGCACACTGCTGGCATATCCTTCAAAATCTTGGGATCCTCTCCACACCATCATGAGGAGGAAGTGTAGAGCTTTTTGGGGGTAGCCAATAATAACCACACTGAATTACTGAAACCTTGGAACAGGATTTATTGCTGTGTAAATGGACAGCATGAAAAAGTATTTATGCCTTTAGGGCTAATTCAACATATTTTGGTATGAATTAATGTACAAGTTACATGAAAAGAAAACAGATGTGGATGTAGATGCAAAGATGTATCATCACTCTGTTTTAATAAACCTGAATGTACGTGACTGTATCCCAGTACCATGCCCAAGTGTTGATTAAATTTGCGGCTGTGATGATTCAGTGTGTAAAGAAAGTGGACATGCTGTACCACAACAATTCATACTGTGTAGCATAAATGGAGACATATCGATCATATACAGATTCTTCCAGAAACTTATCAATTCATTGTGTACATCAGCACAGATAATATATGTTGAGCCTGCACAGTTAGATTGCAGTAATGACCTGTGTAACATTTATCTTTGGATTTCAAACAGAGACACATTGCATCACATATGTAGGACTACAGTGATGGACAATGCTGGTGTAATTTGTTTTCAAATTGACTTGTTGGCATATCATCAGCATCATCATGCTGTTTTAAATTAGCGCCTGTGCAAAAATTTGCTCAGCACATAGGAAATACTCCATTAAAGCATAGGTCAGAGAAGTACAAATCCATTTGCACTCTGAATACCCATGATAGACCTGGCCTTGCTCTGGTTTCTTTTTTTTTTCCAAAGAAGAAATTTGCCCTGCAGATGCCATCTACCATTCATAGAACATAATATTTAAATCAGAGTACTTGGCTAGTACTTGAATGTGAAATCTCCCTTACTCTACAGTCCTGCCCAACCCAGAATTATTGCCAAATATGGTACACTCAAATTTAAATGTTAAATTTCTAAAGTACTATCCAGAAGGCACCAGATCCTGTCTGATCTTGAAGCTAGGCAGGATCAGCCCTGATTTGTACTTGGATAAGAGGCCATCATAGAATAACAAGCATTATAAGCTGTTTTAAGAGGAAGGAAATGACAAACCACTTCTGAGTATTCCTTGCCTGAGGAAATCCTATGAAATTAATGGGGTCACCATAAGTTGAGAGGTGAATTGAAGGCACATACTCACACATAACGGAAGGAGGAGTAGACAGGAGGTTTGTATACTGCCTCCCTGTGCCAACCCCCCCCCCCCAAAAAAAACAGCACATCTAGATAGCCCAGGCCTAGAACATGGCTCTGTCTATCAGTGGTCTGGATGTTGTGTTCAAGTAAGGAATCTGGAGCTCAAGTGATATGCTACAGGATGTATTTTTGTTCCAGAATATAGACTATTTAACAGCCTAGGATACATTGACACAATCTGAATTTGTTCTTGTTGGTCTCTAATTTAGTCTTTCATCACATTGAGAGCTGTTGTTCATTGCACTTGCATTACTATTCCTTCTTTAACCTACAGTGAAAAGAAGATCAAGTACGATCATTACTTAATTCCAAATGCCCTGCTTGAACTTGCTTTATTATATCTGGACCAAGACAAAAACGAAGAGGCTATAAAGATTTTGGAGAGAGCAAAGTAAGCCTGTTGATGCACCCATTTGTTCTTGCAAAATAGATGTAAAATGGTGTTTTTTTTAAAGTATGCAAAAGTTTTGCCCAAATTTGGAGAGCAGCACAATTCAAAAGGAGCAAGCCCTTTCAAGCTCACTTGCCCTTGAACTGAAGTTCACACATTCCCTAGGTTTTGATAGATTATGGTTTGCAGTCTCCCACAGTATCCAGCTTTGAATGACAACCAGGTCTGCAAAGACACAGGGATTGTCCTGTAACTGCATAGACCAGGTGCCATGTGCAGTCAGAGCTCAGCCTGAAAATAGCATTCATCTGCTTATTCTGCCTTCCTGCTTAAGGGACTATCAGTCCAAGGTAAAAAGGGAAAGGGGGAATGAATGATGCTGGTAAGAACAGTTGATCTTCAATCAGATGTTCATACCACTTGGCCAAAGGGTATTTGGAGAGCCTTTTTACGGTGTCCCAACAAAGACTTAACTTAAAATAGGTTGGGCCTAATTAATGTTGTTACTTTGCTATAACTTCCTTTGTCAGGAATATTCTGTTTGTTCCTCAGTGCAATCTTATGTATACTTACTTTGTGCTTAGTCCCAGAGGCTATCCTGGCTGCAATGATAAAAAGACTCAGTAAGAAACAAGACCCATTATATTAATTAAACCAGTACATGTAGTATCTTCTGTACTTAACATTATTTTTAAACTGAGGGAAGACTTTCTGAATGTTCTCCTTTAGTATGGGATAGGCTACACATTAGGGACATTTCCTGATTAAGCCACTAAACATTTGAATGAGATAATTAGAAAATTTCTACTTGTCTGTGTTTCTGTAAAGAAATAAAGCATTTTCCCAAGCTTACTGCAGAGGATACAGTTCCATAATCTATAGTACAAACTATTAGACTCTATAATGGTCAGTTATCTTGTTTAGTGTATGAACACATTGTTTTGCGCTGTGACCTTAGCAAAGCTTTGGAATTCCAGATATACACAGTGTTCAAAGTGGGAATTCTTAATGTGTAGCCTTCGTGTTGCAACAGGCCTATTCTAGTCTCAGTTACAGAGATTCATTATTAACATTTACTTAAAATTTCATTTCTTCAGTGATTTACTCTAGTTGGGTCTACTAAAAAGATCTAGTCCTGGGTGTCAGGTGCACTGAATGAAGCAAAAATGTCAGTTAGTGGAAATATAGTTGATTACCTGCCAAATTTTAGACCATAAGATACCAACAATACTGGTTTCCAGTTTGTTTTAAGACTCAGTTAAAAATCCCTGTTCAAGGGCCCAGTCAGGAAAATGATCAGGAAAATGTCTCAATACAATCAAATATAAGTCTTTGATTGACAGGGGAAACAAGATCCAACACTGGGAGATTAACCTAAGCTCAGTGGGAAGGCATTCCACATCGTGGCCACAGCAGAGAAGACCCTTCACTGCACTGCAACCAAAGAAGCCTCATTATGCCTTGGCAGTGTACACAGAGCTGTACACCTTCCCTCCCTGTAAAGACCAAGGCTGTCCATACTTACCTTTTAATAAAGAAATAAGAAAACTCTACCTGAGATCCCAATAAGCTGCATCCAATCAGAATAAACAATACTGGACTAAGTGGACTAAGGATATTAATCAGTACAAGATAGCTTCATATGTTGTTAGGACAATTGTGGTGTTCAGTAAAAAATACTTGTGGGATTTTGTCTTTATTACTGCTCCCACATATTTTCTTGCTTTATTCTGCATCCCTAGAGTGAGGGAGGATATCTTAGACTTTAGATTTTCTAGTCTGGCACTATGACAGAACATGTGACTGCTTTCATAAATGCAAAGTGTTAGACTTTACTGGCATTATGGATAAATGCCATTGGAAAGTACAGAATTCAAAGATATAGTCTGTAGAATCAGCATTTAGAGAGATCTTGTAGCACCTTTGAGACTAACTGAAATGAAGAAGTTGGCATCATGAGCTGGAAAGTACAGCCTTCAAACTCAGTGGGGCTTTTTTCTGAGTAGATATGCTTAGTATTGCACTGCTGGACTACACTTCTTTAAATCCACTTACTTAGGAATAGAGAATAGTGAGCATAGTGGGATCTCTTTCTGAGAAGAGATATGTAAGACTGCTTGTTCAAATCTAGTATGGACTTGGTGTTTGTAAAAGAATTAATTCTTAAGAATACTTTTTCACTGATAAATGCCGAGTATTGAAACTACGAATAGGCAAACAAAGAGCTACATTGTTCTACTAAGTATATCTTGGTTTTAGAGGAAGCAAGAAAAGAATTTGGGAAGAAAATACCCCCCCCCCCCCCATTCTAAATATTCTTCTGTTAAGCACAGCAATATAAAGGCAATGAAAAAGTGCTTTAGCTGTAGGTCTTTCACAAACTGTCTGTTTTGTTTCAGGCAAAATTACAAGAATTATTCCATGGAAACAAGAACACACTTCAGAATTCAAGCTGCTTTGCACCAAGCCAAATCTTCCCCAGCAAATGGTGTACATTCAGTAGAAACTGTAGTTTTATAAAGTTGGCTTTTAAAAAGTGATCTTGTTTTACACTGAGACCTTCACAAGAACATGTTACTGGCAATACTTTGAGATGTTTTTGTTACATTTAGCACTCTATATGTTAAATATATGGACGAATTATCACAACAAACCATTACTTCTTTCCTTTAGGTTATATTTCAGAGCTTGGCTTTCATTTGTAAAACTTTTGTTGAACAGTACCTACCTGTTTGAGCCAGGATTCTCTTGAATTCCTCCACCAGTGTATCTATGCCAGCAGAGGTACAGATGGTAGATGTGGCAGCCAGAATCTAAATGAGTGAAGCTGCCATGAGGGAAGGAGGGAGATCTTATTGATAACAGGAAGAGAAGACTGTTGGCTTCCAGCCTATTCTTTCCATGCATGGCTTCAGGGGTAGGAACAAGGTCCAAATAGTAAAGTCCCAGTCTGTTAGCTCCGTCTTTAGGATTCCATGTAGTAGATAAAATGCAGTATTTTCACATTCTGGAAACATATTCAAGGGTAGCCAGGTTAGCCATATTGCTAAGTACAATAAAATCCAAAATCCACAAAACAGTGATACCTGTATTTGACCAACCAAAATACACAATATGTGAAGACATCACACTTTATCTCCTGGCTTCTGGAATGCCTTGTTCCTAGTACCACATGGCTAGAAGGAAGAGAGGCCCGCTTGCATAGATAGCCCTCCACACCATCTCAACACAGAACCACACAAACAACATCTTGACAATTTTTTTTAAAAAATCTCTTGTATGATTTTGAACACTTTTGCTTGATGAAGAACCCGGTGGAGCTTCCAAAGATTGCTTCATGTTTTTGTACATTTTAGTTGGTTGAATAAAGTTTTGTGGATTTTGAATGTTATTGTAATTTGTGATATGGCCAACACAGCTACCGCTAAATAGAATAACAATATACTGATACCGCCCCCATTAAACCTGAATCTCTTTCTGGAAGAAAACTCATATTTAGGCAGTGTGAAAAAAATTGACTTTTCAATGACTTATTAATTTCATTTTTCTGAGAATGACACATGAGATTATGGTGTGTGCAAATCCAAGACATCCAGCTGTATCGTTCCATAGACGAAGTGGTTTTTGTCAGTAGAATAAAGAAGTGTTCTTCTGCAGCCCTTCTGCAACACCTGAACATTTTTGTTCTTCTCTTCTGACCTGCCTGTATATCATCCTTGAAGAACAGATACTCAGGGCCATTGGGCTTTCCAGGGAGAAGCTTTATCCACTTCCTGATTCTGACAAAACTGCTTTTCGGAGTGGAAGTATATGGTTGGCTCTTCACCTGGGCCTCTTTCACACCACACAATTATAGTTCTATGGTTCCGCAACATCTTGTGACATCCTGGGATTTGCAGTTTAGGGAGGGGCATCCAGAATTCCCAGCCAGAGAGCTCCTTTAGTACCTCACCAGACTGAAAACCTCATGATTCTATAGGACACTATGATGACAGTTAAAGTAGAATCATAGTGCAATACAAAAGCGCCCCTGGTGTTTCCCCAGTATGAATTAATGACAGGATTCTGGACTGGGGAATACAGAACACTGTGATCTTTTCATGTGTTCTGCAAGCATTCTGGCAACAAGTTGCTTTTTTCTCCATCCAGATATCTCAGATCAACTGGTGCCATTAACCAGACCGTGTTCCACACAGATCTGAATGAGCAACCACAAGTGAGTGTTGCACCTGTAGTTCTTGCTCTGACCCAGCTGCTGTGTATGACAAATGCTCTATGCTATCTCATGTTTCACCTTTCTCAGGAATCTGTAGCAACAGATGCCACATGGGATTTATCTTTCCAATCTTTTTCGTTCCAATCTAAGGTTAACAGGAACGTTCCAGTACAGCATATAGTTCTTGTAAACCAGGGAACACTTTCCTGAATAAGAATTGCTACTTTTCTTGCAAAAATTGAGGTCAATTATTAAAATAAACTTGGGGAGGTGTGCCAGTTCTGATAGGAAAAATACTTGCACTTAAGTATTGACTATTGACTGGATGCAGAATATTCTGACTAGATGCTGAATAGACATACATGTAATGCAGCTGAGATTGGTCATAACATTAAATAGTTTGGGTCAACTCGAGGTATGTAACATATCTTAGCTCAATCAAAGAAAATTTCATTGGTGAATCTTTGGGGAATTACAGGTAAATATTTATTGGATGAAGCCATAAACAAAAGCAGGGCTTCTGAAGGCCTGAAATAGCACAGCACATTCTGCAAGGAGAGGAAGTGCCCCAGGAACCTCTTTACAGTGAAGGCAATGAAACACAATTGTTCCATCCAGCTGCCATTACTGCCTTTGTTTACATCATGTGTGGGACACCCAAACTGTTAGCATGTACATCCTTGTAGAGCCAGGTCCCTGGTGCTGCTTCACACCTGTCCCAGACTTTAACAACTCTGGGAGTTGGAAAATAAAAGCAGGGCTCCCGTAGGGATGGGATTTCTGCTGGTGGGATCCACATTCTAATTGACACTGTCGCAATGGGTGTACTTTGGCTCTTGCTTGTCCAGCAATAATGGATAATGGAAAGTGTCCACACCCAGCACTGATTACAATTTTGAAGAAAACTGCAAACTGTTTCTGAAAGAGGTCAGCCCAAATGAATAAACTTACATGATAAAGCATTAAGTACAGAAGTATTTGTTGTTTCCTACCATATTTGGCAGAATACACAGAAGGCCCCAGTACTTGGAGACCACCAAGGAATACCAGGCACTGTTGGCTATACTTTAGATGAGAGCAATGGCAAACCACCTCTGAATATTCCCTACCCAAAAGACCCTATGAAATTTGAGGCCACCATAAGTTGACAGGTGATTTGAAGGCATGTACACATGCACCATACTAGTGAATAAGATAATCTGATTTTATCCAATAATGTGTCGTTGCAGTAAAAAATATGTAAATATGTTCACAATAGAATATGTAGCTTTGTTGTGAAGTGAGTTTTGAAACCTTTTTATTTAAATTTGGTTTATATTTTAGAATCAGGGGGCATAATGCAACCACCAATCGGTAGGCTCAGGAATATTTACAAGTAGTTTTTTTCTTCTGAAAGTTTTTTCTAGAGCTAGTCCTTTGCGCTTTATTAAATAATTTAGTAAAAATAGGAAGTTCAAAGGATAATCTATAAACACAGCCTAAAAACTCTACAAACAAGCAATATACTTTGTCATAGCACTTTCCTCCCCTTCAGTTTGTGTGCCTTGGAAGAAACAACAATGAACATGAAAAAGGTGTTTAAAAATTGTTCATTTGCCAGTTTAACAATCCAAGGTAAAACAGAAGAAAAGTCTGGCAATACTTGACAAGATAGACATCAACATTTATGGAAAACAACACATGGAATGGATAGTATGGTTTACTATGAAAATATTGCACAACTTCATTTTTTAATCAAATTTACTTCCTGCAACTGAGAACAAAAGAATGAAGGGTTGGGGAACTGTGAAGAATTTCTTGCAGAAATGTAAATAATCCTAAAACTACTTGCTTTAAACTGTTTTCTTCTGCAATCAATGCACCCTTTTGACTGTAACAGCTGTGACCTCCGTGGAACTGATCTGGAGTTCATGGTTAACTGTCTCACCCCAATTCAGTGATCTATTCCAGGTATACAGGAATACCTTTTAGCACGCTCAGTCTGTCCTGTCCATCAAAATGAGCGAGAAAGCCTGTTTTCATAAGATTTGTGTGTATATGCTGGCATACATACTGATATATGCATTGAGGCATTTTAATGATAATCTACAGTGCCCTTTTCTGCAGGATAATAAATAAGACATTATTCAGGTTTTTGCATTCTTCTAAGTAATCTTGCAGAAATTATTTGACATGTCATTGCTCTAAACTGTTAAGCATACAGTCTTCAGTGGAGTAGTTTGTTTAAATACATTTCTTAGAATCATGTAATCAACCAAAAACAGTCCTCAGTACAGTATACTGCAGTTAACTAGAGCCTGCATCTCATGCTAAACTAAAAGACTTTGCAATGTATTGGCTTTAAGTCAAATGTATAAAAGTTACATTAAAGAACATTTAAGAGGACAAAAACCCACATGCTAAAAGGATAAAAAAATATTTCTTTACAACTACACTTTCTTTGTATGACTGTCTACCAAGTACTTTTTTTAGTTTCAAAAATGTACATACTTGGAACAGCCTTCACCAGCTGCAGGTAACTTGCTTGATCACATCTATGCAGTTCTGTGCCAAATACAAATTTTATGTTTTTGTACAAAACATAAAATATAGATTTTCACATCTGCTTTATAGACTGTTATACCAGCCAGCAGAATACAAAACATACATTTAATACAGAGACTGAGATACAGTGTGGCCTTGAGAAACTAGGAGCTACAAGAATGAGAGATGCAGTATCCTTTTTTATATGGCCCAAGAAGGAATTAAAAACTAATTTTCTGTTTGTGATAGTTTATCTTGTCTTCATCTGTACCCTGCTTCATTTTAACTTGATAAATGTAAAATCAATTTGGATATTTGAGTTCTTCAAACTGTCTAAAAAGTTAAACACTGTTTTGCTTTCTGACTTTTTTAATACTCACCCTCATATTAAAATGTCACATAGAAAAGAGATAGTGCATCTCAAGTTTGCTTATAAACTAGGAGATCTTTTTTGAAGTCCACATAATCCTGACTGCAAACAAAATATAGCACTTTTATAACAGGTTATAAATAAACTTATTTTCAAGCATAGAGCCAGCCCAAACATAAGAATACACTATTTAAAAAGACCTAAGGCAAAATGGATTCCATTTCTCATGGATAAAAAAGAACTGTGCAAACAAGCTTAAAACTATTTTTGTGCCAGTGTTATAAAATGTTGTTTTTGTAAGTAGAGCATTGACCCCAAATACCAGGATACTTGTGAAGCAAACCAGGCAAATATTGCACCTTCTTTAGGAGAAAGAATACCTCAACATCCTTTTCTCTTCCTTTAAAGTAGTGTGCATACCTGAGCACTTTGTATCACTATGCCTTCTTTCTCCTGGTAGCACTTCATTTCAGTGATGCTTGACAAAATATCTTCCTGGTGGTTTGAGTCCACACAACTGTGTCTTTAACATCTACTAGCATTGTATAATAATTCCTCAGAATGGGTGTGCTAACAGGCCTTTCTTACAGAGTAAACCTATTATAAGCACTGGATCAAGGCTTTACAAAAAATAACACCCTATTTATTTCTATAATCCCTAAAACATATTTCTTCCTCTCTCCCTCTGTCAATACCTGCAACTATTCAGGATTTTTTTTTCTTCACTTGTTAGGAAACAAGCTTTTATTGTGCATGATTTTATTTCCTAATCTCTGATTCTTTGGGCAGAATGACAAAGGACAAAACCCATCAAGCTGGATGTTTTCCTTAACAGATCGGAAGAGAGGCTCTGGCTCAGTTAGTCTCGTAGGATGACAATAATGCTGCATCAACTGGCTCCATGCAGGAAGGACATGTGAAAGATCTCATCAACCAGTCATCTATACAGTCCAGGTGGTAAATATGCATGCATGGCAGGAATCTGATAGGGTCCCCATAAACAAAGTCCATCATACAGATCACACATCTGGAAGGAAAAAGGAAAAGAAAATAGAGAAAATCTGAACTGAACTGAATTATTAATCGACAAGTGGTCCAATTTCCATGAAAGCATGAAAAGAAATGCTGAACTTCCGATATTGGTATAATTCTGGTGGAATTGTAGAATATTCTGGTAGAATACTGGTAGAATTCTGGTGCAATTTCTGCTACAGGTATACACTATTTAATTTAAATGAATGTAAAACTCAGAAATGATTTCACAAATGTTCTAGTTAATATTATTTATTTATATTTAATATAATTTATTAAGGCAATCATTCTGTGCAGTTACATGTGATAAAACTTCATTGCACTTATGAGTACATATGAATGAACATGTACAGGACTATGTTGTAATATAACTTGCATATTTTCATTAAGATAATAGAAGTTATATCACAGCTGACAAAAGACTCCCTTTATTTTATATTTTTCAGATTTTAGATTATTTTCAATTCAAACAGTTTTGAATATTTTTGGTTTATCATTTCTTTTAGGGACTTTGCCTTTTGAGTACGCTTACATATCCAGGAGCCATTAGGAGTCAGTACAGTGGTTCCCCCGCCTTACGAATCCCCCGGGTTACGAAAACCCCGGGATCCGAAGGCGGCGGGACCGGCAATGTATCCCCCGGGATACGAAATATCCCCCGGGATACGAAATAAAAAAAGCCGCGCGGCCCCTTTAAATGGCCGCGCGGTCCGTTCAAAATAGCAGTCCCCCGGGAAACTAAAGCTTCTGGGTTACGAAAGGTAATCCGGAACGGATTACCTTCGTAACCCAGGGGACCACTGTATCATCCAAAATCTGCAAGACAGTGATACCTTTATTAGACTAACCAAAATGCACATAGCTTGCAACATGTATAATATGCATTTTGGTTGGCTCAATAAAGATGTCACTGTTGTGTGGATCTTTTGTGGATAATCATCCTTCCTGGTGCAGTGGCAACAGACAGTTTCAGAATGGTTGGCTGCAGAAAGAAATCCTCCATAGTACTGGGAACCACTGTCGTAGCGTTATCAAGTAAAATTGCTATTCAACCTATTCCTGCTCACTGGATACTCTGCTAAGAACCTCACCCCCCAAGTGGTGGAAATATAGGGAAAATAGAAGATGTTGCCATCCAGAACTTCCTTTTCTCCCTTACATTCTGTGAATGAGGCATTCACTTCCCATCATATCAGAAAACATCTTGGAACAGAAAACTGTTTTCCACTAAAAATAAGTGAAATGATGGGAATATATTCCAGGTAGCAGAAGCAGAAGTGTGTGAGTTCAACAAGATTTTTTTTAAGTCTATGACACCAATCTCTTAGATGAAATGAGGAGTGATTTATTATTAAGACTGGCATTTCCTGTCTGCTTTATGACTCTGGACTCTGCATGCAAATCAGGCATACTCAGGATCCTAATATACCTATTCCAGGCAAAAGAAGGAAAGTTCTATCTGTTTCTCTTGTTCTGGCTGGCTTTTGTAGAAAAAAAATCTAGAAGAATTGAGAGACCATTTGCTGGCACCTCCTCCCTCAGTTGAGTGGTAAAGGAATTCTGAGTATGGCCACTGGAGTACAGTAGAGCCCAGTGTTGTGAGGTATCAGAGGCGAGTACATATGGCATATGCCTTAGCCACCTATGGAGTGATAACACTGAAACCAGCAGTAAACAGGTAAACATTTTAAGTACTGTGCTAACTATTAAGCTTGAGATGTACCATATATTGGAATGAAAGATTGATATGATATGTTTGAATAATAAACTGTTTTTTAAAAATAAAGACTTTCCCCCCTTTTCTAAAAAACCTGACAACCTGGAGGGCAGAGAGTCAATTTTGTATAAGGAAGGATGCACGTATGTGTGTGTGGTGTTGAGCCCCCACCCCACCCCTGCTTTGTGGCTTCCTTCTTGCATTTTTTCCAAATGTTTCATCCATCCATAATGTGGTATGTTGGAGAAATGGGAGCTTCCCTGATAATTCACTTTTACAAAACAAAAAAATCTTTTTTTTTTTGGTGGGTTTTTCAGGCTCTGTGGCCATGTTCTAGAAGAGTTTATTCCTGACGTTTCGCCAGCATCTGTGGCTGGCATCTTCAGAGAATGCCTTCGACTTTTTAATTTTTTTAAAATGAAGGTAGTCACAATTTGACAATTTGGTGTCATGGGGTCTCTCTCATCCCCCCACCCCAGTAATCTTTCCCTAGCTATCATTGCCTCTGCCTGTGTATTATGAATCCTAGCAGTGCCTTCAATTAGCCCCCTTTCCTTCCATCCAGCTAGCCCAGTAGTTCCAAACCTCTGTCCTCCATTTGTTTTGGACTTCAGATCCTAGAAGCCCCAGCTAACTTGGCCAAAAGTCAGGAACTATGGGAGCTGAAGTTCAAATCACTTGGAGGATTAAAGGTTGGGAACCAAATGAGCACTAGTCAAATACACTCCGGTTGCCACTAGACAAAATTACCATAAAAACGGATATATATGTGACTCACTCTCTGATTTTTTTCTCAGAACCATCTCTTCCTGGGTCGTAGACTCCTTTCGGCAGGTGCTGTATAAGTCCTATCCGTTGCGCTATCCTAATTTGTTCCTCTTCTGTGAGCTGTGTTGCTAGACGGGTCTGGCTAGGAGTTGGATGGTAAACTGGAACTGGAACCTGTTCCTAAAATTAAAGGCACACAGAAGAGAATGAAAATAAATAAATTTCTTTTTCAATTTTAAGTTCATGGTGAAGAGAAAGTACAGGAAATTATTACTTTTTCTAGCAGAAAATTATTTATATGACACTTCCTCCCTTGCCTAGTTTTATGGATTAATTATAAAGAACAGAATAGAATAAACAGCCGTGCCAACTTCACTGGGAAGCTGGCATAGGTCTATTTTAGGTTGTTTTCTGCAACGAATATTTAATTTTATCTCCAGGAGTTCTCCATGGATTAGTTAAACAGATGTACAAACTTGACATGAGAACTGGCAAATTAGGCTTGCATGCTTTGGTTAATTGACTGACTTATAGCCTGCCAACAAAGAAAAGGTGATGGATTTCCGCTTGTAACTTATGGATCATGTAAAGGGGCCCCAATATTAGCTACTTTTTTTAAAAAAGCAGTAATCCGGAGTTTATTAAGGATTTCAGAAATAAAATGTTAACTACCCAAACAAAAGTTCTTGCTAGCTGAAAACAGACAATGATAGCTGGTGACTCCCATGTCAGTCTGGTGGTGAATTCATCCACTGACATAGAAATCACCAGTTGCCACTACACACACACACACACACACACACACATTAAATTCTTAGGCATACAGTTACTTAAAGTATTAAATCAGCATTTATGCCTTGTAAATATTTGACTCAGATAAGAGTTTAGGTAGAGGATGAAATTAGCAAAATGGCTAACCAATTAGTTCCTCTGTTGAACAATTTCATGTGGAGCAACGTTAAAATATTTTACATCACAAACTTACAGTAGAAGTAAGAGACATAGCTGTGTTAATCTGGAGTATCAGTATGCAAAAGGATCTTGTAAACCTTTGAGACTAACTGAGTGAAAGAAGCAATAGCAGTAGCTTTTACAGACTTGGGCTACTTCCTCAGATGAGGAAGTAAACTAAGATCCCTTTGCTTACAATGCTTGTGTTCCCTATGGAAAAAAGAAGAAATAGCTCTGAAGTGGATGAAGAGATCTGCCTTTTGGTTTGATAGCTTGTATAAGAGGATGTAGGCTCTCCTATTTCTAGGAAAGCTTACCAAAAACTCTGACAGACAAGTGAGGATAGGAAGAATGGACACAGACAACTCTCCCTTTTTTGGGAGAAAGGCAGCATAAAAATAAATAAATAAATAACCTGTAAGCAATAAATAAACAAATACCCTGGAGTTGTCTTAGACCTGTTGTTTAAATGACTTTCTGTTTTGATTTGCTAGTTGTTGTTGTTATTGTTTTTATTATGCTTTATATAGCGCTGTAAATTTACACAGCACTGTACATACAATCTATGAATTACACAATTCCCTGCCTTCAGGCTTACAATCTAAAAAGACATGACACAAAAGGAAAAGGAAATGGTGGAGGGGGAAGGAATAAGGTCCAGCATTTCTTCTCTCCCTCTGAGGCCTGGACCAAGGCAGATGGACTGTAGGGAGGGCTTCTTTTCCATCAGGCAAGGCCCGATGGAGCTAGCTTGCCTACCTTTCGCTCCCCCGGATGATGGTGGGTGTAGGGAAGGCCCTTCCTCCCTCCGACAAGGCCAGGTGGAGCTGGCCTGCCTCTCTCTCCCCCTGGATCATGGTAGGTGAAGGGAGGGCTCCTTCTCCTCCAGGGAAGGCCAGATGTAGCAAGCCTGCCTTTGTCTTTCCCGAGATTGTGATGGATGTGGGGAAGGGTCCTCCTCTTTATAACAGTATTAAGAAACTTTTTGGAAACAATGCTTCTCATCCCTGCTGTCCCTTGCACAGATACTTTCACAAAAGTGTGTGTGTGTGTGTGTATTTATATATGCTTATTATTCTGAAAAAGAATATATATATATATTCTTTTTAAAAAACACTTTTATTGTCTTCTTTTTAAAAAAGAATTTGGGAAAATATGCTGATCCCAGACAACTTGCTAGATCCAGATTGGATAATTCATGAATTAGAAGAATTAGAAGAACTGTGAAGAACCCATTCTCTGGCACTAACTCCACTGACTATATGCTGGTCCTTTCTGAACAAGTTGACCATAGCAGACCTTCAAACATTCCCTCCAGTTTTCTCTTGGGAGTCTATTGAAAATTTGTAGGTGCCATCTATGGTTCTGAAGAACCCTTGCCAAGAAAAAATCCTGTGATAGGTTTGCCTTAGGGTCTGCATAGTCGGTACCTATTTGAAGGCACACAGCAACATAGTCGGAAACTACTTGAAGGCACACACCAACCAGCTGAATGGTCATATTGAGAGGTGTGTGCAATGGGGTACATGCCTGTGGTGCCACACAGCTTCAATGTAAGCTCGAAGCTGCATATAGTGCGCGCGCATACAGCGCAGGCACACTGTACGTTGTTATGAGTGCTAAAATAATGTCTCTTGACCCAACCCCCAAAAGCTAGCAGCTGCACTGAGCAAAGAAAATCTGTTCAGCTGCCAATCAGGGTGCAAGGAAGATGGCATATCTTCCTTGCTCCCACCAGCAAACAAAGCGGTGACAAATCATTACAACAGAGATCCTGCTTCTGATTGTCACAGCCGCAACTTGCTGGTGGGAAAGGCCTGAAAACATCATCTTCTTTGCTCCCTGATTGGCAGCTGAACAGACTTCCTTTGCTTAGTGCAGTTGCTGCCTGTAAAGTAGCCTTGAGGGGACATTTACGAACATGGCAATAGTGCCACAATCATGAGTATAGGTTTTAGTGAATATGAAGCAGATACAGATCTGTACCTTTAGGTCATGAATGCATGACTGCAATACAGAATGCTACCCAGTATTTCTACTGATTATATGACAATTTTTTTCTGTGTTTTGTTGTTGGTTGTTTTTTTTTTTAATATATATACATACATACATACATACATACATACCAATTGGCTTTATTTTTCTACCAAAATCTTAAGAGCATATTTTATTCAGAACTAAGTCCTGTAGATCATATTTTCTAGTGAGTGTACTTATGATAGCAACAGTAATCTCGTTTGCTATAGTAAGTGTGAAGTCAATTTATCCTCTCCCTGCTCCTGCCCCTTGGCTGATTTTCTCCATGAAACTTTGCCCCAAAGCTACTCTTTTAAACAATGACCAAACAGTGCAATCAGACTGTTTTTAAAAAACAACCAAAACAGCTGTGTCATGCTAGTATTAAGTTGCCAGGTAGCATCTTTTCATGGGTGTTTGTTCTTTCATGTAAAATGCAAATATCCCTACAAGGTCTACCTGAAACCTCCAAGCAGGACTCTTTTTAAAAATCTAAATACTAATAGGCTGGGAACCTGTTTCATTTAAATAATGCTTTCCCCTCCCAAAGTAGGAGCAGATGGATAGAGGAAATATGCCAGATGGACATCTATTAATCTACAGAGGAAGGGGCTTACAGGCTTCCCCATTTTGGTCTTAACTGTGTGTCCTTCAGTTCTCATCCAGAAGTGCTCCTTTATTGTAGGGCAATTTAGTATGTGCGTTTCAGAGGAGGGTCTAGCTGTATGAATATCCTGACACATTTGCTATTTGGCATCTTTCCCACTGGCAGGTTAGAAACAAAGTTGAAAGAACAAGAATATTCACTGATAAGACCCAAACCTGGATGCAATAGTGGCAGATCCATGTTCTTAAACCAGAACTTGGGCAATTTATTTTAGGATGACAGCTTCCAAATTATTCCAATTTATTTTAGGATGACAGCTTCCAAAGGCCACATAATGCTAGACTAATTAGACATGGAGCTGTTCACCCACAGTCTGCTATGCCAAGTACTTTCCCAAGAAACGGTATCACTTCTGATACTGTATCCTAGCTGAAGTAAAACGAGTAAGACTTTCAGCAAAGCCTGTGAAGAAGTAAATTACAAGATGGAGGAAAGGGGTCACTTTTGCTCATCAGATTGCCCATTTTGCTCAGCAGTGTGCTCATAATGTTACTGACCCATGCACCCTCAGAAATGGTAGCTGATCGTGGTTTAAACACTCAGATCAGCCATATTAGCCTGTCCACCTAGACTGAAGGTTTTATAGACAATAACTCAACAACTGTGCAGCTGGTTCTGCCAATTCATTAAATATTCTTAAAAACTCATACTTTAAAGTTAGCAGAACTAAAATGAATCATCAAAGCCCATTAAATGTCCAGAAAGAAATCCTCTTTTTCCCTAGGCTAAAGAAAGGTTAGCTTCTCACCAATCTATGCCCTCAGTATATGTCCTTGAACTCAACATTTTTATGTCATGAAGCAAGCAAGCATTTTCTTTTCGCTGTTATTGAACAAATCTGGATCTCCATTAAGGTGTAAAATCATGATGCTAGTGAATGTTTTTATACACAGAGCTTGTCTACTATGGCCATGTATCCCCCTACAAGGAACTAAATATTCTAAAGACACCAGATTCCATCTGATCTTGAGTGGGAGACTACCAACGAATACCAGGTGCTGTAGGCTGTATTTCAGAGGAAATAACTAGGAAATAACTAGCAAAAATAACTAGTATTCCTTGCCTAAGAAAACTCCATGAAATTCATGGAGTTGCCATATGTCAATAAGTGACTTGAGGGTACATACAAGCATGCAATCTATTCCACCCAGTAAGGAGAAGCAGAAATGTTTTAGCACAATGGTAGGAAAACATGCCCTTCCCAAAGTTACACTGCAGCTTTCATAAACTACAGCCAGTATAGACAATGGTGACTGAAACATCCTTGATAATATGTATAGAGCTGATGGAAGTTGCAATCTAATATCTGGAGGGTCACAGTTGCCCCTTCTTAGTCGACTGGAAAATAGATCATGGGGTCCCAGCTTCACCCTCAGCCACTACAAACAAATCTGTTGTTTGAAAGCCTAGGCAGTGGAAACCAATCTTAATGCACTGTGGAGAATACTGAGCCACCTGGACCAACTGTTTTTTGATTCAGTATAAAAGAGGTTCCTAATGAACCTGATTTTCCCCCAGCTTTCAAATGCAAAACATTTTCATTTATGTACTGCATAACTAATGATTCCATAATACTCTGAAAACAGGTCAATGTTAGCTCGGGAACTCGTAATCCTAGGATAAAGATTATCTGAAGATTACTCAATATAATAAATTGATATAAAATTCTGCATGTTTTTTTAAAAAAAGAATTTCACAGAAATGTTCAATTAGCTGCTCAAAGAGCTTCAATATCAAAATAAGATACTCATTTCCGTGTTTGTTTGTTTTTAGTTTTATTTAATATTTGCCATTATATTTATTGTGCTTGACTCTGGTACATTTATGCTCTAAAATGAATGAAACTTATTCCCAAGAGAACATATTTAGATTTGAGAAGGAAATGTATTACTTACAGTGCTCTTATAGACTAATTCTTAAGGTCTGCTGTGCTTCAAATTTTTGCTTTAAATGGGATATATTGATTGCTAGACTATAATAAACTATGGCCACAGTCCAGCCCAGACTTAGGTCTACTTAAAACCAGTGAAACCTAATGGGTTCAGGGATATCACTCTGTGCTGGACTATGGCCAATAATGATTTTACGCTGTTGTGACTATTTAGAAGCTGAGTGGTAGACACCTGCATTACCTCTACAGTATCAACAACAGTTTTGGAATTGCCTATCCTGTTTGCCATTCCTATAAAACCTATACAATTTTGAACTCAAATTAGTGCTCTTGAAAAAAATCCACACAGAATTACTTTACTATTCAAATAGGATCAAAGCACAGGAAGGTTCAAATAATAATGAAGTAGGTAATGAGAAAGAGATGACACAGAAAGGGAATTGATGCTGCAATACTTAAAGAACACAGAAGAGGGTTTGCTCTGAAACTCTCAAAAGTTTGCCAACAGAGGCTAAGTGTGCAGAAGACAAGGAAGATAAAGGCAGCACAGAAGCATAGCAACAGATTGATTCTTGAACTTCATGACCAGTCTTTCCTCTATTGACACATGACATTTTGTTTAATTATTGTGGAATTAACTTTATAAAGTTTCTCCCATAAATCAATAATATTAAGAGCACCAATGTTCATCAATTATTACAGATTTAATTTTTCGAAGTATCCTTCCATAGATCAAATATATCAGTTGCACTGATTACTTTTAATGTGGTTTTGAGCTATAATTTTAAAGTTTTTCCCCTCTGTGAATTGTATTTTCTAAGCTCCCAAAGTTTTATGTGTGTAACAGTATCCTCCTCCTCATTCCCCCATCTTATACCAGAAGTGTCCTTAGAAAGACCTGATAATGTGTCCCCACCTTCTGCACTCCACAAGGCAAAGGGATGCATGGGCTTACTTTGCCTGTGATCATGATGGTGATGAGGAATTGGACATTCCAACCATTCCAGGAAGTTAAATAGTAATAAGCTACAGAGATGCCTCAGCCTCAGGGGAAGGCAATGGCAAACCTCCTCTGAAGAAATCTTGCCAAGAAAATCCAATGACAGATTCACCTTAGGGTAGCCAGAAGTTGGAAATGACCTGAAGGCATACAACAAGAACAAGAAAGATTCCTGAAACTAGCTGTATTCAGAATCATACCAGGGTCACTTAAAAGTGCTCATTAACATCACAGAAATCACAGGCAAAGTGCTTATATGCTAAACAACATACCCTCAAGCTTTTTATGGATGTGTGAAAACATGGTGGGTAGCTGTGTTGGCTATTTAACAAATTCAAACAAAAATCCATCAGTGATACCTTTACTGGCCAACCAAAATGCACAATATACTTGTTGCATGCTTTCAAAGTACCATGGGCTTCTTCAACAGGGATGATGTTACAAACCAAACAGGAGGGGGAAAAATAAATTGGAGATGTTAGTCAGATGCCTGCATATTGTTTTAGTCCTTAGTAAAGACGGTATGCTGGGGAGGATATCTTTTGCAGGCAGGCTCCCTCCTCCTTCTGGCCATGTGGCAATGGGGAGATTTTCAAAGTCCAGGAAATTTAGAGTCCCTTTGCATCTCAACAGGGACCCCTCTTTTGCAATCTAATATTTCTCCATTCCAGTGAGGTCACAGGCCTCTTTGTAGGTAGGGAACAATGGATTCCTCAAGAAGTCTCCATGTTTTTGAATCAGGAACACTTTGGTGTTGTACAGGTAAAACATGAATGAATGTAACAGTGCCTAACTGCTTGTACAAGATATATGATTTATAGGTTGTGATGTAATGATGACTGTCCATGCCTCCCCCCCCCCAATCCCTGTCTCTTCTGTATAAATTCTACAGTGTTAACACTTGGAGTGCATAGTTTGAGGAACAACCCTCCCTGCAAAGTGGGAGGATGTAGATGAAGGGGATTTCCATTTTCTGTGTCTGACAGCACAACCTTGTCCCAAGGAGCACTGCAGCAAACACTGGTGGGAAAGGCCAGCCAATGTGGCAGCTGGTGAGCTAGCTTGAGGTGGTGGGACCTTCTAGTGTGGAAGCTGGGAGAGAAAGTCTTCAGTTGTCCTCCTGGGGAGTATATCAGTGCTCCTTGGTTTGGACTCTAACCATTCTTCCTTCAATGAGCTGCAAGGCTACCAGAAAGACCCAATCAAGCCCCACTACCACTACCTAATGCATTGCAGAAGACTAAGGAACATACATCTGGAGCTCTCTGTCCATCCTATTGTGGACTTTCATTTAACTTATTCAGATTTTGCACTAAAGCAACAAGCCATGAAGAGGTTTTCAGATGAATGGTTAATTGTCTCAGCTATAAATGTACACAAGAGTGCACATATGAAAAGTGAAAGATACTTCTGATACGCAAACACTGATGCTTTAAAAAGTAGTTTGAACCTAGGCTTTCTTGGCTTTCTATATTAGATTGTGATATGATACGGATTATAATCTGTGATATATGGGTTATGCAGTCAGCTCTCCATACCCACAGATTCAACCATCTATGGCTTGAAATTATTTTAAAAATATAAATTTAAAAAATAAGCCTTGATGTTACCATTTTACATAAGGGCCACTGTTTTACTATGCCATTCTATTTAATGGGGACTTGAGCATCCATGGATTTTGGTATCCATGGCAGGTTCTGGAACCAAACCCCAGTGGATACCAAGGGCCCACTGTATGTGCATTAGGAAGGAGAGGGAAGGAAGATGGTGTAAGAGATGTGCTTGATCAAATTGAAGGTATATCTATTTCCCCTCAATTGCTCATCGGTGCAGTTCTTTGATGGTTTCTGGCCTTTTCAAGTATGATAAATTCACAGCATAACAAACCACATGGCTATAGGAAGCCCACAAGCAGAACAGCAATACAACAGTAGTCTCCTGGTTGCGCATCCCAACACCAGGTGTTCAAAAATACACTACCATGTAGTCGCCATTATGCTGTTGAATTATAGAATTATATAGAATTATATAGAATTATAGAATTATAGAGTTGCAAGAGACCGCAAGGGCCATCCAGTCCAATCCTCTGCAATGCAGGAACACAGAATCAAAGCACCCCTGACAGATGGCCATCCAGCCTCTGTTTAAAAACGTCCAAAGGAGGAGACTCCACCACACTTTGAGGCAGCATGTTTCACTGTCTAATAGCTCTTACTGTCAGGAAGTTCTTCATAATGTTGTTGTGGAATCTCTGTTCAAGTCAACTCTTACTTATGGAAATCCTGTCTTAGGGTTTCCTTGGCAAGACTTTTTCAGAAGAGGTTTGCCATTGTCATTGGCTTCTTTTCAGACTGACAGAGTGTGACTTGCCCAAGGGGATAGTTTCCATAGCTGAATGGGGATCTGAACCTTGGTTTTTCCATAGTCTAACACTCCAAGTCACATTGGCACCTCATATCCTGCATGACTAGTAGCCATTGGCTATCAAACACTTCCTCTAGGATAGGCAGGCCAGCTAGGAAGACAAATTTTGATAAATGGAGGCCCCATCCAAGCTTGACTCAAAAATGGGGGGAAATGCCTAGAAAACTTTATTTTTTTAAAAAAACTTTAAAGGCAATGTTTCTTAGAATCTGAATTAAACTGAACAAAATGTTTTAAGCATAGCCAAGGATATATTACTGCTCTAGATTACAGTTCTTCTAACTTTGTAATAAATTTTATTAGGGACAAGATGAATTCTGTAGCTTTATGGGGGATCTTATGAAACATCTAATTAACCTGTTACCTACCCATTATTTCTCAAGCATTTTGGCTGTATGTAGCAATTCAAATGCACACTCACACAAAACAGCTTTTGCTGCAATGTCTGAATAATTCAGCTTGAAGTTTGCCCAAACTGAAAAGTACAAATCCTTACAATCAGTAACTGCATGTCCTACATCAGCGGTGGGCAATTCCAAACAGGGCAGGGATATTTTTCCTTCCTGCACATGCCACAGCAACACATTTCAGCATGCCTAAAGTGATGCAATGTCACTGCGGGCTGTCATTTCTGCTAATTCTGGGTCCTTCCTTCCTTTCTCATTTTTGTTGTTGTTGTTTTTTTTTGTTGTTGTCTGTTTTGGGGAGGTTTGTGGGGCTGGGAGGAGAAGTTATGGGAGCAAACTGTTATCTGTTTATGTAATTTGGAGAGATATGGGGTGCTTTCAGTTTACTTTTCAGGGAGAGAAAATACAAGAGGTTCCTGAGGACATTTTCTTTCCTTAGAGATAAAAACAAAATCACTCTAAAAATACTTTAAAAAATACTTGTAGATTTTGAGGGGCTTCGGGGCGAGGGAGGTTTCCATGGGCTGCATGAAGCCCAGAGTCTGTACTCTGCCCACCCATGTCCTATATGTTCAATCAAAGTGAACAAATACATAACAATGCAGATAATGCCATTACCTAATTTCACCACAGATAAAATTAATACACAGGACCCCACTGCATGCTTTTTGTGTTGTGCACCTTCACATGGTTTCTGACTTATGGTGACCCTAAGGCAAATCTATCGCAGATTTTTCTTGGTACAATTCGTTCACAGGCGATTTGCCTTTGTGTTCCTATGAACCCAAGAGAGTGTCACTTGCCCAAGGTCCCTCAGTGAGATTTCTATGGCTAAGTGGAGTTTCAAACCCTAGATGTTGTTGTTAAATGCTCTTGTCAGCCCCAACTCATGGCAACCCTCTGCTTTGGCCCTGCAAATTCAAGCCTGTGATCTCCCTGAATGAGTCACGTTTAGCAGAGCTGACATATACACAATTGGGGTTACAATGGATTGCACTCTTATACAACTAGCTGTGCAATGGACACACCAAGGCCTTGAAATCAAACTCTCTACACTGGTTTATTAACTTCCCATTCACCAAGTCAAAAGTGAGAGAGGAGAGTGTGCTTATGAATAACTAGTGGCACTAGGAAGAGCCTTACACAATTCTGAGGAAGCACACTCACTTACACAACTATATTAATGCTAGTGTGATGCCTCAACAGGATTTCAGCCATAATTGTAAGCTTAAGGCAGGATAGTTGCCTGAAAATAATGAAGTCAGCACTATGTACTGGTATATTGCTGCTTGTACAATATGTATAGTTAGAGCACACATCCTTAAATTCTTGCATTTCAATGTAGAGTACTCTGCTATAGTAAATCAAATGGGTTGGCTGTCTATCTTTCCACTTAAAAATGATGAAAACTGGCATAAAAAGATTAAAGAAAGGAAAAATAGTTTTAATGAAGCATAAAACTCCTTGATACAAGCAACTGATTTTTGCACTTCAATTATTGCACAGCAGGCCCCGCTTATGTCAGGATAATGTCCCGGGGTGCATTTTAGCCAGATGAGTTTTCACCTTCCATTGCTCATCAGTGCTGCTCTTCACTTAGTTCCTGTCCCTACCAGGTGTGATACGTTTCATTTTATCTGGCAAAAATCCCATGTCAGGCCTCACTGGAAAAACACATTCAGCAACATAGTTAAGATTCAAACCTCCAAGAGGCTCCACATGGACAATCCCAGCTTGTGCCTCTTTAATGAGGCAAAAGCTTTTGCGAGGAATATATATAGATATATATATTTGTGTGTGTGCCAGGAAGTGGAGTGCAAACAGCGATAGACCACAGGATGCAGTGTGGCATATCAGAAGCAACTGCATAAACAGAAATTCTGGTCTGAAGGTACTCTTTCTTACTCATTGACATCCCAGTAACAAGTAGGCTCTTATGCCAACCTTAGTAATCCTTAGTAGTTATCATACACCAGATCAAGAACTTTGTTCATTATTCATATATTCATGTTTACCTTTCATCTTGGCTTTATGTTCATCCTGTGTCCCACCTTTGTCCCTTAACTACTCTTTAGGATCATCACTGAAACTGAACTTATCACCCCATCACCATGCCCACATGTTATACATTTCAGTGAAGTAGATTGAGTCTACCAAAGATTGCTCTACAAACCTCTTTCTCTCAGTTAGTCTCTGAGGAACTACAAGATACCTTTGCATACTGTTACAGATTAACATGCTATGTCACTGAATACTCTGTTGTTGTTGTTGTTGTTGTGTGGCTTCACATCACTTCTGACATACGGTGACCCTAAGGCGAATATCATGGGGTTTTCTGGGGCTGAGAGGGTGTGACACCCAAAGGTCACCCAACAGATTTCCATGGCAACATAGTTTTATTTTTATACAGAGAACAAGGCTAGGAAATGTGTGGCCTTCCAGATCTTATTGAGCATAAATATCCATCAGCCCTAGCCAGCCTGGCTAGCGATGAGGCATGATGGCAACAGTTCTTCATCAACACTTGGAGAATCCAAGGTTTACCTCTGCACTGCAGAAGAATAGAAGAATAACTGGAATTATCTTTTTCTTTTAATCCATCATGTTATACGTTACTGTTAAAAAAGTCTTTCATAACAAAAATCTAGACTGAGAAAGTGATATATTTGTGTAGAGGAGATGCAGGGCCTGCTCCAACAGGGCCAAAATGGCAAAAATAATTAATTCCTTCATGAAGGAATGAAAATTATCTATGAATACTGATATGATATTGCTTAATCCCCTCCATGCCATTCCAGCAGTCTGTCTATGGAGGTTTGTTCATGTTTCCATCATCTCCCTTATTAATAGTGCATTTGTACCAGAATGAAATTATGGCACAGGCCATAAAGTAGTAATACCAAAAATTAGTATAAATCTAAAGAAGAACAATAAACCAACCATCATGCGAAAATACAATCTGAAGAACATCCCTGTAGAAATTAAGCTGGGGACATTGTCACAGAGGTTTCATTTTTGATTCCTCTCTCTCATTTATTCCCTAGATTCAGGCCACTGCCAAGACCTGCAGATTCTCTCTCTACAACATTGCTAAAATCCATCCATTCCTCTCAGCCTCCACTGCCAATACTCTGGTCCATGCCCTAGTGGTTTCACGACTAGATTATTGTAACCTTCTTCTGACAGGGCTTCCTCTCTCTCACCTCCACCCTTTAATCTCTGTCCAGAACTCAGCTGCACGTATTATCACATCCGCTCGCCGCTTTGACCATGTTTCTCCCCTCTTATTCTCCCTTCACTGGCTCCCCTCCCCTTCCACATACAGTACAAGCTTTTGTTGTTGACTTTCAAAGCCCTCCACGGACTGGCCCCTCCTTACTTGTCTGAACTTCTTTCTCCTCACACTTCTTCTCGTACCCTCCGTTCTGGTAGTCAAGGTCTCCTGTCCCAGCCGAGGATTTCCACTGCTCACTTGCTGCCCCTCACTCCTGGAACCTTCTTCCCCCACATATACACCTCATCACTTCTCTAACCAGGTTCAAAATTAAGTTAAAGACAATATTGTTTAAGGAAGCGTTCCCAGGATTGTGCCATCTGCCCCAGGATGCCTCCTTGTAACTAGGTATTAAGAAGCCGTGCCCTCCCTCCAGTCCGTCTGCCTTGGTCCAGGCCCCAGAGGGAGAGAAGAACCACTGGACCTCATCCCCTTCCCACCACCTTTCCCTTCTCCTTTTGTGTTGTCTCTTTTAGATTGTAAGCCCGAAGGCAGGGATTCGTCTAATTATAAGATTGTATGTACAGCACTGTGTAAATTTACAGCGCAATAATAATAATAATAATAATAATAATAGGAATGCAAAAAAGAAAGAAAAAACCCACTATCTGGAGCCAAAAAGAGACTCCTCAATGGATGAAAAATGAAAATTTCAAGCAGTTAAGGACAGAAGAGAAGCAAAGGTAAAAGGTGACAGAACCAGAGTCAGAACTCTGAATCCAACTGTTCAATGACTTGTGCCCACGGGTTATAATCAAAGCAGAGGGAGCTGGGGATGTTTAGCCTGGAGAAGAGAAGGTTAAGAGGTGATATGATAGCCCTGTCTCACATAAGATCAAAGAAATTAAAAGGAATTTTAAACCAAATGTGAGGATGCTCTACATCTAGCAGGGAAACACATTACATGACCAAGTAGAAATAAAAAAAACAATGAAAACATTACACAGAAGTACTATATAAAAGAGATAAACTGATGACAGAATCATTTGAGTAAGAACCATATGACGATGAACCTCCAATTTTAGAGAGCAAAGTGGAAGCTGTACTCTAAGCAGTGAAAGAAATAACCAGGAACAGATGGCAGACCAATAGAGCCACTTCAGGCTACAGAGACAGAATCTATTCTAGTTTTAACTGAAATCTGTCAACATATATGGAAAACAAAACAATGGCCCACAGACTGGAAACACTCAAGATACATTCATGTTCCCAAGAAAAGGGACATCAGGGATTGCGGTAACCACAGAAACCTTGCATTAATTTCTCGTGCAAATAAAGTAATGCTCAAATTTTTACAACAGAGACTTTTACCATATATGGAACGAGACGTGCCAAATGCACATCAAGCTGTGTTTAGGGAAGGAAAAGGCAATAGGGATCATATTGCAAACATACACTGGATAAAGGAGGGTACCAAAAAAAAAATCAAAAGAAAACCAGCCTATGTTTTATAGATTACAGTAGAACATGATTTGATTGTGTAGATCATGAAAATCTATAGATTCCTCTTAAAGAAATGGGTGTGCATTACATTTGATTGTCCTGATGCTTAATCTATACTCAGGACAAGAGGCTACTGTCAGAACAGAATATGAAGAAACTGAATGCTTTCCAACTGGCAAGGGGGAGTCAGGCAAGGCTTAATTTTACCATCCTATCTGTTTAACCAATCTGCTGAACGTATCATATATAAAGCAAGATTAGATTCAGAGGAAGAAAACAAAGTATGGTCCTGCAGAAGAGATATACAGATACTACTGACTGCTAAAATGGGTTCTAGAGCAAATCAAGTCTGAACTCTGTCTAAAAGCCAAGATGACTAAATTGAAACTGTCATACTTTGATGATAGCATGAGAAGACATGAATCACCAGAAAATAATAATGCTTGGTAAGGTAGAAGGCAATAGGGAAAGAGAAAGACTCAGATGGATAGACTCAAAAGGCAGCCATAGCCCTGAGTCTGCAAGACCTGAGCAGGGCTGTTGATGATTCTGTGACTGGGAAGTCTCTCATTCATGGGGCTGCTATAAGTTGAAAATCAACCTGAGGGCATTTTAACAACAAAAAGGTTCCTTCTGGGATGGCACAAACTACTCCACCTATCTTACGTATTAATAGTTGTTAACTGCTATCCAGCTGACTTCGGTTGGTGACCCTGTGGAAGAGACATCTCCAAGATCCCCTGTCCTCCACTGCTCTGCTCAGGATCAGTATAATTCCTTCCTGGGCAATGACAGCCATTCCTATTATAAAAGTCTTGCCAAGGCTGTACAAAATATCCTGTAGAGGAGAAAAAACAAATACTGTACTGGCTTGCTGTTGTATCATGGGTTTTTGTTTAGAAGAGTTTTTGCTATTGCTTTGCTCTGAGACTGAAAGAGTGTGACTTGCTCAAGGTCACCCAATGGGTTTCCATGGCTAAGCAAGAATTCGGACGCTGACCTCTACAGTCCTAGTCCAACATCCAAAGAACCACATCATACTGTGGTAAGTAATGGTTACCAGGGCTTTAGGCAATAAATAAAACTGCATATAAAACTGCATGTAACATTCCAACTATGTCACTCCAATTATTTGTCTTGTTTGGCAGTTGATACTCACAGAAGGAATGATATCTTGATTGTTATTGCTGAGTGATTAAAGCAAAGTAGTTAGTTTATAATGGTCCAACAAGGGTCTACTTCCTCCCATCTTATATAAAAAAAAAAACCAATATACATGAGAGAATGGACCACTCCAGTTATGCAACAGAGCTTAAGAAAATAGGTTGTTTTTGTGCAATAAGGCTGGCAAAAAAGTGTAAACATTGCTGTAGTGCCTGTTATTTCTATGTTGAATAAAACTTGTTTATGGTAACATTTCAAATGAGATCAAATGAGAAGGATGTCATACACTCCTGTTTGTGAGAACTGATGGCTTGTCCCTGCAAACAGTGACAATGCATTTTCAGATCCTAGGGCATAAAGCCAAGAGTGATTTCATTCCCAGCTTAGCCACCTCTAATACAGGAGACACAATTGCACAAGGGACACAGGCAAGAAACAGAAGGATGTTCACTGTCAATTGATGATATCGCATAAAAGAAAAACCTCATTAAAAAAAACTTCAACAGCATAAAAGAAAAAATCTTGAAGTTTAGCTTTGGTTATTTGTAAAATCTTTTCATCTACACATTGTTCAAATTCAAAAAAACTTTTGTTCGCTTTGTGTTTGCTATCAAGAAACAAGTTTAAAACAAGAACTGTAAAATTCCTAGTTCAGGTTATTTCTTTTCATTCAAGCCTTCTCGGATTATTTTTTATCTGATCAAGGCCTTTTCTGGCTATTTCCTTACATATACTGGTATGTATACTGTATTTTACTATATTGTATTTTTTTGTATTGGATTTCACTTTGGTAAATTCCTCTGAGCATGTGTGTGTGTGTGTGTGTGTGTAATAAATCAAATGAACCCTGAACATTAGGCAAAACCACCACCCATTATATGTTCAGTCCCTAATATGGCCGTAATAATAACTACCTACCTCACAAATTTAGCACTTCCATCTACCAGAACTCCTTCTCGAAACTGCTCACCTGCTCAAAGTCTAGGTACTGGCTGCCGGAAGTAACATTCATCCTGGTAGACCTACTGGGATATTTTCACAAACATCTGAGCATGTGTATGGATAATATGAACAAATGTAAGTGAACCATATGAACACCCTTTATCTGTAGCTTCACTGTACAACAATAGGCCGTAAAATAGGCCTTTTTGTTGTTGTTGGAGAGCCAGTGTAGCATAGTAGTTTAATGTTTGCCTCTGAAGACCAGAATTCAATTCCCTGCTTGGCCATGAAACTCACAGGGTGACCTTGGGCAAGTCACACCCTCTCAGTTTCAGGGGAAGGCAATGGCAAATTTGCCAAGAAAGCCCCATGACAGGAAGGTAATAATGACTCACCTACACTCCTTGAGGTTCCAGGAGGCAGGACTGGTCTTTCTTTTGGGGGGGGGGAGGGGGACAAACAATGGATTTGTATCACAGTTTGGAAAAAGTGATTGTTTGGAGTATAATTCCCCAAATTTCTCAGAGTCCCCCACCATGCTGGTTAGGAGAGTTTGTGCATTGTGGGCCAAAAAAACAGAATTTTTGAAGCTTTGACTTAAATAAACTTAAGAAGAGACAACATTCTAGCAAAGGTAGTGTTCAAATTGTTGGTTTTCTTAGACTTTGAAAAATTCATCTTGTAAGAAATCACTAGTGCTTGGTAGTACAACCCAGCTATTTTGCCTTGCTGCTTGGATCAATCATGCTAGACTAACATAACACTGCATTACAAAAGCATCCTTTCCAAAGTAGTGACTGCAGCTTTATCTGAAGGAAACTTAAAATAACTAAAGATGCTGATTGTTCACACTAGTGTAGCACGTAGCTAATACTGTGTGTTCCTTGAGGTATTATGCAATGCTTTCCATAGATCAGCTGGAAAAGCATAGGCTACTCAGACGCCAGCTACCAGTGAAGCCTTGTAGAACAAACTTGATATCATGAGGTCAGAAGGGAATCAAGAGATCATTAAAACAACCTCCACAGTCTGGCAGAATCATCCATATATTCATGACTCCTGCATATGCACAATCTGTATAAAGAAAAGACCAAGAAGTACCATCCTAAAGGATCCCAGAGTCATGCAGCTCATGAATCAATGACATGTACTAATTCAAAGAAGGTACTGGATATGTCTGGAGATACAGAAGTCACTTGAGGGACTCCTCTCAAGCACGAAATAAGAAATATGAGAGAAAGTTCTGTCACAGCTGCCACTTTATGTGCCATCAGCTCCTTGGCACGAAGCAGCATTGTCAGGACAGGTTTTAGCAGTTATATTTGACATATTCTAAATAGGCCATGGCTATGTAATACAAATTACTTTACAAACAACAACAACGAATCCAGTATTCATTAATATCCAAAGATAGGGCAGCAGACCAGTTTTACGAATACTACTCTGGCTATTCAGATCCAATACAGCCACTCTGGCACCATCCACCATTTTCCCCTCCCCTGTATGAATTCCTGCTACTCCCTCCCTGTTTGTTTCTCCTGTCCACCAACATCTCTTCATGAGTGGGGATGGACAGAAGTAGTACTTTGTCTCATACTCTAAATACTGCACTTTAAATGCCCCTTATGCTCATTAAGAGGCTAGCCAATACAGTGACCATAATTGTTCTGTGTAAGAAAGAGCTATACAGCTTGGTCATTACAGTAGAACAGAATATTTCATGGAGTGGTATATGTTACAGCTGCCAGAGTATGTACAAATACAATGAGACTATTACATCTCAAACCGGGAACCAGTGCACCCCATACAAATTGTTGCCTGATTTAACCAGCTTGCCCAAGCTTTTGGCCACACTTTGTTGTTAACTGCTGTCAAATCGACTTCGACTTAGGGCAACCCCATGAATGAGAGACCTTCAAGTCACCCTGTCATCAACAGGTCTTGCAGACTCAGGACTGCCTTCTGCCTTACCAAGCATTCAAATTCTTTGTATTCTGTGCTAACCATAGCCTCTTGTCTTAAGTACAGGTTACACATCAGGACAATAAAATGCTGTGGCATACCCATTTCTTTAAGAGCAATCTATAGATTTTCATGATCTATCAGTCAAAAAGAGAAAGGTAATCTTTTATCCTTGAACTGAAGAACTTGGGCACCAGTCAGAAGCAGTGTAGTTCAAAACACAACTCAGTTCCAGTCGCCTCTCCATAGCCCACAGATCCAACCATATACGGCTTGAAAATATTTGATCTTTTTTTACAAAAGATCATAAATATTGATTTTGCCATTTTATACATGTCACAATTTTCCTACGACAAACATTAAAATGTTAAATTGGCATTACTATCTTAGCTTAAGTGTTATGGTACAATTAGAGTGGGCTGATGTATTTTTAAATAAAATAGAAAAACTGAGCATTAAAACAGTACACAGTTGTAATAGACAGACTTGGAAAGAAAAAGAAACACAACATAGACCCTGTTTACATGGGCTGGGATACTCTGGGGGCAGCCTGGAGTATCCTGGCCCACACCTGCCCTGATCTGCCCCTGTTACCTAGCCCTCTGCTCCCATGCTGCAGCAGCTGTGTGAGTCTCCCAGCATTTCCACTGCTGTTGCAGGTTGCTCATTTCTGAAGTCAGAACAAGGCACTCAGTGTTATCTGGACCACTTGTACCAGAACCAGGGTTTGGGATGTGCACCATCTGAACAGGACGATGCCAGAGCAGAGCAGAAATGGACCTTGTGGGCTGTGCAGAGAAGGCCAGAGTTCCATGAGAGAAATAAATTGTATTACCTCATTCTGTACATCAAAGTAAACGCAAATGTCCTCTAAACATCTGTTACTTACATACTGATCATGTGATAGTACATCATATTCCAGTCAAATTTTTGCCTCTCATGATCAGGCCCAAAGAGTAGTGCTATTTTATGTTACTTAGTAAGTGAAATGGGTTGACTTTTCAGACACATGTCATTGCTGCATATACTATTCTCTACATGGAACGCTCCCATTCAGGATGTTCATTGTTTAAGAAGTTCCTTTTGATCATGCTAAATTTATCAACTCCCAAGGAGAAGAAAGTGATTCAGAAAGTAGTTTTTGTTTTATACTTGGCAGGTATCCAAGCATTTGTTGTTTCCATCTGTACTTTGAATGCATAACTTTATGAGATATGATACTGTCTGGTATTATAAAAGTGCAATTTCTGTAGATGTTCCAATTCAATTAACTTCATGGTGATGGAAGAAGTTACATTCTGGTAATCTGGGATACCCATAAGATCCTGAGCCATTTCTTAAGAGATGGTTGCAGAGGTTCATACAAAATTGCCCCTTCTCATTAAAAATATGGGCTGGCATCCTGCAATGCAGTTACAGATTCATAACCTAGAATTACAAATCCGTAACTGCTCTCTTTTCAGTTACTATTGCCATGATTGTAAATAACTCTTCTCCCCCCACCCCCACCTCGGGCCTGGAATAGACCTTAAACCTTTACGGTTCAAGAGCAGGAAGGGGACTGGCTGTATAATCTTGAAGCTTGTCCACATTCCAGACCTCTGTCACTTAGAAGTGGCTTCCCCAGATACCATTATTTTTCTCTGTAATCATTTGATTCCATAGGTCATTTGAAACTACATTGATTCAGAATACATTTATGTAAGCAGAGTTACAAGCCTGCTGTAGGATCCTGACCATTCAGTATACATATAACACAGGTGATTTATCCCTTTTATAGGTGAAAAAGAACTTCTCTTTTGTTTCATCTTTGAATGGAGAGAGAGGTCCTAACTATTAAGCTCAACCAGAAGTGGGCATAGCATGTGCTGTGGGCCACATGCAGCCCCCATAACATACTTTTTTTTGTTTCTGAAGTGCATAATTAGTCCACCAAATCACCTATGTTATTTGTATATAACACATGTAACAGCCAAGATCCTAAACGTCAATTTAAAAAATTAATAAATTTGGCCAGTTTTTACCCACAAACCACACAGAAACCCTCCAAAAGGAATTAAAATATGCATGTACACACACCCGCAAGCAGCCCAGAACCCTGTACTGTTCCCAAATACCTGTTTTTCTCTGCACTCACTTAAAATGTCAACAAGAAGTGATACAAAGCCACTTATCATCATTTTGAGAGGGTATGAAGAGGAAAACAGGCATTTGAGCTTGATGGTGTGTGTGTATGTGTGTGTGTGCAGCCCATACACAGTTGCCTTTCCCTGATCTAAGGCTGTCTAAAGTCCTATTCTGTTTTTTATGGATGTTCCTTTGCACTTATTATACCATCTACAATGAGAATCTCTACCATTTCTTCAGGGATTGTATGTTTATTTACGGAATATAAAGGCACTGCCACATGTAATGTAATACAGTACTATAATTGCAAAGCTTCCATCATCTCTGTAATGGCGAACACTTTGGCTGCAATCCTGCATGAGACATAGCTGGGAGAGGTAGCTATGATAGTCTCCAATTATCCCCCAAACCCACCTTTTCACAGCTGTAGCCTCCTCCCAAAACCTAGCCATCTTCTGGTCAATGGAGAGAAGAATATATTTTCCTATAGCTAGAGTGACAGGCATTTGCAAGGACGGCAGTGGATTGTGTCATTGTTCTTTACCTAGCTCTAGCAAAATAGCTGGATGCTTCTGTTTTGCTTCCCTTGCATACTACCAACCAGGAAATGTTTGGGTTTGGGGGGCATTTTGGTCACTTTATTGTGAGTAGAGAATGATGACCTCAACAACCAAAAATTGAGTTGTGATGGTCCAACTGACAACATATGTAAGTCTAATGTAATTCACCAGGATATCAGCCAATATTTTTTTCAGCTTTGATACAATGTATTTCAATGAATACAACTGAAAGTTTGCCAAGTAGTAATTGAGTGCTGCATGTATACAACCACTGTATACATGTAACCACAGATTATTTATATTATGCTACCAATGTTCTGATAATATAATAGGGGAGGAGGCTTACCACTCCTTTGTTTTCGCGTTTAGCAAATGATCAGCTTACCAAGTGATTTGTGATGAAAAATGACAGTTTCCCCTATTGTCGTTCTCTGTATGGGGCAAAAGTGAGCAACAGCTCTTAAGTTTGTTTGTTTTTAAATGGATTTCAGTTCTTTCCTTCAAATTAGTGTTCTTTCTACAGCAGGAGTGGGCAATTTGTATCTCTTCAGATTTGTTGCTGGACCACAAATTGTACCCACCCTCATCAGGACAGCATGGCAAGGAATGGCGGGGATTATAATCCAACATCTAGGCAGCCATAAATCTCACATCTCTGTCCTGCAGTTGCTGTATATAATTATTGTCTTTTCACTATGTGGCATATACAGCAGCAAATACAAGATTTCTGTAACCATGTAGTGGAAAATTAGAGAGAAGGAAAATGGCATGTATGTGATGGAGCAAGAGCAGAGCTTGGAAATGTTATTCTCAGTATCTACCAGCCAAAATGGCCACAGAACATTTCCAAGCCCTAGGCAAGGTTTGAAGCTGAAGCTGTAACATGGTGCTCCAGATACTGTACCATCCATAGGACCCCTTGATGGGGGCAGGCCAATGCAAGCATCCAAAAACAGAATATTATTCGTTCCCCAACCTCAAATACCTGTTACAATCAGAAGCAAAGGATTGATTATGATTGCTCAATTGTGAAGGCTATCCTACCTTATAATACCTGTCACATTACTGATTATGAAAGACACATTATCACTCTCTTATGCTAGCACCATACTGTCATCATTTTAAGAGACTGGCTAGCATCCTGTTTGTGAATTATGATGGTGCAAGTCTAGGCAGCATCAGCCCTGGTTAGTACTTGGATAGGAGACTGCCAACAAATTTGTAGGTTAAATTTCAGTGGAAGGAACTGGCGAAACCACTTCTGATGTATTCCTTGCTTAAGATGCAGCTGCTGGCAGTTAATTCTAAAGAAACAGGGCTCTTGGAAGAAAAAGAACAGTATTTTTTATTTGCAGTTTTTCTACATTCATGGGGGCCCTTCACCCCTAACCCCATTAAATGTGGAGGGACCACTGTATTCTAAAATGAAATCATTTTTGATTGTCCAGAAGGGTTAGCTGAAAAGGCCTCTTCTAGTCTAATCTTGTAGGTAGCATCCATATTGAATTCTATTAATGCCAGCAGTACTATGTGTGAAATGAAAAGATTGCTTAAACTATTGAGCCACAACTGAATACCCCCCAGACAAAGATCTATCTCTCCTAGTATGTGGCTCTGTAGCCTACAGACAGAAAATGACACTGATAGCAAATGTCATCAAGGGTGATTGATTTAATGCTTCTGTGATGACTTTCTTTAAGTGACTGCTTGTCTGATGTGCTATCACCTTTTGTTAAACAAAGTACCTCTCAGGTAATACCTCTTAGAAAGTCCAGGTGGTCACTCTTTGTTTAGGGTCACAGGTGTCAACCTACTTCTGTAGGAGTCATGCCAATGAATAGCTGGAATGATTTCCATGCTATGGTTTCATAATGCTAGTTATGAATTTACATGGAGAGGATGCTCATCAATAGAATCACACTTAGGTGAACCATAGTAAATAAGGCAAGTGGTATGTTTTCATACAGCAAAATTTGAAGCTCTCAGCCAAACACTCGCTATCATGGTTTTTTTGTGGAGCTTTCGGGCAATGTGGCCATGTTCTAGAAGAGTTCCTTTCTGAAGTTTCGCCAGCATCTGTGGCTGGCATCTTCAGAGAACACGCTATCATGGTTCAGCAGTTAAGCGAAGATAACAGTAAAATACAAATTGTAATGAAGAACTGCACTCTCCCTGATTCCAAGAAAAGTATTAATTAAAAACAAAATCCAGAAATGATTAATCCATTATAGGAAACACCACTTCCAGACTTATGAAGCACATACGTGTGTAAGTTCCATGTCAATTCTTTAGACTGAAATCTTAAACATACTTAATAGAAAGTCCAATGGAATACACTGGGTAAACCAACTTATTTATATTTATTGAGTTCCTCATTTCAGAGTACAGTACTGTAATCACATAAAGGATGTAAATATTCTCTGCAATGGCAGAACAATGGGATATCTGGTGTTCAACCAATGCAGCCAGTGCAGCCTTCTTCGGTGATGTAGGATACAGACACAGGAGAGGGTCTTCTTGGTGGCTGCTCCTAGATTACACAATGGCTTTCCAAAGGTTAAGGTTAGGCAAACCATTTCCTCCACTATTGCTGCCTGTTTGTTAGTTTGATGTGCTGAATTACTGAATAGTTCACCACTTATTTTGTTTTAAAACAGATTTAACTATATAATAAATGAAACTCATATTTGAAAATGTTTATTTTATTCTGTTTTATTGGAAACGTTTCAACTGTGTTAGAAGCCACTTTGCAAACCAACTTTGGGGAAAGGACAGGCTGTAAATAAAATAAATAGGTAATCCAAGTATTTTGTGTGTGGGTTTTGTTGTTGTGGTTGTTTTATGGCATGGATTAGTAACCCCTAAATTATCCCCCCCCCCCAGTCATCCTGGTGCACTTTTCCTCCTACATACCTACCGTAGATGCTTCCTGCCTACCAGGCAGTCTTACTCTCCCTTTACCCATCCACCTACCTCATGTTCTTTCTCTCAAAGTGCCCTCTTTATTCCCATATTAACCCACCCCATATCTAGTGGTTTGAGTGTTGGACTAGGACTCTGGAAACCAGGGTCTAAATCCACCCTTGCCATGTAAAGCCAATGAGTGACCAGAGACAAGTCACACTCTTTCAGCTTTAGAGGAAGGCCATGGCACCTCCCCCCCTCAAAAAATCTTGACAGGAAAATCTTGTGTTAAGTCAGAAATGATTTGAAGGCACATAACAAGAAACCAAGCCAGCCAAGTGTCCTTCCTCTTCTCTTATCCTGGTGTTCTCTCTTTCACTGTCCTTTTCCTGCTTCTGCCATTAACTGCCATGGCTTCATCCTAGAGAACTCTGGGATTTATAGCTTTGTGAGGCAATAGCAATCTTTGCCAGAGAAGGCTAAAGACATTATAAAACTACAAATCCCAGGATTCCACAGCATGGAGCTACGGCTACAGCATTGTCAAACTGCATTATTTCTACAGTGTGGATGCACCCTTTCCCTCCCTCCACTGCAGTGTTCATTCAGCCTTTCATAGAATCATAGAGTTGGAAGAGACCTCAAGGGCCATCCAGTCCAACTCCCTGCCATGCAGGAATACACAATCAAAGCACACACACACACACTCACATGACAGATGGCCATCCGGCCTCTATTTATAAACCTCCAAAGAAGGAGACTCCACCACATTGCAAGGGAGCATGTTCCACTGTCAAACAGCTCCACTGTCAAACACTGTCAGGATAAGTTCCTCCTAATGTTGAAGTGGAATCTCTTTTCCTGTATTTTGAATCCATTGCTCTGTGTCCTATTCTCTGGAGCAGCAGAAGACAAATTTGCCCATCTTCAGTATGACATTATACAGTGGCATCCCTAGGGTTGGTGTCTCCCAGTGAGGTAATTCCATGGTGTCACACACTGATCTCTTCCCATTTCACACCATAGTGAAGATTTGGTTAAAATGTGATTTTTAAAAAAAAATTAAAGAAAAAATTCAATAAATAATTTGAAATTTTAATTTTAAAAACTTCTGGAGCCTGTCCTTTCTCATCCCACTAAGTTTCACCCCACTCCCACTATCTCTTAAAGCATGCTAAAGGGGAGCAGGTGATTGCCACAGCCCCTTTCTGCCAAAAGAAGACAAATTTGCCCCATCTTCAGTATGAAGGAGAAATGGTGTCACCTGCCCCTTAGGGTATCACCTGCACCCCGCCTAGTGAAACCACTGCTGTCATATCACCTCTTAACCTTCTCTTTTCTCCAGGCTGAACATACGCAGCTACCTAGTCTCTCCTCATAAGCATGGTTTCCAGACACTTCACCAATTTGGTCGCCCTCCTCTGGACATACTCCAGCTTGTCCACATCCTTTTTGAATTGTGGTGCCCAGAACTGGACACAGTATTCCAGGTGAGACCTGACCAAAGCAGAATAGAGTGGCACTATTACTTCTCTTGATCTAGTACATAGAGAGATCTTGCAGCATCTTTGAAACTAATTGAAAGAAAGAAATTGGCAGCATGAGCTTTTGTAGACTTCAGCCTACTTCCTCAGATGCATCTGAGGGAGTAGACTGATGTCTAGAAAAGCTCATGCTGCCAATTTCTTTCTTTCTGTTAGTTTCAAAGGTGGTGCAAAATCTCTCTACATAATGATTCTATAGACTAACAGAGCTATATCTTTGAATTCCCTTGACATAGACACTATACTTCTATTGATGCAGCCTAAAATCTCATTGGCTTTTTTAGCTGCTGCATCACACTGCTGACTCATGTTCAACTTGTGATCTACAAGGACTCCTATATCCCTTTCACACACAGTCTTTTTAAGCCAGGTGTCTCCCATCCTATATCTATGCATCCTATTATCTATCCTATCTCTATACCCGTATCTAACCTTTCCTTCTTGCCTCTTACCACATCACAAGACCTCTTTCTCTCTCTCTCTTGACTTTTTGAAAAGTTTGCAGAAGTTTGCATCATGTGGAGCTGCTTAAGAGACCCCCTGGGGAAATTAACATCTAAGGCTTGACTGAAGCTTTCTCCCTGATGGTTAGCAAAGGTTACAGGGACCTGATGACTAAAGATAGTCTTACAGAGACAGATTTTGACTAAAATTTACTAAATTTTAAAAATAAAATTATATTAGTCACACCCCCAGTATGCCAAATTATGAGTGTCTAGCTGCTACAGACTTGGAAGTTTGACAGAGATTGTTGTTGTGTGAGATATGGTTTGCCATTTTACCATTTAGTATTATAACAGATTGCCATTTCTATGATTAATTCATAAAGAAAGAATGGGGGGGGGGGGAGGTTGTCCCTGAATTGTTTTAACTGAGTTCTACAAGAAGGGAATTTAAATATGATATTAAGTAACAGACTGCATACTTTAACTATTAATACAGTAAAATTTAAAATTTACATAAGTAACATGATCTGAAACATGGAGAAGAGAAAATTACTTGATTTGAGAAGCCGAGCCCTCCCTCCAGTCCATCTGCCTTGGTCCAGGCGTCAGAGGGAGAGAACAACTGCTGGACCTGATCTCCTTCCCCACCACCTTCCCTTCGTGTCTTTTAGATTGTAAGCCTGAGGGCAGGGAACCGTCTTAAAAAATAATAATTGTAAGCCGCTCTGATAGCCTTTAGGGCTGAAGAGCGGGGTATAAATAAATAAATATTAAAAAATTGATATTCTGCAGTTAGGTAGGTGAATGAAGCTTTCAGAAACTCCCATACATGAAAAAAAAACCTCTTTTTGAAATGGCTATACACAGTTTCTTGTAAGTTTTAAAGAGGAAAATGTAACTTTAAAAAGTGATTTTTGCCGTTCTAGTGCGACATTATGTTTATTCAGAAGTCTTCTGGAGCTCACTCAGACCTACTCTCTAATGCAGTGGTTCCCAAACTTTACTCTTTAAGGGATTTTGAACTCCAGCTCCCAGAATCCCAGACTATTGGCCAACATAGCTGAGGCTTCTGGGAGCTGAAGTCCAAAATCACTTAAAGGACACAGTTTGGGGACCACTGCTCTAATGGATGTTCAAAGACTACAGTCTTTAACACTAGTCCCATGCATGTTCACCTGGAAAGAAGCTTCACTATATTCAGCTGGGTCTACTGTCTATAAGGGTCAATGGGATTTACTTCAAAGCCAACATGCACAGGAACTGCAACTGTATCATATAACTTTGTGCATGTTTACTTGGAAGAATGTCCCCTTGTTTTTACTGATGCTTACTCCCAGTAAGTATGTACTGAGAAATAGTTACCAAACAACTGCTACCAAACAACTGCTCTGAGTTGGTAAGGCCTCATGGAAGCCTCTTCCTCATAGGTTTGTTTTGATTGCACATAACAACAGGAGAATAAATCCCACTGAATCCCACTGAGGCCTACATCAGTGTAAAGATACACAGAGAGGTACGTGTCTTTTGTGTAACAGCTCAACCTTCATCCCTTCTTCTGCAGTTCAAAAATATTTTGACTAACATATAATTATCTTATAAAATATATGTAGATGACTCCATTACAGCATGCACTTCCTGTAATTTTGTTAGCTATGATTATGACTTGAAATTTGAAGAATTTTTAAACATCTTAAAAACACAGAAGCAAGTCCTTGTAATATAATAATAACTATGATCCAAAGCAGTGTGCAAGGCAGATTTACAAGTGTACCAAGCTATAAATTCTCCCTTTTGAATTAAAAAGGAATTCAAATGCAGTTAAGAATCAAGAGACTGTTGTAGTGAGGGGGAAAAAATGAAAAATGCCAGACTCACAATGTCTTGTACAAGCAGAAATGACTTCACTGGACAATGACTAGTGTTTTTAGGAGACTTACTCCATCATACTACATTGCAAGGTACCAATGTTGCAGTTGGACACATACTTACTTAGAAATGTGTATCACTGAACTCAATGAGGCCTACTTTTGGGTATATTTACGATAAGGGTTCAGGTGAACATTCAAGATTGGCCACTCATCAGTAATAATATAATAATAATAAAAGTTTATTTATAATCCGTAGCTTCACAAGAAAACATCCTATTGTGCATCCTGGAAAAAATTTCATTATTCACAATATGGAAAAATGCTAAGAGTAATTTTTTTTAGTCTTAATGTAATATGTAAACATAATTGTTTACATTTTCAGAATACATTTCACTTTATTTGCTCCTCTTCAACTGCCACAGGATAAATCTTGGTTATTAAATAGAGGTTAGGAGTTTAAACACAAATTCATGTAAGACATAAACAAACTACATATGGAACAAGATCGCTGCATTTTTCCTGGCCACATGAATGAGAATACAGGGCTGGATCCAAAATGGCAATTCTGTGACTGGAAAGGCTGTTCATGGAAGGTTATCACTGGAGGTGCCCAATGGAGGAAAGGGTGGGAATGCAATCTTTACAATGCCTCCTCCTTCCTTGTCATTTCTCTTGCTGCTTTCCAGAAGGATCCCTAGTCTTCTAGAGCAGCTTTTGAGGAGTCACAAGTGCTACATAAAAGGGGAGGAATTGTCAAGACCCCTTTTTGCCCCTTGCCCCGCGGTGGTACTAGAACTCCACTAAGCAGAATCCAAAACCCTTGAATGCCGTGTAAACATTTAAAAAGGTAATATTCCTAATTAATCGAAAAGCAGCAAATTCATTCATATTTAGAAGAGACAGCCTCGGTGGATGGGGAAAACAATCAAAATAATCCACTTCCTTGAGTCTGATATCAGGGAGGAAGGACAGAAATGAGATGTACTGTACTGTCTATGGAAGCTCTAATCAAATAATTAGAACTTTATTATTAAGTTGAATAATTTCTATGGGAGAATAACTAACTTGAAACAAAGGCTGCATCCACAGTGGGGGAATAACTTGGTTTGACAGTGCTTTAACTGGCCTGGCTCAATGCTATGGAATTCTGGGAATTGGGAGTTTGTTGTGGCCCCAGAGCGGAGCTTTGCTCCGCTCTGGGGCCACAACAAACTCCCAATTCCCAGAATTCCATAGCATTGAGCCAGGCCAGTTAAAGCACTGTCAAACCAAGTTATTCCCCCACTGTGGATGCAGCCAAAGCCTGTGTTGGAGAGGGCCCATTTCTGCTATAGGAATATAATGAGAAAAAAGCAATCCCAGACAGTGATGTCACTGCATTCAGAAACAAAGGAAGCTGCACCAACCAGAAACCCTCTCCTATGGGCCTGAAGGAAGAGAATCAGGGCTGAGAGCATCACTTTAAAAATACACAAACACACACACACACAAATCAGTAACTAGGTCTACAAAACAACCACCACTGATCAGGAACAGTCTTGAGCATACTTGTGCACCAAAATGAAGAGTTCCTTCCCAAAGGAGGATAGTTACAATCCAAATTCAATTAAAAATAAATAAAAATGTGTTTGATGGGGGGGAGGTGTTATATTTTGCCCAGTATTTCAGGCCAACCTGGGAAAGCTGTCTTTCTACACCTCTCTCTGCCTTTTCAAAAGGAAATTGGGTGACTAAACCAAACCAAACCAAAACAAAAACATGAACACACTTCCAATGTCAACGCTGAAAAGCCACCAGGATAAAGGGAAGGGAAAAGAAAGAAAAGCAGCAAGTCTTCCCCCATCAGGCCACAGAGAGAAGTGGCTTTGGGCTAAATGTCAAATTTCAAAGCTTAGAAGAGGAGAGGAAGAAGAAGCATTTTGGAGGGAGGTGATGGAGAGGGGGGACCCCCTAATAGTTGTTGTTATTGGAGCTGATCTTATTCCAAATCAAGATGACAGTCTGTGGCTGATCTGCACTGTAGAAATAATCCAGGTGGACACCGCTTGAAATGCCCAGTTTGGTGGAATTCTGGGAACTGTAGTTGGTTGTGGCACCAGAGAAAAGCTTGCCATGGCTTGTAATTAGATAAGCACAAAAATGCATTTACTCCAACAACAACAACAACATCTCCAATTAGTATATCTCCAACTATAATATCTCCAATATCTCCAATATCTCCAACTATAATGACAATAATGTCTCCAATAATATCTCCAACTATAATAATAATATCTCCAATAATATCTCCAATAGTATCTCCAACTATAATAATAATAGTATCTCCAATAATATCTCCAACTATAATAATAATAATATCTCCAATAAAAACTCCAACTATAATCACAATAATATTTCCAATAATATCCCCAACTATAATAATATCTCCGATATCTCCAACTATAATAACAATAATATCTTCAATAATAACCCCAACTATAATAATATCTCCAACTGTATAATAATATCTCTAATAATGTCTCCAACTATAATAATAATATCTCCAATAATATTTCCAACTATAATATTTCCAATATCTCCAACTATAACAACAATAATACCTCCAATAATATCTCCAACTATAATAATAATAATAATACCTCCAATAATATCCCCAACTATAACAATAATATCTCCAGCTATAACAACAACAACAACAACAACAACAACATCTCTTAACTAGCTTTGTTCTGGTGCCACAACCAACTACTGAATCCCAGCAGCCCATAAGCAAGGATCCAGTGCATTCCAAGCGGTATCAACCCGGATTAATTCATTTCTGCAGTGCAGATGCACCCTAAAATGTCAATTAATTGGGGGGGGGTGGGATATTCTTCAACCCCAAAACCCCAACCAGAGGTGAATACATATATAACCTATAATCTGCACCAGGCCAAGAGAGAGAAAGAGAGAGCTGGGAATGGAGGAGGCAGGCTTGAGGGCCTTGGCCTGCTGCTGCCCTCAGTCCTGGTACCTGGTAGGGCGGCGGGGGCTCCTGGTCGGGCTCGGTGCCTTCCCCGTAGCTGGCCCGGTCCGACTGGGACTCGTGGAGGAGGGAGATGTCGTCCGAGGTGGGGGACTTCAGGCAGTTCCCCATCTTCCTCTCCTCTCCTTCCTTCCTTCCTCTTCAGGGCAGCTCCTCCAGGCCCTAGAGGAGGCTTTCTTCTTCTTCTTCTTCCCTGCTGCTGGGCCTTCTTCTCCTCCTTCTCCTTCCTCCCAGCCACTTCATGCCCCCTGCCCTGCCTGCTCCCTCCTTCCTTCCTTCCTTCCTTCCTTCCTTCCTGGATAAGAGGCTTATAGGAGCCACACAGAGACAGGCCTCCAGTCCTGGGCTCCTCCTGAGGAGGAGGAAGGCCTAGGCCACAGTGGAGGGAGGAGGCTGAGGAGGATTGAGAGAAAGGGAAGGACTACTAGGCCCCTCCTTCAAGGCCTCGCCTCCTCCCCTGAAGGCCTCCTTCTCTGTGCCCAAGCATCCACAGGGGAGAATTAACCCAGTTTGAGACCGCTTTAAGTCTTTTTCTGGCTCAAGGCTCTGGAATTCTGGGAGCTGGAGTTTGTTGTGGGGCCTTAAGGCCCCACAACAAACTCCAGCTCCCAGAATTCCAGAGCCTTGAGCCAGAAAAAGACTTAAAGCGGTCTCAAACTGGATTATTTCTGAAGTGTGTCTTGGACCTGCACTGAAGAGGCATTAAGGTTTAATGTGACAGAACAGTATATGAAAATCATCAAATAGGGGCTTGGAAGATTCAGGTTCAAAACTCCATAAAACCATGGAGTTTATCAGACGACGGAAATTGGAAGTATAATCTAATGGCAATCCGAATGCAATCATGGGGTTTCACGTTATTGCGTATTAAAAGTATCTCACACAATTTCGGGCAAAAGGGAAGTCATTCCAAGCGCAATCATGGGTTTTACGTTATTGCGAATTAAAGCATCTCACGCAATTTCGGGCAATGGGGGATCATTTTCGGGTAATGGGAAGTCATTCTGAACACATTGCAAACGCAACTGGAATTCACGTAAATTCGCTAAACTAGCGAATTCACGTGAATTCGAATTGGCTCCAATTGGCTCCATTCAAAATAAAGAGAAATTCCTCCTGTCTGATAAACTCCCATGAGACTCATTGAGTAACCATGTCCCAGTCATTCAGCACAGCCTACCCTACAGGTTTGTGAAAAGAGAAGAGCCCATTGCTCCATTCTTAAAACCTCTGGAAGGTGAAGACATAAATGTAAATAAACATGGATTCCCTCCCTCTAAACTGGATTTTATTTCTAGCCTTTCCAGAGAACCAGACTATAAAAAATTAGGTTCAACGTGACATACAATTATGTACTGGAACCATGCTGGAAAATCACTAGACACCTCAAAAAGTAATGCAAAAAAACAAACAAACATACTTTTTGCAAGAAATGTGTTGCTTTTTTAAAAAGTAAAACTGGTGATTGTGCAAATTGTGCCCTCTTTACCTGCTGCACAAGACACCACAGAAGATGTGCTCCCACCCACCAATGTGCCTTCTCCACCTGGGAAGCCTGCTGGAGAAGGCACAACAGAATAATGCAGTTCCAACTACAGTAGTTGCTGTCTATGTATTCCTGTGATGAGGAACTATAATCTAATGGCAATCCAGCCCAGCCCAACCAAAGCCCCTTGGGTTTAGCAGTTGCTACATCTTCTGATCCCTCTAGAAATTATTTGCATATTTTTCTAGCAGATAAGCAGGTAAGCTCTGTTGTTTTATGCTTTACATATCTTTCAGACTGGTAGTGTGTTGAGCAAAACTGCTACTGGCTACTTCAACTCCACCAGAAGGCATCTCCCTAGGGAACTGGCTCCATAAATTTACATCAATCTCAATCAGAAGTCCAGGAATGCAACCCCAATGTAAATCGAGAGCCACCTATACTTAAAACTATATCGATTTATGTTTCCCAACTCATTTAAGACTGTTCATGATTGTGGCTAGAACTGTGCCTCATATTTTCCAGGACTTTTTTTGTTATACTGTATATATATAAAACCCCTTTATTCTTAGCATGTTTGTAACAGCAGAACAAGTTTATACAAAAGATGTCAAGATACACACAGGAACAAGTCCCATAATCAAATCCAATCTTTAAAGCTTTTTTTAAAAAATGATGCCTGCAATATTTTATAGGAGTCAAAATTAATACACACTCAGTCTTTGGATCATAAAGTCATAGAGGTGGGTAGGCCTATGGTCTCCAGCACTTGAGCAGTGGAAGACCAAGAAGAGCTTTACTTAAAAGTCAAAGGTCAAACATCCATGAGTACATCTGTAGCCTGTGGCCAACTAATAGGACTCAATCTTGATAAGTTAGTCTTGCATTAAGCACTTGTTAATGCTTACTGTCAGTCACAAATAGTAAGAGGAAAATGGAGCTCTACACTCAGCACAGAAACCAGTGAGCTGGTAGAGGGCTCCTCCTTCCAGGTATGGAAATGTTGCTCTCCATCACTCATATGCCAGTCCACAGGAGGCTAATAAAATGTTGCAGACTAGAAAATGGCAGAGTTGGTGGTGATAACTTACAAGACTCATTAATCCCATATTAAAGATGACTGTTAGAACTATTATGGATTTTCTCACTCAAATATCCTTTCCACCAGATGTACATGATACACCAGCCTTAAGAGCATTGGTAGGCCTTTATAACAGATCCTTTGTCCTGTTTTTGACCTGCATTTTTCTGTTCCACACAGGAGGGCAACAGTGTACCACTGGTCAAATTAATAGTGCTGTATGGCAGGGCAAGGAAAAAGAATCATCATTAGCCGTCATATTTTCCATGTCAGTAGAAAGATCCCCCCCCCCATTATGTTATTTAAAGATGTGGCCCTAAGAATATTAATTCAAAACAAGAATAATAATTAGCAAGTTTAAAAGAGCTTCCGTGACACATGCATTTGTGGTAAGCCTATGTAATGCACAGACAGCAATACTGAAGATAGCACAAAAAACTCAGATAGTTGTGCTCCGTCAAGAAAATAACTAAGATCAAAAATCAAAGCATCACACACTAACTACCAAATGCTGAGTAGCTGATACTAGTTTCACCAGTGAGGCAGCAACAGACTTTCACCAAACAGCTACTTACTGCACATGAGCAGATATTTCACAGCAGCTGTTAAGAAAGCCACAAGCCAGAATGCCATCAGCTTGAAACTGATAAGCTCACTCTAGTGGTCCTGAACTTTCTATGTGGCTTTAAGCAAGCTAGTCTTTAGTCCATCTGCAATAATGCCATTGTCTACTTTGCACAGTTGTTAAATATTATTTATTTGAATGCTATAAGCAAAATAAAATAGCCAAAGCCCTTTCCATAAATGCTATTTATGATAATCATATGTTCCTGTTAGAAACTGCTTCTTTCATAAAGGTGTTATAATAAATGATATTAACAGTGAGAAAAAAGCACTCTTTTGTTCTCAAAGGTTTTTAAAATTGAAATACAAGTCACTAAAACTGAGTATTTGACCATCCATCCCGATCTACTGTCTTATAACAATGAAGGGAAAATCCAAAGATTTTACTGAATACCAAATTAGTTATATCCTCATAACCGAGTTAAAATAACACTGACTATGTATAATACATTTTTAAAAACTGATGGGACACATTTCTACTGTTCAGAACCTGTCAATTTCTTCATGTTTCATGTAAGCATATCTGTTCAAATAATTTGCTGTCTGAAGGAAAATTAGAACCAGCATTTGTGAGGTTAGTTAAAGATATTAAATGAGACAAACAGATACTGATCACGGACATCTGTAAATATGGGTCAATGACTTGGCTGCATATGACACTCTACTATAAGAAACCCTTATATCAGTTTCAGATTTGGACTTTGAAATGGATTTTCTCTTTAGTGAAACATCACTAGATGTACATTTTTCCTGATTATGATTTAAATTGTGTTCCGGCTGAGTAACAACAGGAAACAATTCTTTTTCTTTTGAGGTAGTAGTAGAAATATTTAAGAGTTGATTTTCTACTGTGATTTCACCTAATAAGCAAAATTGTGAAGAATCTTTTGCTTTTAGCTGCGCTCCTAGGTCATTAGAGGTACATTGTTCTTGGTTATTGCATAAACATTCTGGCTGATGTACAACAGGAACCAATTCCTTTTCTTTTGGAGTAGTGGTAGACAGATTTAAGCACTGATTTTCTACAGTGATTTCACCAAAAAAGAGTTGTGAAGAATCTTTTGCTTCCTTTAGCTGTTGAAATCCATCACTATAGGTATATTGTTTTTGGTTATCACATAAAGAGTCAGGCTGAGGTACAACAGGAACCAATTCTTTTTCTTTTGGAATAGTGGTAGACAGATCTGAGAAGTGATTTTCTACTGTGATTTCACCAAAAAAGAGTTGTGATGAATCTGTTGCTTTCTTTAGCTGTGGTATTAGATCACTAGAAGTACATTGTTCTTGGTTATCACACAAACTTTCTGCCTGAGGTACAACAGCTACTGGTTCATTCTCTTTTGGAATAATTTTGGATGGGTTTGAAAAGTGTTTCTCTATTTTGATTTCATCTGATAAGGAAAGTTGTGAAGAGGAAGCATCACATACATCATCACAGAATGATCTTATGCTTTGACTGGACAGAGAAGGAGAAACATATGCTCTGGATCTTACAGTCAAACTACGATGATCAAGTGACATTTCTGAACCGGCTTCCGAATAAGAGCTGCTATAAATTTGTTTAATAGTAACAAAATCAGATTCCTCTTTGGAGTGAGCTTCAGTAGCTGTAAAACAAGTTTAATATTGTTCGTTGGAAATGTATGAATTAAATATATGGCAATACAGTACATTACATTTATATATTACAAACATAACTTTACTAAACACTGATTCACATATATTCTTGAAACATCTATTGTTTATACTGTATAACCTGTTTTTCCTGTGATATAAGGTACCGTTTGTATTATTTATAAAATCATCTATATCTCATATCACAAAAAAGTAAAACAAAATATTTCAAATCAAATTATAATGATAAAACACTAAAAAAATGAGTTCAGTTAATTTAGCAACGACAACAAGACCTAGGATACTCTGGGACCAGGTATACCTGTACCAGCCTACCCACTCCTCAAGATTTGGTAGAGAGGCCCTTTTCTGTGACACACCTATGGTGAAAGAATGGGTTGTGTAAGATGGTATTTTCCATCACAGCTTCCAAATTATGGAATGCTGTGTTCCATTAAATTCAGTTTGCCCCTTTCTTTTCTATCTTTCACTATTTAATAAAGGGGAAGATTGTTTTGTTTGCCTCGTCAGACAGATATAGTGCTTTTGTGGGAGTGATTTGCTTTATCAACTCAGTCTATCTCTATTTTGTGCTGGGTATTTTAATACAGTTGTCAATTAAAAACCATAATGCCTTATTTGTTGTAAATCACCTCCAGTAATATATGCATGGAGCAGATGGCCTGGAAGGAGTGGCTAGAGGCTGTCCTTGCCACAATTGGGCTGGGAACATGGCAACTGCACAGCCTGTTCCCAAAGTGGGCCACTGCCTGTGGTCCCAAGTCATCACCGCCAGGAGACGGTTTAAACCAATTCTTTTTTGATCCAGAGGGTGGCATTGAAACCGCATGCCCCCAAAGCAGCCAGAAACCTCTTCTTTTGGCCTGTGTGTTCCAGGCAGTTATATTGGAAGAGTAGGATATCAATTCTTAAAACATAAATTAACCAGGAACTACAATAGCAAAAGTATAATAGTATATAGCCAATTGGTAAATTGTTACTCACAACTGAGTTGCATCCCAAACTAAAGTAAATTGTTCAGTGTTAATTTTAACCTCGACACCCATATCATAATGGCTATCTGTGTGTGAGAGAGTTCAAGGCAAGTGTAAAGATAAGTTCCTTCTCCACTTTTGTGTCTGCAAGCTGTCTACTCTGACTCATATCAAATTACCTTTATCAACATGTTGTGACTAAAACCTCAGACCCAAAAGCCTTGGGTTCCTTGCAACCCACCTTAGCCTTTCTCTCACAATAGCCTTATTTGGATTCCAATCAAGGCCTAGTTTATTGATTTGGACCCCAGTCAATAAAAAACTCCAAGCCATTTATTTAAAAGTGAAGATCTGTTTGTGTCAGTTCAAAGGTGTCTGTGATCAGGCTATAGAGATCCCAAACCACACATTCAGTCCAGGCAAGAGGTACCCAAAACAGAAAAGATTTTATTTATACAGGAAAGATAACTTTGTATCTTTAGATGGATTTCAGGGATCACTAAAAAACATTAAGTTTAGAGAGTAACATTTCCCCCCCTTAATATTATCATTCAAATTGCTGCATAATTTAAACCTCCATCTCTCTTCATTCCCTATTGAATTATTTCTTTCCAACTTGCTTCATTCCCTATCCAGCTCTCTCCACACCTCCCTTTCATTCTCTATCTCTTTACCTTTCACTCTTGTAGCCTTTCTGAATATTCTAAAAGCTCTGATCGGCTGCCTTGTCTCCAGCTTCCCTCAACAAATTTATACATCATCCAATACTAAAGGTTTGTGAATAATTTAATTACAATGTTTCTGTACAGTTAACCTTAGTTACATATACAGTATTGTTATTGTTGTGTGCCTTCCAGGTTGTTTCCAACTTATGGCAACCCGGTCATAGGGTTTTCTTGGCAAGATTTGTTCAGAGAAGGTTTGCCTTTGTCTTCCTCTGAAGCTGAGAGTGTGACTTGCCCAAGGTCACCCAGTGGGTTTCCACAGCAGAGCAGGGATCTGAACCCTCGTCTCCAGACTCGTTGTCCAGTGCTCACACCACTACACCACACTGGGTCTCAGGTTACAGATATACTAACACAGTAAGCTACAGTACAAAAACTTAATCACATGATTTCATTTGCATAAAGTTGTAAGCAAGAAGAACAAGGGGAATTGATACTTGAACAAAAGCCATAGAAGGCCTAACTAGACTGCAGCAAAAACCGTTAGAAAAAGAACAAGGCCACAGGTATTCACAAAGTGTTGATTTAAGCAGTGTTCTATGCATTTTTAATATAGCTGTACATTGGGAACAATGAACACATTGAGAACACAGCTCTTTATATCTAAGAACAATAACTTCTCTGTATTCTAACTTGAGAAGCATCCTGTATCTTGGGGAGATTTAACTATTCTGCTTCCCAGTAAGTTGAACTGTTATCAATACTGGCAAAACAAAAATATGTAGCATTAATACTGGTTTACAGATCTGTCAGGAGAAACTACAAAAACTGATTAGACAATGGATGAAATAATCTAAATTAGGCACTGTTTTTCCTCTGAAGTTTGGATTCATCAAGAAAGTTAGCAAGCATGCGTTAAATCTGATCAGTCAAGGGGGGATTATGTACAACTAGATGTGATGGAAGTCAACTATGATTTATGGCAACCCTATGAATAAGGGACCTCAAAGTCACTCTATTATTAATATCCCTACCCAGATCTGGCAGACTCAGGGTTGTGGCTTCTTTGCAATCTGTAATGTGGTCTCATTCCCACAGCCTCCTACCTCACCAAGCATTATTGTCTTTTCTAGTGATTCATGTCTTATCATGATATGGCCAACGTATGACAGTCTCAGTTTATATCAGCTTTTAGAGAGCGTTTGGGCTTGATTTGCTGTAGACCCCATTTATTGATCTTTTTAGCAGTCCATGGTAGTAGCTATGGACATCTTCTTCAGCACTGCATTTCCAATTACTGTAATTTATTTCCTTCTACAGTATCAGCTTTCTTTACTGTCTAGATTTCACAATGTACAACTACAAGGGCAATCCTAACATTATTATTCAATGATATATCTTTATATTGTAGGGTCTTATCTAATTGCTTGATAGCTGTCCTTCCAGGTCCTAGTCATATGATTTCCTGACTGCAGTGTCCATTTTGACTAATGACTGAGATAAGGCATGGAAATCTTGAACTTTTTCAGTGTCTTAATTATCTACTTGTTTTTTTCCCCATGTTCCACTGAAAATTGGCCTTTTCACTTTCTTCAGTTCAAAACACACTGTAGAAATAATCCAGTTTGAGATCACTTTAACTGCCCTGGCTCAATATTAGGGAATTCTGGCAACTGTAGTTTTATGAGACATTTAGCCTTCTCTGCCTGAGAGCAATAAACTACAATCCCAGGATTCACTAGTACTGAGCCAGGACAGTTAAAGCAGTCCCCAACTTCAAAGACGTACCTTTTCTGGCAGGCTTTCCCGGATAATGCCTAACCCCCCCCCCCCCCGCCAGCTCCCAAGTTTTTGCCCAATGTTCTTGTCTGAAGTTCCCCAGCTCCTCCCCCTGCTGATGCAATGAGATGCTACCACCCTAGTTGTCCAATTAGAAATTGGTTTGCCTGTTTTTATTGCTGTTATTTTATCTACTTGTTTTAATTTTGCCTGAATTTAATTCTTTTTTAAGGAGTGGGAGGTTGAGATTGGGTCATAATAATTTTAACTGTACTTTGTTTTTATATTTTACTGTAACCCGCCCCGACTGCTTGTTCAGAGGGGCAGGTTATAAATAATAATAATAATAATTATTATTATTATTATTATTATTATTATTATTACTGTTATTATCATCTGTAGTGTGTTTTGGACCACTGCATGCTTTCAAGTGACATTCCCTATTCCCTCTGGACAGCAGTCATTTCTTGCTGTATATATGGTAAAAGTCTTTGTTGTAGAATTCTGAGCATTACTTTGCTTGCATGGGAAATTAAGACAATGGTCCTGTGATAACTGCAATTCCTGGTGCTCCTTTTTAGGGGGTTTGGAATGTGTATGGAATGTTCTCAATCTGAGGGCCACTCACTCTGAGCTCTCCCCACTCCATCCAACATTATATACCAGAAAATCACTGTTTTTATATTATGTTGTTGTTTTTAACTGTTGTGTTTTTTCTCTTTCAAATAGTATTATGTTTAACTCTCTTTTAAGGGGGGGCAGTTTGAAGAATTTCATCTTGCTTCCATTGAAGGTTCTCTCTCTTTTTGGCTGCAGTCAGTGTCATTTTGCATTCCTCCCTGACAATGTTCCTGGCTTCAGTCTAGATTTTTTTGGGCTCTCAGTCAATTAGGCTTAATAGTGCAAATCTATTTTTTAACAACATCTTTAACTTCTATAGCAATAGCAAATACATTTCTATACCATTTATCAGTGAACTAGCATTCCCTAAGCAGCTCATGAGGTGTAAGCCAATTGCCCCCAACAAACTGGGTACTCATTTTACCAACCTATGAAAGCATGGAAGACTGAGTGGGACCTTGTAGCCCTCCTCTAGGATCGAACTTCAGATTGTGTTTCATGATGATTGGTTTAGTGTTCTTTAGCATTAATTAGCAGTTTATGGTCTGTGTCAGAATCTCCTCCTGGTCTTGTTTTTGCAGAGAAAATGGAGCTTCTCCTTCTTCTGTTTCCAATTATGTAGCCAGCGTGGTGTATCAGCTTGAGCATTGGACTATGACTCTGGAGAACAGGGTTTGAATCCCACTGGCTGACCTTGGGCAAGTTATAGTCTCTCAGTCTCAGAGGGCAGCAATAGCAAACCTCATCTGAAGAAACTTGCCAAGAAAATCCTAGATGGGGCCGCCTAAGTTGGAAACAACTTGAAAGCACACAACAAGTCTATCTGACTTCTATACTGGCCATCAGATGATGTCCATGTATACAGTCAACTGTTTATTTGGCTGAAGAATGTGTCTGCAATTAACTGTTGACCTTGCAAAATCAATCAGTGGCTGTCCTGCTTCATTTCTGAATCCTAAGACAATTTTTTCTACCATCTTTGATTCTGCTGTATTTCCTACTTTTGGATTCCAGTTCCCTAGGATTAACAATAAATCCTTGTTTGGTATGAGATCAATTTCCTCCTCGACTCCAGCACAGAATCTGCCAATTCTGTCTGTAGCTGGAGGGTAAACCTGAATTATGGTTCTATCAATGGGTTTTCCCTGAAGTTTCACTGATAACATTTGGTCAGACTTTGTGTTATTTCTTTGACTGTTTTTGCTACATCTCTCCTCATTATTAATGGTACCCTTATTATTACTACACTATTAATGATACATTTCTTCTGAGATTTTTATTTCCTGAGTAAAACACTATATAATTTAAAGGCTCAAAATGTCCCATTCCTGTTCTACTTTAGCTGCATTCACATCAAGTATAGTAATGTTTATACATTTCATTTCTTATTTTAAGATATCTAGCTTTCTGATTAATGCTTCACACATTCCATGTTCCTATATGTTGTGCAACCTCAGATTTTCCTTTCACCTCTGAGCATGTCAACAGCTGAACATCCTTTCAACTTGAGTCCTGTTGCATCATTAGCCACAGAGTGACTCTTAGTTATCCTCTGTAGTACCCCCAGTAACTCACTGAGTGCCATCCAAGCTGGCAGATTACTCTTGTGGCATATCTCTCATTTCATTTTGGATTGTCTCATAGGACTTTCATGGTAAAAGACCCTCAAAAGGTGGTTACCGTATCTCCTTCTGCAGAGTACTACCAAGAATTAGCTATGGTGCCACTGCTCTTGTCTCTGAGAGGTCCACCATCAGTATCACCTCCATTGCAGCTGCTGCCCATAGATGTTTGGCAAATTTCGTCTAGCTCCTCAGCTAAAGCCCAGAATTGCTGCCATCACCATAGCCTCTTGCCTCACAGGAACACACAATCCCACCATCTCGGAAAGGTAGTGCCACTGATGGGATTTGTTTATTTACTGTATTTGCTTATTTTACATTTATATGCTTGCTCACGAATATGGATAGGGGTAGTCTGCACTGTCAGTCAAAAATTTTTCAGGAATTTTTTTCTTCTTCCTGTAATCTTTCTAGTATTTGAAAAGGAAAAGGAAAGACTTCTGACAGTACAAACAGACCTATACCTAACCAAAATAAGATATACAGTATGTCTTTATTTCAATAAATATTCATTTATGTCATACTCTGTATTTAAGTTTGAATTAATTGGGAATGTGTGCAAGCTAATTTCATATTTGGGGTGATGCCATTATCTTTTAAGATCTAGTTATAAAAAAAGTTATTTCAAAACTTATGTAATTCCATTTTACATATTTACTTCCCTTTATTTTGTAAGGGCTTTCAGCAATATAGCTTTTGCAGTTTGTAAAAATAAAAATGAAAATAAATACCTGCTGCCAATGCTGTCTGATTCCTTCTTATTTCCTATTAGAGATTAATCAAAAGATTATCCAAGCACTGATACTATAATCTTTAAATGTAATATATGATACAGTACTTTATGATAAAAATGCTCTTAATGCTGTAGCTAGCATGTTCAGCTTGTCCTTTAATAAAACAAGAAAATATTCCAATAATTAACAGACAGTTGTTTTGTAACAGATCATCACTAAATAATCATGTTAACCAGAACTACAGCCACAAGTATTAATTTTAAAAACTCCATTATTTTTGAGTTCAGAGAGAACATAATTAAAATATTTGATAAAAACTGACAAGACTTAACACTTCTAGCCTTAGTCACCTAAAATGTGTGTATATATTTTCATTTGCATTCTTTCTGCACTGTGTTGGGAACTGAATGTGTGGTTCACATTAGAATTAGAACATGCTGTTTTGTTTGTTCCAAGAATGTATCCATGAGTAGAAACAGTCATGATTTAAACTATCAATCTCTAATTCCAAGATGAAGGGTGAAGAGTGTAATTTAACTCTTTCAGATCCCAGCATGGTTCCTTGTTAAAACCACCAACTCACTAGTACTTTCTGGCTTTGGTATATCATATTATACAGTGGGCATCATGCTAAACTGCACAAGTAAACCATAATACTCCACATGAACAGTTGCATGTGGTTCCTTCCACCCTCACCCCCCACCAAAGAAAGCTTCATACTCTGAAGGACATTGCTTGGCTGGGTAAGGGTAGGAGGAACTTGGCTAACAACCAGCAACCTTACTGGAGACCAAGAGAGGCAATGATAACGCTTTCTCCTTGCTGGACACCTCTCACCCTCCTCAGCCATTAAATGGCCACAAGAACATATTCCAGTCCTCTTAAATTGCCTTTTGGTAGGAGAGGGGAATGCTACACAAGGAGGCGTTCAATGCTTCCTTCCATAATGTGCCAACAAGGAAATAAATTAGCATAATCCCAGATTGTGTATTTTATTTATTTCATTTCTATGCTGCCTTTATCCCTGAAAGGGACCCAAGGTGGCTCACAGATAAAATTGTTTAAAAGATTTTACAATTTAAAAACAATTAAAAATTTAAAAACAATTCCAGTCAGTATGTTAAGATGCATTATGTAGCTAAGATATCACTCTCTTTTAACTTTACAGTAAATGTACAGTATACAATTCCAATATGGATCAGGACCAGCCTATGTGGGTGAAGTCAGTTTAAACCTCTTGCCTCCATCTGATTTTTATGCTCTGTAGCCTACTGCTTACAGCTATTCAAATACTGGTACAAATATGTTAGAGACTGAGGTAACATAGTGGTCTCAAAATATTGCATAAAGAGGAATTCAATACTTCCAGTCAGTCTAAAGAAATCCTAAATGTATAAAACATTTCTGCATCACACTTGCATCTATATACCACAGCCATGTCCACATCATACATTCATCATCCACTAATATTAAAATATTATATTTTACCTGTGCTTGTGCAAAATGAAAATTTTGTGAAAGAGATGTATGACTTTGAGGAGCAGTAGATTTAGAGGTTTTTCTAGATTTTTTAGATTTTCTAGATTTTCCATCATTCAACACTGTGTCAAAAAACTGACCAAGCTGCCTGAAATACATTGTAATACACAAAAGTTATTATATATGTCCAAAATGAAGGCCCTCTTTATAATACCATTTTATTTTAAAGAACTGGCACATGTAACCCCAGAAGCAACTAGCTAATTTTCTATGTTTTGCATACAACATGGATAGAGCAGTTCATAAAATTCAATAGAATTGGAATGTGCTGGTTAAAGTCATACAATGATATGATCACTGTATTGCAAAAACTACCCACCTGACATACTGTAACAGACTACCGACCGTTGTTAAATCTGTGAAATACACCAACTATACTGAACGATGCATCTTATTGTTTTATTGTCAATTTTTGCTGATGTTGTAATAATGTGATGTTTTTAGGATGATGATATAATATGGATTGTATAATTCTGTGTTTTATTGATGTTGGAATCCCGCTTCGATCCAACAGAGAGGCGGGAAAATAGAAATAAATATTTTTATTGCTATTATTATGATTATTATTATTATATTGATAGAAAGTAGTACCTGTTATTCAGTAATCACAGTAATTCATTAAGGAACTCTGGAATTCCACTGCATTGAATTTCAGTGGTGCCATATCACTGATCTGAATTTTCAAATAAATTAATTCATGAAAGTAGGGCAAAACGCATAACACCTATTTCTGCATGATATATAAAGGATTTCATTGAGGCTATTTTTATTGAACATATTTATCTACAGAGGGCCACTCCCCATAGATTAGAACCATAAAATTGAGGATAAATTTATTTATTTGAAGGCAATTTCTATTAGACTCAATGACTGAGGGCCAAATCTAATGTGAAGACAGAAGTTCCATATATCTAAATGCAGACTTCCTCTCTCATGTATTGTGGTAAATTGGTGTATGGAGGATTACCAGCATAAATGCATCAAAATTAGTAATCTTAACGCTGAAGGCTGGTGGAGATGCATGTTAGATCAGGACTGAGACTGTACATAATGCAGCATCAATTAATGATGCCAGTACAGCCAAGGCAACAGTACTTAATGAATGTACAAGGTTTGGATCATGATGCTACTCTGCACAAATCCAGAAAAGTGACATTCTTCATAAAAGTCAGCAAAATTGTCATGGCTCTGGTGGAATTGTTTAAATGTGGGAGAGGAAGCTTTGCCTGTTGGTAACAGTGTCATGGTTTTTACCAACCACTTAGCAAATGCCTGTGAAGACAGATTCTAGGTACAGAATGACAAAGTGTTTGAGTGGCTCAAAATCAGTCAGAGGCTGAAAACAAGTGATGTTTCTGGATTTTGATGCACAACCCAAGATGGTGCAATAGATGGTGGAAACTGTGATACAGAGACATCTGGAATAAACTATCAACAGCCAACCATCTATGTAGGGAAATACAGCTATTCTTAGCTGTCAAATCTCAAAAGCCAATCTCAAAAGCCAATGAAAACTTATGATGCAGTTGCTAACCTGAAGGGAAGACTACAAAACTGAAAAAACTGTCCATGAAGTGGAGAAAATAGCAGTACCTAAATAGTTCTTTTAAATCTATGGGGCTTTCTAGATTGGCAGGAAAGTGTGACATGAAGTTGCCTTTTCCTTAATGCTTAGCAGCTGCACCACAGCCTTTAGATGGAGCTGCGCTGTTCTGCATTTTTAAAAAAGAAGCTGGGAAAACCAGCACCTTTTTAAAGGCGCTTCTTCTCCCCTAAAACACACACAAAAAAAGTGTTTTCATGGCACACTTTCCCTTTTTCTCATCTAAAGGTTAGACTTTCATGCAGCCATGAACACACTTCTTTTTGCCAATCTAGAAAGCCCCACTGACAGTAAACTGGAAGAAAGCAAAGTAAACTGGACAAAATAAAGGATACTAATGAGTTAGAATATCTGAAAATGCTAATTTGTAATGTCCATATTCCAAGGCTAAAAATGGGATGAAGACCATCATCCCTCTTTGGCAGGGTACAGAATCTGTAGTGGGTCATGATCCCTTTTTTAGAGGTTGAGCTGATCTCCTGAAAATTGTTGATTCTCCTGTGGGGGAGAAGGGAATATACTGGAATGGAAACAACTGTATTGTGGGAACATATCAAATTCTGCCTTATAACTGGTCTGAATAATGGAAAATACTCATGGACCAATTGGTTGTGGAATGCTAAGCCAGGTGAATTTCATGGTCTTTAAAAGTGGTTTAATAAGGTCTTTCAGACAGACAAGAAGTGGGTAGGTGATGACAGGAGTCAGCCAGAGATGGCATTTGCGGTTTAAAGAATCACAACAAGAAAAATAATTCCATTATGAAGATGAAGAGGCAGACTTCCTCTTTGCATTACGGCTCTTACCATGAAAATCATCTTTAACACTTTTGGTGTTAAAACTAATCACTTCTGTCAAAAGGCAAATCCTAAACTTTGATACAGCAATCAAGATGGAAAGCTATGGAGCAAAGCCAAGAGTATTTGTGCATTGTAACTGCCTCCAAGGATACTAATACACAATCAGCTGTGTTTTCTATTTTCCCCTGGAAACATTTCCCACTGTAGCAAAACTAATTGCACCACCACTATCTTGACAATCTTATTTATATGTGTCTTTATTTTAGAATTTACAAGCCACTTTCCCATCCCAACGGACCTGCAATGTGGCACATAAAAGGCATGTGAAACAATAAGTTGATAGTGGCCCATGCTTCATGACTTGCAATCATTAGAGAGACAGCAGAAATAAGAAATCTAGAGGAAATGAAGAGGACTTGTTCTCTGAAGAAAAGCCTATTAAATGTAAAGAGAAGACTATACTTAAAATAAAAGTTTGTAAAGCATCATTGCTTTTGCACAGACCCATCTATCATTCAATTTAAATCATGTTTGATCAGAAATGTTACTTTTTCCAAGTTACTTTGGCTGGAATCACGTTGGGTAGTTATGAATGTTACACACTCATGACTGTTTTGTATTCATGATCCCTATGCAGTCCTAGTCATAGCAATGATGAAAGTCCCCTCATCCCAATTTACCAAGAAGCAGCTGTTGTAACTGACAGCAGTCTGTTCCCCTGTCACTCAGGAAGCAGTTGAGTCACATTTCCACCCTCCCTTTCATGAGCAATCTCAGTCGGTGCTATCACTACAGAGATTGTTCATAGGATGGGATAGGAATGTTAGTCAGCTGCTTCCTGAGTAATAGGGGAATGGATTTAGTGATCACAATGGCTGCTTCCTAGTAAGTGAGAGTTGTGGGGGCTCTGTTACGCATTCATAACTGTCCAATAGGATTTTGGCCCTGATGAATTAGGATCAGGGTCATGTAGCAGGGCTTTAAACTTTGCAAACTGATCACATATAATCATTTATCACAGTAATATATAAAAGTCATATTTCAAAATACAAGTTGAAAGCATACAACTTACTTTAAACCTACCTTCTTTTATCATAAAGATAACATGCTGCTAATGCCAAAGCAAAGATAGCTATTCCAAAAATAGTAGCACCTGCTATAAGAGCAGAGGTTAAACGCTTCAAAACATCTAAACAGGAAAAAAAATTGAATTAGCATGGAAAAATTATGCATTCAACATTCACTTTATATTTGGAAATTTAATGAATATACATTTCTCCAGTATCTTCATAAGTACACATCTGTACTTCTATGTGATCAATGAAGATCTGCATTGCAATAACCCACTGCAATAAACTGAAGCAGAGCAATTTAAAGTGAATGGAAAATAGGTGACAGACACTTTAACTGTCTTTTATTTCTACAACAGCAGTTTTTCATCATTGCTGTTTTCCCCAACTGGACTTCAGTATCAGAAATAAGACCAGCTGGGTGATATGCTGTTCTAGGAGTGCATGATGAGGACAAAAGTACTGGAAGGGAAAGGGTTCAACAGATCTTTCTCTCCTTCTGCTTCCCTTGTATAAATCATTTTGAGCTTTGTTTTACAGTGGTGGAGATGTTCCAAAATAACAGAGTTGGATGCTGTCACATGAAATTTGGGGTTATTAAGTGCCATCAATTGCCCTATAACTATTATATATATGTATGTACTTAGTCTGTATTGCAGATAATAGTTTTAGGCGTTTTTATTAAGATATTCTACTGAATTAAAGGAACATGCTCCCATACAAGTGGGTATTTAAGTTGGCTGATATCATGAACTTTATATTACAAGGTATGTGTTAGCATATTCAGAGTAAAAAAAAATAATAATAATGGATCAAAACTGCATGTGTGAGAGTAAGAGCTGAAACAGGCAGCACAAAAATGCCAGACTGGGGCTACTGCATAGCCACATGCAGCGGCACTGCAACCCCACACCATGCCCCCAACCCGGCATGTGGTTGGTGTCTTGGGGGCGTGCATCATGCGTACGCCATGTCTCCAAACCGCTGGAAGACACTGTATTTTGCCTGTCTGTTTCCCCCCTAAGTTTACTATATTACCAGGAGATACCCTTTTTGTTCTTTGTACCTTAATAAATCTATTCATATAATTATTTTCCAGAAACTAAAATCTAAACTGAAATCAATAACCTTTTTATATGTTAACTAAATCTACACTAAAGTCTATGGCAAACAATGTGTTTTTATGCAAAGGGAACATGTCGCACCTTTGGGAGTAACCATGTAGAAGTTGTAACATAAGCTTCTGTATACTTGGGGGTGAAACAGATGACCCAAAAGAGCCATCCTGGGATTGTGTGGAGCCTGTTTGTGTCAGGGCTGTAGCAGCTGCACATGCCCAGCCCTGATTCAGGGTCCCCAACCAGCCTGCTGAAAAGGAGCAGATTTTTCCTTAGAAAAGAGCAGCGCCCAGGGTGGCTTCCAGCTGTGTTTAGGGTGCGCGCCAAGTACACACTCTGCCCCCAGTGCAGCCAACAGCAGCCCTTTGGGGCCGTCTGTTTGAGGCCTTGGGCTACACAGATGCAAGTCTATGCAACCTTATGCTGCAACTTCTTCAACACAGTCAAAGGTGCTGCAAGATCCCCTTGCATACTGATATCCCAGACTAACATGGCTAAAGTCTCTGAATTCTACTCCAATGTGTTTTTATGTCACTTCTTGGACCTGGTTGTGCTATGGAAAATGCGACAGTTCTTCAACATGGCATACTAAGTGAATGAAGTGTTTGAATGTGGTACACAGAGCATCTTTTTAAGAGGGATTTTTTTTTTTACCCTAGCAACCGTAAATGAATATGGGGGGAGAATACCTTTTTAAGATAATCTTTCTCTAATCCACAGAAGAAATTAACTCTGAGCCTCCAATCAAGGACATCGATCCTCTCTTGGATCTTCTTTTTAATTCAATGTAAAGCATAAATTATAATATATGAGTAGCAGTAGTACTAGCTGTAAGTGTTCAAACATTTCCAGACTTAGCATCTTCTGACAATAATTGTTTGTCAGTCTGACAGAATATTGCCCATTAATCTGTTAATTTGACTGAAAAATTATCACCAAATGGTACTGGCAAATGCTACTGCTGGTCACCTCTACAAATGGTTGGTTCAGACATAGAATGGGACCAACTTTTGTTATAACAAAACTTAGTGACCTGGAAGAGATACAAGACATCAAGCACTAAAACCATCCCTTGACATTCACAGCTTTTCAAGGTTTTGACTATTCACAATTTTGTAGCTGCTGCTACAAAGAGATGACAAAATGAGAGACACATGGAACGAAGAGCCATATGAAGATGAGCCCCAGATTTTAAAAACTGAGGTGGAGATAGTGAAAAACAAATCACCAGGAACAGATGATATTCCAATTGAACTGCTATAATCCACAAGGGAGCCACAAGAGACTGCAGCAACTATAGGACCATAGCACTGGTCTCCCATGCAAGCAAAATCATGCACAAAATTCTGCAATGTAGACTCCAACGGTACATGGAGAGAGAGAGAAATCCCAGAGGTTCAAGCGAGGTTCAAGAAAGGAAGAGGCACTAGGGACCAAATTTAAACCATACGATGGCTAATGGAACACACCAGGGAATTCCAAAAGAAAATCAGCATGTGCTTTTTTACAGACTATAGCAAAGCCTTTGACTGCATAGATCATGAAAGGCTATGGAATGTCCTTAAAGACATTGGAGTGCCAAAACATCTGATAGTCCTGATGAGGAATCTGTACTCAGGACAAGAGGCTACCGTCAGAACAGAACACGGAGAAACAGAATGGTTCCCAATTGGCAAAGGGATCAGACAAGGCTGTATCCTTTCACTCTATCTATTCATCTTGTATGCAGGACATATTATAAGAAAAGCAGGCTTGGACACAGAAGAAGGAGGAGTGAAAATAGGATCAACAATCTAAGATATACAGATGACACCATAGTACTAGCTGAAAACTTCGCAGGCCTGGAACACCTACTAAGATCAAAGAAGAAAGTGCAAAGGCAGGCTTAACGTTGAACATAAAGAAAACAGAAATAATGACCACCAAGGACCTTCACAAGTTCAACCTAGACAGTGAAGAAATAGAAATAGTAAAAAATAAAATAAATCCCATACCTGGGATCAAACATTGATAGAAATGGGGACTACAGTCAGGAAATCAGAAGATTAAGAATGGGGAGGGTGGCTATGAAAGAACTAGAAAAGATTCTAAAATGCAAAGATATACTACAAATGAACACAAAAGTTAGAATCATACAAGGCATTGTACAGTCAGCTCTTCTTATCCACAAATTTTTTATACCCAGATTCAAGCATCCGCTCAAAAAAAGTATAAATTCCAAATAGCTTGATTTTCCATTTTATTGATTTTCCATTTTATTTAGCACAAATGGTAAGCATACATGCTGTACTTGGAGATATGTGTTCTTTAATACAATTATTTATGTGTCTTTATTTTAGAATTTACAAGCCACTTTCCCATCCCAAAGGACCTGCAATGTGGCACATAAAAGGCATGTGAAACAATAACCAAAATAAAAATCAACACAACACTGAAGAATACCATAAAAGACCAAAGTAACAGAACAAAGAGGAGAAAATCAACAGCAAATGTAGCAACCTCAACAAATACTCCAGTCAGAGAAGAAAAACGGCCAGTATAGAAGGCCTGTTGATTTAAGATAGTCTTAAGTATCAGAAGCATACGTATCAGCATAAGTATCAGCATCAAGACAACAAAATAGGCCTTGTCCCACTTGACCACCAATCACCTAAACAAAAAACTCTGGCAGGAGCAGCACTAACCAGTTATATATTCAGCTCTTAAATCTGGATTGGAAAGATTAATTCCAGAGAGTAGCTGCTGCTCACCATACCACTAAGACCAGGACAGCCAAAATCACCACTGAGGATGATAATAGAAGAAGGCAGATGTAGAGAGACCCTTCCTGTAAACAAATTTCTAACTACTATACTACATGCCAGCTTTCTGTTTAAAAAATTGTGTGAAAAGAGCAGCCCTTTCCAATCCAAACAGTGTCATTACTTCCATATTAGCATGCAAGTCCAGGGAGAAAAATTGCTTTGCGCCCCGCTACCCAAGCCAAGCCAGAACCTTAGAACCCTTTTCTACATAAAAATAAAAGAACCACATTTCTCAAGGCAGTAGGATACATAACAAGACTTTACCAAAAAATAAATAAAATAAAATAATGGGGGGGGGGGAGACCATGTGGAAGCATTTTAGGAGCTTGGATCCTTTTTTCAGAAAAAAAGTTCTTTGACACAGGCCTTCCTGATTCCTCCTCCCCTCCACAGCTCCCCAATGCATTCCTGGGAATAGAAGGAACATTGGCAAAGGTATGGGACAAGGTGCAAGTGGCTGGAAAGAGGAAATGTGCCTCGAGACAAAACTTAGGATCTAAGCCAATGATCCAATTTATTCAAAAGAAGGATCCATAGTTCGTGGTTTATACTGTCATTTCCCTTGATCAGGGGTGAATCAATATAGGAACTCACTGAACTAGCAATCCTTATGTGGGCTGGCATGAAGAATGAACTATTTCTAGAGAACATGAACCCAGTTCCTATTCTTTTTAGGCTTCATGTTTGTGAAGGTAATGACAGAGATTCCGAAACAGTTTGTACATATTTTAGAACATACTGTTACAAGAAGACCTCATTTGCTTTCACAAAGGAGACAGAACATCAATGAGATCATTTTCTGTTTTAGTCATTGCTATTTTTTAGTTCTACAAATACAACTTTTAACATTAAAGTAACGATTCTTTATAGGTCTATAACTAGCTTTTTAAAACCCTACACCACAATCCAATTTGCATTCAGAACTAAAAAAAACCCCACCAATGTCAATGTACTTCATCTTATTTACTCATAGCAAGTGAATTAATCAAATTGGTTTTGACTGATCAATTGGCAATCAATTAAACATTACAAAATTGTATTCAATGTTTTTGCAGATAAAGCATCCTTTCGGGTTTTTGTCATAGAATGTATATGTAAATTGAACCAAGCATAATCTCGGAAGTATTTCCTCCTGTGTAACTATGAACAGGGAATGCTCCTTCAGCAACTATGCTTACCATTTGGTTTTGTCTAAGTTATTTACACTTACAATAATTAACATTTTCCAAGCCACTGGCAGTTAATTAGCAAGTCAATTTTGACAACTAAAACTTTTTATCCTATGAATCTATGGTACCTAACCAATCTATTAAATATTGTAGCCTTTATTCTTTAAAAGTTATTGCTCAAAATACACCATTTATAGCTTTAAAAATCCCAAAATAAACCTACCTACAGATATTGGTACAGTTTCTCCTTCTGCTGATCGTTTACTTCTTTCAACAAGCAATGGACTATTAGAAATGCATTTACAGAGATATAAAAAGGTTCGGAAACTATCTTCTGTATCAAGATGCTTTCTTACCATGAGTGCTTTTAGACTTTTCATTCTATGTCTCTTCTGAGTAACATTAATACATTTTTTTATTCTCTGTGAAGACTGCATGAGATATTTCAGCAATTTGGTCATACAAAGTGATGGTTTTCCTGGACTGAATTCTGAATTAAATTCTCCATGGTACACTCCTATAGCTATTTCAATAGCTGGAAAGGCAGAATGTATTACAGAAGGTTGCATTTGCACACTGATCCATTTTCCAATTAACATTTTGTTTCTGTATATTTTTCTTTGAAATGCAAAGAGGTTTTTTCCTTGAATATTAGAATGAACCATTTTATGTGTTGGGAATATCTTCTGGACTTCATCTCTATTTCCTTGATAAATAGATGTATCTACAAAGTGAAACTTGCAATTTTTACTTAGTGTTTTCCACTTCCACACCTTCATCTTCTCTCTGATGAGAAAGCTTGTGCCCCACTGAAAACTCTGAGATGAAAAACCATATTTATCAAATCCCATATATTGGCCTTTTTTCTCTGAATTAAATGTTTCTTTTCTATCAGTAAAGATTCCATAATGAAGTTTATCATAAACATTTCTGTTCTCTCTAGACAATTTTCTCTCTTTATCATAATCTAATATTGGATCATCATTATTCTGTGTATATCTTTTCTTTTGCAGCATTCCAGTTTCAATAAGTTGTTTCAGCTTTAGTATTGTTTGTTGTAACTCCAATTCCATAATACTTTCCAAAACCTCCTGACTTTTTAGGACTTCAGCTTTTAATACCATATTTGCTTGAAGTGCTATATAACCCAGTGATGACTCAGTTTCTATGCATTGATTTTCAACATATATTTGTAACTCCTCAGTTCTTTTAGTACCAGATCTAATTTTAACATTAAGTATACTATGGCAATTCATTTTCACTTGAAATTTTGCATTCTTCATAATAGTCTTCCACATCTTTCTTGACTTCATTTCTCCTGCCAGAATAAGTTTAATTGTTTCTAGATGCATTCTTGAATTGTGCATGCTTATGCTTTTAATTAAATACAGTTTTCTTTTACAAATAATTATACATTTTAGCACATTTTTTTGTTGACAGTTCAGACAACCATTTTTCCTAGGTGTTTCTAAATTTTTTCTGAAACTTTTTAAAGATCTGATGCTCCTTCTTTGTGCTGATTGGTCTAAAATTATATTAACTGATGTTTTATCTGCACCATTTTTAGCAGTCGCCACTGACACTTGCTGATACTTTACTCCACGCCCTGCAACAAAGCAAACAAAAACAAAAAGCTGATTATCAAAAGCTTCTCTAGCCCCTTCTTTAGCATGAGGTTCATCAACAGCTCTCTCAACAGTATTATTACATTTAAGACTAGAATTATTACATATATAAATATTAAAAATATGAAAGCCACTTGTTTATCACATTCTAGTATTCTATAGACGTCATGTCACCATCAACAGGCTGCAGCTCTAAGGAGACTTTCCCTTTCTCTTGCCCCCTAAGGCAATGGCAACATCTCCCTTACCAAGCCCAATGACATTCTAATATAGAATAGAAATGGGTCTGGGAATTTTCACTCCAGGTTCCTACTGTTGGGTGCAAAAGGGCTTGAAGAGAGTGGCATAAAACTTTCAGTGTTGGAGGCCTGTAGAAAGCAGAACCACCAAGGTGTTTTAAAGGGAGAAATTGCTTCAGAGGAGGAATTGGGAGGCCTACAAATGACAGATGTAGCAATGGAAGGCTGCATATGGCCACTTTTTGTCCATTCCTGCTTTAGACAATAGGAGTGTAGTGTACGGGATTAAAGTGTTGGTCTGAGGCTTTGAAATTCAGGCTCATGCCCCACTTCATCATGGCAAAATGGAAGTATAATCCAAGGGCAATCCAAACGCAATCATGGGGTTTCACGTTGTTGCGAATTTGAGCTTCTCACGCAATTTCGGGCAAAAGGGAAGTCACTCCGAATGCAATCATGGGTTTAATGTTATTGCGAATTAAAGCTTCTCATGCAATTTCGGGCAAGGGGGGGGGTTATTTTCAGGTAATGGGAAGTCATTCCAAACGCTTTCCAAATGCAATGGGGATTCACATAAATTCGCTAAACAAGCGAATTCACGTGAATTCGCATTGGCTGCATTCGAAGTTGGGAGAAATCCCTCCAGTGTGAAAGAGTCCACTGTCTCTCAACTGGGCATCTCTCATGGGATTGCTGAGAAAAGGAGGAGGTGCAGAAGAACTATGCATGCTGCCTTGAGCTCCGCAAACTCTGGAGAGGTAAAAACCTGTATATATTAGGGAAGCGTTCCCAGATGTGTGACTTTGTCTGCCCCATTTTAACTGTGCATTATGAAGCCAAGCCCTCCCTCTAGTCCATCTGCCTTGATCCAGGCCTCAGAGGGAGAGAAGAACCACCAGACCTGATCCCCCTTTCCCAGCACCTTTCCCTTTTCCTTTTGTGTCATGTCTTTTAGATTGTAAGCCTGAGGGCAGGGAACCGTCTAATTATACGTTTATATGTGCAGCACTGTGTAAACCTACAGGGCTTTATAAATAAAGGTTAATAATAATAATAATAATAATAATAATAAGTCAGAGGAGCAGTCATACGGTTATGCCAGTGGGAGTCAGTCCTTCCTGTTCCACATGCAGCCTCCTGCCGGTTATCCTTGAAAAGGATGTAAGATTTGGAGTGTAGAATATTATTTTATTATGTAATAATTGTGACAGGAAACACTTCAAACATCTTAAATAATATTAACCTTTCTCTGAACATCAACATATCTAAGATACGTGAATGACACCATACTACTAGTGTCAAAACAAAACATCATAGACTTGGAACAATTACTAAGGAAGGTCAAAGAAGAAAGAAAAAAGTTTTAAACCACCGATGATTTACAGGGTCTAAACAGAGCAAGGGAGGATTAGTGGGGCTTGGCGCTGTCTCATCCTCCATAGGGTTGCCATGAGTAGGGCAGTTAACAACATTAATCTGATTGAGATGAGGTATCCTTATTATGATAGGATCCAAAATTTCTTTGGGCAAAAGAAGACATTATAAATATATCGAGGTTTGTCTGGCTGTTGTCAGTCACATCTCCAAGAGCAGGACACCCAGACATCTGAAACTGAGCATATCCATTTTATTTATTTTTAATCCACAAATTCAAGCATCCGCAGCTTGAAAATATTTTTTTAAAAATATATAAATTTCATTTGGCCTACATTTCAGCCTGCTTTGTGAGATGAAACTGAGGGGAATGGATTGCTTATGCATTTGTATCCCCAGTGTCTTTGTGTTAGTGCAAATGTTGAACACCTTTTAGCCCAAAAACTGGCTAAAAATTTCTTTGTCTGGGTCAATCGCTATGGAATTCTGGGAGTTGGAGTTTGTTGTGGGCCCGAAGGGCCCACAACAAACTCCAACTCCCAGAATTCCATAGCCTTGAGCCACAAAAAGTGTTAAAGCGGTATGAAACCGAGTTATCCCCCTCAGTGTGGATGCTCAGCCTCAATATTAATGCTCTAATTTCCCTCACCCTCCATAAGGAGGCGGAGGATGGGAGACCCCGCCAACGGCTCCAGAAGAAGAAGAAGCAACAATAACAACTTAGCCGCCATTGATGGATCTAATAGTGTAAATAATAATAAATAATAACAATAATTAATATAACGGCTAGATTGAGAAAATGGCGCGAGGACGGAGGGAGGGGCGGCGGCGGTTGGCGGTTGGCGAAAGCGCGCGCGCGCGCGCGCTGTGAGGTGACTGAGGAAAAAAATGGCGGGCTTAGTGTTTTTTTTTTTATATGTATATATACTGTAATATTAATCTATAACGGTTCCAGCCAGAACGCGGCGCTCGCTCGGGTTCGAAAATAATGCAAAAGAGGCGGCGAGAGCGCGCGACTAGTAGGGAGAGGCGGGAGGGGGGGGGGGATTGCGCGAGCACGCGCACGCGCGCTCCCTTGCCTTCTCCCTCCCACAGAAATTTACCTCAGGGAGGTTTTTGTTTTGTTTTGTTTTGTTTCGTTTCTCTCCTCCTTTCCATTCCCTCCAAAGGGATATTTTTCTTTTTTGTCTTCCCTGGCACAATAATAATAATAATAAACAAAAACAAATAAATAACAAACAAAAATAAAATAAATAAATAAGAAACAAAAAGTGTGTGTGTGTGGAGTGTGTAACTCCACTTTTCCATCCTCCTCCTCACCTAGGGATATTTTTCTTTTTCTGTCTTCCCTGGCATAATAATAATAATAATAGTAATAAACAAAAATAAATGAATAACAAAAATGTGTGTGTAGTGTGTAACGCCACTTTTCCATCCTCCTCCTCACAAAGGGATATTTTTCTTTTCTGTCTTCCCTGGCATAATAATAATAATAATAATCAAAAATAAATAAATAAAAAACAAAATGTGTGTGTGTGTGGAGTGTGTAACTCCACTTTTCCATCCTCCTCACAAAGAGATATTTTCCCTGGCATAATAATAATAATAATAATAAACAAAATAATAATAAACAAAAATAAATAAATAACAAACATAAATAAATAAAAAGTGTCTAAATAAATAAATTAAAAAAATCTCCTCACAAAGAGATATTTTTCTTTTCTGTCTTCCCTGGCACAATAATAGTAATAACCATAAATAAATAAATAAATAAATAAATAACAAAAAGTGTGTGTGTGGAGTGTGTAACTCCATTTTTCCATCCTCCTCCTCACAAACAACACCAACCTTTGGGCAAAAAAAAGGGGGGGCTGTCTGTGCTTGCTGCTGGGCGGCATTCACCTCTCCTGCTTACCTTTGAAATGCTTTTTAAGACTAGACCTGCACAGCTTGGCATTAGCACGAGGCCAAAATTAAAGCAGGTTAGCTTATTTGGGCTAGGTTTTCATTAAATATTAGCTAGGTTTTAATTAAATATTAATTAATAATTGTGAGATCTTGCATGGCAGAATGGGGTTGGGCTGCATGGCCCTTGTGGTCTTTTTCAACTCTTATGATTCTAATTATTATTAATTAATAATTATTAGACTCATTGGACCTTATCACATAAGCAAAATTTCACGTTATCCCAGGGTCAATGTGAAGGCAATGTAGGGGTAATCATGGGGTTTCAAGTTGCTTTTATCACACGACGCCAAACCCAATCAGGAGTCATTTCCAGGGTTACGTAAAGTTTCAAGTTGTTTTATCACACGATGCCAAACCCAATCAGGAGCCATCTTAAACACAATCGGGGGTCATTCCAGAGTCATTCCAGGGTTAGGTAAATTTGGGGGAAAAAGAGGATTTACCTAACTCTGGAATGACCCCCCACCACCATTGTGTTTAAGATGGCTCCTGATTGAAATCCCATGATTGAAATCCCAATGGCTTCACATTGACCCTGAGATAACTTCAAATTTTGCTTGTGTGATAAGGACCATACAGTTGGAAGAGACCCCAGAAAGCCAGATGGTGGAGGAGCCTTGCCCATCCTCTGCTGCCTGGCCTTCTCCTCAGGATCCTTTGGCCGGCCACCCACAAGTGGCCCCCGGACTATATATTCATTGCACAGACCTGCTTTAAGAGATGGTGGGAGTGGAGTGAAGCTCAGTGGGAGGAAAAAGGAGGGGCCCCCAGAATTTTTTAAAAATTCTAATTTTAATTTTTTTCAAAAAAGCATACCATTTAACCCATATCTTCATTCTGTATATGTAAATACATTTAGGTTGTGCATACAATATTGTAATTTGAAGATATAATTTTAATTTTGCCAGTTGTTGATGGCAAACAACTGTTAGCACTTCCATTCAGTGTTACGTGGGGGTTACAAGCAAGAAGAGCCCTCCCTTCAACCACCATCTTGAGGGGAGAGAGATGCAGGCCACCTCCTGCTGGAAGCAAGAAGAGCCCTCCCTTCAACCACCATCTTGAGGGGAGAGAAAGGCAGGCCACCTCCTGCTGGAAGCAAGAAGAGCCCTCCCTTCAACCACCATCTTGAGGGGAGAGAAAGGCAGGCCACCTCCTGCTGGAAGCAAGAAGAGCCCTCCCTTCAACCACCATCTTGAGGGGAGAGAAAGGCAGGCCACCTCCTGCTGGAAGCAAGAAGAGCCCTCCCTTCAACCACCATCTTGAGGGGAGAGAGATGCAGGCCACCTTCTGCTGGAAGCAAGAAGAGCCCTCCCTTCAACCACCATCTTGAGGGGAGAGAAAGGCAGGCCACCTCCTGCTGGAAGCAAGAAGAGCCCTCCCTTCAGCCACCATCTTGAGGGGAGAGAGATGCAGGCCACCTCCTGCTGGAAGCAAGAAGAGCCCTCCCTTCAACCACCATCTTGAGGGGAGAGAAAGGCAGACCACCTCCTGCTGGAAGCAAGAAGAGCCCTCCCTTCAGCCACCATCTTGAGGGGAGAGAAAGGCAGGCCACCTCCTGCTGGAAGCAAGAAGAGCCCTCCCTTCAGCCACCATCTTGAGGGGAGAGAAAGGCAGGCCACCTCCTGCTGGAAGCAAGAAGAGCCCTCCCTTCAACCACCATCTTGAGGGGAGAGAAAGGCAGGCCACCTCCTGCTGGAAGCAAGAAGAGCCCTCCCTTCAGCCACCATCTTGAGGGGAGAGAAAGGCAGGCCACCTCCTGCTGGAAGCAAGAAGAGCCCTCCCTTCAACCACCATCTTGAGGGGAGAGAAAGGCAGGCCACCTCCTGCTGGAAGCAAGAAGAGCCCTCCCTTCAGCCACCATCTTGAGGGGAGAGAAAGGCAGGCCACCTCCTGCTGGAAGCAAGAAGAGCCCTCCCTTCAACCACCATCTTGAGGGGAGAGAAAGGCAGGCCACCTCCTGCTGGAAGCAAGAAGAGCCCTCCCTTCAACCACCATCTTGAGGGGAGAGAAAGGCAGGCCACCTCCTGCTGGAAGCAAGAAGAGCCCTCCCTTCAGCCACCATCTTGAGGGGAGAGAGATGCAGGCCACCTCCTGCTGGAAGCAAGAAGAGCCCTCCCTTCAACCACCATCTTGAGGGGAGAGAAAGGCAGGCCACCTCCTGCTGGAAGCAAGAAGAGCCCTCCCTTCAACCACCATCTTGAGGGGAGAGAAAGGCAGGCCACCTCCTGCTGGAAGCAAGAAGAGCCCTCCCTTCAACCACCATCTTGAGGGGAGAGAAAGGCAGGCCACCTCCTGCTGGAAGCAAGAAGAGCCCTCCCTTCAACCACCATCTTGAGGGGAGAGAGATGCAGGCCACCTTCTGCTGGAAGCAAGAAGAGCCCTCCCTTCAACCACCATCTTGAGGGGAGAGAAAGGCAGGCCACCTCCTGCTGGAAGCAAGAAGAGCCCTCCCTTCAACCACCATCTTGAGGGGAGAGAAAGGCAGGCCACCTCCTGCTGGAAGCAAGAAGAGCCCTCCCTTCAACCACCATCTTGAGGGGAGAGAAAGGCAGGCCACCTCCTGCTGGAAGCAAGATGAGCCCTCCCTTCAACCACCATCTTGAGGGGAGTTAATTGTCTAATTAACAAATTGTAAGCCGCTCTGATAGCTTTGGCTGAAGAGCGGGGTATAAATAAAATGTATTATTATTATTATTACGATTTACGAGTAACATGAATGCAAAAAAGCATGACTAGGGATTCTGTATGGTGTGAGGAGGTCAATGGGGGGGGGGGGTGACACTATAAGTGACTGTACTGAGTGACACTAACCCTAGTGATGCCACTGGCCCTAATTCATTCTTTCTGTACAATTCAAAGATATAGTCGTATCAGTCTGTAGAATCAGTAGAGAGATCTAGCACCTTTGAGTCTAATTGAAAGAAAGAAATTGGCATCATGAGCTTTTGTATTTCTTTCTATGGCGTTCTCAATATGTTCTCTAGTTTCTCATTTGTCAGTTTAGCAGTACACACTATTTGTAGAACTCTTCTCCAACACCCCATCTCAAATTAGTTGATTTTCTTCCTATCAGCCTTCTTCATTGTCCATCTTTCACAACCATACATACGGTAGAAATGGGGCATATAATGGCATGGACAATCCTAACTTTAGTATTCAATTACCTATCTTTACACTTCAGAGTCTTGTCTAATTCCTTCATAGCTGCCCTTCCAAGACCTAGTTATCTGATTTCTTGATGGCAATCTCCTTTCTGATTAATCATTGAGCCAAGGTATGGAGAATCTTGAACTGTTTCAGTGTCTTCATGGTTTGCTTTAAAGTTATGTAAATCAGCTGTGGTAATTATTTTTGTTTTCTTAACGTTGAAATATAAACCTGCATTTGCACTTTCTTCCTTGACTTTCCTCAGTAATTGTTTTAAGTTTGCTATTTTCTACTAGTAGTGTTGTGTCATCTGCATATCTTAAATTGTTGGTGTTCCTCCAATTTTCATGTGCCCTTCCTCTGAGTCTAATCCTGTTTTTGTTATGTTTTTTGCCTTGGTACCTAAATGGTTTTAACTGGTGAGAAATATAATATTTGCTAGAATTTGGGTATAATCTCATACATGCTTTATAGGTATCATACTCAATAGCACTACTAAATATACGTATTTGTATTGGATTAGACTGTTAATCTGCCTGTTTAGTTTCAACACTCTAAACCTAAACGACTGGAAAACTGTAAGCTTCCCCATTTTCTCTATTGTAGATAGAAAAAAAAGGATACATAACTTCAGGATCAGGAGTTCAGTTAAAGCTAACACAGACTTGTCGTACAGCTGTTACTTTAAATATAATATATAATATTATTTTTAAAACCTTATAAAAATACTAGCTGTACAGTGATTATTATTTTAATTGGATCCTATTGGTCTTACATAATTTAGTTGTTTTGTAATTGTCCACAAGATGGTGCTCTGTCAAACAAATTAATAAAATCTATTTGTATATTAGAAGTATCATACCTTGTTAAGATTGTGTTTTACTTTTCATAAAGAAAATTAAGTGTTTGATTTAAATTATTATTTGAATCTTTAAAAGATATCCTGATATCTATAGTCAAGAGTTTGTACTATTACATTATGTGTTTAGAAAGCCTTATTGTATAAATTATTGAATAAAATATAAATAGCAACTGTGATCATACTGGCTGGTTTGATTTCTGTCCTCAATTAGTGCATAGGTTTAATAGGCAGCTATGTTCAAAAGTAAAATGCATGGAGTGTAGAGTTCAGATACTTGTGACCAGAAAACTAAAGTGATACTCTGCCTAACCAAAAAAGTATCTCCTTGAAAATATATATTTGGGAGGGAAAGTGAGTTCTAGGATGGGAAGCAGCTGCTTTATAGACACACACTCTGTCTCTCAATCAAACATGCAGATTACAATGAAACATAGGAGGTGGCCTCCATACTACTTAGAAATATTGGGCTAAAGCCAGTGCTAATTCTAAATGAAATTAACCCAAGCTCAATAAATTTCATTCATTTTAGTGAGTATACTGTAGTCACAGCTAACCTTGGCTTTAGCTCAGTGTTTATCTTTATTTCAGTAGGATTTAACAAGCAATTATTATTCCAAAATGTATCACTCTTTGTTTAGACAGCATTAAGATTATGTTACAACCGGCACTCCATATCCGCAAGTGCAGCCATCCACAGCTTGAAAATATTCAAAACAAATATAAATTCAAAAAAGCAAACCTTGATTTTGCAGTTCTATATAAAGGACACCATATTCTTATGCTATGGTGGAATGTGAGCATTAATGGATTTTATATCCGTGGGGGGTCCTGGAACCAAACCCCAGTGGATATTAAGGGCCCACTGTATAACTTGGACAGTTGCATTAAGGTGCCAGAACTCTTCAGAGGTAAAGTAGAGTGTAAATATTATAAAATAAACAAAAGCATTGAAACACTAGTGTTGGGTTTATGAAAGTAAACATGATACAAGGTAGTTCTAATTTTGAAAAAGATTTTTATGAGGAAAAATTTCCCCGCCATTAGCATACCTAGAGTTGTCATTCAATTAAAGAAAATTTTAATAGATAAATTATATTAGATTATTAATCATAGTTACATATGAGTGAAAGGTGACATGCATCTGTTATAGGCACTATTTTAAAGAGGAATGTCCTCTTGGAGAGAAAAGTGGGCATAGCAATGCATTTAAATGCTTTCCTGGAGAGAAAAGTGGGCATGAAAACAAAAGTATTTTTAAAATACCTCTTGTTATTGTGTGCTTTCAAGTTGTTTCTGATTTATGGAGACCCTAAGGCAAATCTACCATGAGGTGCTGTTCTTGGTAAGATTTGTTCAGAGGGGGTTTGCCTTTTTCACTTCTGAAGCTGAGAGAGTATGACTAGCCCAAGGTCACCTAGTGAGTTTTCATGGCCGAGTGGGAATTCAGACCCTTGTCTCCAGCATCATACACACCAACCAGGACACCACACTGGCTCTCTTTTTTTAAATACTAGTATATTTTAAAGTGAATGAGCACACAGTGGGCCCATGGTATCTGGAGTTTAATACCCCATGGAATTCAAAATCTGTGAATGCTCAAGTTCTGTTAAATACAATGGCATAGTAAAATGGTGTACCTTATATAAAATGGAAAATCAAAGTTTACTTTCTGGAATTTATATATATTTTTGAATATTTTCAAGCCATGGATGCTTGAATCCGGGGATAAAAATCTGTGCATACAGAGGGTCACCTGTACCAAAGTTTTTAAATTGGTTAATGTTCTGGCTCATCATGGCATTTTTATTATGGTCTGTTGCCCCATGTGTTTTATAACTGTGTTAATAATAGTTAATAATCAGTATATCCGTATTATATAGTTTAAAATATATAATTAGTGGAATCAACAGATTCCAGGTGGGGCATGTTCTTCCCCATCAGGGCATTTTCATTATGGTCTGTTGCCCTATGCATTTTATAAATGTGTACTGTACTATATACATGTATTATCTACTGATCAGATCTGATTCTGTTTGACTGGTTGTATACTAGAGATCTTCTCCCTCGGGCTTGTTTTCTTCAGTTTTAAATGTCTTTCTGATGTCTTTAGGGACTTGTCCACACACCTCTTTTTTTAAATACCTCATCCTGCCACTCATCCTTCCATTCTTTATCTCATTTTTTCAGTTACTGTTACTTAGCCTTGATTGTGGCACCACAGCTCTGACAAAGAAGGCTAAATGTCTCACAAAACTACAGTTCCCAGAATTCCATAGCATAGAGCCACAGCACTTAAAGCAGTGTGGTGTCAAACTGGATTATTTCTGCAGGTTGGATGCAGTCTTAGTTTCACAATAAAATTCAGTATTCATTTTACCTCACTGGTTGGATGTGAGTTAACTGGTTGGATGTGTGTTAACAGCTAAACACAACATATGTGGAGGCCAGAAATTTGTATTAATTCTGGCTTCAATTGCTTGCAGTCTCACATGTGCCAGGAGTTGGGAAACTCCAAGTAGACAGGTCTAACTGTGAATTGGAGAAGCTAGCTTTCAGCAAAAGAGTCAGGACCAAGTTCAAAACACTTAGAACATATGATAGTAACAGCCTGTGTGTCTGTCTTTATAAAGAATTATGGCTATAATCCAAATATTGAAATGTTACTTGAGTAATCTGGATCTTAATTTTAGGAAAAGTAGTCTAGATCTTGGAAAATTACTCAAAATGGCATGCACCCCGCTTCCTTCCACTCGCAAGTGATTGTCTTACCCACCCAGAGAGCAACACCTGTTACCCCCTGTGCGCTCTGAAATGCCTGTTCCCTCACATCTAGGGAACCTAATTGGCCATACAATGTACAGACCCAGATCCTCAAGCCTATTAAGGTCTCTCCCTGCTTTTCACAATTCCATGTTGAAGTTAGCTGTAACTAGATTGCACTGAGGCATAGGAAAGGAACCCCTATGCCTTAGCAACAACAACAAAAAGATTGCAACACATATGGCAAAGTGTTGTTTACTGAACAGCATCTAGAAAGGAGAAGCTCATCAGAAGAAGCATGCACATATAGGCTTGTCAATTATCACTCCGATGGTTATAAGACAATGGGTTTATATAGGTTAGCAGGTGCTGTCTTTTATGGGTCACAGCTCCACAATAGGGACATCTTCACCATTAATCCACCCAGTATAATCTAGGGTTTAGGGGGAACTTTCCTACATGGGTAATTTCTGGATGTTTCAGGCCAGGAAAGGGATTTTTAAAATCACAAAGTATCTTTGCACTCTAGGATTGTATCTCGTTCTTTCATATATGCCCTTCCAAGTCTCACTCTTCTGATTTCTTGACTACAGTCTCCATTTTGATTAATGACTGAGCTACAATTTGCTCTCATTGGGACTTAACAACTGGATTTAGACCAAAGACTGCAGTTGATTATACGTACACTGTACATAGTCACCTAAGGACAGCCCTTGAAGATAGTGAAATTTAATTTTCATTATACAATATAAAACAGTACTTTGAAGACCCATTAAACTGATGGGCACTAGGAACAAACTTTCTTACTAGTAGTCCTAACTGGTAGAACTCCCAAGGAATATGCAAGTGGACCACATGGTTGTGGCATTTGAAGCTTTTAATGGATGTGTTTTCTTGGTCATGCTACTGTTTTACTGAAGTTTTATTGCTATGGTTGTTTTAAAAGTTTGTATTTAAAAAAAAACTGGTTGTAATCTATTTTAATGTATTATTGGTCTCCCCCCTCATCCTGTATTTTAAACTTAGTTTAATTTAGTTTAGTTTTGTCCTTGTATTTTGCTCACTGACTTAGATAGATTTGGGTCAAAATATTTAAATAAAAACAAATTGTTGTTCTGGAAACACTCTATTTTGTGTAATGTACCCTTCTTCCATAGTTACCCATTGCTAGAATTCCCTCTTGAGGGCTCTAATTGGCCACAACACAGAGGCATTGAGTTATACTGTAGCTTCATGCTGCATACCCTAGCATATACATTGCCCTGTATAGGTCTATAAGTGGTGGTGGTGGTTAGCAGTGTTTTGTATATTTGATAACTTGTATATTTGATACCTGATCATGTAAACAGAGCAATTGTAAACTCAAGTGCAGCTGTGATTCCCTTACCCTCCCTTTGAGTCAATGAGAGCAAAGTCTGTTGTATAGGTCTGGGGGTGGTGTAATATTGCTCTGTAGCTGTGGTATGTCAATGAATTGAAGGGACATAGATTTGTTATGTGTGTGCGCTCCTCTTCTGTGCTGCCCATGTTCCTCACGCATGTCCGTGCTCCATTTTAATTATTATTCCACTGACATAACTGTCATTGTGACACTGTATCTGCTATACCAAATCACAGTGGCAATTCTGCTAAATTCTCTAGCACTACAGAGGGCAACTATGGATGTCCAGAGATTTTTAGGCTGCAACACCCAGCATTCTGGTGCAGCAGATTCAATGGTGACTGCTGTTCAAAAACATCTTGGGGATGTTCTTGTTCTTCAGCTTGTGAATCATCAGTACAAGATTTGCCAATATTCAAAGAATTATTGGTAGTAAGAATTAATAATAGTTAAATTATTGTTTTGTACTACCTTATTTTTCGTAATTTTTATAGCTGAACTCAAGAGCCTGTGCTAAGTATGAAGCAAGAGCATAAAGGATATATACACATTGCTAACAGGAAGGAATTTAGAACTGTAGTGGTATCCTGTAGGAAGTATATATTTCAATCTGATATATGATGATTTACAGAAAACCTCACTCCCAGTTCTGTGTTCTTGTCACTGTGGTATTATGATTACTGGTATTACATCTAAACACAGGAAATAAGTACAACTATATTGGTAGACATACACTCAAGTCCCATTAAATACAATGGCATAGTAAAATGGTGTCCCTTATATAAAATGGAAAATCAAGGTTTGCTATTTGACATTTATACTTTTTTGGAATATTTTCAAGCTGGGGATGCTTGATAAAAAATCCATGGATAAGGAGGGCTGACTGTAGTATCCAATTTATGTATTTTAAGCAAACCTGTTGAATATCTACATATCAGATACGGAATGACTTCTAAACACAGTGAATGTCTAAAACAAATTGGAAAACAACCCATTCACACAAAACATGCGTGTTAAAGAGCCCCTGTTAATAGTAAGCATGATTTCCAACTGTGACTCCAACAATACATTTTATGGGGAAATGTGCAGACAGTAAATGGAATGAGGAAGAAACCAAACGGAGAAGGAGTTTTTAGCCATTTCCTTCTATATTTGCTGTACCCCAATAATGAAACCCCCACAACCTTCCACATTTGATCGCATAATGTGGTGATGATGAGCTGCCTTTGTGAAAGCCAAGGAGAGAAAAAAACAGTCATGCCTCTTTATCCACAGATTTTTTTATCCATGGATACAACCAGCCATAGATTGAAAATATTAAAAATAATAATAATATACAGTACATTCTAAAAGCAACACCTGATTTTGCCATTTTATATAAGGGACACCATTTCACCATGTCATTGTGTTTAATGGGACTTGAGTATCCATGGATTTTGGTATCCACAGGGAAGGGTCCTCCTGGAATCAAACCTCAGTGGATACCAAGAGCCCACTGTATTCATCTGGATGATCACTACAACTATTAGCAGAATGGCCCTTAAAAAAATTAGAGTGGACTTCCAGCAGTAAGTCCAGAGGCAGACATCTGTGCATATTTAATCCTGTCTTAAGGCAACATTGCTAATGATTTCCTTTCAACCCTGTGATTGGCAATCCCACTTACAGTTATATCAGGCTTAGAGAACTATCTGTTGTCTCTCTTACTGGAGCCATTACTTTGACACTCTGTTAGAGTTCTTTGGTGGCCCTTTATTAGGGTGCAAAGTTTCTATATACCATATATACTCGACTATAAGTCAACTTTATTTATAAGTCGAGGGCAGGGTTGAGCCAAAATTATGGATTTTGATATGACCCGTGGATAAGTCAAGGGTAAAACTTAGGGGCAGGGGCATGTAACAAAGAATGTAATGGCTGATGCAAAGGAAAATGATGCCAAAGAGCTTAGGAAATTCCAGCAGACATTAACTGCTTGTGTTGATTCTAAAGGCTGGATAGATGAGAGAGTAGAGCAGATCTATGCTTCTTTTTGGTGCTCTCAGGATGGACTAAGCCACTCTATTCAGAAAAAAGGGATGGCTCCTTTTTTATCTATATAATAAAGTACAGTACTTACATTGACCTGTGGACAAATCAACCCAGTATTTTGGGGTCAATGTTTTGACTAAAATTTCTAGACTTATGTAAACTGTTAATTTACATGCCCCAATCTACGCACGGACCATTCTAGATATATTTATTCATGCATAATTCTATCTTACACATATCTTAATTATTTTAACTCAATAAAATCTTTAATGGATATCTTGGCACTTTAAAGTTCTACAACTGAAATGTCATATCAGGTGGCACATAAATATATTAGTTGTTTTCCAAAGTAAAATGTACAGATCCTTGTCCATAGTCTAACAGTCTAAAAACATGATACAGAAGGAGAAAAGACATAAGAGGGGAAAGAGATTCTCCCAGCTCCCTTAGAGGCAATCTTTCATCATTCCTTTTCATTCCAGTGCAATACATCCTTGCTCAACTATAATTTTTAATATGTGTGAGGAAATTACAACACATGAAACTTAGTGCATTCTGGATGGCTATGTATAATAAATAGACTAGAGTTTTTGAAGCAATTTTTAAACAGTGTTGCAATTTGAACTTTATGATAACAAAATCTCTAGACCAAGATGATATTAAGAAAAGCAAATTTAAGGGTACAATTACCTATTTTGGATAAGTGAGGAAATCAATAGGAATAATAACGTATCAGATTTGTATTAATGTAATACAACTTCACTGGCTTTCAGTAACTTAGCTACAGGTACTGATCTCAGGAAATGACTACCTCTATTAAATTACCATTTGGGGGGCCAAACTTACAGCTCTGTGCTGGAAATGGCTACGTAATTTGGCAGGTCTCTCTATTTTCTTTATTTCTGCGTTGCTGTTCACCCATAAGAGATTCTGGAAGCAGATGCTGTTTACCTGGCCTGTTCTAAGTAGGCATACACAGCTACAGGAGGATCAGCTGGAACTGGATACCATTATCTTCCAGCTCAAGCTTTATTGCATTGATCACTGAAGACAAGATGTTGCAATTTAATTCCCAAAATCTGTGTTTCTCTATTCCTCCCTCATCATCCTCCTAAGGGTGATAGTTATAAAAACTTTTTTTCTAATTAATTTTTTTTGAGTTTTTACAATAAAACACATACATTTGTATAACAATGACAAAAATAACAACAACAACAAAGGCTAATGGTATGTATCAGATGAGTAATTATTCTGCAGCAGAATCACAAAATTAATACTCAGCAAGAGCCAGAAAGTCTGGCTTGTCAAGTTGTAAAGTGTATCTCCAGAGATCTGTTTGTGAAGAGGGAGGGTGGATTTGGTGGAAGTGTTGATTAACAAAGGGGTTGTACAGATCACCTCTCAGAGGCAGCCTGCAACCACCCCTTTTAGTGCCAGATCAGAGCCATGGCAACCGCACATAACAGCCCCAATATCGCCTTTCTGAACTGTGGAGAGGGCGCCATAGCCACTTACCCTGTGGCTTTTCCGTGCTCCTTTGGCGCTGCATCATGTAGACACAGCACCAGAGGAGTGCCATAACACCCCCCGCCGTGTGGTGCAGCGTGTGGTGTCATGCCGGCCCGGGGGTGGAGTTGGGGCATGTGGCATGTGGATGCCACACCTCAACTCCACCCCCAGGCTGGCCTTAATAGGCGGTCTGTACAGCCCCTTTGTCAATGAAGAACATCCAGTCTTCTTTAAATGTGTCAGTCCTTTTATGGCCAATGCACAATCTCATCATAGCAGTTTCTCCAACAACCCCATACCCCAAATTTTAACCCACCAGTTCTCAATGGAGAGGTCACAACATTTGGCTACTTCTAATCTGGCAGCAGTAATGAGAAAAATGATCAGTTTCCTATGTTTCATGTTAGAATTATCTTTAACAAATATAAAAAGCAAAAGCAAAATTGGACAGAAATTTAGTTTGATCACTGATAATTTCTGATAACAAAATCTTTCAGCTAAACTAGGGGTTCCCATCTTGCGAGGCCTACTCCCCGGAGGGTGCAGGATAGTATTTCAGAGGTTGCAGCAAAGAGTGGTTTGTGTCCTTGAGTAACAAGTCACAAGCCATCACTCAGCCAACTTTGTGTGCTTTGAGAAGTGATAGTAGGTAGGTGTGTTGCACAGATAGTGATCTAATTGTATATTTAATCAAAAGGAGAAAATTTTACAATTTGCAATAGTTTATAATTTTTCTGACTAAATTAGAATCTAATTGCTCAATTTAAAAGCTTTTAACTCAGTGCATAAAATGCCAATCTAAGGCTGCATCCACACTGGAGAAATAATCCAGGTTGACACCATTTTCACTACCATGGCTCAATTTAGGCTGCATCTGCACTGAAATAATCCAGTTTGAGACCACTTTAACTGCCATGGCTCAATGTTATGTTCTGATAATTATACTTTGTTGTGGCACCAGAGCACTCATTACAGAGAAGGCTAAATGTCTCATGAAACTACACTTTCCAGAATTCTATAGTACTGAGCCAGGGTAGTGAAAATGGTGTCAACCTGGATTATCTCTGCAGTGCAGATGCAGTTTTTGACTGGCATTTTATGCGCTGAGTTTTTTTAAGTTCAATTTGTTCACCCATAGAATTGTGTGTGGTTCAATTTGGACTTTAAAAATTAGAAATTATACTTTTTAATCTTCAAATGTGGTATTAGGTTTTTTTTTGGGGGGGGGGGTTGCATTAACTAAAAATTTCCTGGAGGTGTGGAGCATAGAAAAGCTTGGGAAACACTTAGCTTAATGGACGGCAAAGAAGAAAAGAAAGAATGAATTAGGAGGCAATTTTCCCCGTTTTACTTGGAAACTAATCCTGGTGAGTTTTCACACAAAATGAATCCTATTTAAGGGATATTATTGTTGTTGTGTGCTGTCAAGTGGTTTCCAACTTATGGTGAGTGAGGTGAATCTATCACAGGGTTATTAGTGAAGATTTGTTTGGAGAGCAAGTGCTTTTGCCTTCCTCTGAGGCTGAGAGAATGTGATTTTCACAAACTTACCAGTGAGATTCCATGACTGAGTGAGGATTTGAACCCTGGTTTCCAGAATCATAGTCCAATGCTCAAACCACTACACCACACTGGCTCTCAAGGGAAATTATTATTTCATTCTAATTGTTAATCCTAAATAGAGTACATGCAATGAATCAATTAATGGATCAGCATGTAAATTCTATAGAAACAAGAGATCTACCGTACTTTTGTAAGTTAGTTAAGGTCCTAGAAGTATTTTGGCCTGTTGGTTTGAAGAGTTCTCAGTATACTGCTTTCCTGCATAAGTTGTTTATACCTGAAGTACTTTCCTCTGTGTGATATTTTACTTTTTTTAATGTTTATGTTATTGTTGTAATTTTAATTTCTTGCAGGCCTTCCTATTACTGTTGCAATAGATTGGTAGAGCATACATTAGGAATAGTAGTAGTGGTAGCAGTAGTTCAAAGTAGGTGTTAAGTGACAGAGCAGTAGTAACAAAATTACTCACTTTGTTTACCCAGCATCTCCATATTGCAAGTTAGAACCATCTGTGGTTTACTGAAGCTTACAATAGCTGTGAAATATCTTGCAAGTCAAACTGTCATAATAATACTTTCTCCACCTCTATTGTTTCTATACAGTGTTTAAAAGTGGGAAATATGGGCCCTGGCAGCATGGTGTACTGGTTTGAATAGTGGACAAGGGTCCAATCCACACTGCAGAAATAATCCAGTTTGACACCGCTTTAACTGCCCTGGCTCAGTGCTAGGGAATTTTGGAAACTGTACTTTTGAGAAACATTTAGTCTTCTCTGTCAGAGAGCTCTGGTGCCACAATAAACTACAAACTGGATTATTTCACTTTAGGATCGCCATAAATCAAAAATGACTTGTAGGCACACAACAACAATAATGTGTGCCTCCACAGGATATCTACATTTCACACTTTCAGTTTACAAGTTATAATTCACAAAACAATTGTTTGCTCTGAGGTAGTATAAACTAGTTGCTATATGGCTCTAGAAAATTTTGGTGTTTATTGTTTTGTCAGTGATTCCCAAAAGTAGTTTTCTTCATCTGCAGCAGTTGTCAACGAGAAGACCATTGTGTTCTAGAGATTATACAATCCATGAAAACTGTGTGAAATCGTAACTTTCCTCTGGGTTGTTCAACATTAGTGGTTTAATAAGCAACTATACTGGTGTCTCAATTCAAGTAGAAATGTGTTTTACAATACTACAAGGAAGGGGAAAGGGCATATTGTACACAGTATTTGCTTTATTGTCCTCCAGAGCAACCTTTCTCAACATTTTTACCCTGAAGGAATCCTTGAATTAATATCCAGGACTCAGTATACCCCTGCATAAACATTATTATACCTACAGCTTTAAAAAGTGTATTGTTTGTTCCAGCTATGATCTCTTGTGGGGACCCTAGCAATCTCTTGCAGAACCACAGGGTTCTGGGAAACTCTAGCTGAGAAACCTGTTCCATAGTGTTCTTAGACATAATGGCCCGATCTAGACAGGCACTATGAGGTGCGATCAGTGTTTAAAAAGGCATCTCTAGGGTTAGGGTTAGGTTTAAAAATGGCAGCGTCCATACGGGTGCGCCATGATGCTGTCATGGTGTGCACAGCATTTAGAAATGCTGTGCGTGCCATGGCACACTTTGCGCCCTTCCCATGGTGCAAAAAGGAGCTCTGAAACAGAGCTTCTTTTTTGCACCGGGTCCTTGGCGCGGCCTTTAAACAGCTGTGCCAAGGACCCAGGGGGAAAGGGGCCACGGTGGTGGCCCCTTTCTCCCCTCGCCAGTGCCAAGGAAAGCAGGGTGCAGCGGGCACCCAGGGCGCCTGTTGCACCCTTTCAGGCCGCAGGGAAGCGGCTGTTTGCCACTTCCCCACGGCCTTCGGAAGCGACAGGATGGGGCCTCTGAGGTTGCCGGTGCAGCAGCCTTGACCCCATCTTGCCACTTCCTGGGGCGGCTACAGGCTGCCCTTTTTGGGCGATCTGTACCGCCCCAATGTATCCCAAATATTTTTAAATAGATATATCTATTGTTGTTGGTGTGTTTCTTCAAGTAATTTCCGACTTATGGTGACCCTAAGGTGAACCTGTTGTGGGGTTTTCTTGGCAAGATTTGTTCACAGAAAGTTTGCTTTGCCTTCCTCTGAAGCTGAGAGAATGTGACTTGAACAAGGTCACTTAGTGGGTTTCATGGCCAAGCAGGGAATTGAACCCTGGTCTCCCAGTGTTGTAGTCCAACACTCAAACGATTACACCATTCATAAAGGCCTAGGTCCAGATTGCTGGACCCAATTAAAATAGAGCTGCTGACTTCACTGTTGAATGGTACTCTAAGTGAACACTTATATAAATCCATTGATTCAATGGGTCTGTAAGGATGGGACTACGGTGTGGTTTAGGCCAATATTTATGTACTGTAATATATTTTGAATTAGAAAAACAATGCCATATATGTCTCTTACAAGAGGCCAAAAATTAAATGTTCTCCTATGTATTAATTTAAGTAACATTGATGTCTCAAATGCCTTTGTGGTGATTAGTTAATGCCTTTGTGGTGATTAGTTAATGCCTTTGTGGTGATTAGTTAATGTCATTTATTATTGTAGTTAATTCTGACAGAAAGGCAATTGAGAAATATTATATTAAAAAAGGAAAAGGAAACATTACTATAACTAAAATTATAAAATTATAAAATTTAACAATCTGCACATTCACTAAGTAATTAAACTCTATTAACAAAACCAGACACCTTTTTTGTGTGTGTATGGCAGAACAGATAAGATTTTACTAGGAATTCCAGAAGTCAACAATGAAGAGGCTGTGTGTAGTTCTCTGGAAGGTGTACTAGAAATGTAATCCAACAACTCGGTTCCAGGCTACCACAGAATTTCCCTTAAACCAGATTCCCCTGAAGATCTGTTATGGGTCTGGTATATAAAAAAGGCACTTCCTAAGGCAATCTTCTCCAGTGTGATTTCCTCTGGAAATTTTGGGGCTACAACTCCCATCAAACCTTGTTTATATAACTATTTTGTAAGCTTTAGTGGGCCAGCTGATGTATAAAACACTGGTCTACAATGACACTTAAAGCTTTATATGTCAACTTGAATTAAATCCCACTATCAGTTGACATAACAAACACAAGTAAAAGATGGACATTTTAGTACATTAGAAATTAGTTACATGGGAATTTCATTTCCAGTTATGGTGTATTTTACAATGCAGTCTGATATAGTACCTATCTATTGTTGTTGTGTGCCTTCAAATGGTTTCTGACTTGTGGCAACCTTAATGAGAACCTATCATGGGGATTTTCTTTGCAAGATTTATTCAGAAGGAGTTTGCCTTCCCCTTTCTCTGAGGCTGGGAGAGTGTGACTTGCTCAAGGTCACCGAATGGGTTTTCATGACTGAGTGGAGATTCAAACCCTGGTCTCCACAGTTATAGTCCAACACAAACTAATGGAGGGGACACTGAAATCCAAGCTAAGTGATTATAGGATTGGAAGCTTAATACTCCTGGGTATGTGGATTAATCCTAAATGGTTAAAACAACATTTTAATTTCTTGTTCTTCTTATGCTCTATTTACTTAAGCAAAGGTCAGTTGTTCTTAGTATAAAGTAATTCCTTGTTGTTGTTAGCTGCCCTTGAGTCGGCTCCAATTCATGGTGACCTTGTGGATGAGACATCTCCAAGAATCCCTTTCCTCCATTGCCTGGCCCAGATCCTGCAAGCCCTTGCCCCCTGATTGAGCCTATCCATCTTGTTTATGATCTTCCTCTCTTTCTACCCTCTATCTTTCCTAGCATTATTGTTTTTTCTAGTGATCTGTGCCGTCTCATTATGTGGCCAAAGTACGATAGTCTCACTTGGTCATCTTTGTTTCCAAGGAGAGCCCTGATCTGATCTGTTCAAAAACCCATTTTTTTTGTCTTCTTATCTGTCCATGGTATCCTAAGTACTCTTCTCCAGCACCACATTTCGAATGAGTTGATTTTCTCTCTGCTTCCTTCACTGTCCATTTCTCACATCCATACATGGTAATTGGGAATACAATGGCCTGAATGATTCTGACTTTAGTGCTCAGTTGTATGTCTTTGCTCTTCAGTATCTTTTCCAGTTCTTTCATAGCTGCTCTTCCCATTCCTAGTCGTCTTCTTTTTTCTTGACTGCAGTCTCCATTCTGGTCAATGCTTGATCCTAGATATGGGAATCCTTTAACTATTTCAATTTCCTCGTTGTCTAGATTGAATTTGTGTATTTCTTCTGTGGTCATTATTTTTGTTTTCTTTATGTTCAGCATCAGACCTGCCTTTGCACTTTCATCTTTGACCTTCCTTATTAACTGTTCCACTTCCTGAATGTCTTCTGCTAATACTATGGTGTCATCTGCATATCTTAGGTTATTAATGTTGCTTCCTTCTGTCCTAACTCCTCCTTTGCTTTGCTGTAGACTATGAAAATGCTTTGCTGTAGACTATGAAACACATGCTGATTCTTTTTTTGGAATCCTTTGGTGTGGTCCATTAGCCATTGCATGTTTGCAAATGGTCCCTAGTGCCCCTTCCTTTTCTGAATTGTGCTTGCACCTCTGGAATTTCTCTCTCCGTGTATGGTGAGAGTCAATGCTGCAGAATTTTGAGCATGATTTTGCTTGCATGTGAGATTAGTGATATTGCCCTATAGTTGCTCCAGTCTTTTGTATCTCCTTTCTTGTGGATTGGTATGTATATTGAGCATTTCCAATCTGTTGGCCATTTCTTTGTTTTCCATATTTGTTGACATATTTCAGTTAGCACTAAAATTGCATCTGTCTGTAGGCATTGTGGCAGTTCAATTGGGATATCATGGTCTTGGTGATTTATTTTCCCCCCTTTCCTTTATTGCACATTCCCCTTCACTTTTTAGAATAAAGTACAAAATGTTTTAGTCAAGATAAAAGGAGGGTGTCTAAAATATTTCGTACTTTACTGTTACAATAATAAGTAAATAAACAAATGTTTATTTCTTACCTCTCCGCAAGGCTCAAGCTGGGATACAGTATACAGTGGGCCCTTGGTATCCGCTGGGGTTTGGTTCCAGGACCCCGAGTGGATACCAAAATCCTTGGATGCTCAAGCCCCGTTAAATATAATGATATAGTAGAATTGAGTCCCTTACATAAAAGGGCAAAATCAGTATGGAAATTTGTATATTTTTAAAGTATTTTCAAGTCATGGATGCTTGAATCCATGGATAAAAAAATCCATGGGTAAGGAGGGCTGACTGTATTTAAAATACAATATATATATTTATATACAATATACAATATTTATATACAATATAAACACATGAATTCATTTAAACACAGATTAAGACTCATATACTTAGAATTAATATGACCATTACACATTAAAACCATCCGGACTTAAAAATAAGCATATATCAATTTAAAATTCATAGTTCAAAATTTACTGGCTAGGCCAGTTAGAAAAGATAGGTCTTTAATACTGCTTTAAATTTAAATAATATTTAGCTGTCAAATGTTTCTCGACAAGTCAGCTTGTCAGAGAAAGGCAAGCCAGCTCCAACAGGCCTTGCCTGAAAAGAAGAGCCCTCCTTCCATCCACCATCTTGAGGGAGAGAAAGGCAGGCCAGCTCCATCAGGCCTTGCCTGAAATGTAGAAGAGCCCTCCCTCCATCCACCATCTCGAGAGAGAGAAAGGCAGGCCAGCTCCAACGGGCCTTGCCTGAAAAGAAGAAGGGGCCTCTCTCCAGTCCATCTGCCTTGGTCCAGGCCTCTGAGGAAGAGAAGATCTGCTGGACTTTCCCCCTTCCCTACTGCCATTCCCTTTTCCTTTTATGTCTTGTCTTTTTAGATTGTAAGCCTGAGGGCAGGGAAATGTGTAATGTAATTAACAAATTGTAAGCCCTTCTGATAGCCTTGGCTGAAGAGTGGGGTATAAATAAATTATTATTATATTATATTATTATTATTAAGTCAGTCCATAATCTAGAGGTGGCTGACTAAAAGGTACTTGGAGTAACAGTTGCCAGTTTATTCCTGGCTACTTAAAGTAAATGTCCCACAGAGGACATGAATGTATGGGGCAGATCATGTGGGACAAGGTGATCCCATAGGAAATCTGGATCCAAACCATGCATGGCTTTAAAGGCCTGGAAACTAACTGGCAGCCCATGGAGTTGGAAGGGGCACAACTTTATATTGAAAACTACCCTTGCTTAAAAAAAAAGAATAAGAAGAATACGAAAGAAGGATGAGAAAAAAGGTGGATGTGTAGGGCCTAATAACCCTAAAGGCAGCAGGCCCCGTCTAGCTCTGGCTAGTACTTGGGTTGGAAATCACCAACAAATACCAGGTGCTATAGGCTATATTTCAGAGGAAGGAACTGGCAAAAGTAGTTCTGAGTACTCCTTGCCTAAGAAAACCCTATGAAAAATAAATGGGTTTTATTGCCGTAAGTCAAGAGGCAACCTGAAGGCACATACACACAAAGAGGGTATGTTTTTATAAAAGATATTGAAGATGGCTTCTGCCATTATTGGGATTAATGATATTATTCCACCCAGAAGGAGACACAACCAAAAATGATTTGTTTTCTCTTCAGTTTCTTTTTAAAGCAGTGTGGTTTGCATCTTCACAGCGGTATATGAGTACAGGCACCATTCATTTCAGTAGAGGTTTCACTTTCTATAAGAATTAATTAAAGTTTCTGTAACACATTTGAGTGCTCAGGCATAATTCTTTTCCAGGAATTGTGGATGCCTGTGTTCTCAGTAATAGAAATTATATCATGTATATTTTGTTCTTTGTTCTAATATATATTATTTAGCAGCTGTTGAAAGAATATCATAGTGATAATCAGGATAACTTTGGCCCTGTACTGACTGATGCTTTGCATTGGTCTGGGGCTGAAATTAGGGCTTGGTAGGGCTGGGTGTCCACACATGCCCAGCCCTACTATTGGTGCCTGTAAGCCATATCGCTATGCCCCTGTCCACACGGAGGGCACCATTATGACGCACAAGCGTCCAAGCGCCCAAACAGCACTTGCTGGAAGTGATAGCGTCATGGTACGTGAGCACCAGGCTGGGGATGTTTAGCCTGGAGAAGAGAAGGTTAAGAGGTGATATGATAGCCCTGTTTAAATATTTGAAGGGATGTCATATTGAGGAGGGAGCAAGCTTGTTTTCTGCTGCTCCAGAGACTAGAACGCGGAACAATGGATGCAAACTGCAGGAAAAGAGATTCCACCTCAACATTAGGAGGAACTTCCTGACAGTAAGGGCTGTTCAACAGTGGAACACACTCCCTTGGAGTGTGGTGGAGTCTCCTTCCTTAGAGGTCTTTAAGCAGAGGCTGGATGGCCATCTGTCAGGGATGCTTTGATTTGGAGTTCCTGCATGGCAGGGGGTTGGACTGGATGGCCCTTGTGGTCTCTTCCAACTCTGATTCTACCATTATGATGCCCCTAAAAAGAAGCCGCCTAGAGTGGCTTCTTTTTAGGGAGTGTGTCGGTGCCACACCATGCGGCTGGCACAGCACCGACAAGGATTATCTGTATCTCCCTTTAGTCTTGAAATATGAATTCCTCCAAAACCCAGTTTTGTTTCCCCCCTATGTATTGATCCTCTTAAATATAATATCAATAAAAAACTAACAGCCAAGATAGAAAATGCTAGCTTTTTTAGTAGATTTTTTAATCAGGATTTTTTTTTTCATGAATACACATTGGTATGTTATGATCAAGAATCATTTGTCCAGATTACAGCTGGCTTTAGAAAAAAATTGCCCTTTTAAAAGAAAGTCAAACGGATTTTATAACTAGATGCCCAAAAGCAGAAGAGATGTGAATCTAATAAAATCCTGGACACAGTAATAACAATCAGTGAAAAGACATAATAGATTGATTTACTCTTTCACATTGCAATGCAAAAAGCTGTCGAAGGGACTGAGCAACATAAGTTTGCATGCATGATAGGGAATTGGTTTACAATACAGTTTTCCTAATACTTCAGCACAAACTCAGGTCATGAACCAGAAATGTACATTGCAATGTGAGCTTGTTTGCAACCTGAGCTCATGGTAAAACACTCTGATGACAGAAGTACTTCAGGCAACACTATGGTGCTGCTTGCAATAAACTCACACTCTGCTGTGCTTCTACAGTTGTACGAACTAACCTTTAGTTCCATATACATGTCTTTTGAGATTGTATGCCAAAGAATCTTTATGGTTGTTTTTCTTCCTTTTTTAGATGTAATGCAAACATTAACACCTGTGCACCATAAGTTAAGCACCTGAAACCATGGTTGGCAGCTAAATAAAAGCCTGATTCTTTACTGTGTTTCTTCACAAGCAACTCTTGTAGCTTTTATAGGAAGAGATCTTTTCAAATCAGCCGTGAGCTGCTTCATAGACTCAGTAATTCTCAGTTTTAGGAGTAAGGGACTGCCTAATTAGTCTTGGCAGAATTCATGTCTTCATAGGAGTTTATCACATGGGAGGAATTTCTCTCAATTTCGAAAGAAATAAAAGTGGGGCGAGTTCGGAAATGAGTGAATTTGCCAGTTCAGAGAATTTACGTGATTGCATATTGACGCTGCATCGCATTCGGAATGAATTCTTGTTGCCTGAAATTGCCCAAAATTGTGTGTGATAGTTTCTCACACAATAACGTGAAACCCCACAATTGTGTTCGGAATGACTTCCCATTGCCCGAAAATGCATGTGGTATTCTTTCACGCAATGTGAAACCTCATGATAGCATTCGGACTGCCATTGGATTTGCTTCCAATATCTGTCCATAGTCTGTCCTGTTTGAGGGGAAATGCAAGCTTTCTTGCACAAGACATACCTCTGGATGAAGCTGTGAAAACATTTTTTTTTCCTTTTTCACTATTATTGTTGTGTGCCCTCAAGTTGTTTTTGACTTATGTGGACATTAAGGTGAATTTATCACAGGGTTTTCTTGGCAAGATTTGTTCAGAGAAGGTTTGCCATTGCGTTTCTCTGAGATAGAGAGTGTAACCTACCCAAAGGTCATAAAACAATGTTAGGATTCCATTCTCAGTCCAGTCAAATAGGAGACTGCAGTGAAATCACTGAAGACATGCAATATAGTAATTACTAAAAACAACAACTACAACACACTAAAAATCAAGGGTATGAGGAGGAAAAATAACCAGAACCAAATTATAACTCATGTCTTATAAGCTGAATTCCTCCATGCCTAGTTTAGTAAATATTTTGAACATGGCTGATACAATATTCTGTATCTTGGATGAGTTACATTTCCATAAAGTGAAAGTTTTAATGGTGATCCAGTTGAGTGTTGCTTCTTCATAGGACAAAAACAAACAAACAAACAAAAACAAAAGCCCAAAAAAACAGAAGGTAAGGTCTGCATATAATTTGGTGGGCAAGACTTACAGTAAGCACACTTAGTTACCAATATGCCATTAATAGGGTTCAAATGTTCAATTTTCTTTTAATGAATAACAGCCTTTAAAGGTATTTTACAAAATAGGGCTACATGCTGATGAGCAGAAATAAATTCTGAATATTATATTTGTTGTTGTGCGTCCTCAAATCATTTCTGACTTATGATAATCTTTCACAGTGTTTTTATGCATGCAAATTATTTTTAAAAAAATAAATACATGAGGTTGCTTCTAACTCTATGATTCTGTCTCACCCACATCTGTCTTCTAAACTGAAATAACATTGACACAGGCCACATCTCTTTTCCTTACAGTCTTGCCAGGATTGTGTTCTGTTTCCCATTACAGTGATATAAAAATGAAATGCAATGGCACTGAAGGCTTAGGCAATCTTTAGACTTGCCTAATGCAAAAGGCAAACAACATTTGCCCGACATTTTACCAATAGGGAATAAATTTTCTGGCATGTCAAATTACCTGAAGGTCCCTTTTCATACGAAAGATGCAAATCTATACATGCCTGCTCAGAACTAAGCCCAGTTGAGTTCAAGAGGCCATACTCACAGGCAAGTGGGTATAAGGTACACCTAAGACTCTCTGTTTAACTTTTAGACCCACAAATACAACATCACACTTACCAAACAAGAATCACTTTTCACCTCATTCTGTTTGAAACACTAATTTTAACTTGATGTTTCTGGGGATTCCCACCAAAAGATGGAGTGTTAAGAAATAATTTGTTAAGCAAGAGCACTCTTCTCTTCTTTAAAGGAAGCTGGATATGCTTAGCATTCTAAAACATACATATTGCAACTCTACATTTATAAGCAGTGCTTTTTGATGGAGAACTTCGCAGTGTTTTGAGAAACACATGCTTAAGGATTTGCTTTCAAAAGTGACACTCCTGTAAAAGCTTTTTGTTTTTGCTCTGAACAAAAAAAGTTCTGTTACTTTGTTATCTTGACATTGCACATTTCTGTATTATGCAGTAGCTAATAACTGCAAATTCTGTGTATAAAAAGAATAGGCTACTTTGAATCTGTGGAAAGTTTGACCTCAAGGGCATAGAAACTGTTGACTCATTGTTTTTACTGCCTATACTATTAGCCCTTTGTCACATTCTGAGAATGACATCATCTTCACTGCTATTAGTAGCAGGTACTGGATAAGTAAATGTTTTTTGCCTTACTAGATTTAGCAGTATACTCATATTCGTATTACAGCTCTTGTTCCATGCCTTTAAGCTATTATTCTTGCTAGTCCTACATAAGAAAACTTTGTAATCAGAAGAAGGGTTTCTGAGAGCCTTCCCCTCCCACCTCCCTCACGCTGTGCACCCTATTGCCAAGAGTCAGGCTTCCAGGCCTTTTGCCAAGGAAGACAAGGACTGGCAAATGAGTGCCATGGCCTCTGGGAGAGAGGGTGGGCTTTGAGAGGCGTCCAGTGGGGTGGGATCTGTGTCTTTGCAATCCTAAATTAGTCCTAATGGTTTTCTCCCTCCCCCGCCCCCCTTCATTTTACAATATTCTCTTCATGGTGGAGCAGCATGAGGACACTCTTTCAATATTCTTTCTGGTTTTGGTAGCCCTATACTTGAAAATGTACTAAGAACCTAATCCTTAAGAGCAGGAGCCTTTATCAAGCGATACGTGAGTGATGACATAGAGCAACTTGACATCTGTGGAAAGGCATGGCACTCTGGAGTCTCAGTGCTTGCAAAGTACATAGAGAGCTCAACACCATGGTTTACCCTTCGTTTAATGCGGCATCTAAAGATTACATTACAAGATTTTTTTTTCAAATTTCCTAATCAAAAAATGGGTCAAGATATGAAATGTCAATATTATGGTTATCCACAAAACCTGAAGGCATTTATATACTATACACACTTACTCTGGAGAGCTGAGTTCAAATCCCACTCAGTTATGAAAATCCACGGAGTGACTCTGGGGCAAGTCACACTCTCTTAGCATTAGAGGACAGCAGTTACAAACCCCTTCTGAAGAAACTTGCCAGGAAAACTCTGTGATAGGATTGCCTTAGGATCATCATAACTCTGAAATGACTTGAAGGCAAAACAAAAAACAAACAAAAAACAGCACTACCACACACACTTTGTTGTTGTGTGCTTTCAAGTCATTTCTGACTTATGGTGACCCTAAGGCGAATCTATCATGGGGTTTTCTTGGCAAGTTTCTTCAGAGGGCGGTTGCTATTTCCATCCTCTGAGGCTGAGGGTATGTGACTTGCCCAAGGTCACTCAGCGGGTTTCCGTGGCCAAGCAGGGATTCAAACCCTGATCTCCAGATTCATGGTTCGGTGCTCAAACCACCACACCATACTCATGCTCCCCCACACACGTACTATATATTATACATGCTTACCTGGGAATCCAATTGAATTTGGTGGGTTTTACAGTAGAGCATAGAAGTGTTTGTCTTCCTGGTATAACTTTATCCTGTGCACTTTGAGGTTCAGGAATTGCTTGATTAAAACGTCAGACCTGGCAACATAAAAATCATAATAGCCAGTGACTGGTACTAAGTCATTGCTTATTCATAAAGGGGATATTTTAATGGAAATAATCTTTTAAAAGATTAAATTTCAGCTGTAATAGGGCTGTAAAAGCTCTATTACAGCTTTTCATTCAATGTTGAATCTTAAATGCTTAGGATATCTTTTTGCACTCTTAACGACATATTGTTTTTGGCGTGATTCCAGTATGTGGTATGGCTTATGATATCATCTTCTCTGATGTTCAGTTAAATAATTGTACACAGGTTTTGCATCCTATATTATTGTGGAGAAAAAAAGAATCTTGTTGATGACAAGAGCCTGCAAAGGGCCTGAATAAACACTTTCCTTAATTATATAATTAACTTCCTGTTTAAAAATAATAGAGACCAACTGTGCCTGTGTAAATGTTAATGTAGCAATTATGCTTCCTCATCAGAGCAGTAATGTGAAGAATATTCCAGATTAGAAAGTAAAACCCTGCTTACTTTAAAATTTAAGAACACAATTTTGCTTCCTCTATCTTGAACATTGAGACCTACTCGGTAGGCTTTGGAGAGTAGTTTCCTTCAGAGGAGAAAGGATAAAAATATTACACAGTGTTTGAAAATCAGTTTTATTTACACATTGGCAAGTAGTTACATTATCATTAGAAAACAGCAATAAACCTATTCTGTATCTCATCTTCAGTTCTTTAATCTGACTTCTGTTAACTCTATAAACATCGCTTTTCTCACTTGCCAAACAGTGGAGGTTTCTTACTTTAAGAAAGTTGTTCTGTACTCGTTCAACAACTTTCCTCAACACACTACTGTGGTTTCATTTGAGTGTCCTATTTGCAGCATAACTGATGCAGTTATATTACTGTTTAAGACAAGCAATTAATGTTGAAACGTTCCTTAGTTTACATGTGCGGACTGAAAAAAATAATATATAATTGGTATAAAATTAAAATAGCAACACAGCAAGTTATACATTATTCATAAATATTGACATGCTGATCATTTATTTCTCCTTATCTATTTATTAACTTCAAGACCTTATTAAGACCCTGCAAGACCTCAGTACAGAAGTATTCTCAGAGCAACTCACAGTAACAATTAGAGAACAGCAAGAATCAGCAGAAATGACCTAATAAATAAGCAAACAGCTAGCTTTTCAGTGACTCAAATCCTTGTGAAAACAAAACAAACTGGCGCTAGAAATATAAATGCTAGGCAAGCCTTCCTCAGAGCTGTGTTCCAAACGTGGGCCCATGATCACAACCTGAGGCTGCGTTCACACTAGAGAAATAAACCGGTTTAAGTGCCATGGCTCAATGCTGTGAAATTCTGGGAATTGTAGTTTGTTGTGGGGCCCAGAGCGGAGCAGAGCTCCGCTCTGGGCCCCACAACAAACTACAATTCCCAGAATTTCACAGCATTGAGCCATGGCACTTAAACCGGTTTATTTCTCCAGTGTGAACGCAGCCTCAAAGTAGAGGGAACACTAAGGGCCTCACATTGCAGTCCCAGTGACAGAGTGGATGGTTTAGGGCTTGTGGTTTTTTTTTTCTTTCTGTTCAGGCAATGGTGGTAGTTTGCTGAGCCGTTTCATGGATGAGAGAAGGAAAACTACTGTGCCACCTAAGGGATCATTTCTAGAAAAGAGTTTGATCCAAAACCATATATTTTTGTTCGCAACAAGGTATTAAATGTGGACTAGTACTACTATATAAACAAAAATACATGGTAGACACTGAAAATGGATGTCAAGAGATGGATGAGAGCGCATGCCATACTATATCATATTGCACAGGGCAAAATGGCACAGAGCTCTCCATTGGATCCACTGCCCTGGCATTGTAGGCAGGAGTACTAACCATTAAGACAGGCAAACTGCTTATTTACATACACTATTTTCTCATGTATCTCTGGTTATTAAGACATATAAATGCTCTTTACAATAGCAGTAGCAAGTACATTTCTATACTGCTTACCGACGTACTAAGCGATTTATAAAATGTAAGCAAATTGCTCCAACAAGGCTGGGTACTCATTTTAGGGACCTATGGAAGGATGCCAGGCTGAGTCGACCCAGAGTCCCTGGCTGGTGTTGAGTGGCTGCAGTACAGGCATTTAACCACTGTGCCACCAGGGGTTACAGTGCTCTTTTGGGGCAATTGGATGGTGCATATATCAAAGAGCAGGCCTTTGAACATCGCTGTGAATTTCCTGCCCATTACAAAACAAAACTCCACCCAACAATCCTGAATTATCACTCCTGCACATGGGTTGTTCCATACATCCAGATGTATTGAGGATTAATGTATAGGCATTTTATTATAAATAGCATGTTTTCATGGAGTTTTCTCAGCAAGATTTCTTCAAGAGGTGTTTGCTACTGCCTTCCTCTGGGCCTAAAAGGATGTGGCCTGCCCAGGGCCAACCAGTAGGTTCCTATGACTGAGAATGGAATTGAACCTCAATTCAGAGACCTAGTTCAGCACCCACACCACTACACCATACTGGCTTGTAAATAACATACATTAGTACAGTTACCAATCTATAGATTGCATTTTATGACAGTTAGGTGCATAGGAGGATAAAGTAACATCTGTCATGAAACATCTCTGCTTCTTAAAACTTATTCCACAAGAATCCATTTTGTGGAAGAGCAGGCACAAGTATTTTTGTATATAATGCACTACTGCAAAGCTCTATTTGGTTCCAACAAATGGGATAAGGCACTACTGCAAAAACTTATTTGGTTCCCACAAATGGCATCTATTTTCATGCAAACTGGCGTGGGGGGGGGGGGGGAGAGAATCCAAACATATGGATATATCTAATCCCGACAGTACTTTTATTTTCCTTTCTGTGAGCATATTTAAATGAAAAGCTTCTTTTTGCCTCATAGAGATGCAAATTAATGTAAAATTAATAAATCTAGTTGCCTGCCATCTAATTTCTTTATTCTTTCAATAGCCTGGGCCTATATCCAATTAATAGAAGGCAGGTCCCTCTTATTTTAAAGATAATTTATTTAAAAGCAGACATGCTTAAATCTGCAGCCTAAATTACAATGTTAGTAGTAGTCAAACACTGTTCACTTTTATCAATTTCCAACTAGTACTACCAAATAAAGGCAGAATCCTTAATGTTCCTTACACCTTCTTTTATTATGTTTGGTTATTGCCAAGAGATTATAAAGTAAGTAGCACTGAGGAATCCTAAAGTGGTTTTTTTGGTTAATTAGGTTTTTCCGCAGATAAATCTCCCCCTCCCCACAATATTTGGATAACTGTTTAAGAATGGGCCATATCAGATACTGAGGAGAGTTTAATTTAAAAATGTGATCACTCTGCTCTCTTTCGTTCCTTGTATGGCAGCATCCAAAAATAGAAATAACACTTTACTTGAATACAATGCTAAGATGCACCTTCCGTTATAATTCTAGATTAAAGTTATAGGCATAAAAATGATGCTGCAACCTTAACGAGGGCCTAAATGCCATGTTTTTGCCATTTAGAATAGGAAGTTAAGTATTGCAAGGCCCGAAATGGTAGTTCTGCTAAAATGCTCCAATAAAATGGCTTCCAAGGGGTAGCACTGCTAGTCTGCTGCAGCAAAAAATTACAAAGCTCTCTGTGGCATCTTAAAGACTAACAGGTTTAGTATTGCGTGAGTTTTTTATGGGTGAAATGCTGTCCAGAATTTTAGGTGCATATAAAATAAAGATATTTCCAGTGAAGGGCACAAGGAAATGAAATAGAGAAAGTAATGATAATAACAATTACAGTGACACAATTGGCAACATCTGTGAATGACTAGTGTTAATAATATTACTAAGTTTAGTCCAGTTCACAAAAGGTGCTGATTAAAAAAAAACAACAACTATGATTGCTGTTTGATTTTTGAAAATGAAGATTAAGGCCATTTGAGTTATATATATTTGACTGTATGTTTGTCTAAACTTTGAAAAGAACCCCTGAACAACTGCAGGTTTCCACCCTAAAAATAGTTTTCAGCTGTAAAGTAGATGTAAAGTAAAACTACAAGAATAGTGTAATGTTTTAATGTAAATCAGCCCTCTCAAATAGTGACCTGTTTCCTCCTATGTGTTAATCCAGTATCTCTTGAGGAAAATGAGGGATATAAATGAAGTGATTGATGGCCGATTATCTGAAAATAATTATGGATTGCAAACTGTTAATTTTGACGAGTGGGTTGATCCCCACCCACCCTGAAATTATATAAATATATACCCTTATCGTCCCAAATATAAGCCAGTGTCTTATATTAATTTTTGCTCCCAAAGATGCGCTAGGTGTTATTTTCAGGGGATGTTTTATTTTTCCATGAAGAATTCACATTTATTGTTGAACAAAAAACCCGAACATTGATTATATACTGTATATATATTTATATACAAAAACTTTGCTAGGTCTTACTTTTGGGGGAGGCCTTATATTTAGCAAATCAGCAAAACCTCTCCTAGGTCTTATAGTTTTTTGACTATTTTCCTGAGGCGTTCCTATTCATCTTGCAATAGTTTACTACACTGTGCTTGAAAGGGGATCAGAACTTTTAATTCAGATCAAGCAGAGCCTACAATTCTGAAAGTTTTTGTTAGGAGCAACTTCCTGCAATTTGGTCTCTTTCCAGCCTCAGATTCATGAAGGGATGGGAAGACTGGCACATGAGGTGATTCCTCCATGTTAATATGGTTCCTTCACTTTAAAAAGAGGGTGCAAAAATTAAACCTTAGTTATTAGACAGGCCAACTACCTAGACAAATTCATCCATGCATTTCAAACCTGGAGTAGCCTTTCTAGGGATTTTGAAAATAAGGCTGGCACCTTGCAGGCTGGCACCTAACATCTAATATCTTCAACATACAAAGGGGAGGGGGGGTATTGAAGAGAGATATATATAGAAAGCAAGAGAAAATGTTGAAGATATATATATATATATAGAATGTGTGTGTGTGTATGTTAAAGATGTATATATATAGAGAGAGTGTGTGTGTATGTTGAAGATATTCGATGTTAGGTGACAGCCTACAAGAAATACCCCTCTATATATTGTGTATGTTGAAGATATTACACACACACACACACATAATCTAGTTTCTTAAACACACACATATATAGAGAGAGAATATTGAAGATACTGTATATATGTATATATAGAGAGAGAGAGTGTGTGTGTATGTTGAAGATATATATATAGAGAGAGAATATGTTGAAGATATTAGATGTTAGGTGACAGCCTGTGAGATATCTCTATGTATATATATTGAGAGAGAGAGAGAGAGCGAGAGAGAATATTGAAGAGATATATATGTGTGTGTGTTGTGTATTGTGTATATTGAATAGAGAGAGAGAGAGAAAGTATGTTGACGATATTAGATATGAGGTGGCAGCCTGTAAGAGAAACCCCTCCATATACAGATAGAGAGCCAGATATAGTGTATGTTGAAGAGATCAGATTATAGTCAAGTCGGTGCGACTCTGCGGCTGGTGGAAAGGGAAGGAGGACGGTTCTTGCTTTTTGGGAAGGAAGAAAGAAAGAAAGAAAGAAAGAAAGGAGAAGGAAAGCTAAGTGGGAAAGTAACCCCTACCTGGCTTTCTGGAGGGAGCTGGAGCTGTCTTCTCCTCCTCCTCCTTCTGTCCTGGAAGCGGGGCATCTCTTCTTGGGCCCTTCTTCCCTGCCTCCTCCTCTCCGCTGCAGGGATGGAGCCTTTCCAGCCTCGTTGGCCTTTGGAAGGGGAAGAAGGGGAGCAAGAAGGAGGGAACTTGGAAGGCAGGGAGGGATCCACCACCGAAGTCTGCCCCGGCGGTCCTGCCTGGAGGCCTTCCCTTTGGAGAGAGGTGGGGGGCCGGACGGGGCTCTTCCCTTCTTGCCTGGAGGAGCCCGGGGGGGGCTCAAAAGAAAGGATGGTCCCTGATCATCCTTCCCTCCCTCCCGCAGCAGCAGCAGAGCATCCCAAGCACCAAAGGAAAACACAACAACACGCACAACAACAACAACAAGAAGAAGAGGAAGGCTGTTAGGGGGAAAGGCGCGGAAATTTAAAAAAGGTTTTTGGACAGGAAGAGATGGGGGGAGGGAGAAAGAAAGGAAGGAGGAGGAGGAAGAGAGACAGAAAGCGTCGGTCCGAGGGGAGGGACGAAGAGGATGGAAAGGAGGATGAGAAAGAGAAAGCTAACGGTTTGGGAAGAAGCAGAGAGGAAGCGGGCAGAGGGAGCCCCAGCCCTGGATCATTCCCAGGGAGCCCCCCATGGCTTTGGGAAGGAGAGCGCCAAAGGACGCGCCCCTCTCCTCCTCCTCCTTCCTCTTCTTCCTTGAATCCTCCATCTCCCAAAAGATGCTCCCGACCCAGGCCGAGAGCATCCTCCTCCTCCTCCTTCTCTCCTTCAGCCCCAGGAGGACCCTCCCTCCGGGCTTCCTGGCCTCTTGGGCCCCGACTCTCGGCCCTGGCACCCGACGCCTGGCACTCGGCCCTGGCAGGACCTCTCGGGCAGAAGAGCAGCAGGGGCCTCACCATTACTATTATTACTACTACTGTATTATTATTAGGAGGACCCCCTACTCTTCTACCTAATAGGGCAGAGAGGTTTCAGACAAAGAGAGAGAGATTATATATATATATATATATATGGCAGAAGGGTAAAGTCCTCATAATAATAATAATAATTATGAGGTCCCTACCCTACTGTCATATATATATATATGTGTGTGTGTAATCTCTCTGCCCCTACTACGTAGAAGAGTAGGATCCTCATTATTATTATTATTATTATTATTATTATGAGGACTCTACACTTTTACCATATATATATATATATATATATGTTATAGATAGATTATATATATATATATATATATCTAAGAAAGAAGGGTAGGGTCCTCATAATAATAATAATGGAGAGCCTACTCTTCTACCTAGAAGAGCAGAGAGATTATATATATATATATATATATATATATAAAATCTCTCTGCCCTAGGTAGAAGAGTAGGGTCTCTATTATTATTATTATTATTAGGACCCTACCCTTATGTCTTAGATGTGTGTGTGTGTGTATAATCTATCTATAGATATAATCTCTCTGCCCTACTAGGTAGAAGAGTAGAATCATAATAATAATAAAAATAGGACCCTACTCTTCTACCTAGTAGGGCAGAGAGAAGAGTCGGGTGCCAGGGCTGAGAGTCCCCCATGAGGATTATTATTATTATTATTATTATTTATTTCTATCCCGCCTCCTCAATCAAGACCGAGGCGGCTTACATCAGTAAAAACCATCTAATACAATAAAAACAAATCCCTCTCTCCCCTCCCTCCTTAAAAACAAATCGACACAATAATGACAACATGCCTATGGTAAAATGCAGGCCAACTTCTCACAGGTTTTCTTGGCCAAGTTTGTTCAGAAGATGATCTTTGGGAATTAGTTGTGTGTAGAAATGACCTGGTTTGATACGGCTTTAGTTGCCTTGGCTCCATGCTATGGAATTCTGGGAACTGGAGTTTGTTGTGGCCCCAGAGCGGAGCTCCGCTCCGCTCTGGGGCCACAACAAACTCCAGTTCCCAGAATTCCATAGCATGGAGCCAAGGCAACTAAAGCCGTATCAAACCGGGTCATTTCTGCAGCCCCAGCACAATATACAGGACTGACACTACTCTTTCTCCAGTTTAGAATATATATGAACACTTTTCAGTCGCCTTTTGCAGAAGAAGCTTGCAAAGACACAGCAATCTTTCTTTCTTTCTTTCTTCTTTCTTTCTTTCTTTTAATTCCAGGGTTAGGAGGAGATAAGTTGGTTTATTTTAACTTTAATGTTCGCTTTGTTAAAAGTGGAGTCTTTTGCTGGGAAAAAGAAAGGGCCAGGAGTGGGTTAAACTCTGGCTTGCAAGGCAAGGCAAGGCCGTTGTTTTTATTAGCTGTTTTTTAACCGACCCTTTGGAAACCTCGGTTCAGAGAGAAGGATAAAGCTGAGGAAGTCGGTGCAGCTCAGAAGAGACCCCCGTTTCTATCACAGAGGACAAAACTTCCCCTTATTATTATTATTGACAAACTCCTTTTCTAAAAAGAGAAGGGAATTCACAGCACCCGGTTTCAGCCGCATTTTGCAGGCAGTGAAGCCGAAATGGTCATTTTTAACCCCTTTAATCCAAAATAAACTTTCCCCATCCTTGTGATCTTCACACCGTTGTGTTATCATCAAGCCACACATTTGTGACATGCCCCCAAAAGGCTATTTTGGGGGGCAGAGTGAGAATAAAAACCAATCCACTCCAGCTTTGCAACACGATGCGGTTTTTAATCAGAAAACTGTAGCAGTATGAAAAGTGACAGCTTTTTAAATATTTGGTCAGAGTTACACGTGTTGTCGTTTGCTCCCATGCAGTTATGTCAATTTTAAACATCTGCCCCCCCCCTTTTAAAAAATTTACTGGAAATCTTAAAAACCTAATCGTCAGAACTACGTAAAACTGTTCAGTTTCATTAATATTATTTTTCTTTTTGCCTTAATAAAGGTGTTATTTCCTCAAACGTCTACAAAACACAGAGGTTTAGGATGATTAATTGATTCTGCAAAACTAAGGTTGGATTGGTATTTTCATGTCTTGCCCCCCCCCCCCCCCCAAATGAGAAATGCATAATCTGGATTATTTCCATTTGAACAAACAGAAGTCTTCCGGAGTAAATGCTGAAGGACTGGCAGGTTTCTGAAGCAAACCAGGCTCGGAAAGGATTTTGGGCCACTCCCCAAAAGCTAGGAAGCTCTATCTAAATTTTAGGGATTCATATCTTAACGTTAAGGCCAGTTTTCGAAATTTGGTGTGCACTTGTGTGACCAGTATATACTTTTTAATGCCTGAAAACATCTTCACAACCTTCATTTTCACCAAATGTAGAAAGTGATCTATGGAAACAATTTAGTTAGGGGGAGAAATGCTATTTTTCTGCTGGAAACCCTGACTTATTCTGAATGTCCAGCATCAACACAAATCCAAACCTAGATAGATACCTTTTTTGTTTCCCTTCCCTGCCACACATATAGACATAAATAGTCAAGGACTTCATCTTCAATCCTGATTTGTTCACAGGAAAGTCAGTTACTCTGACTTTAATACAACCTTCTTCCGAATAAAGATGCTTTTTTTTTTTAAAGGAAACAACAATAACACAATTGCCAGAAAACAGCTTCAAGGAACTTCTGGAGGTTTTTGTTAGTGTCACAATCTAACTATGTATATTTGAAAATTGTTTTTGACCCATCCAGAAGTTGGTGTGTGTGTTTATGTCTTTTTCCTCTCCCTCTTCACCCCCTTTTGGGCACAAAAATCGTTTCACAGCATGGCACAATCCTTCATGCAGCGTTTCATATTATTTTTAGCCTTGATTAGGCAAAGTAATTTCTCTTTTTTTCCAACAAAAAGAGGGTGCGAGTGGGAATCACAGTGCATCTTTTTCAGATCCTCCGGGCCAGCACAGAACAGCAGCAGATCCTGACACTTGGAGCGAGTTTGAGGCAGAGCTTGGGAAAAGAGAGAAATAAAAATAAAGTTTCTCTTTTTGGATTATAGGTTCCAGAACCCCAAAGTTTGGCTGAGGGCTTCTTGGAATGGCAATCCAAAATAATACCAACAATAATGAAAGAAAGAAAGAAAAAGGAGAGGAAAAATAAAAAAAGGGAAGGTTGTAACTCTGAAGTAAAGAGAGGAAGTGAACAGGAACAACAACAAGAGACAACGCAAAGGTCCGTCCTCTGTGACGGAAAGCTGCTACTGGGATGATTGTTGTTTTCCCCCCCTCCAAGGTTTCTTTCATCCACACTGCAGAAACCATGCGGTTTGAGACCGCATTAACTGCCCTGGCTCCATGCTATGGGTGTTTGTTTTAGCCTTACATAAGGACTAGGGGTAGAATTCAGATATAGTAGCCGTGTTACTCTGTAGAGTCAATGCTTGAAGCACATGAGACTCACCGAAAGAAAGAAGTTGGCAGCGTGAGCTTTCCTAGGCTTCAGACTACAGACTAACAGGGCTATATCTTTGAATAATGATAATAATAATGATGATATGCCTCTGAGGAAATAGACTGAAGCCTAGGAAAGCCCATTTCTCCGGATGAGCCACTCTCAAAGGGGCCGCAAGATCTCTCTCTCGGGTCCGCGTCAATTGCCGGCATTTGGCGCATTTTGATCCCACTTGCTCTATAGGCCTAGAATTAGGGAGAAATTAGAAATAGGGAGCCAGGAAGGCAGCTAAAGCGGTCTCAAAGCGGATCATTCCGTGCTGTGCGGATGCAACCCAAAGGAGGGGGAATCCAGCCCAACCACCCCGACGCCTGCATTTGGGAGAAAAGGAAGGGTGCCAGGAGGCCTGGGTCTCTGTCCGGCTGTCGGGGGCTCCTCAGTCCCTTCCTCCTCCTCCTCCTCCTGCTCGTCCTTCCAGGAGCTGGGCCACCTCGTGCCTCTTGTAGAGCCGGGCCACGTCGTAGGCGGTGGCTCCCCGGTGGTTTCGGTGCCCGACCCGGCAGGCGGTGCGCTCCAGGAGGAAGGCGACGACGGGCAGGTGGCCCTCCTGGGCGGCCAGGTGCAGGGGCAGGTTGCCCTCGCCGTCCTCCACGTTGACGTCCGCCTGGAACTCCAGCAAAGTCTGCAGGGTGTCCAGGAAGCCCGCCCGGGCGGCGTCGTGCAGCACAGCGAAGCCCAGGCGGTCCTTCAGGTCCGGGTCGGCGCCTCCCAGCAGCAGACGGCGGGCGATCTCCGGGTTGCCCAGCTTCATCACCTGCGCGGGGCACCGGGAGGAGGAGAGGAGGACACGGCTCAGGGCAAGTCACACTCTCTCAGCCTCAGGACACCCGGCTCAAGCATCCCCCGGGGATGTCCAAACTCTGGCCCGACTCCAGGGGTTTTAGTTTTAATCTGCTCCCGGGATCCCAGACCACTTTGGATGGACATCATTGCTCCATGGCGTTGGTTCTCCCACCTTGAGGCCTCCAGATGTTTTGGACTCCAGTTCCCAGAAGGCCCGGTCACTATTTGCTCAGGGATTCTGGGAGCTGAAGTCTCAAAAAATAAAATCTAGAGGACCAAAGGTTGAGAACCACAAGTATTCTCTGCGGGCAAATATAGTTTCCCTCTGGGCCAGTACTGTCCTTTTGCTTTCTTAAGCCGCGTCCAAACCTCTTCTGAACAAATCTGAAATGCACCCAGTGACACAAGGGCTCCACTTCGACCACCCTTTGGGAAAAAAGTTACTTTCTGGTGCTCCGGGACCAGGCTGGCTGGGTCGTAATGCGAATAAACTAAGCTTTGGCTCCAAGAGAGTCTGGCCTCCCCCTGTCTCTACTCCCAGGTTTCAACTTTTCTCTCTCTCCCTGAAGGGTCCTGCGTTTGCTAAGGATGCCACCTCTCCGACCCCTGCTTTCAACCCCCCAGAAGAGAAAAGGGGACACCGGGGAAGGCGATCCACCTGTCGGGTCCCTAAGTGGGAGAACTGGGCAAGGGGAAAGGAAAAAACACCAAACTTCCAGATTTGGGAAGGCTCTAGAAGAAAACTTAGCAGACAGAGGCTGTCATCTGCAGTGCAGCAATGAGCCAGTTTGGGACCACTTTAACTGCCACGGCTCCAGGCTATGGAATTCTGGGAAGTGTCGTTTGTTGTGGCACCTCCGGTGAGTTTGTTGTGGCACGCACCAGTGAGGCTCAATCTTATTGACTTATTGACTTATTGGAAAGCATTCACTAAAACAGGAATCAGCCCCAATGAAAGCAAGGGGACCTGAGATAAATAGGGGCTCACCTCAATTGTTTTGTTGTCCACATCATTTGTGGAGCAAGCTGTCTCTGTTATAAACTATTTACCAAATAGGTAGAAATCAAAGATATAGCCTGGTACGTAGTGAGAGCTTGCTTTCAGTTAAGTCTCCTTTCTTTCTTTCAGTTAGTCTCAAAGGTGCTACAAGATCTCCATTTACCAAGTACCATTTACCCAAATACTTATTTGAGAATCCCTGTCGGAGCCAAACTGTGGCACCTTAAGGATTAAGAAATGTTGCATTAATGTTCATGGGCCATACCCAGCTTCACTGGATGCATTTCAAATGTGCCTATACCAGGCTCAGATGCTTGGGTTTGGAACTGTAGACAAGAGCAATTAAATACACATATAAATATTGGCAAGGAAAATGAACATCCACACTTGTCATTATGCAACTGTCACAATGTACTTTGTGCATTTCAATTTCACTCTGAGCTCACTGTTTAAAATTTTCACTTCCAGCCCTCTCTGCATATCCAGATATCTAGATAAGGCTTCAAGGCTTCTGAACAAATAGGCTATAGCCCCCAAATGTTGAAACTGGCCAGTCTATTAGGTGGCACAGGACTCCTTCCTCTTGTTTTCTTATTAATTAATTAATCATTATTAATGTTATTAATAACCTCCCAGGGCAAGTCGGCCAGGTCAGCACAGACGACACCCTGCACTAAGGATGGAGAGCAGGCTTGAGAAAATACCTTGAACTGAATTGACATAAATATAAAGTATAAGACAAGCAAAGAAACCAATCAGGCACAACAGACTCTGACCCACTAAATGAGATAAGGAGAAATTGGAAGAAGATTACCGTTATATGTGTGTGTGTGTGTGTGGTTTTGTATTGACAAGAGGCTGTCATACAATCTCACTGTGCTTACATTTTAGATGAAGGGACCAGTGACTACAAAAAAGGCAATGCACAATGTATTTATCATGTAGTGGAAGAGCATCAAATGTTACAAATAGGTAGTATTTGAATACCTGAGAGTAGTGGATGTCTTCAGTAAATAATGCTTTTTTTAGGCTTAGAGAATTTAGTGGGTTTTTCCCCCAAAAAAAGTGTAGCCAGGATTTGCAGCCATAGTCTATTATTCTTACAGTTCTATGAATGCAAATGAAATATTCTAGTTCCATCTTTTAAAAAAGTGTGAAGGGGCAAAACCCTTTCTGAAATCCTCACGTTTTTTATTTGATTGGAAAGTTTTAAAAATCTCTTGGCTTCCCCCAAAATGTCTTTTCCCTTTGCTTTTCAGTGTAAACACTGTGCGATTATTACTAAAAGCACAGCTATCAAGACAAGGCATGATGATCCCTGCTGTTTCCTCTTAACATTAAAATATGCCGGGATATCACAACTTTATCAAACTGGCATAGGCCATAGGTGTCATCTTTTTAGGGCAGACCCTTTGGGCTGGCTGAATCCTTTAGTCCCTGTGGCTTTAAAAAAAACCCCGATGCAGCCAGATCTTTTGTAATAGCACACATTGAAGGTTATGCTTCGGTCAAGTTCTTTTGCTTTTTGGAACGGTCACTTTTGAAGGATGATGTGTTCCTTTGGTTTCAATATATATGTGTGTGTTTTTAATCCCTGTTCTGTTTTCTCCCCATTCTTGAAGGATTTTACACACACACACACACACACACACACATATTGCCTTATATAAATTTTTTTTCTCTTGTAAGGAATGCTGTTTTCTACTTTCAGTGCACACAAGAGTAAACAAAACTAGAAAAGGCAGTATTAAAAACCGGAGGGAAGGCAAAGTGTTGTGAGGGTGTGAAGAGAAAGAATAAGAACATGGATGCTCAGCAAAAGGAGTGTGAAAAGGGAGCCAAAATGAAGAAAGGAGTTGACTGGGACATAGCTACAAGGCAGGTGATGCACAGAAAAGGCATTAGGTTGCAAGCATCAAGAGAGTTATCCTGCTTTTAGGAACTAATAATGCGGTCCCTGCCTCGCTTTGGCAGATGCGACATGGACGTCCCTTTACGCAGCATCATTCTGCCAAACTTGGCCTTTTGGGGAGCGAGCAAGGAAATTAAAAAGGTGAAGGGGGCATGGATGGATGTGCATGGTGCAAAGGATGCACCTTATCAAGTCGGATAAAAGTGTGGTTTTTGTATACCACTCCAAAAGTGAAGCGCTTCTGACGTTTCACAAACAGAAAAGAATAATGAAGAGAGGAAAGTCCTACGCAAGCAACCCCGACTTTTAATTCTTTGGCCAAATCCTGCTGAAAAAACACCTGTTTTGGAGAGAAAAATAGGGCAGAGGAAACCATAGTGAAAAGGTGTTTTCATGAGTATGGGGAGGGGAGCCAGGGTCTGCTTCCACTTTCTCGGATAGAATAAGGAGCAAGCGATATTGGAGGATGTGTGGACTACCAGCTTTCCCCCAGTTTGATCACCCACCCACTAGATCTCGACAGACAGACTGAAAATAAGCTGTCGGCCTCTTGGGTTGTGTTTTAGCTTTCATTCTAGGGTGTTTGTGACTCTCAAATCAGGCTTTAGGATGAAGCTGCTGTTAGACGGGGTTGGTGGTGCGGGGGAAAGATACTCCAGGCTTAAGTGAGCTCCCTCTTGCCCCTCTGCCTAGGAAAACGTATGGGTCGGAAGAGGTCCTCCTCAAGGCGGTGGGTTGCTTCTGCACTTGGAGTTCGGGTTTGGAGGCAGAAACGGGGCTGCCCTTCTCTTCTCCTGGGTGTCTTTTCTCCCCTGGGAGAGGAGTCAAAACTAGGACACTGGCTGAACCGAACTGGGAAACGGGAAGCGAACAACATAACATGGCTAACTGCAAGATGGGTTATTATTGCAAGAGGTTTTCAAGAAGAGAGGAGGGGGAAGTTAAACGTTGTTTTTCACCCGCCTTTCAACCCCAGCAGCAACATTTTGGAAAGTGCTTTTCTTGAAGGAGCCGAATAATTCAAGGGGTCCACACTGGAACACAGTTGACCCTCCGCTTGGCACCCAAAACAGGCACAGACCCTTTGCACCTACACTGTGCAGATATCTAGATTTTTCTTTTCTTTCTTTCTTTCTTTCTGAGTATTGTAACGCTTTCGGCCCCGTTAGGCGACGGTTGTCAAAAACCCATTTCCAAGGGGTCCAAGGATTGTATTTTTTAAGGGGTTGGCAGGGCTCCAGCTGCCTCCTGTGAATCTAAGCCCTGGAAATTGCGGGGAGGCGAGGTTTTGGAGACCCAGGGCAAGGCCACCCTCGCCCCTGGAGTTGCTAACATCCATAACCCTCCTCCTCCTCCAAGTCCGGGGGGCTGTTTTGAAAGCCGGCGTTTCGGGCTAGGCAACTGTTTGGACCCCGATCGGAGAAGAAAGGGGGGGAAGAAGACAGGAAAGAAGGGGAGAGGAGAAAGAGAGAAAGGGAAGCCTCCCTTTGGAGCAACCCAGGAGGATTTCAGACAGAGAGAGAGAGAGAGAAAGAAAAAGAGGCGAGGTGTTTACCGACCTGCCCTGAAACCCGACCTAGATGGTTTCCCTTTTTTCCCCCTCCCTTTTGGCCACTTGCTTTCCTCCCAAAATAAATACATATAAAATAATCTTAAAGGAGGGAAGGTTCTTTAGAAGTAAACCTGAGATGCAAAGAATAATGTCCTCCCTGCAAAGTACGTCACTTGTTGAGTCCCAAGTTCTTCAAAAGGCGGCCGAGGAAGTCGGGTCGGGGTTGGGTCGGGGAAAAGCCGGAATCTGACATCTTTTCCCTCCCCGATCCCTCCCTCCGTCCCTTCTCCAGCTAAAGGCCGGCGGGCCTAGTGGTGAGAGCCCTGGGAAAATCTAGCCACCAACCTGCAGCGGAGTCCGGCCAAAGCCATTCCGTCCGTTGACGTTGACATTCTCCTTCCCCAACAAATGGGTCACTTGAGCCAGGTCGCCCCGGGCAGCAGCCGAGGCCAGCTCCTCCGCCAAGGGCTCACCCATCCCTCGGTTGCAAAGGGGACCCCACCAGGGACAGGGATCTATCTATCTATCTCTCTCTCTTTTTGGTTCTTCTCCTTCTTCTTCTGATCCTTGGGGATGCTGCTGGTGGGTTGCTGTTTTTGGGGTCTCTCTGCCCCCCTTCCTCCCTTCAGCCGGGCATGGCCATCGGAAAGTGACAGGGAGTAGTAGTAGTAGTAGGGGATGTTAATCATCTCCTGGAGTAAGCCTCCTTGTAGTAAATACTACTCAAAGCCCGCCCCCTTTTGGGTTCACACGTGATTTAGAGACGCCTTTGCTGCTGGAGGAGAAAACTGGGCACCTTGGACACGCAGAAGCAGCAGCAACACACACACATACACAACACATTGCTACTACTGGTACTACTACTATTGCCACCCGCCTTTTTCCTTCCTTTCTGGAGGGTCTGCCTCCCTCAGCTGCCATGGCTGGAGCTCATCTTCTTCCTGAGAAGGGAAACCGGGGCTGCGTCCACACTGGAGGGAGAAGAATAACCCGGTTTGGCTGCGCTTTAAGTCTTTTTTCTGGGTCGAGGCGATTTCATCGCCTCGACCCAGAAAAAAGACTTAAAGCGCAGCCAAACCGGGTTATTCTTCTCCCTCCAGTGTGGACGCAGCTTTAGACTCAGGAGGTGGTCTAAAGAGGGAAGCTCGGACTCACCTTGCCGTCCTCCTTTTCCAGGACACGTCCTCTATTTGTACCATCCGTCCGGGAGGAGCTTCAAAACGTCCTCCATTCTGAGCATGATCAAGAAACTTGGATGGACATTTCTGTCGAGCTGGAGCTTTGGCCACCTCCTCCAAGTTTTTTTGGAGGCGCCTCGTCCTCAGGGAGGGAACCGGGCGTCCTCCTTTTTCCAGGACCCGTCCTCCATTTCCACCTGGATGTCCCAAAGGCGTCCTCCATTTCCACCTGGATGTCCTTTGAGCAGGGACTGGCCTTTCTGTCCAGCCCGTATTTCCTTAAGTTTTCCGGGAGGTCCTCCGCATGCCCCCGGGCGTCCTCCTTTTCCAGGGCCCGTCCTCCATCCCATTGCCAGAGTGGGAGGAAGAGTTTCCAAAAGGTCCTCCATTTGGAGCAGGCCTCAGAAACGGCGCCTTACTTTGCCAGGAGTGCCCTCGGCTGCTTCCCTGGGGCCATGTCCTCCATGTCTCATGCAAGGTCCTCCATTTGGGGGGGGGTGCGTTCTCCTCCTTGGCCCGAAAGGCTTCCCTCCTCCTCCTCGCCGTCTTGTTGCTCCCCTTCATCTTCGGGTCCTGGGTGCGAATCCCCCTCCAGCCCAGGGGGGTGCCGCCTTTGCCTCCTTCCCTTTGGCTCCCAGGGGGTTAAGCGGAGCAGCTGATCGGCTGCCAAAGAGACCCCGGACCACGAACCCAGAAGGAGAGGCAGCAGCGGCCCCAGCAGCCCCGAGGAAGGAAGGAAGGAAGGAAGGAAGGAAGGAAGAAGGAAGGAAGGAAGGAGAGGCGCCCTCCTCTCTTGACGGGGCAGCCCAGGCTCCGTCCTCCTAAACAGACTCTTTCGGGCACCTTCCTGGCTGCTTGCTTTCTCCTTTCTCTTCTTCCTTCTTTCTCTTTCCTTCCTTCTCTTTCTTCCCTCCTTCTTTATCTTCCTTCCCTCCCTCCCTCCTTCCTCCTTCTTCCCTCCTTCCTTCTCTTCTTCCTCCCTTCCTTCTCCTTCCTTCCTTCTTCTATCCTTCCTTCCCTTCCCCCCTCCTTCCTTCTTCTTCCCTCCTTCCTTCCTTCTTACGTCCTCCTTCTCTCCTTCCTTCCTTCCTTCCTTCCTTCCTTCCCTCCCTCCCTCCCTCCCTCCTTCCTTCCTTCTTAGGTTCTCCTTCTCTCCTTCCTTCCTTCCTTCCTTCCTTCCTCCCTTTCCTTCCTTCCAAAACAAGAGGCAAAAAAGAGCCAAGCTGAGGAAAACCTCAGCCTTTTTTTCCTCCTTTTTTTCCGCGAATGCTCCTGCTGCTGCTGCTGCTTTCTTCTCCTCCTCCGCCTCTTCCCTCCCTACTCGTTCCTTCTCTCTTTCCCTTTTTCCTCTCTTCCTCCTTCTCTCTCTTTCTCTCTCTCTCTCCTTGTGGCCAAGCAAGAACCCTTCCTAACTAAGTCGCAGCTTTTTTTGAAAAGGACAAACCCGGGCTTTGGGCGCTCTCTTTTGGACTTGAAACACCCGCCCACATTTTAACGGCAGAGATTTTAAGGAGGCGCCCCGCCGACTTTGCAGACGAGAGGAGGGTTGTTGTGTAACTTGTGTGTGTGCTTTTGCCGGCAATATAACAACAACAACAGAAAAAGAGAGAGAGAAAGAGAGAGAAAATGAAAAAAGGCGCAAAAAGGGAGGAAGGCCTGGGCGGGAGAGAGAAAAAGAGAGCCACTCCTCTTTGGAGGGGCTTTTAGGGCGGGAAAATAGGGGTCAGGGTCCCTTCCAAGGACCCCCCTGGACCCTCCTCAGCCCCCTCGACTTCCCTGGGACCCAGGTTTTGCTTTAGGTCCAAAGCCTAGGGAGAAAAACCACGGCCGCAATGCAACGCAACACAACACAACCGCCCCAGTTACTTTCTATCCCCCCGAACTTCCCTTTATAGCCACTGGATACGGTTGCCTCTCCGCTTCCCGCCCTTTTTAGGTTGGGTCCACACTGCAGGGCTAACCCGGTTTCATCCCGCTTGAACTGCCCTGGCTCCCTGCTCTGGAATTCTGGGCATGGTCGTTTGTTGTGGCACCAGAGGTGCCACAACAAACGACCATGCCCAGAATTCCAGAGCAGGGAGCCAGGGCAGTTCAAGCGGGATGGAACCGGGTTAGCCCTGCAGTGTGAAAGCCTCTCCCCCAGCCCCAAAGGAAGATCCAAGGCCCTTTTTGAGGCCTTGGTATAGATTTATATAACCTGACCAGCCAGAATTTATTTATTTATTACAGTTGGCGGTTATGAAAAAGGTAGAGGGACCCCCCAAAATTAAGGCTCTTAAGCTAAAAAATTAAAATTAAACTAAAAATTTTAAATTTAAGCCTCTGATAATAATCTCCCCCCACAGTCAAAGGACTCTTCCCTCCTCCATGAAGTGTCCTTTTCTCTCCTCCAAACAACTCCTCCAAAGAATAGTAGTGACACACAGGGCTGGGAAGGGAAAATAAGGAAATATCAATAGAAAATAAGGAAATACCAGAACCTCTTTTGGGCCTAGAAGCAAAGCAGGGTCAGCTAGTGGCATCTTTAGAGTTGGCGTCACCCGGCGTGTTAACTTACGGTGTCACCCCCTCCACCCTCCATTGACCTCCTGCTCCCATTTCACACCATACAGAATCCTTAGTCACGCTTTTCTGCACGAATGTTAACTCGTAAATCAAAATTCTCATATACCGCTGAATGTCATGCTAATACAGCGGTTGCGACCCCTTTGCGAAAGGACCTAAGACCATTGGAAAACACATATTTCCTATAGTTTTAGGAACCCAGACTGTCGGTCAAGGGGTCGCCACAACACGAGGTCGCAACGAAGGTTGAGGACCACTGTGCTACAGTAGGCCCTTGTTATCCGCTGGGGTTTGGTTCCAGGACCCTCCGTGGATAACAAAACCCGTGGATGCTCGAGTCCCATTAAATATAATGGCACAACAAAATGGTGTCCCATATATAAAATGGAAAATCAAGGATTGCTATTTGGGAATTTATACCTTTTGGGAATGTTTTCGAGCCGTGCATGCTCAAATCCATGGATAAAAAAAATCCGTGGATAAGGAGGGCCAACTATACACACATTTATAAGTCTAAATTTTTTAGTCAAAAATTGACTAAAAAAACCTGAGTCGACTTATCCATGGGTAAATGTAAGTACTGTACTTTGATTCTTGTATAAAACAAAGAACCATCCCCTGCTGAAAGACAAGAGTGTAATCTGTTCTAAAGGCATTCTAAAGTTCTTTGGTATTGTTTCCCCTTTGCTTCATCCTTTAAATCCTTTGTTACGTGTCCTTAAATTTTACCCTTGACCTATCCACAGGTCATATCAAAATCCATAAATTTGTCCCCAAAACATGTCCTTGACTTATACATAAGGTTGACCTATAGTCGAATATATACAGTAGTTCGGACATAAACAACTAGCCCAATTAAAACCATACTTTCAAATCACAATATCATATGCAAAACCTGAATGTATTTACATATACACAGAGCGAAGATTTGGTTAAAACGTGATGTTTTAAAACATTTTTTAAAAATAACATAAATTTCAAATATTTTCAATTTTTTTAATTAAAATTTTTAAATTTTGAATTTTAATTTTTAAAAATTTTCTGCAGCCACTCCTTTCTCCTCCCACTGAGCTTCTCCCAACCCCCACTCCCATCATCTCTTATACCATTTTAATAATAATAATAATAATAATAATAATGGTGGCGCAGTGGTGGCGCAGTGGTTAAATGCCTGTACTGCAGCCACTCACTCAAAACCATGAGGTGGCGAGTTCAAGACCAGCAAAGGGCTGAAGCTCGACTCAGGCTTGCATCCTTCCGAGGTCGCTAAAATGAGTACCCAGATTGTTGGGGGGCAAATAGCTTACAATTGTAAACCGCTTAGACACTCATTAAGGGTATGAAGCGGTATATAAATGAAGCTGTTTGTTTTGTTTTGTTTGTTTAATGTTTATTTCTTACCCACCCCTCTGTAAAACAATCGAGGCGGGGTACAACAAGGTTAAAAAACAGTTTACAGATTAAAAAAATTCAAGAATTCCATCCCAACCTCCCCCCCCCCCCCAAAATAGGATTAAACTAGTTAAGTTTAAAATTAAATTACTGACAATAGAAATACAATACAACATAATACACAAATAAAAACCGCAATACTGGCCACAGCATGGGTAGCAACAAAATACGGGGGGGGGGGGGGGGATAGGGAGTTGGGAATTGGCTGAAAGATTTTAGGAGCCGGGTAGATTATACAGTTTCAGGGAAGGCCTGCCGGAAGAGATGTGTCTTTAAGGCTGCTTTAAAACAGTCTAGTGATGTAATGAGACGCATCTCGTCCGGCAGGCCATTCCATAGCCTGGGAGCAGAAGCAGAAAAGGCCCTCTGGGAGGTCTGCGCTAACCTAGTCTTCATGGGCTGCAACAGATTTCTCCCAGAGGACCGAAGCGTGCGGGGGGGTTCATATGGGGAGAGTATAAAGCCCTACATGGCTTGGGTCCAGCATACTTGAGGGAATGCCTCCTCCCATACAATCCTTCCCATACACTCAGGTCCTTTGAGAGGAACCTACTGCAGCCAAAGAAAACCATGCTGATGGCGACCTCCCATAGGACCTTTTCAGCTGCTGCTCCAAAAATATGGAATGACCTGCCATATAACATCGTTGGAGGTCTTCAAGAAGTTGATACAGATGGATCTCTTCCAGCAGGCCTTCCGTAACTGACCTCCTCAGACTTTTTAACAGTCCATCTGTCTCACTGCCCCCATTGGATGTTTGTTGATTTTATTATGAATTCTAATTTAAGTTTTTTTAAATTATTATTTTAGATTATTATGTTTTTAATGATGTAGCACATTGTTGTTGTTGTTTTGTAAACTGTTCCCCACCTGCTGTTACCCGCCTCAATCCAACACAGGGAGAGGTGGGATACAAATAAAATAATAATAATAATAATAATAATAATTATTATTATTATTATCTGACAAGGCCACCTTTGAGGATTCCTTGCCTAAGAAAACCCAGTGAAATTAACGGGGTTGACAGGTGACTTGAAGGCATATGCACACACACTTAGCTAAAGGAGGCAAGTTGCAGTCTCTCTTTCTTTCTCTCTCTCTCTTACACAAACACACCCACCCACCCACATTGGATCTCTGTTCCTAAGGCCACAGACAAGGCCAGGTTGAAGGGTCAGTATAAGATTGCTCTGATTGTAGCAAACCTTGGCTTTCAGGGTCTCCCCTCCACCTTTTCCTGCTGCCTTGGAGGAAACCAGAAGCAAGAGTGTGGCAGCCTTGCAAACTGAGAGATGGCCTTTCAGATGCATCTAGAAGAAATGAAGGGAAGGCCAGAGATGCCAGCTTTAAGCCTTCAAGGCTTAATGAGGCTGCTTCCACACCTTCTGAAATGTTCTCCTAGCAAAGGAAGGGAGCTGCTGAATCCACCACAGAGTTTCCTCTGTGAAACACAGGTTGCCTCAAAGGTTAAAAATAAGCCTGAAACCATTTACAGTTTCAAGGAAAGCCAGTGTGGGGTAGAGGTTTGAGCACTGGACTTGGATGTTGAGAGATCAGGGTTCAAATCTCTGCTGGGCCAGAGCAGAGGGTCTCTAATTTCTGCATTTAATTTTCCCAAGATCTTACTTTTTTTCAACCCTTCCACACTGAGAGAGAGAAACCCATCCATTGTGGAAGGGTTGAAAAAAGTAAAATCTTGGAGAAATTGAAAGCAGAAATTAGAGAACCCTTTATATATTAATTTTATTACCACTGTTGGGATGCTTTGTGAACAGGGTGACTAGACACCCTCCTTTCAGCCTTCCATCTAGGAGGAATTTCCAAATGTTTTCCATTTTGAGCATGGCTAAGAAGCATGAATTTACATTTATATTAGTGCTTTTTAGGTTTTGTTTAGGCCATGTCCTCCATTTTTCTTGTAGGCCCTACATTTTGTGGTGCCTTTTTCCTCCTTTGCAGTTAGGACATTTGGTCACCCTGTTTCTGAAGCATCCATTTTAATAACATAATTTTGATTGCTTGTATTTCCTGTATTTCATTTCCCATCTGACCTCACTGTTTACAGTCTCTCTTCCCACATAACCATACATTTATATTCCTGCGACTCAGGATAACACTTTGTGCATTTTATACTGTCAATGAAAGCCTAAGTCATAATAAATTTATTGGATTTTAAGCTGATGCAAGACTGCTTTTGCTGTTATCACACTAACAAGGTCATGGTACTGTAGTTTGACTATTTGTAGACTTGTGTGTGGCTTCACGTCTTGTATAGTTTTCTCTTAGTAGTCCTGACATTGAGATAATCGCAAAGTAATAAATTAATAGAATGAACAAATAACATGGCATGTTTAATTTAGCTACACCCGCTATATCCAGAAAGCACAAATTTGGAGACCTCCATAGTTTAATGCTTCACTCCCTTCTAGGCAATAGCCATGGACAGGGTTCCATAATTCAAGACTACATCTGAGGAAGATGATGCACCTGAGGAAGTAGGCTCAAGTCTATGAAAGCTCATGCTAACAATTTCTTTCGTTCAGTTAGTTTCAAAGGTGCTACAAGATCCCCTTGGTGACGATATAGTATGGGAAGATGAAATAGTGTTGCAACTTAGGACCTTATCAGACAGGAGGAATTTCTCTTTATTGCGAATGGAGCCAATTGGAGCCAATTCGAATTCACGTGAATTTGCTAGTTTAGCGAATTTACATGAATTCCAATTGCATTCGGAATGCATTCAGAATGACTTCCCGAAAATGACCCCCATTGCCCAAAAATGCATGCGATGCTTTAATTCACAATAAGGTAAAACCCATGATTGCTTTCGGAATGACTTCCCTTTTTCCCGAAATTGCGTGAGATACTTTAATTCGCAATAACAAGAAACCCCATGATTGCGTTCGGATTGCCATTAGATTATACTTCCAGTTTCCAACGTCTGATAAGGTCCTTACAAACATCACAATGAGCTTCCAGAACAGGGCTTTCTGATACCATTTTTCCCCTTAAAAGAGGCATGAATATGGATCATATCACTGCAAAAGGGTAATCATTATAATGCTGACTTTTGACTGGCGGAGGCCACAAAGACCAAGGCCAAAGTGTGAACCACTTAGTTATAACTGTACATTATGCCTCCATTAGGCAGGCAGAAGTCAGGCCTGTAACTTGTTTACTGTGATTGGATGCAATGTTGTCACTCTTTCCTTGGACTTGCATCCGTCAGTGGAACAGGTGTGTGATTCCCCCTTCCTCAGCAGGCCTTCACTTGTGAATCCCCCAAATCTGCTCTGGCATCTTGGTAAACAAATTTTAGCATGGAGGACTGGGAAGCACAGGTGAGAAGAGGAGAAGAATGCCATATTTTTCTAGCAAACTTCTGCTACCTGAACATTGTTTACAGTGCAAAATGTTACTCCTTCATTGCTTAATGATTGCACTTACTAGGAGCAGCCCAAGGCATTTTGTTGCTTGAGGTAAAGGACAAGATGGTACCCCATGTGCAGAGGCCAACTGGACTGACAATGTCCTTCACTGCATAAAAGGGTCGCAGCAGGCTAGCTATGAAAAGCAGAACAGAATATGAGAATCACACAGCTCTCTGCTTCAACAAATAGGAATGGCCTGACCCAACATCTCCTGCCTGAGGCCACTGCCTCACTGTGCTTAATTGTATGGCGGGTCCTGACTGCTACAATGAGAAGTAAAATTTTGTTATAAACTTAAAATCGGAAAGTGCAGGGAGTCATATCAGCACTGATACCTGTTCTTTGCTGTTTCTGTTTCAAGCGCATCCTGTGGTCTGAAGTTCTGTTTTTAGTCAGAGAAGGCTGGAAATATATATTACCATTTTGATTAACTGCACAACGAACTTTGAGGGAAAATAAATAAATAATTGAAATATCATTGTTGTAATCTGATCTGGAACGTTTTGTTGAGGGATTATGAGGACTCCAGTGAGGTAGGACAAGGAGTGAGTATAATTGGGAGTGGCTTTTGCCACTTGTTTCAGTAGCAAAATATTTGGGGATAGACCCAGGGTGTAGCTATGGGAAGGTGAGCAAATGAGGACATATCTTCCAATAAGAATTCTGCCCATCCCAATTAAATTTTCCTTCAGTGTCTAATTTTCTAGCACTGCAGTAACCTAAATCATCAGTTGAGTATTTAACAACACAGTTTAGACAACCAAAGGAAAGGGCCAGGCGGTGACTAAAAGAATGCAACCACAGCAAATGTAAGAGTTCTGGGGCTGAATGATTTTCAGCGTATCACTTCTTGCAATGCCAGAAGTGTAGGGACTGAAGAAAAAATTAATTAGGGGCCAAATTCTTATTGCAAGGACAATTTCCTCACACACACCCCCCATATACACCTTATGCTTGAATTGGATTGAAACAGATCTTGGCCTAAGTAATCAATTTACAGGAAATGGTGACTTAATTTGAAGCCAGTTTTCTTTTCTTGGTCTTATCAGAGGCCAGACAGCATTGCACCCCTTTCTGAGTGCAAAGTGGTGGTGTCTCAGGCTTGCTCTCGCATGCTGTGTTCATCTTGTACCACTTTCCCTTGCCAATCCTTCTGTGCCAGACTAGTCGACTTCTGCTCTCATTATAGTGATGCAGGCCTCTCTGGTAGCCGTCTGATGTCTATTCGTTATTTGTAGTCATGTTTTATAATGAAAACAAGATGACACTTGCTTTTAACAATATTTTTCATATATAATTTGAAGGGTGGGGGGAGCTAAACCTTTCCTAATAGACGATCCAAATCCTCTCCCCCTTCTTTTCACCCCCTCTTTGGCTTAACTCCAGTTCAGGTTCAGTTAGTAGGATCAAACAATGGTTTAAGTTTGGTTCTGATTAAAATAAACACGCAGCACTCTGTTTCTACTTTGATTGTAGATCAATTTGCTGCAGAGTTGTGGAATATGACTACCTAGAAACTTCACAAACTTTTATGGCCACTCACATGGGCAAGTACATTATTCAGGCTGCATCCACACTGGAGAAATAACCCGGTTTGGCACCGGTTTAAGTGCCCTGGCTCAAGGCTCTGGAATTCTGGGAGTTGGAGTATGTTGTGGGGTCCAGAGCGGAGCTCCGCTCCGCTCTGGGCCCACAACAAACTCCAACTCCCAGAATTCCAGAGCCTTGAGCCAGGGCACTTAAACCAGTGCCAAACTGGGTTATTTCTCCAGTGTGGATGCAGCCTCAGTAATATAACAGCTGAACATGGGGATTGCAGCTATAGGATATGAAGTCATGTTTCATGTTAGCCTTTTCACAACATGCAAAATCTCACTGGATTATGCAGTTCTTGAATAATAAAGATGCACATGGGGCTTCTCCTTAGTTTGCAACTATGATGGAAACAGTGCCTGAGAGAAAATACAGCATGGTATAGTTTGGGCTTCCTGTAGTGACAACACTCCCTTCTTGCTGTTAAGTGAAATCCCTCCCGCATTGGTTAGAAACTGCTGATATATGCTATGAAAACAGTATGGAGGAGAGCATGGCCTATGGAGGCCTCATGTAATAATTGCTCACAGAGGTCACCTGTTTCAAGTAAGCCATTATCACAGTACTTGATTCATTTATGAGACTCCTTTTCTTCAAGCAATGGCAAAGAGCTGACATAAATGCCGGACCAAACAATGTGCAACAACATTCACACTGGAAAAATAATCCGGTTTGGCACCGCTTTAAGTATCTTGGCTCAAGGCTATGGAATTCTGGGAGTTGGAGTTTGTTGTGGGGTTCCACTCTGGGCCCCACAACAAACTCCAGCTCCCAGAATTCTGTAGCCTTGAGCCAAGACGCTTAAAGCGGTGCCAGACTTGGTTATTTCTCCAGTGTGGATGCAGCCCTACAGATGTTTTTAGAGAAACATGCAGTGCAATCCTTAAAATTATTACTTGTTTCGCTGACACCCTACTGAGCAGTTGTCACATCAAGGCCGGATGCTGAGTCTGAAGTCCATTGCCTGACTCAGCAGAATGAGCAATAAGGCCCTCGGTCTGCATTGCCATTTAAAGAGGGGATCCCCACATAAGGCAAGAGTTCAAAGTCTGAAATTACTAACTGCACTACTTTTACTGATTACATGAAATCTTACTCATTTGTAAGCATGTGAAGATCTACAGCCTTACAGACTAATCCTATACATGTTTCCTCAGGAATAAGCCACATCTAGTACATTGAGACCTACTTCTGAGGAAATAGGATCAAATTGTTTGCCCATACATGTGTACTCTCCGAACTGACTGTACATCTTGACAGCCGCAACTACCAAATGGTTACATTTCAATTCTGCTTCTCCCCTAGGAACTTGAGGCAGCATACCTGAGTTTTCCCCTTCTATGATAACCTCAGAAACATCTATTGTAGATAGGTTAGGTTGAGAGATTATGTCTCCCCATACATTTATGGAGGAGTGGGGATTTGAAGCTGAGTGTCTCTAGTCCTAGGCCGACATTTAGCATATGTCATCTCATATCTCATCTCAGTGAACAAAGGAGATTATCATATGACAGAATTTGGGGGTATAATGCAATGGCAATCCGAATGCAATCATGGGGTTTCATGTAATTGCGTATTAAAGTATCTCACGCAATTTTGGGCAATGGGAAGTCATTTTCAGGAAATGGGAAGTCATTCTGAATGCATTCCAAATGCAATTAGAATTCATGTAAATTCGCTAAACTAGCGAATTTATGTTAATTTGAATTGACACCATTCGAAATTGGGAGAAATTCCTCCCATGTGATAAACTCCAAGGAAAAGGTTACAATGGAGCTTTCTAGATTGACAGGAAAGTGTGACATGAAGTTGCCTTTTCCTTAATGCTTAGCAGCTGCACCACAGCCTTTAGATGGTGCTGCGCTGTTCCGCAGTTTTTAAAAAAGAAGCTGGGAAAACCAGCACCGTTTTAAAGGCACTTCTTCTCCCCTAAAATGCAAAAAAAGCGTTTTCATGGCATACTTTCCCTTTTTCTCATCTAAAGGCTAGACTTTCATGCAGCCATGAACACACTTCTTTTTGCCAATCTAGAATAGGCCTAATGTCTTGGGCTTTATATGTTAGGGTGTTAATATGTTAGGAAACAAGTGGTACAAGGGTTATATAAAGTTATGCATAGTGTAGTTGGTGAAAAGGGATAAGGTTTCTTTTCTATGTTGTGACAATAATGCTAAGGGCCATCCACTGAAGCTAAATTATTGGTGATGTAGGACAGAGAATAGGAGGTATTTGTTCACACATTGTATAATAAAACTCCAGAGTTCACTACCACAAGGGAAAGTTAAGGCCACAAACCTAAGAGACTTAGAAGGGAGGATTAGGAAAATTAATAAGAGCATTCAGGGTAGCATTGGCCACTAATCATAATATATATTATATCAGTATCAGGAACTATGTCTCTGAATACCAGTTGCTGGGGAGCAATGAGCAGGATTATATTATTTTATTCATGCTCAGCATAGGAGTTTCTTGTGGGCATCTGATGGAAACAGAATCCTGGAATCAGGCCTTTGGTCTTATCTAATGGAGCTCTTCTCACATTCTCACACATTTTGTGGAACTACAAGTCCAAAAATCCTCCAGTTTACATGGCTGGTAGACTTAGATACTATACTAAGCATAGAATTATATGATACCTTCCCAGAAGATTTGTTGAGTAGTAATTATAAAGACATGGCATGAGCAATGTAAGAAAACAAGGAGTGGCATTTAATTGTGCAAACTCTACTTGAAACCACAGCGATCACTCCCACCTATTTAGAAGCGAAAATAATGTATCCTTTAGTTTCTGGAAAATCATTAGTTTTATTGGGTAAGAGGGGAAATAATTACACCTGTGTTTACTGTATGCTAAGACTGTTGATTTAAATAATATATGTTTACTTAATTGTTTGGGGCCCACTCCAATAGTTATTGGTCTCTTTCAGTTTTGCACAAAAGAGCTGTAACATTCAATGACAGCTGATGTCTCTGGATGATATTGTAACTCTGCTGACAATGTAATATTTTAATGCCCTGAGAGGAACTGAATGGCTTTCACCCCAATTTTCAAAACTTGCTTTTCAACTCCTTTTGTTTGTTTGATTTAAATAGCCATTTTGTAATAATGTGTGGGTGGACTTGTTCATGCTACATATATACCCAGGATGTATTTAAATCCAAATACTGACAGAAGCAGATTTAAAAATGCAGCACATAATAGATAATTGCTTTGTGACTTGTCAGTTCTAACAGAAGCTGCTTGAAATGCATAATATAAATTTATAACAGGAATAACCTTTGTCCTTTCTTGAGCTTTTTGAGATTCAACCCTGAATCCTACTTTCTCTGTTTTTATAAAACCATATAAGAACAAGTTAATTAAATATTCTTAATAAAAGTCACCATAGCATGCACCAGTCACTCAACATATGTATCTTTTTGGCTGAGTGCCATTTTACAGTGTCTTGTAGAAATATTCAACCCCTCCTCCCCTTTGACATTCCCTTATTTTATTATGTTAAACCCTGAAACTCAAGTGGATTGGCATTGTTACTACTTGATGGACATAAGATGTTCAAATATTTTTATTGGCGTAAAAAAGTGAAATAAACAAAAACAAATGGTCATTTGTTGAATGCATGAATAATCATCTTGCTGAGTCAATACTTGGTGGAATCACTTTTGGCAGCAATTATAGCTGCAACCCTTCTTGGGTATTAGCTTTGTGCATCTGGATCATATGATTTTTGCCTATATTTTCTTGGCAAAATTGCTCCAGGTCTATCAGGTTCTATGAGAACTGTTGGTGAATAGCAAGCTGCTTCAACTCTTGCCACAGATTCACAAATGGATTAAGGTCTAGGCTTTAACTGGGCCATTTTAAGACCATCATGTTTTTGAAGCACATCAATGTTATACGTCTACAGTGCTTAAGGTTCTGCTGGAAGGTGAACCTCTATCTCAGCCCTAGGTCCATTGCAGACTGAAACAGTTTTAATCTAGAATTGCCCTGAATTTGGCTCCATGCCTTCAATACTGAACAGTTTCACAGTCTCTGTCAAACAAACCCATCCGCACATCATGCAGCCACCACGCTTCATCATGGGCATTTTGTTCTCAGACCAATAAGCACAATTGACTTTGCCCCTCAATAGTGTTTTGCAGATGTTCAAAAATTGTTTTGGTCTTACCAGACCTTCTTCTTGCTATTCGTCAGGGCTTTGTGGAGCATCTAGATGACAGTTCTCCCATGAATGGTTTCTCTTACCTCAGCTGCCAGTCTGCAGCTCCTTTTAGAGTTACCATTGGCCTCCTGATTGCTTCTCTGATTAATGTCCTTCTTACACCATGATTTTGTTTGGGTGAATGGCCTTCTCTAGGCATAGTTATGGTTGAGCCATATTCCTTCCACTCTTTAAGAATGAATTTAGTGTTGGTGATCTTTGTAGTCTGTATTTTTAAAAAAATAATCCAGTCACGATTAGTGCTTCTCCACAACGTTACCTGACTTGTTTTGATAGCTCCCTGGTCTTCATCAATATCTTCCTGCCTCTGAGAGCATACTATTATTTCTAGGACTGCAAACTTTGTATTCTAGAATTGACTCAAGTGCTAGCCACCCACACAAAAGCTGTCCAAATTGCTTCTGTGGGATGTTGCCATAATATTTATATGTAACTTATCTAACTTAGCTTAATTGCATTTAGAATCTCAAACATAGAACCACATGTTCCTGATGGGGATTTTGCCGTCATGAAGTAGTTCCATACAATTGGATGGTAAACAGAGTAACAGCAGTTGTGCTTGCCCATATTCAGAACTGCAGTGTAGAAGAATTTCTCACTGGCCCAAACATGGATGGCTTAATGGCCTTTAAGAACTACACAGAAGTGATATTGCTACCAGACGGGACTTTTTGGTCACAGTGCTCCAGTGATATGAGAAACAGTACATGGTGGGATTTTCACTTCTTTTCAAATCTAAAAGGCAGAGACACATACTCATTGCCTGAACCTGCCAATCTGAATTAACTTCCTTTTTCTAAACAGCACACATTACATTGGAAACTCCTGTTTTGGTTCTCTGTGCTTATATAAGGAAGCACTTACACCTGGAAAGCAGGGAGCTTGCTAAATCTTTTACAGTACTTGTTTCCTCCCAAAGAACTAATTAATGTTTAAATTATCAGAAAGAGGGACATTATTTAGATGTCAAGCAAACTGACAAGAAAGATTGTCACATCAGCATGTATATATATGCATATAATATCCAGTGAAACAAAACACTTATTTCTGACAAATTTAGTCTCCTTGGCAGGTAAATCTGGTCTCATTCATCGCAGTCAGGAAATAGATGTGAAATAAGAAGATTTGGCCTACATACCCTAAAGGCATCTAATCCCATCTGATGCTGGAAGCTAAGTAGGGATCCCTCCTCACTTTTCAGCACAGTTGAGAGAAAGTAAATAAAATATTGAAGTTCTGAATGGGAGAACACCACTGAATACCAAATGTTGTACGTTACATTTGAGGGGAAGAAACTCTGAGTATTCCTTGCCTATTTCTATGGAATTGAAGAATTAAAGGACTTAAATTATTAATAAAAGACATGATTGCATGATAATAATAAGAAAAATAAAACTAAGAAGCATGGTAAATGAATTATTTACATGTCAAGCATGATAAGGATAATATCAGGCTGCTGAAGCTGGATACATAATGCTGCTTCAGCCAAACTTCTACAATGTCCAGCTGATTGTTGTAAGTAGAGTTCGTATGTGGTTATTTGATGACAGAATGACATCTGGTGGTCAAAATAATTAATTGCAACCAATAAAAACAAGAACAATTTTCTCCTTTCTCCTGTAGATATATTGAGTTCTGAAACTAGATCTAAGTTAAGACTAGTTGATAGAAAAGGATAAATCGAATTGTCTTCAAAGTCAGCAGAGATGTCACAGAAATGAACTGGATGGCCCTTGTGGTATCTTCCAGCTCTCTGATTATCTCTATTAGAATGCAGATGAAATAAAAGGAATCTGATTTAAAAAGAGATTTAAAGGCAGAATTTTAAAAAGAGCTGAAATCTGAAATGAAAGAAGTAAAACATTATTTGACACAGAAGTAAAACATTATTTGATTTTTCTGTTTCTGAATTGAAACAGGAAAATCAGAAAGTATAGAATTTGGGTGTAAAGATAGAAAAATTGAAGAAAAGACAGAGGTTGTGAGAGAGATTTGGATGCTATCACCCTAATAGAGTTGAGAGAACAGAAAACATCCCTGCGTTTCAGACCAATCCCAGAGCAATGAGATGAAAATATCAGAATAAGAATGGTTGGGGGCTTGTCAAATTTCTTGTAGATGCAAAGTACAGAAATAGAATTAGAAGTGGATGTAGTTTATTGAGTCAACTCAAGGACTGCCATTCAGAGAAAATTGCCACAAGACATGATAGTTCATTTGGTCGGGAAACACCTGAGAGATCAAGTACAGTCAGCCCTCCACATTGGTGGGCTAGCCATCTGCAGACTGGAGCACCATCCTCAATGGCAGTGCATGTAAGTGGTCAGACACATGGTGTGCTTCCATAGAGAAAAATGGGACTTGAGGTTCCCTACTTTTGGTATCCATGGGGGTAGGGTCCAGAACAGAACCCCTGCAGATATGGAGGGCCAACTGTATTACAGCAACATTATGAAAACAAAATGAAGTTATGAGATAAAGAGAGGACTGTTTTGAAGGAAATGCCTGCTCAAATCTTACTCAAGAGAAGGGATTGTGGTTTCCTGACAGTTGAAATTAAATAAGATCCTATTTAGGCTGCATCCACACTACAGATGTAACGCAGTCTGACACCACTTTAACTGCCATGGCTCAATACTATGAAAATATGGGAATTGTAGTTTTGTGAGATGTTTAGTCTCCTCTGTCAGAGAGCTCTGATGCCATACCTAATTACAACTCCCAGAACTCCACAGCACTTAACCATGGTAGTTAAAGTGGTGTCAGACTGGATCATTTCTACAGTGTGAATGCAGCCTTAGATAAGAGAAATCTGAAGGAATTACCTTTACATACAAAGAGTGTTGATTTAGAATGAACACAGTGCAGAAGGCTAAAGATTTTTTTCAGAAAAACAAAAAAGAGTTGGAGAACTGGGCCAAGTGGGAAATGAAGATAAATTGAAAGATATCTCGACTCAAGATTTGCCGGAAGATAAGAAGAGAGCAAACAGGGAGAAAAGAAAGAAGAGGAAAAATAGGTGTGAATAGCATGGACTCTGATAAACTCTTGGCTTGACAATGGATCTGAAGTACATCAATTGGAATATTAGGGGATCGAATGCTCCTGTAAAAAGAAAGAAAACATTCTATTATCTGAATAAGCTCAATCAAGATATAATTTGTTTTCAAGAAAATCCTGTTAGAAAAAAAGACTGTAAATAATTGTTTCATCCTAAATTAAGTAAGGAAATTGTTTCTGGTACAGATAAGAAGAAAAATGGAGTTGCAATTAATGTAAATGTGCTGTTGCTGCTAGAGAAGATAGATGATTTTTATGAAAACTGGCTACTATTGGTGAATTGGTATTGGGGGGGGGGGGGTTCTTTTCAAGTGGACAGGACCTCTGAGAAAGATATAAAGTGTTCACAAGACAAAATCCTTTTTCAATTTAATAGACAATTTGGAGCTAGCTGATGTATGGAGACTAAAGTATGGGGATTCCATTGAATATACTTTTTTTTCCTGAGAGGCATAGATTTGGATGAAACACTTCTGCAGAACAAGAAGGTACTTGGAAAATATAAAAAATAAATTGAAATAATTTTCTACAGACAATTTGGATAAAGGTACAGATGTCAGAATAGTATGTGGTGCAGTTAAGGCATGAGAGGCTGTTTTATATAGCATAACAGAGAGATGAAAAAAGAGACAAGCAAAAAATGCAGCAGATTTTGGAGGAGAAAAGAAAAAAGGAAGAAAATGTAAAGAAATTCCTTTCAAAAACTGAGATGATTGATCAACTCAAGATGTTACGGAGAAGTAATCTATGTTAACAGTGAGTGAGATTGAGAAAAAGATGTGCTACGCAAAACAAAATAATTTTGGATCTGTGAACAAGTGTGGGTAATGGTTGGCATATAAACTGAGAAAAGGAAGAGAGAAAAAACCCTAATATTAAAGATACAAGATAAGAGAAGGCATTTGCTGATAATGTAAATATTCTAAAGGCCTTTCACAGATATTTTTCCTCTTTATATAAAATACTCCATATTTCTGAGGTGATGATGGAAGAATATCTTGCTAAACAGAATTTACCACAGATTCTATAAGTCTAAGAGAGATTGTTAAACTGATTAAGAATACTCAGGACCGAAGCAGACAACCAGGAAGGAGAGATTTCCAGCTGCTCTGGCCATGTTCACTCCGGGACCACGGTGACCACTCCTGAAGTGGGCCACCATGTAAGTCCTGAATGGGCTGCCAGCAGGAGCCGACAAAATCTGCTTCTTTTGCTGATGGCTTCAGGCAGCCTTAGAGTGGCTTCCATCCACTTTGGAGGCATGTGTAGTATAAACACCACACCCCCAAAGTGGCTGGAAGCCACTCTATTTGGCCCATCTATTTTGAGCCTCTCAAAATATTATTTGAATAATGAGTATAAGATTTTTACAATGACTTTGGAAGAAAAACTGGACATTTTTAACAGGGATTTGTTCATAGAGACCAATATGTTGTTGTTTTTTTACTGAAAAGACAATTGCATGACAATACCAGATGCAGCTTGGATATTTTGGAATATTTGGAAAGACATAATGAGCAGAAGGAAGCATTGACTTTTAGATGATGAAATAGCATTTGACAATTTCAACTGGACTTTTTTATTTGGGATTTTAGAAACTGTGAGTTTTAAGATTAATAATCAAGAATACCTGTGTTAAAACATGGCATGAAATTAAGAAAGATCTACAAAGAAGGGGAAATTTAAATTGTTACAAGAAGAATCTTAGTGATTAAGATAAATGCTTTGCCGATAATATTTTTATTTAACAGTACATAGATTTTGACTAATGAGGTGCCATTTAAGCAATGATAGAAAGGTTTGACAAGATTTATATGCCAAGAGAAAAAAACCTAGACTGAAATTTTACAAGCAACAAAGAAGAGGGAGGGATTGGGGCTACCAAACTTGAGAATATACATTTGCTTGCTTTTTGGCTTGGTTGAAGGATTAGATTATTTTCAGTAGTGCTTACACCATTTATCCTTTACATCTACATGTGGACAACACGCACCCCCGCCCTCACTGGACATAATATTAAGAATAAAAATATTTGTTTATTTAATGTGTATATTTTCATTTGCACATGCATTTTATTAACATTTTATAAGGAAATAATGTAGTTCAAATTAGAACAGTTTTATTTACGTAAATTCAATATTTAATTCAATGTATGTGTAAATTTTACACATAAAAAGTCCGGGAATGAGGATGAGAGATAAGGACCTCCAAGTCTCACCCCAGCAGGGGTCCTATCCTACCATTTCAGGACAACTGGTTTAATAGATTTAGACGGACATGACCTGAGGTTTAGCTGGCACGGATATTTATGGTATGAAAAAGTTAAAAGTTAATGTAGACTTCAATCACTTTTTGTAATGTGCTGTGTTCAGAATTTGACATAAATGCCAACCAAGGGTATGTCCAAAGATGCCTTTATGTTCTCAACACAAGAAGCATTTTATAGAAAAGAAATAGCAACAATAAAGTGACTACTTTTTCAGGACCTTCTAAAATTTGATCAACAATTAAATAGAATGAGGAGTTTGTGTCTGAAGGTTACACTTTACAATAGTATTCTTATGGACACATTTTTAAAAGATTTAAATTGGACAAAAATGTGTGGTTTTGAGTACAGGAAGACAATTTCAAGTTCAGTTATAATATGATGGTACACATTTATTTCAAAGTTGCATTGTACTCAATATCAGATATTTAATTCCATATACATTTCAGATTGGGATGCAATATGAACACAAGTCAAATATAGCAATGTGAAGAAAAGTAAAATAAAAACAACTACACAGAAATAGGAATTGCTTCATGTAACTGAGATTATCTTCTCAACAGTAACAGAGTGAGGAAAGAAGAGATGTTTGCAGCTTCTCCTTTCAGTTTCAATGGCAGACTGTTTTCTCTGGTGGACCCTTCATTGATAGATACTTATACAGAGGGAACTGAAGTAGAATGCTATTGGAGATAAAGTACATATATATATAAAAAGCAGCATATATATATAATATACAAATTACTCTAATTTATTGTGCTGATAGCCCTATGGCTCCAGTCTTTTGTGGGACTTATCTTGGAGTAAATATACATAGGATTGCACAGTAAGTCCAGGTACTGGGACTAATAGCATAGGAGAAATCGTAGCCTCAAAAACAGCTTTATTTTGAAAAGTAGAAGTGCTTGGCCTGAAGTTTATCTGGAGTTACCCGGTTCTCTCACTCCATCTTAACCTAGGTAACCTGATTATTGCTGCAGTATGGATGCAATCAAAGGTAAAAACTATTATTTAAAATCGATCCGCAGGGAGAGGTGGGAAATATAAATAACATATTATTATTATTACTGTATTATTATTATTATTATTATTACTTTTATTCATTGTGACAGAAATGTGCCCTACACAAACGCTGCATCCACATTACAGCAATAATCCGGTCTAACACCATTTTCACTGCCATGGCTCAATGTTATGGAATTCTGGGAAATGTAGTTTGTTGTAGATCTCTGGTGCCACAACAAACTACATTTCCTAGAATTCCACAGCTCTGGGCCATGGCAGTGAAAGTGGTGTGAAACCTGATTATTGCTACAGTATGGATGCAATCAAAGATAAAAAACTATTATTTAAAATTGACTCCTTTGCATGCTTTGGATATGAGATTTGATATCGGTGATAAATTGTGGCACTCGACTCTGCTTTGAATTAAAATAAAGTAATTAAATTAGTCCCGTCATCAAGCTTAAACTTCATCATTGACCAGTATTATAGTCTAATATCAAAGCTAGATAATATTGAATTTGTCTCATGAGTCACAGTAGCAGCCTTCAATGCTGTCACTAGTTTAAAAAAACATACAAACAGGCTATACCATGCACCACATACTCCCACACATGAGAAAATTAGTACTGTCAAGGCTAGCTGATCAAAATTGTAAAATTAAAATGACTTATTTAAAATATTTTTATCCCATCTTATATCAGGGGATGTCAGGCTGGCCTACTAGGCTGAACCAATCCAGAATGTAAAAGAATAAAAATAATTAGTTAATATAAAATTAGTTAATATTAGTTAATAATAAATTATTAAAAATTAAACAATATTTAGGCTAAAAATAAAGTAGACTAAAATATACTGAACAATTTAACAAATAAAAATAGATTAAAAGGTTAAAGCAATTTAAAACCATGTACAACTAATTTTTTGTGTGTGGGGAAATAAACCACAAAATAAGACATACTTTAATTTGGTGCGGGAATGAAAGCAACATCAGCAGCAATCAGACCTCCATGTGGAGGGTATTGTACAAACATCATCACAGCAGGGAAGGCCATTACATTATATTTCATTTACGTCTGGTGCTAGTTTTAAGCACAGTAGTGGAAGTAGGGGGAAAGCTCTTGCATGCTCTGGATCCTGTAATTCCCCCAAACTTTCCTCATTTAGTAAAGCCCAACTCTTGAAAAAAATGTTTAACACTTATGGTGGTTCTCTCCACTGAGTTTATACAGTGGTACACTGTATACAGTGATTTCACCACAACTCCAGTGGTCTAAAGTATAATACTATTGGATTCTAATGTCAGTTGATTTAAAAGTGGCCAGCTTATCAGTTAACACTGCCACCTTTTCCAGATAGAGCTCTTGCTTCTTCAACAGCTTCACAAACCAGAAAAACAGGTCTATTCACTGTAGCAGTTTCCAAAGAAACAGAGGCATTAGTGGAATTAAAAGGAAAAAAAAAAGAGAAGGCAGGTGTGTGTGCATGAGAGAGAGAGAGAGAGAGAGAGCGCGAGCACTTTAAAACTAACTTATATTTTAACAAAAACTTTAATGAAGATCAATATCTGAAGAAACTGATTGATCCCCATGAACGTTCACACTAAAATATAAACTAGTCTTAAAAGGTGCTGTTAAATTCCCTTTCCCCTCTCTTTCTTCTTTTTTAAACAGGTCTAGGTTTCCATCAGTGGCATCTGCTCCTGCCTTTTTCCTCATCATGCAGCCAGAAGACACAGAAAGCCTGAAAGAAAAGAAGAGGTTGCAATCCTACACCTTAAAAACTGACAATTGGCCCTGTAAACCCATGCTGAGGTTAATGATTCAATACGGCACCATACACAGTGATAAACATTTGATTAGCAAAAAACGACAACAGTGCATAGTTTCTAATTCCCAAAGACTGCACTCCAATTTACTCAGAAGTACGTAAAATCCACTGTCTTTACACTAGGCATGTTTACTTGGAAGTTGTCTTACTAATTTCAATAACAACAGAGCCTAGCAACAGGACTGCAGCCTTTACTTAGCTGGAGAAACTCACTATATAAGATTGGACTGTTCCAGGGTGCATTCTACATTGTAGAATTAATGCAGTTTCACGCCACTTTATGTGCTGTAGCTCCATCCCTATGGAATCCTGGGGTTTGTAGTTTCACAAAGACTTTAGCCTTCTCTGTCAAGGAGCCTCACAAAACTGTAACTCTCGCAGGATTCTGTAGGATGGAGCCATGGCAGTCAAAGTGGGGTCAAAGGGCATTATTTCTACAATGTAGATGCACCCCTAGTTGCTGCCATTTTCCCCTGCTGCTTGCCATCTCTCAAACCTCCCTAATTTTCGCTGCAGAAATAATACAGTTTGATATAGCTTTAACTGCCAGGGCATAGTGGTTTGAGTGTTGGCCTATGACTCTGGAGGCCAGGATTCAGCCATGAAACTCACTGGGTGACCATGGGCAAGACATACGCTCTCAGCTGCAGGAGAAAGCAATGGCAAACCTCCTTGGAACAAATCTTACCAAGAAAACCCCATGTTAGGGCCACCTTTAAGGAGTTTATCACACAAGGGAATTTGGGGGTATACTCCAAAGGCAACCCGAACGCAATCATGGGGTTTCATGTAATTGTGTGATAACTTATCTCACGCAATTTCAGGCAATGGGAAGTCATTCCGAACGCAATCGTGGGTTTTCACATAATTGCGTAATAACTTATCTCACACAATTTCGGGCAATGGGGGGTCATTTTTGGGGAATGGGAAGTCACTCTGAACGCATTCCGAACGCAACTAGAACTCACGTAAATTCGCTAAAGTAGCGAATTTACGTGAATTTGAATTGGCTCCATTCGAAATTGGGAGAAATCCCTCCCATGTGATAAACTCCTAAGTTAGAAATGACTTGTAGGCACACAACATCTCAATACTATAGAATTTGTAGTTTTGTGAGATATTTCGCCTTCTCGGCCAGAGTGCTCTGGTGCCACAAACTGCAAATCCCAGGATTCCACAGGACAGAGCCATGGCAGTTAAATGGAGTACCCAATTGTATTACTGTTGCAATGGAGATGCAGCCCTGGGTTTGCTAAACTTGGGGCCAACGAACACATGAACTGTGCATGCACAGGGTGACCAGATGTCCTCCTTTCCTAGGACACGTCCTCCATATCAACTCTCTGTCCAGGAGGGATTCCAAATTTCCTCCATTTTGAGCACAATTAAGAAACATGGATTTATATTTCTAGCAGTGTTTTTAGCTTTTATTTGGTCACGTCTTCCATTTTTTTCTCGGAGGCCCTCCATTTTGTGGTGCCTTATCTGCCTTTGCGGTTCAAACATCTAGTCACCCTGTGCAAGCAGTCTTTACGAAACGAAGCAAATTTACGACAGTACCAGGAAAGATACGCCAAACAGGGTGACCAGAGGTTCTCCTTTTCCAGGAAACACCCTCCATTTCATTACCTTCTATCTAAGAGGAATTCTGAAATGTCCTCCATTTGGAGCATGGCTAGGAAGCATTGGAAAAAATACTTTCCCATAGGAAACATAGGGGAATATTGTACTTGCCCATAGGAGGACATTGGAGAATACTTGGCCAAGCGTAGGGAATAATAATAATAATGGATAATAATGGATAATAATGAATAATAAAACTTTATATCCTGCCACTTTGTCCATGACAATTGAGGTGGGAATACTTGTCCATAGAGAAACATAAGGGGAATCCTTTCCCATTGGGAAACACTGGTTGCATCTACACTGGGGAGATAATAACCCGGTTTGGCACCGCTTTAAGTTCCCTGGCTGAAGGCTATGGGATTCTGGGAGTTGGAGTATGTTGTGGGGCCCAGAGCGGAGCTCTGCTCCGCTCTGGGCCCACAACATACTCCAACTCCCAGAATCCCATAGCCTTCAGCCAGGGAACTTAAAGCGGTGCCAAACCGGGTTATCTCCCCAGTGTGGATGCAGCCTATGATTTGACAGGAGGAGGAGGAGGCCTGGTGGTCACGTGGGTGGTGCTGCCGGAAAGCGTGGCAGCCTTTGCGACCTCCATGATGACAGGCAAAATGTGCGACAGCAGCATTAGCAGGAGGAGGAGGGAGGAAGCTCAAGCTGCTGCTCTTGCTCTTCCTGGCTCCCTAAAGGCAGGGCTGCAGGAGGACTAGGCCTGCTACTGTGCTGGTGGCTCTTCTTCTTCTTCTTCTTCTCTGGGACTGCTAGGGAGAGGGCTTCCCTTGTTGTTAGATGAGATCTTAGCCTCCCCTCTGCCCTTTTCCTTCCTCTCTCCTCCCTTCCTCCCTTCTTTCCTTCCTTCCTTCCCTGGCCCCTATCTCTTCCCTTGGGGCCACCCTTCCTTCCTTCCTTCCTTCCTTCCTTGCCATCCCAGGTGGCCATTTCAATCACCCCAGAGGAAGGAGCTAGGCACCCTGAAATGGCGTCCAACATGGACAGAGAAATGATCCTGGCTGATTTTCAGGTAACACTCCCAAAAGTCCCTTCCACTCTTCTCCTTCTTCTTCTCCTTCTTCTTCTTCTCCTCCTCCTGGCCTAGCCTTCTTCCTTTTCCTCCTATTCTCTTTTCTTCCTCCTTTCCCCTTTTCTCTCTTTGGGTACACAAACACACACACTGCAGAAATTTAATCCCAGTTTTGAGGCTGCTTTAACTCATCCACTGCCTCTGGCTCAGTCAGTAAAGGCATCCTTTTGGGGCTGTTGTGGTTTTTAAATGGTGGCACCAGAGCTCTCCTCTCCTCCCTGACAAGGAAGGTTAAAAATGTCTCACACAAAAATGTCTACAGTTCCCAGGATTCCCCAGCACTGAGCCAGGGAGGGCAGTTAAAGTGATCTCCTCAATCTGGATTGTTTCTGCAGAACATTGTTCTGCAAAACATTATTCTGTTTTGCACCTCTCTTTGCATTTGGGGTGCTCCAAAGCACACACTGAAAATAATCCAGTTTGAGACCACTTTAACTGCCCCTGGCTTGGAATTGTAGTTCATTGCAGCAAATGGCAAACTACATTTCCCAGCATTCCACAGCACCGGGCCGTGTTAGTGAAAGCAATGTCAAACCTGATGATTGCTGCAGTGTGGATGTGATCAAAGAGGGGGGAAATTTTAAAATTGACTCCTTTGCATGCTTTGGATAGGAGGTATGTTGTTTTCTCTCCTTTGTAAAGTGCTATGTGAAGCCTATGGCACTATACAAATAAACAAAACACCAACAAAATAACAATAATGAGATCTGGTATTGGTGATAATACTTTCCCATAAGTAAACACAGGGAAATACTTGCCCATAAGAATATATTGGGAAATACTTTCTCATAAAGCAATTCCCATGTGGCATTGGGCTCTGTTTTAAATTAAAGTAAATCTTGGTCCAAAGCACACTGCAGAAATAATCCAGTTTTGATCCCTGTCTCAAAGGATGCTTTAACTGCCATGGTCAGACTAGAAACTGGTACATTATGTACAGAGAAACAAATAAACCAAATAATTACATGTTATTGGCTTAAGGTACAGGGGATGGACAACACCAGACTTCCCCAAAAAATGTATAATAGAATTGTCTAATGGTTTACCTATTAAAAATTGGGTGCATCATGCTACTCAATTGAACATCAAATATGGGCTTTCATTAGATAACCTTAAATGACTTCAACCAGATCTCAGTGATAGGGAATCCTGGGAATTGTAGTTTATTGCAGCAGTAGAGCTCTCTGTCAAAGAAGGCTAAATGTCTCACAAAACTACAGTTCCCAGAACTCCCTAGCATTGAGCTCAGGCAGTTAAAACAGTCTCTAACTGGATTATTTCTCTGGTGTGTTTTGGACCTAACTGAAAGAAAGACGCTGGGAACAGGAGCTTTCCTAGACCTGAGCCTATTTCCTCAGATAGGAAGTGGGCTCATGTTACCAACTTCTTTCTTTCAGTTAGTTTCAAAGGTTCTACGAGACCACTTTGTATGTACTGATTTTCAGAGTAACACGGCTAGGTCTTTGGATTCTACTATCTTGTTCATTCTTGCTTTCCTGTCAGTGTTTAGATCATAAATTGCCCTGAGTAGGAAATAATCTGCTGTATCCCTAAAAAGAGCTGCCATTATATTCTAAGGGTTCATGCCTGGCTTAGGGCCCTTTCACTTTACACAATTGTCAAGGGGAGTTTCTGCATGGCAGGGTGTTAGACTGGATGGCCCTTGTGGTCTCTTCCAGCTCCATGATTCTATGATTAATTATTACACTTACAAACAAAAATTCATCAGCGATACCATTATTGGCCAACCCAAATGCACAATATACTTGTTGCAAGCTTTCGAAGCTATATTATAACACTATACTTTAATTCCACTTTAACTGCCATTGTTCCATGCTGTGGTATCCTTGGATTTGTAGTTTAAGCATGAATATTTAGAATTCTCTGCCAAAGAGTGCTATAAATCCCAGAAATCTATAGGATGCAGCCATGGCAGTTATAATGGAATCATAGTGCTATAACCGAGAGTGTTAGAGGGCACTTGCACTGAGATATGAGAAGAAATATGTTCCAAAGAGAGGTGATAACGAAAAACATTTGTATTAAAAAACAAGTCTCTCAAATCTCTTTACACTTAAATTTATTTTAATAAGATGTATCTGTCTCAATGGATATTTATTATTTCTGTATGAGTTGCCATCATCTGTGTAATGCGTTGCATTTTCTTGAAATTGTTCCTCTGTAATTTCAATCAGTAAGGCAGTTTTCTTATTAGCTTTTTGACTGATGGTTTTGCATTGACTTATTTTCAGTCATACCATAAAAATCTAAGCCCAAATATATGCTTGAGTGTACATAGTTATAAAGCAGAATTTTCTTATAATGCATGTACTCGAGATATTGGAATGAACAGGTATATTGTAATGGGATGACCTCTCAGGTAAGTGCATAGAAGGTTGTAGCTTTAATGATATAGAATCTCAGAGTAAAGAAGTTTTAATGAGTAATTTTGGGTCAAGCCTAAAATACAATGTCTATAACGTTGTGTTTCATCATTTGAAAAATAATTTTGCTTTCTCCTCCTATTCTTTATCAGTACAAATAATTTAAAAATAAAGTTCAGAAAGATGTAATTCTCTCTTTCATAGGAAGTTGAATGAGTACATATTGAATGGGCAACATGCCACATCACATACTGCAAATATAACTGGTAAAATGAAATTGTTAATTCTGTGATTCTCATCTAGATCCAAAATAAATTTACTAATATCGGTACAATGAAGAAGATGTGTGAAATTTATCTAATATTGTGCAAGGGTGCTTTCCTAGGCATTCTTACTTGGAGCTGTCACTGAATATTCTGAGGCTGCTGCCACACTGCACAATTAATGCAGTTTGACACTGTTTTAACTCTCATGGCTCCATCCTATGGAATCCTGGGATTCTGAGTTTATTATGGCACCAAAGCTCTGACAGAGGAGGCTAAATATCTCACAAAACTGCAGATCCCAGAATTCTGTAGTACTAACCCATGGCAATTAAAGTTGTGTCAAACTGGATTATTTCTGTAGTGTAGATGTGGTCTCAATGTACAGGATTGGGTTGCATGTGCTGTTGAAACTGTTAGGATAAGGAAACAATCTACAAGTGTCAGACCTGTGATGTTTAGTTTCCAGTGTATATTTTGAAATGTTAAGAAATGCAAATTAATTTTTTTAGATGTGAGGAAGGCAATATTACAGTCACTTTATTTATGTGTAGAAATAGTATGCTGTATCACTTGTCCAAAACACACTGCAGAAATAATCCAATTTGAGACCACTTTAACACTCCTGGCTCAGTGTTAGGGAATCCTGGGAACTGTAGTTTATAGTGGCACCAGAGCTCTCTGATATAGAAGGCTAAATGCCTCAGAAAACTATAGCTCCCAGTATTCCCAATCATTGCGCTAGGGCAGTTAAAGTGGTCTCAAACTGGATTATTTATGTAGTGTTTTGGACCACTCTAAATATTTACTTCCGTTACAGTAACCATTCACTTTGTTTGATAGGCATAATCACATTTTTCAGGATCAGAGCAACCAGAACCTTACTAATTATTTTGAGAAATTACCAGTCTCACTGAACTTGCAGCAATCCAGGAATTTCTCATGTTGCTCTTGCAAATCAGGCCTGAACTTTAGAATTAAGTTCACTTTTAGTGTTTTTTTTTTTTTTAATAAAAGGGAGTTTTAAAGTCTATTGTATTGAATGTTGTGTGGAAGAATTTAAAAATTCTGGTTAAGTATGATGACATCATATGAAAAATAACTTAAAAAACAGAAAAACATATACTATAATGCAGGGTGCACCCCACAATACATTGTGTTTTGGATGAGAATTCAAAATAAATGTAGGTAACTTGTGATACCTTAATTTATTCAAGATATCATAATTATGGCTGCCCCCCCCCCCCAGGTTTAAATGCAATTTTAAAACTAACAGTGGTTAATTTTGATTTGTCCTGTGGGTTCATAAACTCATTGACATTCCATGATGAATGGTATTTTATCATTTAGAATTGTTATATACTGATTTAAGATGCAATCCTACACACACTTGCCTAGGAATAAGGCTCACTGGATACTGTATTTGAGTAAACATGCATTGGATTGCTCTGTTCATCTTAGGCGCCAACATTAATTCCTTCATTTTGTGTAATATCTTTGCAGATATATTTTGCTGATCTTCAAACCCTTTCAGATAGATGTTATTGCCATTTTTCAAACCGTGTAAGAAGAATTAGTGTGATTGTGAAAAAGAATAAATTGTGGTTACAATTAAGGTCACCCAAGGTTGTCTATACTTTAATTTGAAATACCGGTAACATTTTCTTAGCTATATGTTCCATTGATTTCTAAGTTATATATCTGGAACTATTGCCTTCTTGAGTAAATCCTCAGTTTATATAAATTGAATAATTCCCACTGAACCTCTATGAGTAGAGATGCATTTGGTGTCCTAAAGTGGAAGCTGAATCCAGGTCTTGTAGGGCTCAGCACATTATGTGTTATTTGATCGCAACAGGATTTGATCTTGCACTTTGGATGTTATTTTGATATGTGTATAAATTGCTATGTTTGTACAGATGCTAATTGAAATATGAGTATTGTACTTGCTTTTGTTCTGCTTGTACAACTTCTAGAACTAACATATGTTTGATTGCCATGTGTTATGGGAATCCTGAGAGTTTTGTTTTTCTTGCTGACTGAACAAGGAATGTGCTGAGTTAATGCTGTGGCTTGTACAACAATCTTTTGCAAATGATGTGCATAATATTCCATGTCCTGTTATTTTTTCCCCTTCATTTGAAAAAATTCAAATTGTCTTGGTAGTATTTTTTCTCCTGTATTAGCTCCTGTAGGATGTGCTATGTCCTGTCTTTTCTGCCAGCATGACATTCAGGGTAGCTTGGGACATAGATTAAAACCAAGTGTAGCTAAAAGCCTAATAATAATATTTTTAAAAAAATTAAAAAATAAAAATATTAAATAAGCAAGTCTATTAAAAACAATTTATTTTTAATGGGAAAATCTCTAATACAGTTTAATATTTAAAATATTTAAAAATATGGAAAAACTGCTAATACAGTGCTTTGATTAAAAATTCAGCAAAACAAAACAGATCACACTACCAATATTTTCAGCCTGGAAGGCAGGAAACACAGATGTAACATGTACACAATCTAAGACCTCAAAAATGTAGTCATGCCAATTAATTTGCTTCTAAAGTGCTAAAGTGCTTCTAAAGTTCCATTGATTATAATGGGAGAAAGTGAAATGCAGGTTTAATGTTTCAGTTGATATCAGTAGGATTTTACAACTATTAAATTTGGCTGAGTTATGCTTGTGCTTTAGTTTGAAGATTGCTATGGGACTTAACTTTTGTCCGCCATGAAAATCCAAAAAGAATTTCTGCTCAATAATTCACCCCCTTAATTGTCAGATTTGTGAGCTTATGAAATCAAGTAGGACCTAAGCCGTTTTTCTTATGACTAGTAAGCCCAATTAGATTCTGTCTTTGGTGATCTGTTTTGTTTTGCTGAATGTTTATCCTCATTTGAGACCAGTGTACTTTTCCTTAGAATTGCATTCCTAAGCTCCAGTCTATATCCAGGTCAGTGTTGTGTTTGTGCAGTGTCATCCTGTACTTGTAACAGTTGTTATTGCATGCCTTCAAAATATTTGCAACTTACTGTGGCCCTAATGCATTTTTTCTTGCCAAACTTTGTTCATAGATTTACCCTTGCCTTCTTCTGAGACAGAGAGAGTCACTTGCCCAAGGTCACTCAGTGGGTTTCCATGGTTGAGCGCGGATTTGAACCTTGGTCTCCAGAGTTGTAGTTGGACACTTAAACCACTATGCCACATTGGTATAGTAGTCAGGAACATGTGGCCCTCTAAGTTGTTGGACAGCAAGTCTCAGCACCCCTTACTATCGGCTATTCTGACTTGATATACTGAGAGATGTGGTCCAACATTTTCTGGAGGTGAACAAGATCCCTACTCTCTTTTTAAATTCCAGCCACCCATCATGTTGGAAATTTACAGATGGCTTTATTCTCCCTTCCCTCTATATTGTTCTTTCAACTCCATTCCCTCTCACAGTGCTGAGGAATGTTCCACAACAGATGCAGTCCTAAGAGCAGGTTCAGTAATCAAAACAGTTGGTAGCTGTAAGAGTAACAAGTCACTTTTGGAGCCAGTGCCAGATATTATTGGTAATTTAGTGGCTTCGACCTTGATTAGCTGTCTTAATCCGCATCCAGTTGAGACAAAATCTCCAGCTTCCATTGAATACTTTAATGTGGGGTATTTGATGATCCCAATGAGAATATCAGTGTACTGCCAGTTATAAAAATATCCTGCTTCCACATGTGTGTTTGTGGATGCAGACTCAAGGGTATTTCACACTGTCCAGAGCCAGAAAATACACGTTTGCATGAAATGTAGGGGATAAATAAAATTTATCTGTCTTATTGGAGGGGGACAGCACAATTGTAATGGATATCAGACACTTTTTCTCTCAGTTTTTTTGTTTTGTTTTTTAAAACTCTGTGTATGCAAGTGGCAGAAACTTGGAATCTATTTACAACTCTTCAGTTAACAGTATCATAAAATGCTTACTTTTAAATGCTTACAGGTCTAGTTCCATGTGAATTCTGCACCAAAATGTTACTGAGGAACAAAATGTCTCATCTATCTGGAGGAGGGTTAAAGGGGGAATATAAAAATCAATACTTAGGTGAAGCTATTTTAAATTGGATTACTAATATTTGTGTGTAATGGCTGCTATTTTTGATCAGTACAGTAATGTGTCACTTGAAATACATTTGATGATGGGCTGTACTATAACCATATGCTTTACAGTATATTCTGAATGAGAAGTCCCCCTCATCACTCTTATAATCTATTATTTCATTCCTTTATATGCCACCTTCCTCCCGAGAATGAGACTCAAAGTGGCTTACACCATATTTAAAGCAATGCAGATATAAAATTGCACAAAATTTTAAAAATAAAAGTCTAAATATAAAAGTTAATACCTTCAGAGAGTACAGATCTGATCTAAGGGATACTTGCTACCGTTGGACTCTTCTCGTTACTGCTGTGCAGTTTTGTATTTTCTATTGTGGTGTTTGCTGGCAATGTCCTAGAATGAAGCTTATCAGCCTATCTGGCAAGATAGGCTAGGGGACTGATAGTTAAATTGGTGATCAATGGACTATTTGCCCCAACAGTCTTCTGAGTCCTAAACTGCACCTTTTAGGACTTCTTAAGATGCATTTTAAGTTCTGTGCTGTGTTGCTTTAAAAACAAAAGCATGTGTCTTATATATACAATCTGGTATGTTCTATTTAGGTGCCAATTACAAAACCTTATATTTATATGCAACACAAAAAAGTATCTGTACATAAATGTTTCATCTTTGTAAATTACTTGGCAGTTTTATTTGTGTGTGTATGTATGTATGTGCCTTCAAGTCACCGGTCGACTTATGGCGATACTATGAATTTAAGCAAGGAATACTCAGAGGTGGTTTGCCACTTCTTTCCTTTGAAATATAGCCTACAGCAGCTGGTATTCCTTGGTGGTGTCACATCCAAGTCCTAACCAGGGCTGACTCTGCTTAGCTTTAGATCATATTGTACCTGGTAACTTAAGGGTATTTAGGCTCATAGTTTTATTCTTACATGAACTAAATTCTCTAATATACAACATTTCATTTTTGAGAACTTTTTTATTGTAAAAGCCTATTTTTCTACTGCAGGTAGATATTTCTATCTCCTGTTATCCTTCTCCCATTTATTTAAACTGGATATAAATATATGCTTTACTCATCTCCCTAGCTTTGTTATGAGATGCCTGGATTGTCTTGGCATGACATGGAGTCTTTTTGTCAGCTTCAACTTCCTGACAGTCGGTAGGCAGGTAGCAGTTCCTGTAGAGCTGGCCATGCCAGTCAGTCATGTTCTCTGGTACAAGTCCAACTGGTATTATAGTGGCTGCCTGCTGGCTTGTCTTCTCAGTTGACCCAAGGGCCTTATTCTGGGAGGAACCTGGTACAGAAACATCTGGATAAGGGAGAGGGACACTTCCCTTCCCTCTGCTGGGAGAAACTTCCAGGGGAATAATAAAAAAAATGAAGAAGAATGAGCTCAACGTAGGCAGAGCAGGCATTGATCAGCCATGAGAACACTGCTTGCCTGGGAAAGGAAGGAGTTGGACCACAGTGCAGGAACTATAGGCCTACCTACAAGGTCAGGAACCCTTTCACACCACATAATTATAGCACTATGTTCCACTTTGACTTCTGTGACAACATCCTATGGAATCCTGGGATTTGCAGTGTAGGGGCATTTAGAATCCTCAACCAGAAAGTTATAGTACCTCATCAAATTACAAACCCAAGGATTCCGAAAGGATGGTGCTATGGCATTTAAAGTGAAATCATAAGGCAATAATTTTGTAGTGTGAAAAGTCCCAGGTATAGCATGCTGTCCACACTAAACACAAGGTTAGAAGAAAGGATCTACCAGAAAAAAGTTCTGCCCTTGTATCCCTGGCCTCATGTAAGGATCTCCAAACAACTGTTTTGCTTTAACTTGTCAAGTTTTAAAAATGATTTAACTGTTGAAAAAAATTAAACTGTTAAAACAGATTTCATTTACACTGTCCCAAGATCCTTAGATATAATTGATACAGAAATATTTTAATAAATAAAATTAGATTCCTACGTCCAGCAGAACCAAGAGCTACCAAATGGGCCATAGGCAACCCCTCTCCAGGTCACTTTTAGAAAGAGATGGTCTGGCCATGATGGTTCATGTTCTAGTAATCTCCAAGCTGAGTTACTGCATTGTGCTAGAAATACTGCTGCCTGGAAACTCCAGTTAATGCTATTAATTCACCTGACAGAATTTTAACTGGTGCTGCCACTCATATCACTTCAGTTTAAAGACCTATAGTAGTTGGCTATTTGCTCCCAGGATCACTTCGGGATTCTGATAATTATTTTTAGAGCTCTGAACAACTTGGGACCGAAATAATTGAAAGAGCTTCTATTTCCACACAGGAGTTTGATCTTTTGTTTGATTTGATGCTGGTAATTCACTTATAAGAAGTAGTGTACTCTACAATTAGTTTTTCTCTGCAATGACATCTTGGTTTAGGAATGCCCCCTCTACAGAAATAATCCAGTTTGACATCAATTCAACTGCCATGGCTTAACGCTGTGGATTTCTGGGAATTGTACTTTTGTGAGAAATTTTGCTTTCTATGTCAGATCTGGGGTGTCACAACAAACTACAGTTCCCAGAATTCCATAGCATTTTGCCTCGGCTGGATTAAGGTCTTTAGAGGCCCTATGCACTTACAAGACTTTGGTGCCATATATATATATATATATATCAGATTATAAACAATAATGAACTAAAATAAAAATATAAAAACTTCCAAATTTGGAGAAACCACCCAACTGGCAACACTATAAGAGTGCCACTTCAGTCACTCCTAGTGGACAACTGAAAAGGGGAGCCAGCATGACCAAGACAAGAACAATCACATTCTAATTTTGTTGTGCTTCCATGATTAATGTATATCATTAATCTCTATTATAACTATATTATTATTATTAGTAGTAGAAGAAGTTTTTTCACTTATTGTGGGAGCCTTTTTAAAAAAATCAGTTGCACCATTTGCAGTTTTGCACCATAAGGTCCATGGTAAATCTGGCAATGGAAAATTTCTGTGGTGTCACCTGTCCCTTGATGCCCTAAGTAAGTGCTTATTTTGTAAATGATTAATCCACCACTGGCTATGGCAGTTACACTGGTGTCAAAATGGATTATTTTTGCAGGGTGGATGCAGCCTATGCCTGTGCAACCTACATTCCAATATGTTTGACACCAGATTAGAACATATATTTTTATCAAGCCATTTTAATTTGGGGAACTCCTCATCCTGTCTTTGTAATTGAAACTGCATTTATTATTGTTATTGTTGCTGTTGTTACTGGGCTTCAAATAATTAGTTATATACTATATCATATTGGAATCTCTTGGGATGAAGGACGATACAGAAGTGTTTGAAGGAAATTTGCTGTGTATGATAAAGCGCACACACCCATGAGTTAATGTTGTCATTCATTTTTCTAAAGCTTTGCCATTAATCCAATTTTTCCAAACTTCATTTTCAGTTTGTTTATCTCACTCAATAACTGAAAACAATGTGCTCCTGAAAATCTGGCATCTATTATTAAATACCCATATACTAATTTACACAACTAGATTTTCCACCCTGTTACAGATTTCCACCCCACATTTCTTACATTTTCTTTACAAATTAAAATCTGGTCATAGCAGTATAAAGCATAAAAATGATGCTTCTAGTTAAAATGTTGTATAAACTGCCTTGAATGCATGCTAAAAGAAAAGTGGAAAACAGAAATAAATGCAGTATTTTCTCAGCAGATCTAAATGCACATTATACTTTAAGAACATCAAATGGATTGGTTATGACAGGCTGTACTTCTGAACTAATGACCTCCCATCTTTTTGCATCCCCACCTTTAGCCTGCTTTGGAGGGCTGGTTTTCAAGCATGTTTTGGATGCCAAAGAGAGCTGTATTGTGAGAAAGCTGTAAGAAATTTCTGTTTCATTGGCAGTGGATATACCATTGGATCCTAGCCAGTACTGTACTGTTTGTTTTTTTCATCACTATTTTAGTCATTCCATTATTAGTTTGTCTTTTTTTTCATCACTGTTTTAGTAATTCCATTATTCAAATTCCATAATTTCTCTTGCCTCTATTGCTTGGCTTTGGGCTGGATATTGAGTAATTAGTGAAGCAGCTTAAAGATAATCGGATATATATATATATTTAAAGTAGAGCTAGTTGTCCATCGTTGTTGTTGTGTGCCTTCAAGTTATTTCCAACTTATGACAACCCTTTCATGGGGTTTTCTTGTCAGGTTTCTTCAGAGAGGGTTTACTATTGCCATCCCATGAGGCTGAGAAAATGTGATTTGCCCAAGGTCACCCAGTGGGTTTACATGGCCAAGCCAGGATTCAAACCCTGGTCTCCAGAGTCATAGTCCAATGTTCAAACCACTAAACCATACTGGCTTCCTAGTCCTTACAGATAGTTTTTAAAAATCTTGTGAAAAGTTAGAGAGGAAGAAAGGAGAAATTAAAAAGTGATCCAAAATACAGCCATGTAAGAGTTTATAAAAGACGTCTTAGTGCACTGACTTTTGTCATACTAAGGACAAATAGACTCAGATGTGGGCCAATGAATGACAAGTTCTTTGACATCATTTTTCTTTCCTCAATTTACACACAGGTCATATCAAAATCTGTAATTTTGGGCCTCAAATGTGCCCTCGACTTATACATGAGGTTGATTTATAGCTAAGTACGTACGGTAGATGTGATCAATTGATTATGGGTATCTTCTTAGCCAGTGGACAGCCCTACATGCACTACAATAGCAGGTTTGCATTCAAATATTTTTTCATTCACATTTCTGAGTGTTCTTCACTTTTTAAAAACAGCTTCTGTAATTAAACCAAGATAGCCCACGGTTAGTTTTAGTAATGCAATGTCATTCTGTGCCTGGAAATAAAGCCATGTAAGATGATAAGGCTACCAGACAGGCACAAGCAATATCAGAACAATCCTTAGCAAAGTGCCATCTAGTGGAGTCCAATAGGCTTACCTGATGGCAGGGACTCTGAAAACAGGACTAGGAAGCTAGTAGCTGCCATTTTAATTTCTCACAATGCTTCCTAAGTCACTTCACTCAGAGACATTGTGGGAAATTTAAATCATACTTATTAGCTCTCAAATACTTTCTAACAGGGGAAGTTAGAACAAGTTGCAATGGTGGATCTTGTCAGGAAGCTGGGGTCCCATGAGCTGCCCAAAGAAGCAATGTGCTGATGTTGGATCTACATAGTGGCATTGTGTTTAGAAAAGCAACTTTTCCTTGTCACAGGACAGACTTTGTCACTTTTCCCCCCTAAGCCACAAGTAGCCTGCATGTCTCAAAAGGAATATTTGAGAAGATCCTCCTACCACTGTGTGATGGCCTGTATTACAGATAGCTAAGAGACTCTCTGACTAGGCCAAGGCTGCCAAGTGAAACCATCCACAAGGCTGATAAATCACAAATATAGCTGTTCAGTGAGCATTTTCCAATGAGCTAGGTTTTCCTTGCTTGCTATTTTGTATTAAGCCCAACTATACCAGGAGATATAGCTACCCATGATGTAGTACTGGTACTGAAGAACTTACAAAATTCCAGCAGGTATAACTGTTTGTGCTCACCCTAAAGTCTGGATGGATGAGAGAGCAGAGGAGGTCAGGTTTATTTTAGATGCTCCAAAGAGATACTGTATTAAGCTCTCACCTTTCACCAGGGGATGGTTCCTTCTTTGATAAAAGTACAGTACCTACATTGACCTATGGATGAGTCAACTCACTTTTTTTGGGGAGGTCAAATTTTTGACTAACATTCTAGACCTTCATATTAGTGTATACAATATTTATGAATAAAAGAGTAACTGAAGAATAATAATAACAACTGTTTCTTTGTTTCAAGATTATGAATGAAAAGTAGAGATATTCCTTCCTGTGTGTTTGAGGCTACAAATTTAGACACAGTTACTTGGAAGCTAAGTCATCCTTTGCTCAGTAGAATCTAAAAACTATCACCAGAAGCTTCTAACTAAAAATTCACATTAGAATAAAATAGACTTAGAATCATATTCAAAACCAGAAAAAGAGGAATGGCAGAAGCCTTTATCTTTAAGAGTATTCTTGTGCAAACCTTGCTAATCCTTATTAGCTCTTTTTTCCAGAACTTTGCTGTACCATTTCTTCCTGAATCATCTAAAAAGACTCTCATCATTTGTTTAGATTCTGCACATACACAGCAAACCAAAAGTTCAATATGTATCTGCATACACATTGATATTTTATGGAGTCTTTTTTTAGATAATGGGTGTTGCATATTGTATGCTCTCATCTTGTAAGCCTTACTGGGAGGCAGGGAACCTTTGGCTCTCCAGATGTTCTTATCTTCCACTCTAGCCCCATTCAGAGTAGCCAACAATAAGGGCTTGTGTGATATGGCCAAATATTCCCCATCCCTGCCCTAGTCTGATTGTTGGAAAACAGGGTATTCCTGGGTAATAGTTAAATTGCTGCTTAAATACCACTGCTGTATTTCCTCATCACCACATGCCCCTTATTCTGTTTGTAATGTCATTATATTAAAAAAAAATATTTGCAGCAACAACTTATATTTCTTTTGTAAAGTATCCAACACACCACTTAAATGCTAAAGAAACAGATGTTCATTACTCTTCAGTCGCTCTTCATTATCAGCAAATCTTCATGAAACTGTATTTAAGGTTGCTGTTCATGCTCAGTATTTATACTCCTGTTTACAATGGAATTCTTATAACTACCAACTGCAACTTTTCCATTAGAAATAAGAAGAAACAGAAGCTGATTAAATAAAAACCAAAGACCATGCTGAACTGATGCTCTCCATATGCATGTCTCCTTTGTAACAGCAAGGGGGAAATATTTTATAAAGAAGGAGAATTGCTTTGAATTAGTGTGTCTGTTATTCAGGAGGCAGTCTTAAAAATCTATTCAAACCAGTTGTTTAATCTTTTTTTTTTAATCTGACAGCTATACCTCTCAAAACTTATGTTTGAGGTTGTATCCATACTGCTCACTGGCTTGTTGTTTGAGTGTCAATGACACAGTAGAAGTTGTTGTTTGAAAGCATTTTTTTTTAAAAAGATAATGACTTTACAAACGGAAGAAGAGCCAGTGATGGTGGGGAATATACTAGTGATACACTTGGTCCCCTGTATCCATAGACTCAATTATCCATGGCTTAAAAATATATTTTTTAAAGTCCCAAAAGCAAACCTTGATTTTGGCATTTTATATAAGGGGGGGGGGGCATTTTACTGTACCATTGTATGTAATAGGACTTGAACATTGTCACAGTGACAACATGGCACTGCCAAAATATCTTAAAACCTTTTACTATTTTCTGCTGCTACCAATATGTGCTGATGAGAATCACCCACCCAACTTCTTCTCTCAGTTGGCAGCACAATGGTTCTTTTTTTGTTCCCACCGCTGCCACCAAAATTATGTGATGGTGAGACTCACCCACTGTCTAATGTGTCCCAAACCTAAAAGACTTTCTCAGTGCTGGTAGCATTTTAATGTGTTTTTGAAATCAATTGAGACAGCTGCTTGTTGAAACAAAGTAAGAAATTTATTTGCAAGTCTGGCTGAATACAATACCTCTTTTAGTGGATGGTGTTCACAATGGGCACAATGTATAAATACATTATTACTTACATAATTTAACAGTTTCTTTAGCTTGTCTTTGTAATTGTTTTTATAGCTTTACATATATATTCCCTTACAGACTAAGTTCGTTATTAAACCTTTGCATCTTACAGCCCTTCTGGTTACCTTGACTCCACTAGTCACCAAACACTATGTCTCCTGCAGGATGCTACAACAGCTTAATTAAGCATACTCTTTGTCTCTTTCTTGGGTACCTAAAATAACTGCCCCTCACAGCAGCCTAACCTAGCCTCAGTGGCTCTTCACCCCTCAGGGCACAATTAACATCAAACCTTCTCCTGTCTCTTATATACTCACTTCTGGGAGCAGCCCCCACCTTTTTCTGGCTTCGCTCCCATTGACTAGTGCCAAGGTTCTAATCTTCCTGTTATCTCTGCAAGCATCTATGGATCTTGGTATCCATGGGGCATCCTTGAACCAAACCCCAGTAGATACCAAGGAGCCACAACCCTATGTACATTTGCTTTGTACTGAGACCTATGGGCAGAGTGCACAGGATTGCACTCTCTGTGTAGTTCAATGTTTCTCAAATGATGGGGCACGCCCCAGAGTCGGAGCAAGAGAGTTCCTAAAGGAAGGGGGTGTGTGCAAGACTGGGAAGCCCTGATCTCCCTTCTTCTTTTCCTCCACCACTTCCCAAATCCTTTTTGTACTGGAGGGGAAGAGAAAGACAAAGAGGGTGCTTGGAGCCTCTGCTTCAGGGAGGAGGAGAACAATAATTTCCTTATAAGATGTGAAACTATGAATATACATGAATGTGTGAATGAAAATACTGTGTTTATCGTGCACACTAAACAAACAAAATATGTGCACTGAATGAACAAAATATTTTTATTCATACACTATATTAAGAAGGAGATGCAACATCTAGATGTAGATGTAAAGGGAATCACTAAGGTAAAAAGTTTGAGAACCACTGGTGTAATTTGACTTTTTATCTTTGTAAGGTTGATTTATTGCATATGTAGTCAATAGATATATGACATTAAGAGTGGAGTGACCTAAGGGCAGAAGGCTGCATTTGAGTTGGTTTAGAGATGCCATTAACTCTCATTAGCTTGCTGAAATAGTTTACTGTGATATATATTCTAAACTAAACACAGTAAACTATGCCCTGAAACATACAGGCCAAAAGTGCCGGCTTCGGGCTGATCCAGGGGTGTGGCATACAGATGACACATGCCCCTGGATTGGGCCTAAGGTGGCCTGGAACTGTTGATGAAAGGAGTGCAAAAGAAGCGCACCTATTAAGGACTGTGGCAGCAGCCTTGAGACTGTGGTGTCTAGTCACTGCAGTTCTGCACTGATCAGGCAGCAACGCGGGATGGAGCAGCCAGAGGCCACTCCAAACTGCTGGTCTATTTAAGCCCAATGACATATAATATTAGGAAACTTTGAAATTTGTTTATTGTAATAGCATAAGTCATGGTGTATAAGTACATATCTATATCTGTATCTATATATTATATTGTAATTATTGTGTTTGGCTAACTAATTAAAATATTATACAAAAAAGGAGAAAAGGTTTACTATGAAAATAACTGAGGATTTCTGTTAAAAAGCTCACAAAAGCAAACCTTTTTTAAATTTTATTTTATGCCTTGATATATTTTGAAAAGTTTTGGAAAAGTAGGAACAAAAATTTAAAATATTAATTAGCAGCTGCATTAATGCAGCCTTTGTTCTTTATTTAGCTAAGGACTTGAGTAGAAATCTTATATATGTACAAACCTGCTAGAAAGATCAGGGCAAGGCTACACTTTGCTTAAGGGGTGTGGGAAGTTCCTTAGGAAACTAGGTGCTATCCAGGTGTTGCAGTGTTAAAATGGTTCCATTGCTAGTTCACGGCTAAATTGTATACTACAGGTTGGAATCAGACTTTAAATCCTGTGAACTGAAGGATGCCTTGTACTTCTAGAAGATGCTTGATTCAGCAGAAGATTCTACTGGTGGGAGGTGGAGTGCCCTCCCTCCCCGCAGTTCTTTTTATGCAGCAGCTTTTATCCTGTGAAAATCCGCTAAGGAATACTCTCCCTACCTTCTGGGGCAGATTTTCAGAATTCACAATCATCCACAGGAGAGGGGGAGAACTATTAAAATTCATCTTCACCCTTCTTTCCCATGGAACCTCCAGCCCTGTGTTTTCAACAATACAAATGTGACTGTTTTGGCATTTATAATGAAGGTCAAATTAGATGATTCACTATATGTCTGTCATGGTGTTGTTGGTATCAGTACAAGCCTTTCTCCAAAAGCAAATAACTAGCTTCTGAGGATTATACCAAGAAGGGAAATTTCACCTCCACATCTGCTGCAGTTCCAGTAATGATTTTGCCCTCTCCTCACAAATGCTATTTGCAGTTCTAAAAACTATGCAAGTTAATGTAAAGACTTCTAGTTTGATCCACAGTGAGATTATTAGTTAAGCCCCATGTTGTCTTTTTATATGACAACAAGACCAAAGTCTTTGGTGAAATAGCTTACCCAGCTCTGTTTTAAAAATTATAGATGATGATGATGATGATTAGTTAGTTACTTTAAATGCTTTAGTGTGGGAAGGCATTTGATAACAAATAAAAATAGCATATCCTTTTAGCTGGATATGCTAAGAAGTCAAATGGGGATTTTCCACAGACCCAGTCTGCTAACTTATAGCCATTTGCCTAATTGCCTTGCAAAAACATACCGTATGTGCTGTCCTTTTCTGAAGAAAGGACACTTATCTGTGATAATCAGAAATGAAGGTGTCCTACAGGTATGCTTGGTGTGTTGCGGCTGGTTATTATCAATGAACTGAGAATACATGTATGAACAAATCTACCAGGATGTATTGATGTATTACAAACACTACCTGTTTGTAAAATGTGAACTGTATTGATCTGTTCATAAATACTGTTGTCTTAATGACAAATATAAAATGCTTTGCATATGGCAAGTGCTGTGTATATGCTTAATAATCATCAGGCACATTAGATCAGTCAATGAACCTTAATATTTGCCATTTGATTAACAAGGAGAGTAGCATCTTTGCTCATTATTCCTTTCCTGTTCACCACAGCCTATATGTTTTGAAAGTATGTGCTATAGTCAAATTGTGTGACACAGTTTCATGTTATATCTGGAATCTAGATATAAAGGGAATGTTCCCAAATTATAAGCAGCTACACCATATTTTAAACTTGAAAGAACATTTGTTTGGAGACTTCTTCAACCATATGTTTTTCTCTCTCTCTTTTTAAAGGCATGTACTGGTATAGAAAATATTGATGAAGCTATTACCCTACTTGAGCAAAATAACTGGGATTTAGTGGTAAGTATTTATTTTTATATGCATCTGGGAGTGCAAGGAGAGAAACAGAAAAACAGGATTCTGCCAATCAGAACTATGAATAACAATATATTAGTCCTAGTCATCTGGCTTCTCTATAAGAGAACATAATTTGATTGTCTCTGTAAACATTGGCAGAGATTTTGCATCACTGCAATATATAAAAATAACATCAGTAGACTTACAATCTGCTTGCATTATATAGTCCCTATACTGAATACCACCAGGGTATTGGTGAATACCACATATGAGGGGGTATCATAAAGTTTTAATTATCACCTTTAAAAAAATTGACAGAAAGTTTATTTTGATTTGTAGTTGTTAACTTATCTCTATGTAGTCATCATCCAGATTTACACATTTTCCCCAGTGTTTCTTGACCCTCCAAATACCATTATTGTAGAAGTCTGCAGATTGTGCCTGACAAGGATTTTACACTTTAGTCACTTCTGGCAGAGCCAGTCACAAAAATAAAGGATGCAATGAGTTGATTTTCTCAGCAACGTGCACTTAAGGACCAATGATGACATGACAAAATTTCATCAATATGCCATAATAACTTCCGGGTGATAATTATTACTTTACGATACCCCCTCGTAAGGCACAATCAGCAGACTTCTACAATATCAGGTATTCGGAGGGTTAAGATACGCTGGGAAAAATGTATAAATCTAGATAGTGACTACATAGAGATAAGTTAACAACTACAAATCAAAACAAACTTCCTGTCAATTTTTTAAAAAAGATGATCATTAAAACTTTACGATACCCCCTCGTACCCTAAAGGCAAGAGATCCCATCTGATCTTAGATGCAAAGCAAGGTCAGCCCTGGTTAGTACTTGGATTGAAGATCACCAATGAATACCAAGTGCTGTATGCTATATTTTGGAGGAAGAAACTAGCAAAAACCCCTCTTGAAGGCATTCTTCTTCAAGGTGTATATTGACTTATTGTGACCCCATGAATTTCATAAGGTTTTCTTAGGCAAGGCATACTCAGAGGTGATTTTGCCAGTTCTTTCCTCTAAAATATAACCTGTGGCACTGTATTCATTGGTGGTCTCCCAGCAGAGTACCAGCCAGAGCTGATTCTGCTTAACTTCCAAGATCAGATGGGATCTGATGCCTCTTTAGGGCATTTACGCCATACAAACACACATGCTCGATGCCACCGGAAAGCAACATATGCAAATCACTGCTAAATAAGTACAGCTGAAGCCCTGTTGCACAATTTTAATAGATAATTTGATGGACATCAGTATTAGGGAAATGGTTTTTAAGTCCAGATGTTTCAGGGGCACATGGTAAAATATATGTTTGTCAAATATATGAGATGACTAAACAGAAATTATCACTTATAATATATACCTAATGTTTTGAAAGGATCTCTTTGCTATTATTTTTTTCAGAGGAACTTTTGCAAAACCTTCTCAGTGCTAGGTAATCATGGCACTGAAGGGAATGCATTTTTTTCATGGGTCAATGAAAGGTTAAATACAAGAGACAGAGTAGTATAACATGTCTCATTTTCCAATGGCAGCAGAAAGGAATGATAGTCAACTGATCTATATTATAAACTGTATTCTTTACATTGAAAAGCTGGGAACAATTGAAAAGATATATAAAATACATATATGTAAGAAATTCCTGTGTTGAATCTTGTGTTCATCCTACTGGTATCACATTTGTAACTTTCCTTTTTATTTTGTTGATTGTTGCTCACGAATTAATATTATTTCATTTTTGATCATTTTCTACTTTCTCTTTCTGGTCATGATAAACAAGTAGTAATATCTGTTTCTGTAGTATTTCTTGTGTAACATTGCTAGGATGCATTGTCTAATTGTCATATGTCAGGGAGAGATGAACAGGTATGCTTCTCATCTTTCAGACTTTCAGCATATGGAACATTGAATGGTACATTTCATACTATTGCAAGGGTTTACTTTATTTGCAGAAGGACTTTTGTTTGCAGGAAGGACAATTTTTCTCCCTCCAAAACAGGTGCACAACTTCACTGTTACTTTTTTTTGTTCTTGTTTTTTACACACATGTTTAGCAGAGCTAAAAGTGACATGTGGAATATTTTTGCTCTTTGGTTGAAGAATAAAATATTCCGAGGGATCAAGATCTTACTTTCACTTTTGTATATCACTGATACTTTAGCCTAATTTTTGGAATGATTATATATTTAAGAGAAAAGCCACAGTTCTCCTGATTTTATAAAAAGAAAAAAGAAAAAAAGAACACACCACACATGCCTCATGATGGATAATTTTCTTACAATCTGCTGTAGTGGTTTTCACTGTATTTATCCTTGAAAGGAAAGCAATTTTAAAAAAATAAACAAATAAAAGTTTTTTTTCCTCTAGTAATTTGCAAACAGTGGCTTTTCAATGTAGAAATTCCCCAAGTGGTTATGATTATCTTAATTTTAAATGTACCTTCTAAAATGTGGGGTTTGCTATTTGCTGAAATGTCAGCCTAACTGCTATATTTAACTTCTTTATCCTTTGTACTGGCAGTGGTTCAAAGCAACTGTGTGTTTGCAGTAAAGTCAGTGGTTTAGCGCACCTGTAAATGTGATGGCTTACCGTTCCTCTTGGATGTTGATTCTAAGGATCAGAAGACAAAAAAGGCTCTGTGCCATGTTTTTCTAGTACTTGAGTTTCATAACTTAATAATTTTATGGATAATCTAATAATAATATTAATTTATTTTAAAAATGTTAAAATTGGAGAGGACTCTTCTTAGAGGCAGCATCTTGGAGATGTTAGATAAATGCTGTGTATGAAGGGGGCATTATTCTTATTTTTATTAAAGAAGATTTGAATGAGAATGTTTGTGGGACTAAAATTACACCTTTAAAAAAAGGAAATTTTAAGTTTTGTATTGTGTCTAGTGGATAGGTTGACCAAATGCCTGTTTGTGAGATATTCAAGTTTAGCTATAACTGCCCCTACCAGATATGTGCATCTCTTTGATCTTTTAAAAAGTATCTGTTAAGCAAGCTTTATTTAAGTAAGAAGTAGCTGCTCTTTTCACCCAGATATATGTAGCTATTTGGTCTACAAAGTAAAAAAAAAGTTGGACATACTGCTGCCACCATAATTTCGTTCTGTGTTAATGGTTATTTATCAGCGTCTACTTTATTTATTTGTAGTTATTTATCAGCATTTACTAGTCAGTGAGTTGTCGGTACGGGTTGTCTGTCTGGCACCTGTGGAAGGCTATTCCAGAGTTTGGAAAATAGCCAGTGACCTTAGAGGTTAGTTTACAATGCCCAGAACCTCCTGGCTAGAATGACCAACTCTATTTTTTAAAGTTGTAGTCTGAAAAGTATCTGTTCCAAACCCTAGCTTCTAGACCCTATAGTCCAGAAAAATAATTCTCCTGGGTTCTGGGCTATAGAGACAGCAAGTAAAAATATAAATACTAATCCTGATTCAGGAAATTTATTTAGGGAAACAGGTTTATAATTCTTTATTCAGTATGGTTGCACATGCATAGTGTTCATTGTGGTTTACTGAACCTATTGAAGTCATGTTTTGATGTGGATTGAATATCTTACAAATTGTTACACATATCTTGACCAGGAATAGCTTTGGAGAAATGTTACTGAAGGGTCTGTTTCACAGAAAAACTGGAATGCATGCAGCCAAGCTACATTAGAATTTGGTCAAGACAGCCAAGTATTAAAGCGGAGGAACACACAGGCTAGAAGAGGCTGTAGTTATTTGCTTTTGCATGAGCCTACTGAAAAAGGCAAGATCCCATCTGACTCCCCCCCCCCAGTGAATTGAATACAGAGTAGCATTTATATCAGTCAGCATAATATGCTAGATCAGTTGTGGACCTGTACAAAACCCCACAAATCATATATGCCCCTCTTCTTTTCTTGTAATGTTGAAACAGAAAGTGATGCACCAAAATGTGTTGAACACCTCTTAAAACAACTCAGGGCTAAATCCCATGTTAGTCCCAACTACAGATGATCCACTGAAAAGAATGACTATTATTAGCCACAATTTATGTTAAGTCCCACTAATTACAATGGGTCTCCTATAATTGGGAATAATACTACATTTAGTTCCAAATCTGAGGCAAAAGAGAGAGAGAGAGAGAGAGAGAGAGAGAGAGAGAGAACCTGCTAACTGGTAGAACCTGCTAACTGGTAGCTGAGTAGCCAGGGTAGAAAAGCAAAAAAATGTTGAATACTTTACCTTTTAAATTTGCCTTCAAGACACAGAGAAGATTCTATAGTAGTCTTTTACATCTTGTAAAATTACAAAATTAATGGAAAATTCTGTTTCTTGACTCGTGTGAATTACAAGCTGAGTTTTAGGGCTGTCCACTATTCTCCCAAGATGCTGGTCCCAAGGATTGGAGAAGCCTCTTGATTGGTGTTCACTGAGGCTGCAGCATCAAGAGAACTGTTCTGTGCAAGTCAAAGACTTTCATTAGATCCAAATCTGCTTTTTAATTATGCAGATTAAGAGTCTTGATGCTTAATGGTGTAAATTCCAAAAATGCATGTGATAATTTTGCATAATTTAGTCCAATTTTGTCAACAAAAAGGAGGGGCAAGATGCAATGCAGGAAATGTAAATTCTTAGAAATCCTACTGGATTCTGAAATTTGTTCAGTAGCTCATATTCTTGCACATCTATATTTGCAGCTTTTTTATTTTGATCAAATGAATAATCTCAGATTGTTGCTTTGGTCTGTAGAGGGAGAGGAGAACAGGCAGACACAACTCTATTGTCACTAGGTACAGCAATGAATGAAAGCTCCATCTCAGTTGCCACTGCAGTGAACTCAAAGGGAGAGAACAGAAGCCAGCATTTGCTGGACTTAATCCTTTTCCCTATGCCATCTGGATTTCCTTGTGTGTCACCTTGTGTGTCATTCTGTCTTTTTAGAATGTAAGCCTAAGGGCAGGGAACTGTCAAATTAACAATTGTAAACTGCTTATGTAAAGTGCCATTTACACTGATGGTGCTATATAAATAAATGATAATGATAATGATAAAAGTTGAATCGCTTATTAAATAGACTTTTTGCACTTTCACAGTCTCGCACAATGCATCCAAATCCTGTCGTGGTATGCTAAGATGTCTGTTGTCAGTGATATAAGTTGCTTAAGTAAAGGTCTTACTCGTTTCAGTGTGTTTAGTTTGCTTAAATCACTTCTGTGTTTTCTTGGACTCTAGACTGTGGTTTTCGAAATATGAAGTGTGACTTCTGTATTTTTAAATGATATCTGTGTTTAGGTTTTATGACAGTGTGTCAGAAAAAAACCCTTATGATTCAGAATATCAGTATCTGAATTTCCTGTTTATTCCTGCGTGTTTGGCTTTAGACCCACATCAAAATGTTTCCGAGTTATTTAAAGAATCCAGAACAAATTAAATGGTTTTGTTACAGCCAATGGCTATACATCCTCTTCCATTTATAGATTTTTTTGGTTCAATTATTTTAGTCTTTGTAAATTCTAAAGTACTGAAAATCATAATGTTACATTTTGTTTTTAAGATCCACTAATATGTATTTCTTCAGGGAATCCAGAGAAACTGATAGCAAACCATACTTCCTTGAATAACCTTATAATCTTTGCAGTCTCTGTGACTCACATAAATGGGTTGCCTGTGCCTGCACAGTGCATCATTTGGAAACTTCTAGAGCTTCTAGTATGGTCTCTGTAATCTGCCTAAATTAACAGTCTGACTGTGGCTCTTTGGACAAGCTGAAGTTTCCAAACATTCTTCAAAGGCAGGCAGCTCTAAGAAGAGCACATTACAGTAATCAAAATGTGATGTAACTAAGGCATGTAGCACCATGGCCAGATCCAGTGTCTCAAGGAATGGCCACAGTTTTGGCGCATAAACTTTAAATGTGCAAAAGTTGTTCAGGCCACCTCAGAAACCTGGGTCTCCACGTTCAAAGCTAAGTCCAAGAGTGCCCCCAAAGTGCACTCCTGTATCTTCAGGGGGAGTGTAACCCCAGTCCCTGATCTGCTTTCCGACTAACCAAGGGGCAAAACAGGCTGCCCCTTGTGCCACTATATGCTGCACACTCCCAAGCAGCCTTGAAGCCACCCGTCCTTTTACATGGGAGCGGCTTCATGATGCTCTGATGGTGCAGCAATTACACACTGCATGCCATCGGGACATCATGAAGCCGGCTTTTAGCTATTTGCCACTCCTTTTTCGGGCAGCTTGAAGGTGGATTGGGGCCATGGCCCCAATCTTCTGCTTGGAGCCATGGCCCCTCTTGTTATCTCCTGCTTTCTCCTCCAGTCTTTGGTTACTGCTTTGGCATCCAGGGAACTGAGGTTTTAGGTGGGCAGTGCACTGGTCAGGTGTATGGGGATTGAGCAGGGCAACTACCAACATGCTTATATGATAGCTCTAGAAATCTTTAGAAAGCAATCTGTTCTTTCATTCGAAAATTCAGACAAAGGTTGTATCTTCTCTAGAATGTAGCTTAGCCAATTTATATATGGCAAAAGTTCATTTTAGGCCCTTATCCCATGGCTTAATAAATCCAGTTTACCTCTATCCAGTTTAAAGATTAATTCGAGCAGCATCATGATGTTATCAGAAGGTTTTTACTGCCGAATTTGCCACCTGAATTCAGACTGGGTCCATCCCCACTCCCAGGAGAGCTCCATGCTGCTCTTTTCGAATCTGAGAATTTTCTGGCTTAAGAAAATGGCCGCCGGTAAATCGATTTATTTAACCATGGGATAAGCTCCTTACTTATATTGAATAAGTGAAAAGTGCTCACCAGGCAAGATTCCAGCAGTCTGTGTATGCTTAAACCTGGTTATTTTATGATTCAGCCTAACAGGAAAAAAGTTGGGCAAAATGAGTCCTGGGGTTTTGGACAAGTCCATAAATCAGCTAGCTGGCAGATATAAATAGAGCAAAGAAGTCCAATTTTAGTATATGTCAGTTCTGGTGAACTTGCTAGGCGATGTCATACATTTATATATCTTCTATAAATGATGATGATGATCATGATGATGATCATGATGATGATAAATGATTTATTTATAGCCTGCCCAATCACAGAGAATCCAGACGGGTTACAGCAATAAAACACATAGGAAATACAATAAAAATCAAAATTAGTCCCTTCCCAACCCCCCATCCCAATACTAAAACTACAATTAAACAATCACAATTTAAAAAGGCAATAAAATACAATAGTATTAAAATTAGCGAGGAATTTGGTGGTCAGAGTGACATAACTCATAGTATATGGGGGTAGGAACTAGGTTGGGAAGGTCTTCCGGTTGGGAAGGCCTTAAAGGCTGTAAGAGTAGAGATGTGGTGTATCTCCTCCGGCAGGTCATTCCACAACTTTGGGGCAGATGTGCAGAAGGCCTCTGGGTAACTGAGGTAAGCCTAGATTTTTTCGGATGAAGCAGATTCTTTCCTGAGGACCTTAGTATGCGGAACGGACAGTACAGAAGAGGGCATTCCCTTAAGTATTCTGGACCCAAGCCATGTAGGGCTTTAAAGGTGATCACCAACACATTGTACCTTGCCCGGAAGCTAATTGGCAGCCAGTGGAGTGACTTCAAAACTGGTGTTATATGATCATTACGAGAAGTCCCTGTGATCAGCCTGGCTGCCATATTTTGTACAAGCTGAAGTTTCTGAACTTGGCACGAGGGTAGCCCCATGTAGAGTGCATTAAAGAAGTCCAGTTGAGAGGTTACCAGTGCATGTACTACTGCTTCAAGGTCTCTCGCTTCCAGGAAGGGGCACAGCTGGTGTATCAGCCGAAGCTGATAACAGGTGCTCCTGAGTGTCACATCCACCTGAGGTATCAGCTGAAGCAACAAGTTGAGGAACACCCCCAATCTGCAGACAGAGTCCTTCAGAGGAAGTGTGACCCCCATCCAGAACTGGCTGATGTAACTCCATTCTCGGGTTTGGGTTTCCTGTAGCGAGTACCTCCTCTGTCTTACCTGGATTCAAAGTCGGTTTTTTCTCATCCAGTCCATTACCACACCAAGAGAGGCTTTCAGAGGAGAGATGCCATCCTTAGTCACTGCATCAGCCCGAGACATAGAGAAATATATTTGGGTATCATCAGCATACTCATAACACCCCGCCCCATGTTTCTGGATGATTTCACCCAGTGGCTTCATGTAAATGTTAAACAGCATGGGAGACAGGCGCCCTGAGGGATTTTAGCTCTCTTTTGGAAGAGCAACTGTCTTCCAGCACCACCATCTGGAATCTGCCTGAGATGTAGGAATGGAATCACTGTAAGACAGTGTCTCCGATACCCAGCTCTCTCAGGTGTTCCAGAAGGATACCATGGTTGATGGTATTGAAGGCTGCTGAGAGGTCCAGGAACACCAACAGGGTCACATTTCCCCTGTAAATGCCCAGACAAAGATCATCGACTAAAGTGACCATGGCAGTCTCAACTCCGTATCCCATCCTGAATCCGGTTTGAAATGGATCCAGAAAATCAGTTTCCTCCAAGACTGCCGGTAGTTGATTGGCGACTGCCTTCTTGATCACCTTGCTCAAGAATAGTAACAGTGAGACTGGGCTGTAGTATTTTTATCCAGGGGATCTAAGGAGGGCTTTTTAAAGAATGGCCTGACTAGTCCGTCCCTAAGACAGGAAGGCAGGGTACTATCCTTGAAATATCCGTTGATTACATTTTTCAGTATCAACTTGATTGTGTCATAAAGCATTTAATAATAAGATCCATGAAGTTTTATGTGAGATATGAACTGAGTCACATGTCTTGAGTGCATGTTTATAGCTTGACTGATTAGCTTTGCAAATATACCATAGTGATATCATTTTTAAACATTTTTTCCTGTTTATGAGTGAATTGAGAAAGCTTTTCTATGCTTTTCACATTTCAAATTTAGAATCAAGATCACTGAATTACCTTGAATTATCACAGACTTGAATAAGGTCAAAGAAGAAAGGGCAAAGGCAGGCTTACTGCTGAATATAAGGAAAATAAAAATAATGGCGGAGGATCTACATGAATTCATCCCACAGAATGAAGAAATTGAAATAGTTATGGAATTCCCATACTTTTGATCAAACATTGATCAGAATGGCAACTCCAGCCAAGAAATCAGAAGACTAAGAATGGGAAGGGCAGCTAAACAGTGGATATACAACTGAGCATCAAAGTTAACTGTTCAAATCATTATATTCCCCTTCACAATGTATGGATACAAGAGCTGGACAGTGAAGAAAGCAACTAAGAAGAAAATAAACTAATTCTAGATGTGGTGCTGGAGAAGAGTGTGAAGGATACCATGGACAGCCATAGAGACAAACAAATGGGTCCTTGTACAGATCAAGCCTGGAATCTCCCTGGAAACCAAGATGATCAAATTGAGGCTGTTGTACTTTGGCCACATCACAAGAAGGCATGACTCATTAAAAAAATACAATAATGATGGGAAAGATGGAGGGTAGTAGAAAGAGAGGAAGACTGCATGCTAGATGGATGGACTCAATCAGGGAAGCCATAGGCCTGAATTACAGGACCTAAGCAGAGCAGTGGCAGACAGGGGGTCTTGGAGATGTCTCATCCACAAGATGTCCATGAGTTGGGGCATTTAACAACAACAACTCAAGGGCATTTAACAACAACAACATTGACTTATACTGTGCGGCTATTTCCTTATGTCAGAATCTGGATGTATTGGTCTACTTGCATAGTAGCATAGAATGAACACCATGATAAAAATATAACTTGTGCTTTTGGGTGAAAGGATTGTGATCTACATCTAATTGTGAGTCACAGCTAAAATAGGCCCACAGAATCTACTGCTAATGTGTCAGCACCTGTAGAAATTTCCTTGATTTAGTGGTTCTGCTCTTGATGGGACTAACAATTGGATCTAACCTGTGATCAAATACCTACTATGCTTGTTTAATCTGATCTAAACCTAAATTACCTTTTAACATTTGCTTTGCTCAGATCAGCAAGTTTTTCTACAAAGTGTGCTTTGAAAAATTATAGTGCAAATAAGGGTGTTGGCCGCATTTGTGTAGCTTTGCTTCTTTTCTCTTTGTCCTTAACTAGCATATCCAATTAGTGTATGGCCTATAATATATAGCATTAGAACGGAGCTGGGATTTGGATAGGCTTGGTGTCAGCTTTGTGAAAGTAATGTAAGCAGCATGTGCAACCTTATCTAAATAGTAGCTGAAATTTCATTACTGCAGTAATGAACTCTTTCTACTTCTATTATCCTTGCACAGCTGCCAGCAAGAAATGCAGAGTCATCAAGCAAGCAGCGAGGGTAATAAATGTCAATTTCTTTTTATGAAGAAGCTACTCTTTTTCTTCTAATAGAGAGTTCTTTGTGCTCATAGTCCACACAAAAGGCAGCACCTGAGAGTACAGAACTGCTTGGCAGCCTGCAACTAACATTTCCCCTGACCTTTTCATTTGGCATTTCTCATCACAAATTCATATTTTCAATGTAGTAAGCTCAGAACCTCAGCTATGAAGCATGTTATACAGAGTGTGATAAAATTGCTTTAAAGTATTTTCATTTATTTTTATGATCTCCCTAAAACAGAAACTAAAGAACTGTATGAGGTGGTTGTCTTTTTTTCTTTTTTTAAAAGCGAGGATTGACATTCATGACTGTTTGGAATGTAATATTTTTTATATAGATGGTGAAAAGTCTGCATACATTCTTTTAATGCTATTATTTTTGTTGCATGCAAACTTACAGCGTGCTCTTTTGTCAAGGCTTTCAGGCTACGGCAATAAAGTAGATCAAAATCTTATTGCTCTTTAGCAGTACAATCATGGGGAAATATATTAACCTCTCCTAGTCTGAACTCTTGTTAACACCAGCAAATAATTTTTTTTGATGGGATTGTTCTACTGCAGAATTACTACACACCAGATACTATAATATTATTTGAATTTTCAGGAACATTTGGCATCTGGATATAAGGGTGAGGCTACAAACAATTGTATTTACTTACAATTAAGGCCTATTGAAACCAGTGGGGACATTTCCAGTAAATGCACAGAATAACTCTTACCATAGTTGAAAGTCATCTGCATATACTTGGAATGTGGCAAAGGCACCCTTTCACCAGAGAAGAGGGGTTTTGCCCACAGAGGCTATGTCCCAAAACTCACCTTGGTGGAAGGCTTAATGGGATGAGTAAATCTAGGGGTGTCTAAGTGTGTGTCTGTTTACACTGTATATACTCAATTATAAGTCAATTGACTTATGTATAAGCTGAGGGCAAGTTTGGGGGGTCAAAATTATGGATTTTGATATGACCCGTGGATATGTTGAATGTAAAATTCAGGAGCATGTCACAAAGGATGTGAAGAACAAAGCAAAGGAAGATGATGCCAAAGAATTTACAAAATTCTGGCTTGCATAGGTTTTTGTGTTCACCCTAAAGGCTGGATGGATGAGGAGGGAACTACAATAAATGATGGCTGTGCAATGTATGAGGGATGCAACTGGGCACATGAGAGGCTAAGAAAATGCATTAATGTCAAAAAGGATGAAAAGGTAAAGCAAAGAAAATAGCAACTATGTTGTCAGTGATTATAACCTTTAATGTAATAACTTTGCCTGGTTTAAACCCAGAAAAGCTGACAAACGTACACAAATGTCTTATTCATATCTTTCAAAGCCCAGTTCCTTTTGGAGCTTCTTTGAGGGAAAGTTACAAAGAATTGCTACTGCTGCCATTTTCCCACATAGGCATTCAAAAAAGTCAGAAGTGATGCCACAGTTAAAAGAGGGTTCTTCTTTTAGGTACTTTCTTCCAGGATGGGCTAAGCTCTCACTCTACACCACTACTGAGAGAAGGGGATGGGTCCATTTTTGATAGGCTGTAATAGTACTTACATCGATAGTACTTACATTGACTTGTGGACTAACTGATCCAGGTCTTTGGGTCAATTGTTTGACTAAGCATTCTAGACTTAGAACTGAGTATATACAGTATACATGTTCAGATATATATGAGAATCTCTGCATCTGTGTTCATTGCTGATGTACCTAGAATTCACTTAAGTGTAGGTTACGGTGTAGAATGTATACATGGATGTTCATTTGAATTGATCAATGTATGTTCTTTTTTATAAGCATAGAAAGTGTAGCCCCCTTCATCACTTTCATGATACATAATGCTTTTTGTTCTTAAGGAGCTGTTGTAGGAAATTGAGAGAGGAAAGAGACTGGAGAATCGTCAGAGAAAGAATATTAATAAAAAGTACCCTGAAGGAAATGGTAGACAGAACTGTAGTTGCTGCATTGAGCATAACTGTAATCTAGCAGCAGCCTTAAGACAAGAGAAGGACAGAAGGAGGCCAAGAGCTGTATTCCAGCTCAGGATTATTCAGCAGGTGACAGGCCAGAGACCCTAAACACATATGTTATTTATTGTACTCCATCCTGTCCTATTTTGTTTTGAGACATAAATGGAACAGTTCTCTGATTGTTTCTATTGCTTTCTTCTCCTTTCCCCACAACTTACTAAATAAATATTTATCATCAAATAGTTTTGATTTTCATTCTAATTTTTATTCATTTTCATAATATAATAATAGTATTTTTGTGAATAGATTAAAAATACTTTATGTAGTTGAACTACGGGTATTTATAATTCTTTAGGTAAAACTAGTAATTTTTCCAGAGGGTACAATCCTGTGCATGTCCACTTAATGCACTAGAATGTATTCCTGTTTAAGATAGAAGCAATATATATATTTTTAAAAAAAATTGATTAACTTAAAAAAAATCAATTTACCTGAGTTCTGCGGTCTATTATTCAACAATTTACTTGAGTTCTGCAGTCTGTTAGTCAACAAGTTTGAAATATTTGAATAACAATGTAAGTAATGCATTATATTTGAATTATGTTTTGTCCACATATTTCCCTGAAGATGTGGAGGGCTAAATGGATAGTGGGGATGTGTGCATGTGCCCACCCCACCCTAAAACTTAGAAGTATATTAGACCTTTGTGCATTGAGTGTGAAGATCTGCAGAGGGCTTTGTAACTTGCTTTGGTATACAGGATTACAGAGCTTCCATCACTGGGAATCCTGCTTCAGCAGCTGAATGCCTTTTGGTGAACTTTGTGCTCAGGATACAGAGGTCTCTGACACTGCCAGATGTGTGTGGATATTTTGAGGTGCATGATTTACATGCCTGCCCATATCCCTACCCTCCATGTATTCAGGCAAACATTGGAAATTGGGCTCATCTGTATGAATGCGCAAATCAGCCGTTTGTGTATAGTGCACATATGTTGATTGTTAGGTGTGAAAAACTCTACCAATGTACAGATCAACTCTGTGTAGACATTCATGCAGACCACACCTGTGCTGCATGTAATGTATGAACATGTCTTTTACCACCAGTGGTAAGCCCTCAAATGGGCCTTTCCAGTGATGGCTTAGAATCTGTAAGCTTTAGACTTATGCCATCGTGGAGTTGGTGTACCTAATTTTCTCTGCCCCCTCTCTCACTTTTGCTGGTGAAGAATGCCAAAGGAAATCCACCAGGTTGAAAAGATCAGTGAACCTGTCTCCATGTCCCTGGAAGTGATGCTGGGTGCTCTGCCACTTTTCTCCCTTAGTCAGTATTGGACTCTAAATTTTAAAAGTTTCTTTAGGACTAAAAATCTGCTGAGAGCAGTGGTGTGACTATAACACCTTTTACCTCTTTTTTTTCCTTCCCTTTTTATTTTGTCATGCTTTTCATAGTGCCTGGAAAAATTTAGGTGTTTTATAAACAAAATTTTAATCATTATTGTTATGCTTATTATGGATGAAGAAAACAGTTGTTGTGTATGTTTACTGAACTTCCCCCCACACAGAAGTGTATGGAGAAATATGTGGTACATCTGTTAAATTATTCATTTATTTGGTGTGAATTTGAGTGGGAGAAATGTTTAATCCAAACATTTAAAAAGGTAGATGTGACTTCACATTACAAACTGAAAATAGTTTGATGTGAACTTTACATTGTAAAACCTTGAAATCTGAGATATAGTATATGTTGATTCAACTTGGTGATATTTGCTTTTATTGAGAAGCTTGAAAGCACATGATTTCCTAAGATCAGGGGCTCACAACCTGGGATGCCTGCACTCCCAGGGGGTGTAAGATGAAATTTTAGGGGGTGTGACAAAAATACTTGGATGAATCTGGATTAAGTTGCCGTTTGCCAATCAAGACAAAATCTAGGAATCGCCTGAATCCACAGGTAGACTTGCAGATCATTAAAAGTGCCATGTTTTCACAAAATCATGAATGAGAGGCAGGAGCAAAAATGTCATTGCATTTTATGTTCACAATTAAGATTGATTTTACTGTTTATGTAGTACTGTTTTTTCCTGAATAAATTGAATTTAATTGCTCAACTCAGATTTGCATTTTATGCACTGAATTAAAAGCTTATTTTTTGTTGCTCAACTCAGATTTGCATTTTGTGCACTGAATTAAAAGCTTATTTTTATATATCCAATTTGTTCAGTTGTAGTATTGCACAATATGCAGTTCAATTTGTCATTCCAATATTAGAAATTAGACCTTCATTTTCAAATGTGATACATTTGTAGGGGGTTCTAACCTTAATCAAATGTTTCCTAGGGGTGTGGGAACCACTGCCTAAGGTCATTACAGGAATTTAAAAATATTGAATGATAGATCCAACAGGTCGCATAGTATATTTATTTCTGCCATCACCATATATCTTGTGCTGCGTGTATCTGGTGGACATGAACAAATCGAATATTTATAATATCCCAATTCCCATCCTGATTATCATTGCTAGAACCCACCGTCTTCCTAATATGTATTGCACAAATCTCTAGTTTGCATTGTGTATGTCATATTTATTTGTTCTGTAACATACTTGCCTGCTGCTTATATAAAAGCCTGTGGGGTGCCTTTTACTTAAACCTCACTCCATACTTAGTTATACTTGGTGTAAAGTATTGAAAAACATGGGATTACATAATACAGTGATGACTGATTTAAGTTCCATTGATATTAGTGAGTAGTCTGGCTATATCTGTGTCCAACACATATAAATTTATTCTTCAATTTACAACATTAACAGTTTGAAATATTTGTTGGTAGCTGCAATGAATGAAAGAAAATGCTATATACTGTGCAGCACTTTCAAGTTCATGCATGTGCATTAAGATGTATGTACACTTAAGGACAAAGTGTATTCATTTTGTTCAGTCAGAACACCAACTATTAATAACCTTTGGGAGTAAGCTTCATCCTGATGATTCACAATAGTGCTTGCAACTTGGATTCGCAAAACTCAAAAATAAACAAGTGGTTTGTTAGGAAGATAGATTAAGAATTAGGGAACATTCAGAATATGTCATAGAAGTTGGCTCCCAGTGACAGTTAAAAGTCTTGTTGCCTATCTCCAGAACTGAAATGTGTCTCTGATAACTATTGCCAGTGAAGAAACCAGTTGCTAGCCAAAATTTAATTTCACAGTGAAGCCATTTGAGAGGTTATTTTTTAATTTTTTTCTCATTAAACAGAAACACAAACACAACTTATAAATTTAACTAAACATACATATAATAAACACAGAAACCAGCTTACAGTAGCTATACTACTAAAAAAAAAACCTAAACACACAATAGCAACTTCTCACCTCCACAAATGATTGATATACACCATATTACTGTATGTCCTTATGTGGAATAATAGATTAACCCTTCTACAATGTACAAACTCTGTTTTGGTACAGTTTGTTTTACAAAGCCTAAAACTGGCTTGTAACCCCAGTTAGACTATATATATGCAATAAACAATTCTTAGTCTTAAATTTGTTCAACGATTTCTCTTTGATCAGCATTGTCAATTTATCCTGGATAAATTTTATGTTCCTGTTGGAAATTGAAGTATGTACCTTCAGTGTACCTTCAGTGGCTCAGCATGAAAAAAGAATTGTATGTTTTTACAGCTGAATGTAATAAACTTTAGTGTTATTAATCCAAGCTGCTACTGTTAGGGTATCCCACCTATTGCAGTAAGGATGCTGTTATTTTAGTTCCATTTCATGTTCTTTGCACAAACATCTCTTTTTTAAAAAACAAACAAACCATATTTGACAGCTGTTAAATATTAAGCCTAACCTTTGGGAAGTTAATATAGACCTAGAAAATACTGCCTAGACTTGGCTCTAAGTTTTTTTATTTTAAGAAGAGATCAAGTGGTGGGATGAGGGTGTGCTGCATCCCTCTTTTTAAAGATATTGTATAAAAATGACAGAGGAAGCTAGTCTTTGCATTATCAGTATGTCAGGCAAGTGTCTTATATATGCACCTGGCATAAGAGTTGTTTAATGTTGCAGTGGTATATTGGGACTTGGGAAATTGAGTTTCAGCTGTTCATTGAACCATGGAGCTCACTGGGTGACCTTAGGCCAGCCACTTGATCTCAACCTGATCTTCTTTGCAGAGATGGATAGATGAACAGATGCTTCAAGCCATTGCAACACAAACACAGTATTCTAGTAAAGTTAAAAGTTACAATTATTGTGGCATAAAGTAGGGAAGAAATTAACCATATATGACACCTTCAGTTCTTTAAAGTATTGACCACTGATGTAGTGAATATTGTCATGCATTGTAAGTGGAGTACCTTAGACGTGTGTCCAGAAGTTTCCATTGCTGTAAAATGATACAGTTTTGTATGGCATCAAGTTTATGTTACTCTAATACTTAAAGACTTTGAACTAGTTGACAGTTGCTTTTGACGCCAACTCAAATTGTTCATTTTATCCTCTAAACCCTAAATGGGTTGGGTTCTTGATATTTAAGGATACCTCTGTCAAATTAAGAACCAGCCTGGATAATAAATAAGATGTTTATGAAGCTTCTCTTGAGGATATAATCACCTGGAGAAGCCCATTAGATAGGTAAACTGGAGTGGTCTTTCGCCTGTGTTACTCCCAGATTATGGAATGCACTCCAAGTTGTGATCAATTCCAACTTGGCTGCCTTCAGGAAAAGTGCAAAGAGACATCATTCCGATGTGCCATTTTAAACTGTTTTTATGGTTTCTGGTTATGATGATGATTTTCATGGTCTTATACTTCAGAGTTTACCTTCTTCCCCAACCCGATATATATATATATAGAGAGGGGGGGGGCGGATGGTGGCTCTTCTGAGTGTTCAAAGTCCTTTGTTTGAATTTTCAAATACAGTGGTTCCCCCGGGTTACGAAATTAATTCGTTCCAGCACCTTTTTCGTAAGCCGAAAATTTCGTAACCCGGGGCCTATTTCCTATTGAAAATAACTAATGCGTTCTATGACCCCAGATTGACCCTGCAAGTCAATGGAAGGTAACAATAGAGGCCTATTTCCTTAAGTACACTACAATACACTCTAATAGAAACTTGCCTAAGGCACTAAAGAACTTAAGAATGACTTGCAGGGCCAATCTAAAGAATAAAAAAAATTTTTTTTTTCTTACCTTTGCTGGTCATGGCAAACTTGAGTGAGACAGGAGGAGGAGGAGGCCACCCAAAACACCCAAATTTAAACCCAGTCAATCAATTCAACCAATTTGAACCAATTCAACCAACTTTAACCAATTCAACAAATTTAACAAAGTTAACCATTTTAACAATTTTTTAAAATTTTTTGGGGGGGGCTTTTTAAGAGTCACCAGCACCTTTGCCCTTCTTGGATGGCGGTTCTCCGGGTTTTGGGAAGAACCGGTCCAAGGATGTCTGCTTTTGCCGGCTCTTAACCAGGTTCCTAAAATGGCTAAGGCAGACATCATCAAAATGCGCAATTGCGCGGCTGGTGAACACCTTCTCAGGGTGATGCTTCTCCACAAAATCAGCAACAGTCTGGAACTGCCGCAAAATGTCTTTGATTTCCGAAGTCGGAATTGATGCGGCCGCCTCCCCCTCCTCCTGGGCTGTCTCCGACCCGAACAACTCCTCCTCCATGGCCGAGTGCTGCATGGCTGCCAACGCCTTCAGGTCCTCCGTCGAGAGCTCCTCATTGTGCTCCTCGATGAGTTCGTCGATGTCCTCCTCGTCGACGACCAGTCCCATGCTGTGTGCCAGGGAGACGATTTCGGCAACCTCTGCCTCACCGGGATCTTCAACTTCGGCCTCTGACCCTTCCGACGCAACAGCAGCAGGCCACAGCTTCTTCCAGGCTGCATTGAGGGTGCGCCTGGTGACCTCCTGCCAGGCCAAGTCCACCATCCGCAAGCACACGACGATGTCGAAGTGCTGTCTTCAGAACTCTCGCAGGGTCAGCTGGGTGTTCTCCGTCACGTCAAAGCACCTCTTGAACAGGTGCTTTGTGTAGAGTTTTTTGAAGTTCGCAATGACTTGCTGGTCCATGGGCTGAAGGATGGAGGTCGTGTTGGGAGGCAGGAACAGGACCTTGATGAAGGAGAACTCGTCCAAGATGTCTTTTTCCAGGCCGGGCGGGTGCGCAGGAGCATTGTCCAAGATGAGGAGGCACTTCCGGGGGAGATCGTTGTCCTCCAGGTAACGCTTGACAGCAGGGCCGAAGACACCGTTGACCCACTCCATGAAGAAGAGGCGTGTGACCCATGCCCGGGCATTGGCACGCCACATCTCAGGCAGTCTGTCCTTCTGCACCTTGTGTGCCTTGAAGGCTCTGGGGTTCTCGGAGTGGTAAATCAGCAGGGGCTTGACCTTGCAGTCCCCGCTGGCATTGGCACACAGCGCAAGAGTGAACCTGTCCTTCATCGGCTTATGGCCTGGCAATTTCTTCTCCTCCTGGGTGATGTAGGTGCAGCGAGGCATCTTCTTCCAGAACAGGCCCGTCTCGTCGCAGTTGAAGACTTGTTCTGGGACGTAGCCTTCCTCCTCCACCATGTCCTTGAACCTCTGGACAAATTCTTCGGCGCCCTGGCGGTCTGCGCTGGACGCCTCCCTGTGATGGACGACAGAGTGGATGCCAGTCCTCTTCTTGAAGCGGTCAAACCACCCATGTGAGGCCTTGAATTCCAGGGTGGCTTGCTGCTCCTGCGAAGAACTTCCTTCGCCTCCCTCCTTGCTGGCCAGGTCCTCGAAGAAGGCTGTGGCCTTCTCACAAATGACAGATGTGCTGACGGTGTCCCCAGCTCTCTCCTTCTCTTTAATCCAGAGGAGCAGCAGGCGCTCCATCTCGTCGTGCACAGGTGTCCTCTGCTTGGCGATGGTGGTGACGCCTTTCGCTGGAGCCGCAACGCCTTTGATCACCTCCTTCTGCTTGAGGACAGTGCCGATGGTTGAAGGGTTCCTGCCGTACTCCTTCACAATGTCCACCAAGCGCACTCCCCTCTCGTGTTTGGCAATGATGTCCTTCTTGTCCTCCAAGGACAAGGGAAGCTTCTTCTTCTTCTCCTCCCCACTGGCTTTCTTGGGGGCCATAGTCCAAGCCTAAAAAGGGCAAAAGAAACAGGCACTGAGCAAAACCCATTCACAGGCCACCCTTTCCCACCCAACCCCCCCATGCCCTAAATCCCCCCCCCATGCACTGTGATCACTGTCTCAGCCCAATTTCAAAGAACCAAAGAACCAAAATTGCAAAAGCCATTCAAAACACAGGCCTTTCCAAGGCCCATGGGCACCTTGGAAGCAGAAGAGACCCCAGAAAGCTTTGAAACTGCAACTCTGATCACTCTCTCAGCCCAATTTCAAAGAACCAAAACAACCAAAGTTTCAAAAGCCATTCAAAACATAGGCCTTTCCAAGGCCCATGGGCACACTGGAAGCAGAAGAGTCCCCAGAAACCTTTGAAACTGCAACTCTGATCACTCTCTCAGCCCAATTTCAAAGAACCAAAACAACCAAAGTTTCAAAAACCATTCAAAACACAGGCCTTTCCAAGGCCCATGGGCACCTTGGAAGCAGAAGAGACCCCAAAAACCTTTGAAACTGCAACTCTGATCACTCTCTCAGCCCAATTTGCAAAGAACCAAAGAACCAAAATTGCAAAAGCCATTCAAAACACAGGCCTTCCCAAGGCCCATGGGCACCTTGGAAGCAGAAGAGACCCCAGAAAGCTTTGAAACTGCAACTCTGATCACTCAGCCCAATTTCAAAGAACCAAAACAACCAAAGTTTCAAAAGCCATTCACTGCACAAGGCCACATCATCCACATCATTCACCCACAAGAAGAAGTAAAAAATCCATACTGTACCTGCACTTCCAGGGATTCACTGGAGGGCTTGATCCAAAGAGCAGGCGTAGATGCACAGGTAAAGTGCCAGGCAGAAGTCAGCCAGACAAATCCAGTCAAAGAAGTTCGGACCTTCACTCGAGCCAAGAGTTCAGATGCAACTCTATCTCACCAGTTCACAAAGGCCGAACAAGGGGTCCCAGCACTGGAACCTGACTTTTATTTCTGAAGCCACCCTCCCCCCCCCATTCGTTAGCCAATCAGATTGCTTTCGCAAGCCAATCAGATTGCTAAACCAAGTTCAAAATTCGCGCCAAAGCTGAACGTTAACCAATCCCCTTTAAACAGCCCCTTAGCCAATAGCAGCACTTTGCAACTTTTAAATTTCCCGCCGTTTGCGTTTCGTAACCAATCCCCTTTAACCAGCCAGCCCCTTAGCCAATAGCAGCACTTTGCAACTTTTAAATTTCCCGCCGTTTGAGTTTCGTAACCCGGGGATACTTTCGCAAGCCGGGGCCAGTTTTTCGGCCCCGGCTTTTTCATATCCCGGGGTTTTCGTTAGCCGGGGGATTCGTATCCCGGGGGACCACTGTAATGCTTCTTTTATACCTATAAGGAAGTTCAGATGGTTGACAATCACTTTCATTTCCTTTTTAAAGTTACAATTTGAGTGTATTCCACCACATTTTTCTGCCCTTTGCATACTCATTCTATTTGAAGAATTCTATGAAATTTTTATAAATTGCAGTATGATTAAGGCACTGGATGGCTCAACAAAAGATGCCAGTACTTCTCTCTGTCTGTCTGTTTCTACTACCTGAACTTTGAACCATTCGATGACAACATAATTCCTTGTACAAAGGGATTTTGTACCACCTTTGAGACTAACTGTGTAAAATAAATTGTAGCATAAACTTTTGTAGACTTAGGGGCAAAACACCACTTCTGGGTGGCATGGGGGTGTGGTAATCACATGATGCATGTCCCGAAGCTGCCCAGAAGCCACCTGGAAGCTTACCCAACTTAGAAAAGCCTCTCTGAAAAGGAGCAGTAAAAAACTTCTTCTTTTCAGAGTGCTATCCGGGACTGTGGCAGCAAGGTGGATTGGGGCTGCACATGTCTGTTTGCCATAGCTCCAGGGCAGCCCCAATCTGTCCTTTTGGGTGGTTTCTTTCACCCCTTAGATCTGCTTCCTCAGATGCATGGAGAGATGCACTCCATGCATCTGAGGAAGTAGACCCAAGTCTAAAAAAGCTTGTGCCAGAACCTTTTTCACATAGTTAGTCTGAAAGGCACTAGAAGGTCCCTTTGCATAAAAATAATGGGAATGTGAGGTTTTGCATTTGTATTTGGCAGATATCAGTTTAAACAAGCACTTTCATTTAGATATGTAGAAGGATTAAAATTCTGTATGCTTTCTTTTCAGGCAGCTATAAATGGTGTTATACCACAGGAAAATGGCATTTTACAAAGGTAAGTGGACATTCCCCCAGCCCCCATAGTTACACTAGAAAGACTGTGAAACAAACTATTTCTACTACTGGTGAACTTGTGAATTCTATTGTAGATAGATATTGAAGCTTCCATTCAAGTAATATAAGGAAAATATTTTAATCTCTCAGAAAAGTAAATCCTCTAGGTTCAGATGAAGTATATCTTTCAGTCTTTAAAAATTGCTTTTCATAGGCATCCTCTGGTAGAATTATTGATTCTCATTAACAAGTACAGTTCTAAAAATCATATTGGTTTACTTGGTGGTCCATGAGCTAATGGTGGCCCTGCAATTGTGAAACCTTTTTTCAGTTAAATTTTGCTTGGTCCTCAATTTCTGAGATTAGGGAAGGCCTCAGACTTATCTTTTTGCTGCTGCAGTTCTTTAAATGAAATGTTCAGCTTAAAATGAATTTATATTTTTACTTTATGTGTCCATTTAGCTATATCCTCTTTTTGCTTTTTGCTTATATATGCTACCTGATGGTTTGTTTGTTTTTGTTTTTGTGTGCCTGGTGCTTTGTGAAGGCTTGAATCATTGGAAAAGACAATAATGTTAGAAAAGATAGAGGACAGAAGGAAGAGAGGGAGACCACATGCCATATGGTTAGATTCAGTGAAGCTAAAGATACATCACCATCAGCAGAAATCAGAGTCTGTTTGGAGTTCCCTAATAGAGGATCTCTGCTCTTAACAGAGGAACTCTTCCTTGAAGCCAAATTGAGGATGTTGTACTTTGGCCACATCATGAGAAGGCATGATGTGGCCAAAGACAATAATGCTAGGAAAGGTAGAGAGAGCAGTGGCAAGAGAGGGAAACTATCCCAGATGGTTAGATTCTATCAGAGAGACCATGGGATTGAGCCTTCAGGACCTGAGAGAGCAGTTGAGGACGCGTTTTATTTTGAAGATGTCTCATCTACAATTGAGGTTGACTCAGGGCAATTAACAGCAGCAGCAACAGACGATAAGAGCATATGATTCCTCAGGCTATTCTGCAAAAGTCGCTACAGTTGAAATAAATACAAGCCTTTCATGATCTGTATTTGCCACTGAACCACACAAATCTTAACATTGTATAGTAGAGAGGTCTTTTTCTAAAAAGAGCTGACTTCATGACTTTACCGCCGAGGCTATGAGAATGCTTTGCCCTCATTTAGCTGGCACAGTTTGAACACTGTAACAAACTTCTGTATGTGAATTGTGGCAAAACTATGATGGGTTCAAAATGCTGTTTGGGGGAGGAAAGCCCTGTTGACAGATTTAAGATTGCAGTGTGCTCCTGCAGTGTCAGTGTGCCTACTGCCAAACAGATGGGTCTGTACATTTTTAGGGTAGGAGGAAAGAATACTTTTCTTCTGCTGGTCTATGAAAGCTCATATCACTGGCCATCTGTTTGACCGAGGAAATCTTCATATGCCAATAAGGTTCATAAACCCACTCTAACACACAAATTTCTCTGAATTGGGTCCAGTATATTTTTGCATGGAAATGTATACACCTAAATACAGCACATCCATTGTTTGTCATAGCTTTGAAACTACCCATAGCTTCAGAGCTGAGAATTGTTCTTTGTTCTTTCTGATTAGGGAGAAGGAAAGAGGCCCCAGCAGAAAAAAAGGATCATAGTGCTCTATTGTTTGTTCCCCGCCCCTTGTCACCCGATGCCCACACAAAACACACACACACACAATTTGGGATGCAGAATGATGGGAATTACTGTGGCATACAGTTGAGAAGGCAAATGTCATGCTGCTGAAGTAGATGTATGTGTCAGCAACAGCTCACTTCACAGTTTAGATTAGCAGTGAGTGAAGTTTTATTTTCTGAATATGCTTTTGTTTTGGGTTGAGGTTTTGGGAAACATTTTAAAAAGTTACCATGAACGTCCTCATTAAAAATAAAATAAATATGTAAGCTGTTGGTCTATAAGTACAGTATATAGCTTCTTAATTCAGACAGTATGATTCAGTTGTAACTGTAACCATTTATAAAATGTATTCCCTTGACTTCTGTGGTGATGCTCACAGTTGCTTTTTCTGTGACATCTGACTGACAGACTGGCGAAAGGTTAATAGGATGTATTCTGACACAACTAGTAAAATAGCCCCTGCTGATCCCAAATTTCCCATATGAAACAAGTTATCTTGCCCAGATCAGTTTCTGGTTTTGTTTGTTAATTTTTGCATGCATTCAAGAAAAGTTTTCTCCAAAACTGGAGAAACTACCTTTCTATGTGTCCTTTCTATGCCTTCCGTTTGGAAAGACAATAAAAGGCATTCTTTAATGTACCAGAGAGATCATAGTGAAACACAAAGGAGGAGATAGTTTCTTATATAGGTATAAAAGAGGTCCAAGCCATGGGTGAGCAAAGTGTTGCCTACAGGCTGCATATAGCTCCACGATCTGTCGTTTGTTTTTGGTTGGTCTTCTTAGAGGCTGCAGTGTTTTTTCCTCCAAATGGCCAATAGTGTCTCTCAGAGTGGGGGAGACATGTTGTCCATATTGGTATGTTTTCTGGGATTTTGAATGTTTCACTTATATTTTGTAGGCCTTACGAGGCTTTCTATTTTCCTCTTTTCAAACCGGGAAATACTTAGACTCCCTGTGTCATTCACTTCTTGTTTTGATGAATGCTTGTAGTGTTGTTGCTGCTGGTGCTTTATTTATTTATTTATTTGATTTATATCCAGCTCTTCCCACCCCTGAGTCAAGAGTCAAGGTGACTTACAAATTAAATATAACAATTATGGGTTGTTGTTTTTTACTCAGGGGCTCGACAGACTGGCGAAAAGCACTGGTCTGTGCATATGGTGAGGGTTGAGCGTCCCCATGGTCCAAGCCCTTACTGCACTGCCCACACCATGATGACGCATGCTGGGTGCAGCACCCAAACGGTGTTGGATGGAAAGGGTGTCATGACACCGCACCTTGGTGCTTATGATGCCCCTAAGCTTCTTTTTGCTCCCTAGAGGGAGGAGATCAGTGCCGCTGCATGTGGCTGCTGTGGTACCGATCTAGGGGGAAAAGGGCTGGCATCCACCCACCCATCTGTACAGCCCCTCAATTCCCAAAGCCTACTGGGAAAAAAAGTCTTTGCCTGCCAGTGGAAGGATAGAAAAAAGGGGACCATCCTAGCTAGCCCGGAGAGGAAGTTCCAGAGCCTCAGAGCAGTCACTGAGAAGGCCCTCTCTTGCATTCCCACCAATGTACTTGTGAAGGTGGTGGGGCCAAGGGAATGGCCTCTTCCAAAGAACTCAGGGCCTGGGGAGGTTTGTGTGGAAGAATATTGTCCTTCAGAGAACATGAAGCAGAGCTGTATAGGGCTTTATAGGTTATAACCATTACTTTGAATTTCCCCCAGAAACAGACTGGATGCCAATAACTTCCAAACAATGATGCCTTTATTGGGCCAACCAAAATTCATAATTATATGTTGAAAGCTTTTGAAGTCACACTGGCTTCTTCATCAGGCAAACAGGAGAAAAAAAAATAAAGATGTTAGTCATAGGCCTGCATTTTCTGGTCTTAGTACATATGGTAGGGAGGGCTATCTGCAGGTTGGTAGCCACTTGCGCTCCCTTAAACAAGCTCCGTTCAGTACTCTACCTGCAGCTTTTTGGACCAGCTGATTTTTTGATTTTTTTAATGGTAGCTGCATTAGAGTGTGCTACAGTAAACCAAATGAGATGTAACTAAGACGTGTGGCACCATGTTATATATGCTGAAAATAAGACTCTAGATGTTTAAAAGGGGTGAGACCTGACATTTGTGCTCCATGAAGTTCCTACCCACCTCCTCAAAAAGAGCTTTTATATTTTTACGGCTTGCTTTTTTTTTTTTTACACTTTTATAATTTCTCCCCTAAACCTTAAACCTATGGGGGGAAAAAGCAAAGAGAAAGATGAAATTGGAAGTGGACGGGAAGTCACTTCCTATTCTAAATTATTTTCAAAATAATATCCCTTGAAAGACAACAGAGGCCAAAAATTTCCTGTATAGTTCCCATAATACTGCTTTATTGTGACTCTGTTGATCAGCGCAAACCAAGCTACCTTGTTCTCTATTACTCATTGCTTTCCAACAGACTTTATATTGAGATGGGCAAAATGTGGCCTTCAGATGTTGTTGGACAGCAGATCTTTCCAACTTTAGCCTGCCTAGCCAATGGTGAGCAATGCTGAAAGCTACAGTCTAGCAGTTTTTGGAGCTACAGTCGGCCAACAGCTGGAGGTCCACACTTTCCCCATCCCTGTTTTAGGTGTATCTCTAATTAACATATGAGAAGAATTCATGAGAAGCAGAGCTGCAAAAGGCTTTATAGATTATAACCATTACTTTGAATTGTCTACAAAAACAGATTGGTAGCCAGTTGAGCTTCCTTAAACCAGCTACCTGTAGTCTACCTGTAGCTTTTTTGTCCACATTTTACAGTACGCTAAATACCTGCAAGCCATGCACAGGCGAGGGTGATGCAAATATACTTGCTGGGACTCCAAATGTATAGTAGTAAGAAAATTCTAGAGAGCCAACATGATGTAGTGGTTTCAGAATTTGACTACAATTCTGGAGACCAGGCTTTAAATCTCTACTTGGCCATGGAAAACCTTGGGGTGACCTTGGGCAAATCACACACTCTCAGCCTCAGAGAAAGGGCAAAGGGAAAAACTGCGAAGTTGAAGGCTTTTAGGGCTGGCATCCATAGTTTTTTGTGGGTTTTTCGGGCTATGTAGCTATGTTCTAGAAGAGTTTATTTCTGACATTTCTCTGGCATCTGTGGCTTGCATATTCAGAGATGCTGTGAAAGTGCCAGGCACATCTCAGAAGATGTCAGGCACATGTCTCTGAAGATGCCAACCACAGATGCTGGTGAAATGTCAGGAATAAAGTCTTCTAGAACACGGCCACATAGCCTGAAAAACCCATTTTGTATTTTGGTCAGAGTCAGTGTAACATCTCACATTTCAAAAATGAAAATGAATACAGTTAGACCTCCTTATCCATGGATGTTTTATCCACAGATTTGAGCATACACGGCTTGAAAATATTCCCCAAAAGTATAAATTCCAAATAGCAAGCCTTGATTTTCCATTTTATATATGGGACACCATTTGTTGTGCCATTATATTTAATGGGACTTGAGCATACATGGATTTTGTTATCCACGGAGGGTCCTGAACTAAACCCCAGTGGATAACAAGGGCCCACTGTACAGGTTTTTAAGTTGGTTTTTAGCCCCTTTATGACCAAAATTTTGTATTTGAAAATATATTGTGATGATGTATTTTGGACTAGAAAAGACAGACCACATCTTGACAAGTGTTAACATTATTTCAGGATGGTGAATTTGGGAATTTGAAATGTATAGGTTTGCAGATAAGATGAACATTTCTCTGAAGTACTTATCACTTGTGTCTTAGCTGCTGTTGCATTCCTAGAATTAATCTCAGAAAATGTTCCTGGAATCATAACAAATTATCTATAGGGCACTGATGGCCTATCTTTGTTTGAAATCTAAATCATGTATTTTTCAGTGAATACAGTGGCGAGACTTTACAAGGACCAACCTATGGCCCTGCTAGTCATCCTTCCTCCTCATCGTCAGCACCTTCCTCATCATCTGCATTTCGCCACGTAGTGCCATCAAGACAAATAGTGGAAAGACAACCACGAATGCTTGACTTCAGGGTGGAGTACAGAGACAGAAATGTGGAAGTGGTACTTGAAGACAGTTCTACAGTTGGTAAGAAACTGTTGCGTTGGAAATACACAGAAATATAATGGATGTATATCTAAATTACAGTGGAAATCCATTTTTTGAATGACCATTGTTGGGTAAGGGCATGTACAAACACCACTTTTTGAGAACAGGGAAATTGAAAAATACAATTTTGCTTTCATGCAGGGGAGATATTAACTCAAATAGAGTGAATCCCCTGGATGGAAGGGAAATATTTTTCATGCTGCATGGTGTAGAACATGAACAGCGATTATTATTAAGGAACCTTTCTGGCTTAGACTGCTTCAGGAAATACTACTATGTCTATCCAGTAAGTCTGTGCTCTTTGTAAAGCCTTCTTGAAGCTTTTATTTACATGCAAAAAGTCAATATTCTCTCTTCCATCTTAAAATTTATCCTCAACTCTGTAGTACTTTGATAAGCCTGATAAATACTAAGCAACTCTTGCAGAAATAGTATTAATTTAAATATTGACATTTTTGGAGACAATCCTTGAGAAGATTTACTTTATTTATTTTGAGAAGATACAGGATTTACTGACCCTGTCAGTATAATTAGCGTCCACTACACTTTTCTTCACTAAATAATTTTAGCAGAATTAAAAAAAATCAAAAGAAAGATAGCTGTGTTGATCTCTGAGGGAAACAGTAAACAAAGCCTGTGGTTGGGCATTTTATTAGAGAAATAAATGTTATTATTTACTTATTTGAATGTTATCCCCTCTCCTAGACAAGATCCTTTCAAATAAAATTAAACAGTACACATTGAAATAGTAGCAGTAGTAGCAACAGTAGTAATAAAATAGCATTAAAGTATTTATAATATTTAAACAGATGTAAAGTAATAATATTTAAACACAAATTAAATGCAGTTTTTTAAAAAATAACAGTTAAAAAAGAAGTAGGACCTACTTTTAAAAGCTATTTTCTTTGCAGCCAGTCAGTTTCTTGAAGCCTGCTTGAATAGAAAGGTCTTTGTTTGCTGGCAGAAGGACAATAAGGAGGAAGCCAGCCTGGTCGCTCTTTGAACAGAGGTCCATAGCCTAGGAGTAGCCACTGGGAAGGCTCTCTCATATTTACTGATTGCACCTTTGAGGATGATGAGATTGAAAGAAGGGCATTCCCTGAAGATCTCAAAACTGAGGCAGGCTTTCATATACTCTGGACCAAAGTGATATAGGTCAGGTAGCCTGAATCTAATCCATCATAAAACCTATCAACAAGGGGGTTAAGTGCTGTCTGTGAACAGCCCCACTCAAAAATCTGGCCAAAATATTTTGGTCCAGATAAAGGTTCTACATTTTCTTCAAAGGCAACCAGACATAGAGTGTATTACAATAATCCATATATGGTGTATCGCCATGAACAGATGTTGCCAGAAAGAATACCAACTAGCTTTAACTGGTAAATGCACTCCTGGCCATTGGCTAAACATGGATATCCAAGCTGGGTTCTGAATCCATGCTCAGAGTTTAATTCAGTGAGAACAAGTTGTGAGTTTTAGTTTTTGGAGGAATTGTAATCCTTACAATTTGAATCCTTGTTCCCTGACCTGCCATTTGATTGACCATAAACTTTTTAATCTGGATTAAGCTTAGGTTTGTTTTCCTTTTTTCAGCCTGTAGACAACAGATAAAATAGCTTCCTGAGTTTTACATGGAAATTAGATGTCATCAGTATACTGGTGGCACCAGCACCTGAAACTCTGCACTGGTTTTATTATGTGTTAGAAAGTGTGTGGGACAAGACAACACTCCAAATGACCTACAAGCTAGTGATCCTGTTGTCAGACAGGCATCACCTGTGCCATCTTTTGAGTTCACAGTTTCAGAAAGGACCAGAGCCATTGCAAAATTTTGCCTCTAAATCCCATCCCAGAAAAGTGATCCAGGAAGATATCATGCTCTATAGTACTCAAAATAACCAAGAGGTCCATTTGAACCAACAGGCACACACTCGCCTTGTCCTATCGGACAAAGCCCATCCAGCAAAGTAACCAAAGCTATCTCTATCCAATGACAAAGCTGAAGCCAAATTGAAGTGGATCTAGATAATCTGTTTCATCCAGGAACTTGTAGAGATGGGAGTCTTTCATACACTAAAGCATTTAGCCAAACTTAGAATGCTAAAACTGTGTCTTGCTATTTTCTTGTTTTGTTTAATAATGTTGTACCCATCTTCTTTGACCATAATGGTAGCATACAAACACTTTACTTTAAAACAGACATTCACTGCTGTGTAAATTTGTATCCATACTGTACCCAGTATTGGCCTTAAATTCAGCACCAAAGGTGAAAGTTTCTTCTTACTACAGTATTTTAATATGCAATATTTAATCAAAGAGTGACACCTAGTGGCATATCTGTATTTTATTTGTTGCACTTGTACTTGTCTTCAGCCTTCTCCAGACTTTTCTCTTTACTATGCACATTTTTCCATGGTAGCATATTTTGCTGCTTTTATTATAGTAATACTTGAATTCATGGTCTCTGCTTGCCCATGATACTTCTTAATCAGACTTGTACAGGTGCATATTACAGAACAACCTGGAATGTATGTGACTTCTGTTTGAAACAAGCAGGATTATAGAAAAGTTGTAGAAAAAAATTGAACAGTTGAGTTGATTCAGTAAGGTTCCTTTGGTTATTTGAAATGTTTTCAAATATTTTAATCTGAGCTTTTTAAAAACAAAAATGCAAATGTAAAATATCTTTTAAATCCCCTGTGAGAAAAGAGAGGGGGCATCCCTTCTCTTGAGATGGCTGTTACAGGACATATATGCACTCTTTGAAAATATAGTATTTTCCTCCCTCTAAGGAAAAATAGCTTCATTTTATGCAGACATGTTAAACATATTAAATCCATGATATGAATAAAATCAGTGACCTATTAAGAGAATTTGATAGTTGGACAACCACTTGGCTACTCATTACCAGAAAAAAAAAGCAACAGTTGTAAATGGGCACAAATATGGTGCCAGTCCCTGGCACACTGGGGAAAAAGTCCTGCTGGTCCCTAATACAAGATAGCTTAAGAAGCACTCATTTACACCACCCTTTTGCTGATGCTCCTGACTTTATGCTGGCCTGGTCTGGATGATATTCTTCCATACTTTTCCCCTAATCTTGGTGAGAGTGTACATGTGCCTTCCTATTTCTCTCACTCTGAATATAGTGCCTCAATAAGGCTTGCCCAGAAAAAAAAACTCACTATATTGCCCCAAGTTATGTGTTCTACTGCTAGATTTTTGCTGGAGAAGGTAATTGACTTTGATCTGGGTCTACATATGTTTGACTTTTATTCCTGTACATTGAACAATATACTCATGCATGAATGTCCACCCATGTTGTAAATAAGTCATGGGCATTTGGTAACACACTGCAGAAATAATCCAGTTTGAGATTACTTTTAACTGTTCTGGCTCAGTGCTAGGGGCTATTGGGAACTGTAGTTTATTGTTCCACCAGAGCTCTCTGACAAAGAAGGCTAAATGTCTCACAAAACTACAGCTCCCAAAATTCCCTATCCTTGAGCCAGGGCGGTTAAAGTGGTCTCAGACTGGATTAGTTCTGCAGTGTGTTTTGAAACATAGTCTTGCCTTTCTTTCCACACATGAACAGAAAGTACAGGTATCTCATTTACAGTGGTCCCCGGGTTACGAATCCCCCGGGGAACGAAATCCCCGGGGTCCGAAACCGGAGGGACTGCAAAAATTCCCCCGGGATCCGAAGGATCCCCCGGGGAATGAAACGGAAAAACCGCGCGGCCCCTTTAAATCGGCCGCGCGGTCTGTCCGCTAAAGCGGTCCCCCGGGATACGAGCATTTCCGGGTTACAAAAGGTAATCCGGAACGGATTACCTTCGTAACCCGGGGGACCACTATATTTTTTTGATGTATTTAAATCAAGGAAGAATACCAAACTAGGCTATCGCTTTGTAATTATGTATCATTCAACCAGTATTTTATATGACATTCTTGCAAACAATCTAGTACAGTGGTCCCCGGCTTACGAATCCCCCGGGTTGCGAAAACCCCGGGATCCGAAAGCCGCGGGACCGCTAACGTATCCCCCGGGATCTGAAAGATCCCCCGGGATACAAAAAAACCCAAAAAACCCGCGCGGCCCCTTTAAATCGGCCGCGCGGTCCATTGAATTTAGCAGTCCCCTGGGAAACAAAAGCTTCCGGGTTACGAAGGTAATCCCGGAACGGATTACCTTCATAACCCGGGGGGCCACTGTAAAATATGGACTAGACAATGCAACTGTTAAATGGATTTGTAATCAGCGAACCCAAAGGGTGCTTAGCAGTGGTCCTCTTCATCCAGGAAAGAAGTGACCAGTGGGGCACCAAAGGGTTCTTTCCTGGGCCCAGTGCTATTCAACATCTTTATCAATGACTTGGATGAAGGAATAGGGGGCATGGTCATTCAATTTGCAGATGACACCAAATTAGGAGAAGTAACTAATACCCCAGAAGAGTGGATCAAAATTCAAAATGACCTGAATAGATTAGAAAGATGGACCAAAGCTAACAACATGAATTTCAACATGGAGAAATGTAAAATATTGCACTTAGGGTGGAAAAAAATAAAATGCAAAGATATAGGATGGGGGACACCTGGCTTAATGAGAGTACATGTGAAAGAGATCTAGGAGTCCTAGTAGACCACAAGTTGAAGTATGATGCAGTAGCTAAAAAGGCCAATGTGATTTTAGGCTGCATCAATAGAAATATAATGTCTAGAAGATCAAGAGAAGTAATAGTACTACTGTATTCTGCTTTAGTCAGGCCTCATGTGAAATACTGTGTCCAATTCTGGGCAACATAGTTCAAAAAGGATGTTGACAAGCTGGACTGTATCCAAAGGAGGGCAACTAAAATTGTGAAGGGCCTGGAAACCATAGCCTATGAGGAGTGACTAAGGGAGCTGGGTATGTTTAGCCTGGAGAAGAGATGGTTAAGGGATGCCATATTGAGGATGGAGCAAGCTTGTTTTAAGCTGCTCCAGAGAATAGGACCCAGAACAATGGATGCAAGCTACAGAAAAAGAGATTCTAACTCAACATTAGGAGGAACTTCCTGACAGTAAGAGCTGTTTGACAGTGGAACACACTCCCTTGAAGAATGGTAGAAGTCTCCTTCTTTGGAAGTCTTTAAACAGAGGCTGGATAGCCATCTGTTGGGGATGCTTTGATGGACAGTTCCTGAATAGCAGGGGGTTGGACTGGATGGCCCTTGTGGTCTCTTCCAACTTTCTGAATTTATGATTCTCTGATTCTATTTCCTTAGTATTTTGCTCAGTAACTGAACTTCCCATGAAGATATGCCAGAGGCTAACTGCTGAAACATTTACCTTTTTTTCTTTCCAGGGAATACTTGCTGTTTATCGTCCCAACAGTGTAATTCCCTATGGTCCTCTTCCCCAGAGAAAAAAAATGATAACTTTTAAGGAGAGGAAATCCAGTAGAGAGACACTTTTAATAGACAATATGGCCCATTCTAGACGGGCACAAAGCGACGTTTTAAGGGCTAGAAAGCCCGCCTTTAGGGTTAAGGAGGGTGCAGCCTCTACACCCTCCCTAACCCTAAAGTGTATGGATGCCACCATTTTAAAATGGCGGCATCCATACGGACACACTTTGAAAGTGTCATCATGTGCGCAGCTTTTACATAGGCTGTGCACATGATGACACCTTTGCGCTGCAGGAGGGCTCAAATTGCGCCCTTTCCGCGGTGCAAAAAAGGAGCTCCAAACGGAGCTCCTTTTTGGCGTCGGGTCTTTGCCGCAGCTTTTAGACAGCCACGGGAAAGACCCAGGGAGAAAGGGGCCTCGGTGGCGGCCCCTTCCTCCCTTTGGTCCCGCCTCCGCAAGCGGGGTGCAGCAGGCGCCCAGAGTGCCTGCTGCACCCCGCTTGGAGGCCGCAGGGAACTGGCAGTTTGCCACTTCCCCGCGGCCTCTGGAAGCGGCGAGATGGGGCTGCGGAGGCTGCCGGTGTGGCAGCCTTGGCCCCATCCTGGCGCTTCCTGGGGCAATTGCGGACCGCCCCTTTTGGGCGGTCTAGATTGCCCCTATGAGATCAAGGAAACTCTTCTTTAGGCTTCTGTATAAAAGAACTAATTTCTTTAATGTAATATTTGAAGGGGGTGCAGTGAACCCGCTCCACATGTTGTTGGAATGGTCAGGGGGGCCATGTGAGTCAGCACTCCTCTTAGCATTATTATGCATTGCTGCTGTGTTGTTATATCCAATGTCCTTTTGATAATTTGTCAGAAGGAGTTCTCTTTGTGTACAGGTGTATGCATGCGAGTCCCTTCATGTGAAGAAGAGGCCCTGTACATCCGTAGAACCCATCTGGGATTGATTCCCATGGAGGTGGTGGTCTGTGTGCAGCTCCCTGTATATGCATACCAAGAAACATTTTAAAAGAATCTTTTTATTTAAAAATCAAATGAAAAATCTTTAATTGCAGAATTGTGTATATATGTGTATTAGACAAACAGAGAGAAAGGGGGGAAAACTCAGACAGACTATCTAATAACACCGTCTGTCTTCTGGAACTCTCTACCTGTGCCTTGTTAGGGACCCATTCACAAACTTCATGTAAGCAACTCTGGATTTGTCATCAAATAGGTTATTTCCATCTAAGGTGCCTTTTAATCTGAGTATGGAAGCCCACTGGGTGAACACTGGGCAAGTCACCCTCTCTCAGCCTCAGATGAAGGCAAAGAGAAAAGCCCTCTGAACAAATGTTGCCAAGAAAATGCCATGATATTGGAAATGACCTGAAGTCACACAAGAACAAAGCTACTAAGAGTGCCTTTTACTGTATGCACGTTTGTAATCTTGTGTTTGCTGTGTTTATAATTTATATTTTTAAGGTTAATTGTCATTGGGCTAAATCCTTTTGCCCATGTAAGCTTTTTTTTCCAGTGTGTAATGGAGTTGCATCAGGAGTCCACTAGATGGTGTTGTGCTACACTAACAGCAAATAAAGATTAAATTCAATGATAATCAGAAACTTGTACAACATCTTTGCCTAATGCCACAAGACTTATAAATAGTAAACATTTAATTGTATTGTATTTGCTTCTTACAAACAACACTGCATATTTCTGTCCACTGGGGCAACCAATTACTTGAAAAAGACTTTAAGCAAAACAACAAAACAGTATGTGAATGTATGGACTTGGAACAATAGTTTTGGACCAGAAAAGAAAATGAAAGATAGTTAACAAGAGAAATGCAGTTTTGGCTTGGTATCTATAAATAGTTGTGTTTTTGAAGTCATAATGATGCTCAGAGATGAAGATTTTGGAACTGAGAAAGTTCTTGGCCCCGTTGATAACAATGACAGTAGTCTTTTTGTAAATAAACAGAGGGGATCCTTTCTCATCAATGGAATAAGAAACCTTTACATAGAAGTCAGGATATCGTCAGTTCAAATATTTGAATGGCAGGCCGGGTAAAGACCATTTACTGACACCTTGCTTTCACCAGTTGGTAAGGACAGACTAGTGCCTGGCTCCAGTGTAAAGTGGCCATTGTTTTCTATAGAAGGTAGTAAATGGCTGCTCACAGTGTATGTGAATTTGGTTAGAATTAACATTATGCAGATGTTTGAGGTGAAGTATTGGGTAAAATGTTCGAAAAGGATGGAAGCTATGTATTGTACACAATTTTAGTTCATTGCATTACTTCTTAATTCAGTTAATCTTTCTTATCTGAGTGTGGAAAAAATAATTAAAAGTCATTAACTATTTATGCCACAATTTGTCAGTAATTTTAAATCTCTTAAAACATTTAGAATTTATTCTAAATATTTTCTGTATTCTATTGTTTTATCCTATTTGCACATAGAGGTAAGGTGTGAGGGAGGCGATGTTCTCTTCTTTTTTGTGTTTACTTCAGTATTTAAACATATTAATGTGGAGGACACAGAGAATATCTCATATTTTAAATGTTTTGTAAAGACGAATGCAGAAAAATATAGACATCACTATTTTTTTTTTCTTTTGCAGGGGAGATTAAACATATTTTAGAAAATGAACTTCAGATTCCTGCATCAAAAATGTTGCTAAAAGGCTGGAAGTCTGGAGATGTAGATGATGGTGTAAGTTCCTTTATTTGTCACAGAAGCTTCTGCCCATGTTGCAATTTGGGTTCCTTGCCAGCAGGTGCCAATGTGTAGGTGATGGATGCATGAAGCCTTCTGGTGCAACAGCAGAACTGTTTGTAAAACAACAAGACAATTTGGAAGGCGGACAAATAGTCCAATATATTCTGTGGGTTTAGGCTAAGGGCTTTTCTTCCAGAGTTGCCATAAGTTGGAGTTGACTTGAAGGCACACAACAACAGCAACAGCAAATTAAATTGAACCTCCCTATGGTTATTTGTTGTTGTTTGCTCTCAAGTCGCAGAAACCATCTGGATGACTGTGGGCAGGGCACACTCTCAGCCTCAGAGGCGGGCAAAGCGAAACCTCCTCTGAACCCAATCTGTCTTCAGCAAGGGTGGCCCCTTCAGGGCTGTCTGTTCCAATCCTTAGTGACTTCAACTTCTGTAACAAAAAAGTGGGCGCAACCTGTGAGAATTTTCCAAAGTTTGGAAGTATGGTTGGGGATTGGGAGGGCTTTGTCTTCTCTGAATCTAAGACTTCTACTAATCCATCTGTTCTCTCCCCCGCCCCTGCCCCCCCCATCCTGTTTTTTTCAAGCCCTCCTGTCATTTGCTCACATATGTTACAGAGATGAAGGCTACAGAAATTTCTGCAGGGGAAGGAAGGAGATTGGAAAGTTACAGCTCTGTTTCTGACCTTAAAGAAATATACATGTAGAAAATATATTTTCTCATTATAAATACAAATGTTTTCATCTGTGCAGAAAACACTCCTCTGTACAGAAAAACCACATGTATTTCTCTTGAGACTCAATCTCATTCTCAGCAAGGGAACATGGCTGTTTCATTTATACACATGGGAATCATGAATCTCCAGTACTCATTGTAATGAGCTACAAAGAAATCTTTATTAAATAGCGGAATTAACCAGGGGATTCTCTGTTGTGTTGTTAACTGCCCTCGCCCTATGGATGAGACTTCTCCAAGACCCCCTATCCTTCACTGCTCTGCTCAGGTCCTGCAGGCTCAGGCCCATGGCCTCTCTTATTGAGTCCATCCATGTGGCATGTGATCTTTCTCTTTCTGCTTCCTCCTGCCTTACCCAGCATTATTTTTTTTCCCTAGTGAATCTTGGCTTCTCATGTTGTGGCCAAAATACTTCAGCCTCAATTTAGTCATCTTGGCTTCCAGGGATAGTTCGGTCTTGATCTACTTGATCTATTCAAGAACCCATTTGTTTGTCTTCTTGGCTCTCCTTGCTATCTTCATCACTCTTGCCCAGCACCACCTCTCAAAAGAGTTTATCCCACCCCCACTATAGTATTAGAACTGCATTTTGCAGTTTTGAGTTCAATAAAGGATATGTAATAAACTGAAGTCCTGCAGGCTGCATTTGTTCTTCCAAAGCTCTTTCCCTAGGAAAGTATTCCCTTTCTATCCCTGAGTAATACTTTGCTCTGTGAATCTATGAATACTTTGCTCTGTTACAGTGGTGCAGGGATGTGCAGATTGGAGAAGCTGGGGTGGGCAGCATGCCTCATCGAGCCCTGAGATCAGGCTGTATTAATGTTAGACACATTTAAAATATTAAACTCAAGTTTTAACTCTAGAAATAAGGTTTGTTTGGCCAGAAAGGCATCAGTGTTGTTCCTTTTCTTCTGCTACATGAAAATGGATTGTAGTGGCTGAAGAAAGTGTGTCAATATATAGCACACCATACATTAGGTGGAAATTACCGAGTTTTATTTCAGTAAAACACATGTAGGGTTAAACTAGATGTGATGTTAAGTGTCATTAAGAAGGACTAGCATTATGTGGAGGGAAGAGATTTTCATCAGGTCCATGATGAGGTCCTCCCTGTATTTGCTGTTAATTGCTCCCTCCTGCATGTGTATTCAGCGTAGAGATATGGTTGCTAATAACACATTTAGCATCATGTCTAATTTGTCCCTTTGTTTGAGATAAGGACACGTGGTGAAAACATTTTGTAACAACTAACTTTTATTTTTCTTACAGACTGTTCTAAAAACTCTACACTTGCCAAAAAATAACAGCCTCTATGTCTTAACACCTGATTTGCCACCACAAGCCTCATCAGTTCTGCCTGGGTAAGATACTGTTAAAAAAAGTACAGTAACAGAATGCTGTATGGGGGCTTATATTAACAGTTTTCTTGCAAAGCCAAACTTGGACTTCTCCTATTCATTATTGTTTGCCTTCATGTCATTTCTGACTTAACGTCAACTAAGGCAAACCTGTCACAGAGTTTTCTCAGCAGAATGGGGGGTTGTCCTTGCCTTACTCTGAGGCTGGGAGAGTGCACCTTTCCCGAGGTCACCTAGTAGGTTTCCATGGCTGAGTGGGAATTTCAACCCTGGTCTCCAAGTGTCCTAGTTCAAGGCTGAAACTGCTACACTGTGCTGGCTGCTTTCCATAAAAAAAATGAAAATCTGAGTCCTTTCCTTGCTAGCATAGTACAGATATCTCTAAATTTCTTTGTCCAGTAGTGTCCAATGCTCCTAATAAATTTTCTATGTACAAGAAAGGTCACAAATGCTTGAAATTAGAGCTTTTATACTTGAATTTTTAAAAGGCAAATGATTGATTTTTAAACTTCTCTTGGCATAATGTAATCTTGATAATAAAATCTAAATTTATATTAATACATAGGGATTATTAATACATAGTGTGGATATTATTCTATGTTTGGACAAGAATCTGGATTTAGAATGGGAGATTTGACAAACTATGTTCTCTTCCAGCAATATTTATCTTGAATTTTCACAAGGTATAATCCATATAATCCACCACAGGCACTCAGGTTCTTTGGAAGGAATTTGCTGCAATCTATAAAAACTAGATTGTCTGCAACCTCCCAGAGGACTTTTTTGGCAAGCGCTCCCAGATTATGGAATGGCTTGCCGAAGGAGATCCATCACATTACCACCTTAAACAGCTGTAAAAAAAGCTGTTAAGACAGATCTCTTCCATCAGGCTTTCCCTGAATAGATACCCAGCTACAAAAAAAGCCAAATTTGTTTACCCTAATTCTTCTGTTGCTGTTGTTTATCTGTTTTGTCTATTATTTTAAGTTATGTTTTAAACTGTAAGCTGTTTAATTGTATTTTAGGGGGTGGGATTGTGGGATATGGGAATGGATGTTTTAATCTTGTAAACCACCCCAGTTGTGTTGCACAGAGGGGTGGGATAAAAATAAATTTTATTTTATTTTTATTTTTTAAGGTGGATATTTTCTGGATTTTCTATATGGTATTTGTGAATCACACAATTGAGATTTACCGAACTTGTGCAGAGCATGTTCGGAACCTAATAGATTAGCTAGGTAATTTTTTGGTGGTAATACTGCCCCCCAATATATTTTCCTGATTCCTACTCATTTACCCCAGTTCCTTTTTGTTCACCATGTTAGCAGCATCTAGGAATTTTTTATAACGATCTCTCTAATTTTGGTTTTGACTTCAGCTTGTTTTTCATGACTACTCTTATGATTTATTTATTTATTTTCTTTATTTTCGTGATTTTATAAGATGCTTTTTGGCAAAAGTAGTGAATGGAGACATTTCAAAATTCAGTGGCTTACATTAGTTATGTCTGTTTGCTGATGTCAGGTTCTTTGATCTCCTGGTTGTTTTGGTCTTTGGAATGGGGTGGAGGCTTTTTACAACTCCCCTCTTCTCATAGCTCTCCACTTTTTCTTCCCACTATGTGGGGAAACCCTGGTGGAGTTTTTTGCAGGGAGTGGTGTCTACAAGATGGAAAATAGCCTCCCTGTTTGTTCTGCTTATGGAAGATCAAATTGCCTATCATCATCAGCAGGATGCAGTTGCATAAGAAAATCCCTTCTACTTCTACTGTTTGAATGCTGTGATCCAGAACATAGTGGAAAATATTACACTTGTTATCAAACATCTAAAATTTATTGTAGAAGTAAAAATAGGGGGCATAAGCCATTAAAAGGTTCCATACAAGGAACATTGAATGCTGTTCCACAGTTCTCACTCATTTCAACATGTAGAGGACTTTGTGGTTGCTTGGGCACAAAGGAACAGTAAAGAATTGTAAATTAAGTGACAGGTAAACTACAGACCAGTTGCATTTGCAATTCAGCACTTCTGTTTCAGCCTCAGTGAATGAGGCTCACCTTGTGCAAGTAAATGTATTCATATAGTATTTATTGGCATAGAAAAGCACAACTTCATTGGTTGCAGAAAAAGAGGCTTGGCCCTAGCATGGGTCCAGATCCATGCACTGGAAGACCTGCCTGCACTGTTGGAAAACAACATGCCCAGTTTGCTTGCTGAGTAGAACTGGAATGATAGATATAGGATTCCACATGGGCAGAAGCAACTGCATGGGTTTCCTTGCTACCTGGAAATGTGGTGGAGTCCTTTGTCCCTGTGCTGGGTGTGACTCTTTCTGTCCATGACCCCAGTCCTTAAGGGGACCTCCAACCATGTCTGACAGATGTATACATCTTGTCTCCCACCAACTGAATCTGGGCCCTATCCTGATACCATCAAAAGTGGGATAAAGAGAATGATTTAAAATCAGCCACAGCAGACGCTGTTCACAAAATTGCACAGAAAGGATAGCAGTTGAGGGAATTTTCATTTTTTTAAAAAAAAGTCCACACGAATTTTCAAGGGCTCAATAACATTTCTGGAAGCTTACATATAATCAGGCTCCGCTTATAGTCAGGGTCCCAACTGAACCATGATGGATGAAGGAGAGAGTAATAATTTGGAGGGATTGTGTAAGACCCCTAGAGATTTAAGTGTGCATGTAAAGAAGGAGAATCTAGCTGAGTGGAAATAGCAGAGGGAACATATAATAAGCAGATGCACTACTCTTGTTTGAGGAGTGCTTTAGCGTGTGTCATGCTTACTGTTTTTAATGGCTTGGGACCTGGGTATCTAAAGGTCTTCAGAGGTCTTTCTCCATGTCTCCTTCTCCCTTTGAATGACCTCCCTATGAACTTTCCATAGTGTGGAAGTGACAAGAGAGGAGGTCCTTCCTAGTTGTGATGGTCTGTCTGTAGAATGCCTTGCCAGGGTTTCTTTCATACTAGAGAGTTATAGCTTTGTGATTCCACTTTAACCATAATGGCATCCTCGGATTTGCAGTTTAGGGAGAAGTAGTTAGAATTCTCAAACAGAGAGCTCTAGTTTCCCATCAAACTGTAAACTCCGGAATTCCATAGGATGCAGCTGTGGCAGTTAATGTGGAATCATAGCACTATAAACTGTTCAGTAGGAAAGAGTCTCTGGTACTGTAAGACCTTTATATTTTCCCAGACCTTCCGGTCTTTCTGCCTAGCTTTTGTAGTTGATGATTTTAAATCCCTAAATGGCTTGGGTCCAACCTATCTTTCGGGCCACCTCCTTCCGTATAATCCACCCCGTGCACTCCGGTCCTCCAGGAGGAATTTATTGCAGCCTATAAGAACTAGGTTGACTGCAGCCACCCAGAGGACCTTTTCGTCAATCGCTTAATGGCCCACTGCAGGAGATCTGTCATATTACCAGTTTAGACAGCTTCAAAAAGGCTGTCAAGATGGATCTCTTTCATCAGACCTTTCCTCAATAGAAAACTTGGCCATCAATCTGAATTTACCACTCCTCTGAACTCGCTATAGCTTATTCACTGATTTGTTATTTTAATTGTATGTTCTTAAATCATTAATTGTTTAATTGATGTTTTAGGAAAGGGTGGGACATTGGGACATGGGATTATATGTAATTTTTAACTTGTAAGCCACCTCGATTGTCATTGACAGAGAGGTGAATAGCCTGTTCACTGATTTGTTATTTTAATTGTATGTTTTTAAATCATTAATTGTTTAATTGATGTTTTAGGAGAGGGTGGGACATTGGGACATGGGATTATATGTAATTTTTAATTTGTAAGCCACCTCGATTGTCATTGACAGAGAGGCAGGATATAAATAAAAGTTTTATTTTATTTATTATTTATTTATGATTTGTAATATCCCGACTGAGTTTCATCAGTCTGAATTCTTATATCTGCTACATTATCTTTCCTCTTTGTGTGTGTTTGATATTGTCTGTCTTTGCTGTAAGCTGTCCCAAGAATTTAAATAAATACCCATGTAGATGTACTTCAAGCTGAAGACCCAAATACTTGCAACTAGTTTTGTGAGCCCAAAATTGCTTTCATCATTGCTGCTGTTATTATTAAGTTTATTTCTCTCCCTCCCCCTTTTCTCAGACTTGGGATTCAAGTCAACATAAAACATTAAAACTAATGCAGCCTAGATAAAAACATAAAAAGATTACCTTCAAAATATCATGCAACAATTTAAAATATCCCTTAGAAAACAGAACTTTTTGTTCTCATACAGTACTTTCTTTACTTGCAAACTGCTTTTGATACTGCAAAAAGATGTAAAGACATTTTCTGAGATTATAAATACAGTGAAAGAAATAAAGAGAAAAAGGGCTACTAGGTTAGTACAAGCCCTTACTGAACCAATCAGTTCTTTTTATATCCCAGTTAATGCCTGTAAATTACAATTTCACTTCATAATTGTTTGCTGCACTACAATTAACTAAGTGCTACATTTGCAAAGCTGAATTGCTGTTTCAGGCAATTTCAAGCAAGCATTAAAACTATCTGAATGGAAAGATATAAAGCTGGAGAGTGACTGATAGGTGATAAGCAGAGGTTGAAACATAGCAGTTTGATTTGTTTCCAGTTTTGTGACAAATACTACTTATTAATGAATTTTAAAAAGAAGCAAACATGGGTCAGTTATTACTATAAATCTTATATTTATAAAGATATTCACTTTATAGGTATAAATGCTGAAAAGAGTTTATCATGTTTGGTTTGTTTGATATAGAAATAATGGTGATAGTATGTTATCTATCTGTAAATTACAACAAAGATTTACTTGCAAATAATACAGTTTTTAGTTATTGCCATTGTTTTTTGGGCTGTTATTGAACTATAGGTACATACCTACTCAGAACTGTCTTATTAAATTCAGTTTATTTCTAAATAAATGTAAATGGGATTGCAACCTAACACTCATTGTCACTGAGACTTTTGAAGTTGTTTTTAATTTCAGGCTTCTTAATGAGACAGTTTAGAAAAATCTCAAAATTTAAAAATGCAAGATAAAGTAAACAAGCAGAAACTCTTCTCATTTTCCATATGAGCCAGATTTTCTGACTGATTGGTGTTTGAGAGTAATCTTCTATCTCCTGCTGCATTAGCTACTACAAACATTACATTTACATACCGATTTCATATTTTGTTTAAGTGTAAATAAACTGTAATTATAGTAAATTTGGATGTCTGTTGACATGAGCTTGTATAAATCTGTGTGTTTGCAATGGAAATGTTAATTATTATGTGTCATGATATTTTGTTAAAAATTTAGATGTTTGAAGGGAAAAATGAATAGATATCATGAATAATGGATTTTTTTTCTGAGATGCATGAATAGTTTTTATAGAGCTGAACTAGGCTAAGGCTACAATCATATGCCAATTTAACTGGGATTAAACATATTGAGTTCAATGGAATTTACCTCTAAATAGACATTGTTGGATTGCACTGTAATGGAGTTGGTAAATAATTGCCAAAAATATTAGGATGGATTTTCAGTTCTGTTACATGAATGGAAGAACTCGTTCACTCTCTAGAGGAGGCCGAAATCCACTGTAGGCTTTGCTGAAAATGGTTATCTTTCATTCCAACTGGCTGCCCTCTGTGCTACCCCATACCCTTCAATGTACAGTACAGTATGTCCCCTCAATGTCTTTTTGCCTTGCACCATCCATTTTGGTTCATCTGTGGGAAAGTTAAGGTTGACAGAGGAGGCTGTTTCTCCCTCCTTTCTCACTCTCACTAGCTTTATCTGGATGTTTTGGAGCATATGGATGTATGAAAAACTTGCACCTAGCACCTCTTTTTTAAGTGTTTGGGAAAAAGAAAAAAAATTGTGAAGGCAAGATGGTGGGCTTGATTTTATATTGGGCAAGACATTACAGACATATATGCAATGTCATGGGGATAAGAAGGATGAAACAAATAAAAAAAGAGAGAATGTAAGTTACTCCTAAGATTAAAGTTTATTGTCTATCTGTCTGTCTGTAGTTACAGTTTGACTCTCCAAAGCTGTAGGTAGCCTGAAACAGAATATACTGGTAATTATAAAAACCAAGCTACTATTAAATATTATTCCCCCCCCCCCCCCAGTAACAATAGAGCATTAGTGTCCACTCAGTGGTTACATTCCCTCTGGAAGAGTTAGGTTTTTCATTTTCTCTTTGAAAAACTACAAGACCGGAGTAGAGCGGACCCTAATTGTGGAGATAATTTCACAGCCGCAGAGTAATTGTATTAAAGGCTGTATTCCCTGCCACAGAAGATCTGAATTCACACATGATAGATATGTGCAACAGGGAACATCTTGTAGAACAAGGATTTTGTAGCTTCTCCAAATGTTTTTGGATAATGGTTCTCATATAGCTGAAGCACTGACCTTGTTTAGTTGAAAAGGTGGGAATTGCAGTACTACAGTATATTGAGGGCCACATGTACTCCTCACCTCTTCTGTAGATTAGTGCCTGCTAGTTGGTGAGGCTACTTTGGGATAACGTTCAGTATCTTGGGTATCTCTTTCAGTATTCCAACTGGAACCCTAAGGGGTTCCAGCCACTAAGGTTCTAGAACAGAAATAGCAGCTATAGATAAAAAGATGCAGTTTTTTTTAGTTGCCGGATACTGAGAACTGTGTATTTAATCTCTTGCATGTGACTCTTATTATGCAGCAGAAAACAGTTGTGGGATTGGTTGTTCATTGACTGTGTTCTTCCTAATCACAAGTCTCAAATACATAACACTTCAACAGGAAATTTTATTCAGAAATTAAAATAATACATTGGCAACAAATGGAATTTTTCAAAAAGTGCATCCTGATTTATAATTGTGAACTTACATATGAGAAACATGCTCTATCAGTATGCACATTTCCACCTTGCTTGTGCTTTGGAAACTGTCAGTATTCAGAAGAATAAATGTCTTAATCCAAAATTTATTTTAAATACTTGGACCAAATAAGGGGCAAGTTGATTTTTGCCACTCTGAAAATATTTTAATGGGCAATTTTTAAAATCATAGTCAAATCACTGATGCTCACTGTGCCTTCATTAGGCAAGGCACTTCCTCTAATGCAGAGTTCTCACTTACACAAATTAGAGCATAATCTAATTTGTCATCTCTTCTAACCAGCATAATACTTATTGATTTAATTAAATAAAGGAAGACCAATTACGGTCTTGCTTTATACCATCAGAGATCCTGTTTCAATTTGAAAGTTTTTTCCTCCCAAAGTTTCAGTGAATCTGCTTTGAGTTTTTATCCAAAAGGGGCTATTAAAGGTACTAAACTGAATCTCCCAAATAAGCTTAGCATCTTGGATTGCTCCTGCAAATATATATCATGTTTTCGACAGAAGTATGCCACACTTAGAGTGCAGTCCCAAGCACAGTACAGTGAACATAGTGGATTTGCTTCCTAGTAAACATTCATAGGAGACTGCTGCTGCCTCTCTTTCTATCTGCTTTGTCCCAAGCAGTTGGAATATATGACACTAAATTGTGTGAAATCAGTAGATGGTAGAATTTTATTTGTGGCAGATTCACAAGGAAAAAAAAATCCTCTGCATATGTATCAGACATGAGTGCTCACACTGCTTTGAATGGTCAGTGTAGGTTTAAATGCATTTAAAAAAGCCTTCCAATTTTGTTTGGTTTTCTTTTTCTTTTCTTTTTTTTGAAGAAGAAGAATTTCCTAATGTGCATAGTATGAGCAAATAAATACTTGTCATTATACATACATTATTTACTTTTTTGACTTGTCTTTCACTAAAATCAACAAAAAGCCCATTTAAAACTAAAATAACTGCATGAATACTTTAACACAACAATCATCATCCTATGCCTTTTAGTAGACAAGTAAAGCAAGTAATCAAGACCTTTTGTTTTTTGAGGAACTCCAAGTTTTCAGAAAATTATTAGCTTTAAATTTTGAAGAAATAAATGGTGATGTAGGGGATGAGGGGCTAATTGGCAACCAGCCAAGCATGGATTGAGTATGTTCATTGCTCCCAAGGAGCCACACCATTAACATTGTTTAAGTTTTTTAGTTTACCTTTGTTGTCAAATTTTATATCCACCTTTGGATTTTCAGAGCAGCTAACAATTTTGAAGTAGTCACATTAAAACAACAGATTATTACATTAAAACAGCACATGATTAGCCCCGACAGCAGACATTACACCAGGTAAAATGGTCTACCTGATAAAAACAGGTATTGGCCAATTATGCGAAAATAATAATAATAATAATAATAATAATTTGTATTTCCTGCCTCTCCCTTTGGATCGAGGCGGGATTCCAACAAGTTAAAACTACAGAGATACAACATACAAGTGTGCAGTACATCAGAACGTGCAGTTTAAAATCTAAAAACAATCAGCGTTAAATTCAGTAATTAACTGTTGGCAATCATTGGCTATCCTACATTTCCTAGTCATTCTCGGCAGTCATAGCAAATCAAATGGATAGGCCCGCCGGAAGAGATCCATCTTAAGTGCTTTTTAAAAAGCATCTAAGGTGGTAATAAGACGGCTCTCTTCTGGTAAGTCATTCCAAAGTTTCGGAGCCACAGTGGAAAATGCTCTATTAGATGTTGATGCTCTTGTGTTAGTCACTTCTAATAAGTTCTTTCCTGATGTTCTAAGGGTGCGGGGCGGATTGTGTAGGGAGAGGCGTTCAAGTAACTCGGGCTCAAGCCATATAGGGCTTTAAAGGTAACGACCAACACTTTGTATTGTGCCCGGAAGCTAATTGGTAGCCAGTGTAAGGATTTTAATATCAGGGTAATATGGTCAGTTCTTGGTGCCCCAGTAAGCAGTCTGGCAGCTGCATTCTGACCTAGCTGAAGCTTCCGGACTTGGTACAAAGGTAGCCCCATGTAAAGCGCATTGCAGAAATCCAAACGAGAGGTTACCAGTGCATGTATCAATGTTTCAAGGTCCTCCCTGCACAGGTAGGGACACAGTTGGCGTATCACCAGTAGTTGATACCATGCGCTCCTGGCTGTCGCCTCCACCTGAGATGTCAGCTGGAGCGACGAATCCAGGAGCACGCCCAGACTGCATACTTTGTACTTTAGGGGACCCCATCCAGGACTGGTTGGCAAATCTCCATCCCTGGGCAAGGAGGGCCTATCACAAGTACCTCCGTTTTCTCTGGATTCAGCCCGAGTCTGTTTTCCCTCATCCAGTCCATTATCGACTTCAAGCAGGCATTTAGAGAGGAGATGCCATCCTTGGTCACTGCAGCAGTTGGAGACATGGAGAGATATATTTGAGTATCATCAGCATATTGATGACACTGCACCCCATGTCTCTGGATGATCTCTCCCAGCAGCTTCATGTAAATGTTAAGTAGCATGGAAGACAGAATGGCACCCTGAGGAAGTGGTAGCAGGAGAGCATTTGGGAGGCAACAGTTACATAGTATACTACCACCAAAAGACCATGTGTTGGATCACACTCTTGCCTTCCCTGTGGAGAAAAGATTGACCAAAAAATGTCATCCAAATCCCTAGATAATCTCATTTAGCAATTTCATATATATGATAAAATAGAAGTAAGAGTGGTAGTGGTGGGGACTGCTATTGGTGTTCCATAGCATGGCTGTCATAGGGTAGAGCAATAATCTCCCATCCCAGCACTATCATCTTGACTAGAGTGGATGGAGAGGAATTGAGAGAAAGAGGAGTGGGAGCAGTGGTTTTACAAAGCCCCTAAATCAGTGGTCCTCACACCTTTTTGGACTACTGCCCCCTTTCCTTTTGGGCAACAAGTCTTGTTCCTCCCTCCATGCCTATTTCTTGATATTATGGCTACTGTTTGTGCAGCAGCCAGCTGGCCAACAGCATCTGCCTCAGTTGCCCTCAGCTTGCCTTCTCTTCCTCTGCCGCCTCATGTGAATATAGCAGCAACACCAAGCCTGCTCCTCCTTTTCACCCGCCCTGGACTTATAGCAAAAGGAGGGCTGGCTGACTGGTTGCTTGGTTGCTGCTTCCAGGGAGAAAAGGTGAAAAGGGAGCAGCAGCAATTGGCCAGCTGGTTGAGCAGCAACTGAGAAGCCTCTATCTTGTGCCAGCCTTGTGGCAAAGGCCGGTGTCGGTAAGACTTCTCAGTTGCTGCTTGACCATCTTCTTGGTTACTCCTCCCAAGGTGACTGAGTGGAAAATGAGAAGCTTCTCCCTGGTGAGGAAGGATGTAGTCCTTCTTCACTGGAGCAGAAAGGGGGCACAGCTGGCTTCCCACTTTTCTTCCCTGCGAAGAAGGACTCTCACCAGAGACAGGCAAATGACTCTTTTGAAGAATTGAACCCAGTTACTCCTCCACTTCCTTCCCCAGAGACATGCCTTTTCCATACAGCCCCCCTCCAATTATTTTTTCTGCTACCTCTTCTCTCAGCCTGTCTGCCATAAAGAAAGCAGGAACAGCAGCACAGCTTCAATGTGCCAACCAAGTCCTGGCAAAGTTCACAGAGCTTAAGCAGAGTCTCAAATATGAAAGCCCTGTTTTCCCACAACTTCTATCTCACCATCATGTATTCATCCCTACCATGATCCTAAAGGCCTCTGGTTCCCATTGTCTTTCTTGCATACCAACATGCTGACTGACTGTCATCCTGCTGTCCGCTTTTCCCTTACTGCCCTTTACATTGCCCATGGGGGGTGGTGGTAGTGGTAGTGCTCACTTTGGGAATCACTGCCCTAAATGTTTATGGCTTCCTTTGCAGCAGGGATAGGCAAACACACCTTTTTTGTGGCTCCTACGAGCAGTTTGAAAGCATGTAAAAGTGCAAGTAAATAAATAGGTACCACCTTGGTGGGAAGGTGACAGTGTTCTGCGTAGTCATGCTGGCCACATGAACCACAGAGTTGTCTTTGAACAATGCTGGCTCTTTGGCTTAGTAATGAAGATGAGCACTGCCCTCTACAGTCGGTTAAGACTAGATATTCATGTGAAGGGGAAACCTTTACCTTTTTAAAGGACTCCCAAACCACCTTTCTTTCTACAGATGGAAAAAAAAAACATTTATAAAAGCCATTCACCATTCCTTGAAGTCTGTAGCAGATTTTCTCATTTTAGTCTGGGAGGAGTGTCACTTCTTTGCAAGATCTGTACCTCAATAATTGGAAAGAGGTAGTGGCCATGCTGTTATCAGTGACCTGTGTATTTTTTTTATGATGTTGAAGTGGGTGCCCAGGTCCCAGGTTGTTTTTGAACAAATTGTTTCATAAATTGTCTAGATAGTTTGTTATGCACTTATAACACAAAATGGAGTTATGATACCCAATATCATGCATTGCCATAACTGAGAAATTTTGAGCTACATTATTATTCACTGTCCAAAAGATGTTGGTTTTGCACAAACTGTATCAATATGCAACAACTGCAGTCTGTTGTTATGAAAAGGAAACATAGGTGGTCACCTCCAAATATCCATTGGGCCACTCCAAATTATTCTTCCATGCAACTAAGTAGTTTTCGGTGGTGAGCAAGTGGTTTCTTTTTTATTTATGTATTTACGGTATTTATTTCCCCACCCTTCAGCCCTAAAGGCTCTCAGAGTGGCTTATAATGTTTATTTTAATTAGATGGTTCCCTGCCCTCAGGCTTACAATCTAAAAAGACATGACACAAAAGGAGAAGGGAATGGTGGTGGGGAAGGGTATCAGGTCCAGCAGTTCTTCTCTCCCTCTGAGGCCTGGACCAAGACAGATGGTCAGCAGGCAGGGCTCTTCTTCTTAACTGAGGCTAGACCCAATGGTGTTGGGCTGTCCTTTCACTCCCTCCAAGCCAGAAGATGACAGTTGGCAAGGAGGGAGGGCTCTTCTTCTGGCTCGATGGTGTTGGGCTGTCCTTTCACTCCCTCCAAGCCAGAAGATGACATTTGGCAAGGAGGGAGGGCTCTTCTTCTTCAGGCCCGATGGGCTTTTTTCACTATACACTGTCAAGTCTAACACCTTCACAAAACATCTGAACAATGTCACGTTAACTAGTATTTATTAGGTTCTCTTGGGGATATTCAGTCTACCTTGTCAATTTTCACATCGTAGAATCATAAAGTTGGAAGAGACAACATGGGCCATCTAGTCCAACCCCCCTGCCATGCAGGAACTCACAAAGCACCTCCAACAGATGGCCATCCAGCATCTGCTTAAAAACTTCCAAAGAAGGAGACTCCATCACACTCCAAGAGAGTGTGTTCCACTGCAAACAGCTCTTACTTTCAGGAATCTCTTTTCCTGTAGTTTGCATCCATTGTTCTGAGTCCTGTTCTCTGGAGTAGCAGAAAACAAGCTTGCTCCATCCTCAATATGACATCCCTTCAAATATTTAAATAGGGCTATTGTATCACCTCTTAACCATCTCTTTTCCAGACTAAACATACCCAGCTCCTTAAGTCTCCAGAGTGTGGTTTCCCGGCCCTTCACTGTTTTGGTCACCCTTCTCTGTCTTGTTAGGCCAGGTGTGCCCAGTCTTATATCTACACTTCTCTGTGTTAATGTTCATTTTTTTTTTAGTTTTGGCCCAGCTTTCTAATCTATTAAGGTCATTTGAATTTTGATCCTTTCCTTTGGCATGGTAACTACTCCTCCTAATTTGGTGTCATCTGAAAATTTGAAAAGCTATTCTTTCGTCCAGGTCATTGATAAAGATGTTGAATAGCACTGGGCCCAGGACAGAACCCTGTAGCTTCTCTCCAAGATGAAGAGGAGCTATTGTTGAGCACCCTTTGCATTTGGCTGGTCAACCAATTACAAATCCACCTAACAGTTACATTGTTTAGCCAACATTTTACTAGCTTGTTTGCAAGAATACCATGGGGGACCTTGTCAAAGGCCTTACTGAAATCAATATATATATATATATATATATAGAGAGAGAGAGAGAGAGAGAGAGAGAGAGAGATTAGATTAGTCTGGCATGACTTGTTTTTGAGAAACAAACCCGTGTTGACTCTTTGTGATTATGGCATTCCCTTCTAAATGTTCAGACTCTCTGTTTAATGATCTGTTCTAGAATCTTTCCTGGTACTGATGTCAGAATAACTGGGTGGTAATTGTTGGGATCCTCTTTTTCCCCTCTTTTTGAAGAGATAACATTTGCCCTCTTCCAGTCTGCTGGGACTTCTACTGGTCTCCAGGAGTTCTCAAATTTATTGCTAGTGGTTCTGAGATTACAGTTGTCAGTTCTTTTAATATCCTTGGATGTAGTCCATCTGTTTCCAGAGACTTAAATTCATATATATATATATATATATATCAGGTATCCCTGTACTACCCCTACTAATTCTGTGCTGCATTTCCTCTATTTTGTCCTCTGCTCCATTTTCCGCAGGCTGAGCAGTCTTTTCCTTTTGTGAGAAGATTGAGATAAAGAAGATGTTGAGTAGTTCTGCCTTTTCTCTGCCCCCTGTTAACATTTCGCCACCTTCTCCATGCAACGGCTCTACCATTTCTTTCTTCTTCCTTTTGGAACAGACATACCAAAAATATGACTTGTAGATGCACACAAAAATGCAAAAACAAACAGATTATATTATTTCCTTATTATGACAAACTAAAACCACAGTCAAGACTTTTCTGACTTGAGTAAGCTGTATAAAGAATTCCTATGGTGCCTTTGTGAAGGGAATGATGAATGTTCTGTGCATCTTGTGTTGTTATAGTAGAAGTCTTGCTTTCTCTTCAGCATGATTCATATGAGGGGAACTAGGACTTGCAGTTCCATAATACTTAATTTTTGATACGATGATGCTTTGCATATAGCAAACATAATTATGCACACTATTTGCCAACATACTATTTGCACATAACGAATCTTGCAGATGACAATCCTAATATGTATAAAGCATTCAAGGATGGATGGACACTCATTGATCAAGCAACAGAAATGGAAATGGATGAGAATACATTCAAGATACTTTAGTCTCAAGAATGATGCTATGAAAATATGATGCACTACTGAACAGCTTTCCGTGGACAACTGAAAGGAAGACTTTATGGCAATAAAACAGATTCTAGCCATGCAGAATCATGTCAAGAATGCATAATTTGTATCAGGAGCTGTGAGCCTCATAAAAATGGGAGGCAGGGTGAACCTGTTCACTGATAAGATATTGTGACATCTCTATTGTAAAGTTAATTTCTTGGATCATACCTTGGATTTAATAATGCCTTTGCCGTTGGTAAAAGATGTCATACTACCTTCCAGTGGGAAATGCTGGCAAAGTACCTGTCAATGAAGAAATTTTGTGAACACATAACAACAGACTGCAAAGGAGATGGATGATCTGACTTTCTCTTTGGTCATTTCTTCCCTTTTCCATTTCTTATACATCTCTCTTTTAAAACTTAGCTCATTTGAAAGTTCTTTAGTCAAGAAACCAGGAGGATGACTAAAGAACTTTGAAATGAGCTGAGTTTTAAAAGGGAGATGTATAAGAAATGGAAAAAGGAGGAAATCACCAAAGAGGAATTCAAACAAATAGCTACCATGTGTAGGGGTAAAGTCAGAAAAGCTAAAGCGAAGAATGAACTTAAGCTTGCTAGAGAGGTTAAGAACAATAAAAAGGGCCTTTTCTGACTTTGAACAGATCTTGCCAAGAAAAGCTGAAGACAGGGTTGCCTTAAGATCACCATGACCCTAAGACGACCCTGCCATGGGGTTTTCTTGGCAACGCTTGTTCAAAGGAGGTTTGCCATTGCCTTCATCTGAAGCTGAGAGCATGTGATTTGCCCATGGCAGAGCTGGGAATCGAATCCTGGTCTCCAGAGTCATAGTCCAAGACTCAAATCACTGTACAAACTGGTGTTTGATGAAAAAAAGAATGGGGAGGGGACACAAATCCAGGCAATTTATGGAAGAATGTGCCTCTCATAACAGGGCAGGCTGGAAAACAGGGCAGAGGAACAGCATAGGGTATGATTTGGAATGCTGATGGCAGAAATAGGAGAGTAAGTAGCCTCATCCTCTTTTGTGGAAACTGAAGTGCCTTCTGCTGTCCTGGAGTTAACTGAAGCCTTAACAGGGTCTATATTTTGAAGGCCCTATTAGTAAATATCCAAATGAAATATATGAAAAATGACAATAGCTTCTAACTTTTATTGAGACAGTTCAAGACTGTCCAAGCTTCTATAGCTGACCTACTTGCTACTATTACTCTTCCATAGAATTACAAGTTAACATTCTCTTTCAAGGTACTTGAGGGATGTCTGGAATTATGCAGAAATTAATTGGTTCTCTTAACGTTGATGATAACATTGTTTAATGTTATTGAGAAATTATTGTATTTTTCAGTGATTTTTTTTCTGTCATTAAAAATGGCTTTTCCAAGTAGCTGGGAAAAACCAATTGAACAAAAGGTATTAAATCATTTCAAGCTCAGGTATTATCGTAAGTTCCAACAGAATACTATAAACATGAATGTGAAACCCTGGATACTGTTTCCCCTTGACTTTGTGTACACCAGTCCTGTTTCCTCAGTCTCTGCAGTTGAGGACTGAGTTCTGAAGGGTCCCAAAAGGGGGATTCTACTGATGTTCACATGAATGCATGTAGAATTATTTGTATTATAAAGAAACCCCCAGTTGTATGGAGAGTTCTTCTACCATTCCAATGAATACTTTTAGAACTACTCTTCAGATCTTTGCAGGAGGAGTGGGGGAAAACAGATGGTTGTGGCAAAGATAATGTGTCTTGTGGCACCTCAAAGTTTTGTCTGGTCTAAATGTCAAGGTACTGAAGCTTACTAATGATCTTCAGAGATTTTTTTGACCTTGGCAGTGAATGCTACAAGGTTGGGGACAGAAGGGCAGGGATGTAGGAGATATGGTTTGTGTGCATGGCTCATGTCCCTTACTCATGTTTATCTACTCCATAAATGTTTAATGGTTAAATGCTTAATGGGTAAATATTATATATTCCTCTTTCATTCATTCATTTGGATTTCTATACTATTCTTCTTCTCAAATATTCCCAAAGCAGCTCACAATAACAACAGATACAATAAAACAGTTTCTAGAATAGTAGTCTATTTATGGGCTGATTCTAAACACAGTGGGGCTTTCTAGATTGGCAGGAAAGTGTGACATGAAGTTGCCTTTTCCTTAATGCTTAGCAGCTGCACCACAGCCTTTAAATGGAGCTGCACTGTTCCGCAGTTTTTTAAAAAGAAGCTGGGAAAACCAGCACCTTTTTAAAGGCACTTCTTCTCCCCTAGAACGCAAAAAAGGGCATTTTCATGGCACACGTTCCCTTTTTCTCATCTAAAGGCTAGACTTTCATGCAGCCATGAACACACTTCTTTTTGCCAATCTAGATCAGGCCAGTAGATTTTGGTTCTGTTGATTCATTAACATCAGCCCCCATTCTCAAGTGTTTTGTATTTTCAAAATGAGGTACACTGTTTAGTTTTAATATTCATAGAATCATAGAATCATAGAGTTGGAAGAGACCACAAGGGCCATCCAGTCCAACCCCCTGCCATGCAGGAACTCCCAATCAAAGCATCCCCAACAGATGGCCATCCAGTCTCTGCTTAAAAACCTCCAAGGAAGGAGACTGCACCACTGTCCGAGGGAGTGTGTTCCACTGTCGAACAGTCCTTACTGTCAGGAAGTTTTTCCTAATGTTGAGGTGGGATCTCTTTTCCTGTAGCTTGCATCCATTGTTCCAGGTCCTAATCTCTGGAGCAGCAGAAAACAAGCTTGCTCCCTCCTCAATATGACATCCCTTCAAATATTTAAACAAGGCTGTCATATCACCTCTTAACCTTCTCTTCTCCAGGCTAAACATCCCCAGTTCCCTAAGTCGTTCCTCATAGGGCATGACTTCCAGACCCTTAACCATTTTAGTTGCCCTCCTTTGGACCCGCTCCAGTTTCTCTGCATCCTTTTTAAATTGTGGTGCCCAGAACTGGATGCAATATTCCAGATGGGGCCTGACCAAAGCAGTATAGAGTGGCACTATTACTTCCCTGGATCTAGACTCTATTGTTAAATAAAAGTTGCTAAGGCAGGTGTTAAGTATTGTCAGTTCAGACTCTGATGTTGGATCCAAAGATTAATGAAAATTTCACAGATTGAGAAACATAGTTATATAGATTAGTCATGTAAATAGTGTATTTTGTAAAAACAAAGAATACATATTATTAAGGAGGAGGCAGTACTGGCAATAAAGAGAGGCTAAAATATTTACACATGGGGCATCTTACCAGAATATTAATATGTCTGATAAAAAAGTATAAAAATCAAGTTTTCTTCTAAGAGTTGGTTCCTGACCTGTTGTAGCCTGCCTTGGTAAATATCAAAAGTCACAAGTAAACTTGTACAATGCAGATGAAAATTTGTCATTTCCTTTGGTGCTGAGATTTGCTGGTAAATGCCGAAATTTTTAACACTTTCTCCTGGCAGTTAATTAGGCAGCTTAATTTTAAAAATAGTGGTACATTTGTGAATATTTTATATCAACTTATATATGTGTGTGTCTAGATACAAGAATCTGAGTACATTAAGGATATATATCACCTCAGATAAACTTGGCAAAAAGGTTACTGACAGATAAAACAAATTATGGTGCATACACACACAAACATACAATTTCTTCATCTGTGTGTGTTAGCAGTGCACACAGGCTTTCATTATCAGCATATAGTTGAATGCTGTATCAGTGAACATATATATGTTTAAGGTAGTTGATGATCACAGCTGACTCTGTGTTGTGAAAATTCTAAAGAGTTAAGATGTAGCCTTACATGCTTCAGCCACCTTAGGAGAGAAGGAGTTAACAGGTTAGCCCTCTTGGTCATTCCCTGCATGCTTCCCTGCCTTTAGGAGCCAAAAAGAAAGCGATGATAACATTGTGCCTGGACTTGTCTCTGCAGAGTTTAGGGTACTCCTGGGGTTTTACAGCTAAATGTAAAGCAAGCTAGAACATGCTCACTCCTGATTTTCTTGTTTTTCTTTCAACCCTTTCAGTGCCCTGCAGGAATCATTAAATCAAAACTTCATGCTGATCGTCACCCATCGAGAAGTCCAGCGGGAGTACAACCTCAACTTCTCAGGAAGCAGTACCATTCAGGAGGTGAGTTCTGTCTCACAGCTGAAGAATAAATGTAGCTCATTATAACTAATGTCAGGTTTGTTAAAGAGGACTTATGTATTCAGGCTGCAGACTTCCTTTCGTGTTTCGTTATTAAGTTTTTAGCTTTTAATTAACTGGATGATGAAAGATTACTGTAGGTACATCAGATGATGTGACCTACATATAAAATTTGCATTAATTTTAGCCCAAAGCAGTAGTGTACTTGGTAGCATGTTGCATTATAGTAACAAAATGCATGGCTTGAGATGAGCTAATGTTGTCTAGTTAGGCTTTTCTTTCTTCTTTTCTTGATCCTATGATGTTCGGTTTCCCTTCATTTTTTTCTTATTCCTTTTTCTTTTATTCTCTGTTGTCTTGTCTATGGATGAAATAGCAGTGAAAAGGTGTCCATCTAAAAATGATGAATTACTGTTATTCTTTAAAACGGCCAGCAAGGGGTGATGTTGCAAAAAGGAGGCTCTTACTCAACTGTCATTAAAAGAATGACGTGGTGCCTAAAAATAGTTATTGCCCTCTGACTGACAAGGTGACATCCTTGTCTATTTCATAAACTAATTTTATACCAAAAACCAGAGTTTCAACATCTGTGCTTTTTCTGCTTAGCTAATTATAACCCATTTGTAATACATTAGCATATCCATTCCAAAAGCAAGTGTTTCATTTTAATTTTCTTTTGTAATACGAAACCGAACACTCCTCCTCAATTTGAACACAAAGGCTAGCATCCAGAGAGGTCTTTATGTGTTTATGTCACACACAAGAATACATTTATTTGAGGGCCATTTTACCCCTTTCAGCAGCATTCCTTGCAACTTGTTGGGTGCTTATTTAGAGGGTCTTGGTCTTCCATGGAGTGCTGGAAAGTCACATTGCACACAGGTAACTCAGTGCTTTGGACGTTGGTTACTTCCACACTTTAATATTTGGGAGTCATAATACTCTCAAGCAAATTTGTACCAATTTTACATCAGTCTTTGGGCTCCTTCTAAGAAAGATCAAACTTAAAGAATGCGGGCAATTTCATCTTGCTTATGGATCAGTATATGTTTGTGCAAAGTAATTTGTAGCACATGTAGTATTAGTTGCTGGTGGTTTTTAGCTAGATGTAGGATCTTGGAAGCTAAGCAGGGTCAGTCCTGGTTAGTACTTGGGTGGGAGATTGCCAATAAATAGCAGGTGCTGCAGGCTGTATTTCAGAGGAAGGAATTGGCAAAACCAACTCTGGGTATTCCTTGCCTGAGAACCCTATGAAAATCATGGGGTTGCCATAAGTTGACAGGCGACTTGAAGGCACATACATACACATAAGAGGTGGTAAACTACAACTGAGTGTTGCTTTTTATTGGTCTTAAAGGGTCCTAAGACCTATAGAATGTTTTGTGTTACTTCTCAGCAGGTCGTAACAAATGCATGCGATTTTGTTTCAAAGAGTTTCTTTTCAAAAAAACCTAATTTTAGGATTCCACTGAAAAGCCACCCATCGAAACAATGTTTTGAATACAAACAGTATGCAGTTCTGCCAAGATATGTAAGACTTTCTGTCGTTTCTGTATACAAAATGAAATTGTTCAGCTGTACTAAGCTCTGACAAATGGGTTTCCAAGCTGAACTCCTCAGTCACCTCCTATTTGCAAATATGGCCTTTCCTCTCTCCACCAGAAATGTCTTGATGATTGCATTTTATTTGACACCAGTGACTATTTGTACATTAGTTTTAAAAAAAAGATTTGAATAAGGTTGTGTGTATGTATGCAGAGAAAAGGGAAGTGGAAGGCTTTAAAAAAGCAACCTGGAAGCTCATAGATCTGCTCTAGAAAATAGCACCATGATGTTCTTAGTGGAGTCTCCTCTATTTTTTAATAACATGTAATTTCCATACCATAGCAGTGCTGCATGATAAATGCTACCAGAAATGGATAATTTCAAATGCAGAACTTGTGTTGTGGGTGAAGCACAAAGGGAAAAAAAGTTCTTATCCTTACTGTGTGCAAAAGGAATTCTAAACAATGGACTTTTATTTTGTATTTTAGCTCAAAAGTTGAATTACCGTTTGAACACACACTGTTAACTTAAATTACCTTCTTTGAAAGGGGATGCTAATTCATATCATTTTTTATCTGAAGTTGCTATCAAACTTTTCTTCTGTTTTCATTCAAATATATTTAACAAATTAGTAATTTATGTGGGCTTTTAATTCTGCTTCAGTGGTAAATGAACTTCAGGTGTAAGTTGCAGCTGTCAACCACCAGAGGGCAGGAAGGACTATTCAATTATTCTCTAAAAATGCCATCCAGCGTTTTCAAATTAGCTTCCACTATATTAACAAAAAGGAGTATAATGGCTGAGTTATTGTTTGATTTACAGATAATTGGCATATTGCGTGAAGGAGACTTAATTTCACCCTTTAAAATTAAACAGGGAGATTTAAAAAGACATAAAATATTCATTAATGTTCAGTGATTATAAAGCAGTGGCATATATTTATTTTGCCTTTATTACTGTTTCGATGGGAAAATACTGCAAATATTTCAGAAATCGAGTTGGCCATACTGACAAGTTGAAATGTTTAAGCAGTGTTAATGCAATCTACTCACACCTGATATCCTATGCAGAAAGATTCAAAATGTCTACATCAATTATTAAAGGAAATACTTAATATTCTAGATATGTTCCAGGGCTCACCACAACTATTGGAGGCAACTGTCTCTCCAGACCCAGTTGCTTGGATTATTTAAGTATATTTTACTGCTTGCAAGTAATATCAATAAATATTCCCTCCCCCTGGCTTTTCCAAATAACATGCTGTCATGAATATATTTTGCAATAAGCTAGCGAAATAATCTACTCTATTAATTCATATGAATCAGTGTTACTCCCATATCAAATTCTTTAGTTTCCTTTTGAAATGTTTATTGGGAAGATACTAAAATAGATAGATGGATTTAAAAAAAGAAATCCTGATGATTAAAATAGGAAAAAGAGTGGATGATAAATAAATATCTCTAAGGAAGTTTCCTGTCCTTCCAGTTTGGCGCTGTAGTGCTATAACAAATGCAGGAAACATACCTTCTTTAAAACAGGTGTGGTATGAGAGAATCCTATGGTGATATTATGTACTGCCTGACTTTATACCCTGTGCTAGTCTTGAATTCAAATATAGAACCAGCCCTGGATGGAAATTTAATTGTTTGTTGACAGAACATACAGTATATTGACTGTGGATTCCTTCCATGCAAATATAGCTTTGTAATGCAGAGGGACTGCATATAATGTTTTTCTGTAATTTTATATACTCTTTCTTTCCTATCTTAATGTCAGAATATTGAGACGTGTGCTATTTTGTATGTTATATTTTTAATCATGCTCCTTCAATAAGATTTAGTTCATAACTTCTAATTTAAAAAGTGAAAACAACTACTTAATGCAGAACCTCCAGACTGTTAATAGACTCTTCTTAAACTGATAATGAATTGTGTCACGAAACACAGAGTTAGTGCTTTGGAAACAATTATTTCAGGCTGCTCTGTATTACAGAGTACTCTCAGTCACAGGTGTCAAATGACTTTTGGTTCTTGTGAAACTGTGGCAACAAATGACACCTAACTGTATATCAAGGGCAATTTTATCTTTTAAAATTTCAGTTTATATTACACGTTTTGTAATAATGAAATTCTATTTTTAATAATATATTAATTAAAATGTTTATGAATGGGAACATAGAAATTTTTTTATTGAGGCATTTTGTTTTCAACTGATTTGTTCGCTAGTGTACAGTAATCCTTTTATAGACTGATCCTTACTTTCTGGCATAATAGCTTAAATAATTAAATTTGAATGTCCAAAATGTTGCACTGCTACAGCATCAAAAGCAACCTGTTGTAGTTCTTCTAAATTAAGTAGAGACTTGAACTGTAAGAGCTTCAGTGGAATCCTGTGTGAGAAAGCAGTAGGACAGAACTGGGTAACCTATATAATCTTGTTACTGTGTTAAATTGCTTGTGCTAGAAAAATCAAGATATTTTATTGCCCTTAGAGTAAAGGCTAATGTCCAGGGTGAAGGGTCCTGTACCTCTCTTCCTTTTGGACAACCCTCAAGACATCACTTTTGTCAATGCTGGAGGTCTGTCTACCTGTTTTGTTCTTAGCTTTTGATATGATAAACAATCATTGTGGTGTCCATGTAAAATTGGGATTTTCTTGCTCTTATCTGTTTATCTCAGGATTATTTCCAATTCTGATTGTGTTCAGATTCAGGATTGTCTCAGATTGGTGTGGGGTAGCATAGAATATACATGTTTAACTGAGCATCAAAACCAAAGGTATTGATTTTTTTTTTGCCTTAGAAGATAATTTGCATATCTAGAGATAATGCAGGGTAAAGGGATTACTTGGGCCAGCCTCAGTTGCCCGAAAAACACAATTTTGTAATATAATGTGACTAGTAGCAAGAAGTCAATTCTTTGAATATTGGGAACCAGTTGTCCTGTTCCTTCCAGTTTTAAGATCCTAGGACAGGGTGGGAATTGTGTGGCCCTCCAGGGGTTTCATTTCCAATTCCCATAAACCCTATAGGCAGCATAGCTAATGGGTGAGGAATTCTGGGTGTTGTAGTGAACATTTGGAGGGCAATTTCAACTTGTGGTCTTTGGGATGGTAGACTTGGGCCAGGCCTGTTGTTCTCCATATGTTGTTCTCCATATGTAGTCTTAGGTAGCCTGTCTATTAATGAAGGATGATGGGAACAGTACAGTAGTTTGGTACTATTTTGAGAGATGAACAGTCCCCAGTTGTAAAATGACTTTCTTTGAGATAAGAAGTTCTAGCTCTTTTAGCACTTGCTACAAAATATTTATTTTCAGTCAGCCTTGTCAAAGGCTATGAGCTGAGATATATGAACTATCAGCAGAAACTACTGCTTTCTGTGGTGCATAATAAAATATTATATATATATATATATATATATAGCATTTTAAACTATATAAAATTTAAAATGCATGTAACATTTCAGTGTTTAGTGAGTTGTCTTGATACATTAACAGAACAATCCTATACATGTGTACTCTGCCTAGTATGGGGTTGAATTCAGCAGTGCAAGTTTCTAGGTGAGGATTACAGTATGCCGTATATACTCGACTATAAGTCGACCTCATGTATAAGTCGAGGGCAAGTTTTGGGGCCAAAATTATGGATTTTGCTATGACCCGTGGATAAATCGAGGGTGAAACTTAGGGGCATATAACAAAGGATCTAAAGGATGAAGCAAAGCAAAACAATGTCAAAGAACTTCCAAAAGTCCATCAAACATAACTCTTTGTGCTTATTCTTAAGACTGAATGGATGAGAGAGTAAAGGGAGTAAGAGCTCCCGAGACAGATTGTACTCTTGCTTTTCATCAGAGGATGGTTCCTTCTTTTAAATAAGAATTTAGATACAGTACTCACATTGACCCGTGGATAAGTTGACTCAGGTTTTTTGGGTCAATTTTTGGACCTAAATTTCTAGACTTATACATGAGTATATACAGTAAGTGACATTTCTTCCCTTGCAAAGTGCTTTAACTTTGTGGGAAAGCAATCTATGAATATTTTCATTGAATGAAATTAAGATTAGATGAAATAAAGCATTGAGGAGGAGCTGAACCCTAGTATGTGCAAGGTAATTTAACTGGGATTGGGATTTGCAGGATTGAGAAGGAGAAGGGATGCGTTGCTCCAATGAAGTTCATTTGAGCCCTTATATCACCAAGCAAGCCTTTATGACTGCTGCTATACACATGCCTTTTGTGTATCATAGAATGGCCTTGGTGGGATCCTTGGTGGGATCATGAGGAGAGGTAATAGGTGTGGGTGATAGATGGAGCCTCCTTACCTGAAATAATTTCAACGTCCAATTACCATTCTTGTGAGAGGCATATAGGTATAGTGATGGTGAGACCTTGAATGGAGATGATCTTGGCTCACAATCATTATAAGACTTGCTGCTGAGAATCCTAAGGCTGAGTGTGACACATACAACATTTCACTTAGAACAGAAAACAACAATAGAAGATCAACAATTTTAAAAAATGTTTCTGAGGCTATATACTGTGCAGGTTTTCTTGCATATTTGCTGGGCATGCAGGCATCATGTCACATGGCACCCTGGTAATGCCATATGGTTTTTTCCATAACAGATCCTTAAAAATGCTTCTATACTGATAGAAATTTCTGTTGTCATTGTTTGACCATAAAGGCTGAGTCTTTTCTGCAGCCGTTGATTTTCATGGAGCCTAGCAGAATCCTTATCATACATGTTAGTCTCTTCATGTAGGATGTTCCCTGAAAATAGAGAAATGTGGTCTCTATGTTCTCAAGACATAGAGAACAAAACCAGAGACTGAAAGGAGCAGTACTTGGCTTAAGATTCATACTATCAAACTGGGTTGGTTAGTGTTCTAGATAGGGCCTGTAATTTACATTTCTTTGTTCACATCCCAAAATGCCAACAAATTTCTACATTAGAGGGGAATAAAATAGTGACCTCACAATACCATTGTTCGGAACTGAGTGGAAAAGAACCTATCTGAACATGAAACACTGTTATTGACTAGCTAAGCAAGTGACTATTTCTACTGGATATGTGCTAGAAAATTTTTAGTAATGCATTTCTTGTTTTCTTTGCAGTTTTTACTAATGGCAGAGATACATTACAGAATAAGAAAGAAACAGTTATAAAAACACTAAAGAATATGATCTCTATTCTTTTTTTTAACATCTCTATATGGATTTGGCATTGATCTCATCATAGATTTCCAAAAGGTAGTATGTAAGATAAGGATGTGAGCTTGCTGGGGGATTCCCTACCAGAAATGTAAGGACCATGTTGCAAAGTAGTTCTGCATAATACCTCCCACACAGAATACTTTAATGATTTTTTTTTTCTGTCAGAACTATTTGGCAAGTTCTTACTGCCATCATGTAACCATTTGAGTTTTCCAGTTTTCATTTGATGTCTACCAATTTCTATCTTGGTAACTGTTAATAAAATACTACTGTCACTTTGTGTAACATTAGATTTATGTGATTTGTAACTATTTATGTCAAAGCTAGTAGAACATTTGAGAAAATGGATATTGCATGTTATCAAAAAAGATTATTTACTACCCATCTATAAATATGGGTATTTTTAGCACCTGCTTAATAAATTCTAGCTTTAGGGCATGACCACTGCATGTGTACTAGTATTCAAATTTTTGACAACTTTTCTACATAGGGCAGGCAAGTTTTTACTTGTGTACTATAAGAGTACCAAGGTGAATTCCAACAACACATCAGCTTTAGTGGGGACTCACTCTTGTATTGATTCTAAGGATTCATATGATATTTCTGGCATGTTAAGAAACAGGTCTGCTACCAAATAATTTTCAAACCCACTTCCCAAATAGAATTCAATTTCTGAGCTATGCTGTAATCCCGAAAACAATGGTCCTGCAGTAAACTATAGTTTAGCTTCTCTCCATGTTTGTCCTGTAAGAATATTAAATTTGATCTTTCCTCTCCTCTTTCTCTTTATGGGTATCTCAAACCTGGTTCCTCACTGAATGAAAGAACTTTTAATATAGGTTGGGCTAGGAGAGAGTTTCCTGGAGCAGCATCAGCTCTTATGTTTTTAACAGTTAATGATAAAAACAGCTTTAACAAGAAATTTTCTAATAGTGTTTAAAATCTCAAGTATACCACCAAAAACAACATATCAATAGCGCTATGGCAGGAAACTTGTTAGCCCTATTTGACAATGTGAAATAAATATGGCGCTGTTTTGTCTATCAGGATTCATTCAGATATCCTCTACTTCATGTCTGCATTTGACATTAATAGGAGCAGGTTAGAAATAGCAAGCAATGACTTTTGATAAGTTTTGCTGAGTGAAGCTAGTAGTTGACAAGAACCTCTTTATATTTTTATGCCAAACAAGTAAAAATTAAGCACTAAGACAACTGTTGTTTTTAACTAAAGAAAGGATGTATATTCCTGTTTGGGATTGGAGAATCTCATTCTTCTTGGGATATCAGTTTTTGAAAAATAGGGAGGCACTCTGAGAAGTTTCATTTTTCTTGGCTCACTCTTGTGTGATCTGTTTCTGTTTGTAGCTTTCTTTTCTTCCTTGCCCATTGAATCTACTTGCTTTCAGTTTCGTAATGTGATGCTATATTGAGCTGCAGAAATGTAGCATTCCAGATACTCCTGGATTCTACTTCCAGTCAGTGCCAGCCAATATTGTCAGTAATGGAGACTTATGGACACTCACTGTAGCTCTGCAAATACTACTGGACTTTAGTTCTGCAATCAGCATAGTCAGGAGTGGAAACCAATCCTTGAAGTATAGAAGAATCTGCACCCTCATTTGGTACACTACAGTGTGATTCTGGAACTAGTTCATTTAGAAGATTGAAGATTGTGATCCTGTTCACACTGTCAAGATCTTTTAGTCACATTTGACAATGAACTGTAGAGAAATCTCTGTTCAGTGCCACCTACTCTGAACTAAATGTTCATCCCTTAAAAGTCTTGGGGCATGTATCATGAAATATTTGTATTTCTGCCTCATACATCTCAAGAATTGGAAATTACAAGGGGTCTTGTTCATGGTTTCTGTTACTCACACATATGGGCCAATCTGCACCTATGTGGATATCCTCAGAAGCTTCTAGAGCTGTATTTTGGTGATAACCCCTCCACCCTCACCCACATGGATATAAGCTGTATGCTCCCAGTCTTTTTATCTGGCATTGCAGTAGGTTTGTTAGGAACCACAGCTTTATACTACCTCTCAGAACAGGAATAGATCTTGGTCCCGATAAGACTTTTGAGCTAAAGATTGACATTCCCCTTCCCCATCCTATTCTTATAGAGGTTCTAGACACAAGTTCTGTTGGGGAGATCCTTTGTATTCTCTCCTTTATCACTGGAACAGATACCTGCCATATTCACAAGATCCCGACCCCCACCCCCATTATAGGATAGCCAGAGTGGTATAGTGGTTTGAGCAATAGACAAAGAGCCTGGAGAACAGAGTTTGATTTTCCCATTCAGCTATGGAAACCCACTGAATGACCTTGGGTGAGTCACATGATCTCAGCCCCAGAAAACCCTGTGACAGGTTTGCCTTGGGGTGTCATAAGGCGTCATAAGAAACAACTTGAAGGCACAGCACCACCGCCGCTGCCACTCCATTATAAACGGGGTCTGTATTAAGACTACCATGTACCGTATAATGACTGCTGTAAGGAACATCCTCACTCTGCCTCATTGGGTAGCTTGTTTCCAAACCTTGGAGTTTAGGCATTCTACAGTGGCAATTCGTAAGCTGCAATCTCCTCCTCTGCATTTGTGGCTACCTATGCATCTTCTGAGAGCACCAGTATCATTTTTTTTTACTTTGACAGCCTTGTTCTCTAATCCAACCAATTCTATTTATTCTGACAGGATCATAGCCCTCCTCTACATGACACCAGTGTGATACTACCTCTGTGTAATGTCCCATTACACCTCCTCCATTTCCTCATCCCAGGGAGGTTGAAAGGGAGAGTCCTCATAGGAGGAGGAGTCAGGTCATTCAACAGTAGAAATCCTTCCACATCTTCCTTGGACCTCCTTTTAGGGGATCAAAACCATGCTTGGATGACCTGGATACCCTTTCAGAGCAGGTTTCGAAATGGCTAAGGTTCTGGGCCTACACATTAAAATATCTGAATCAGCCCATGCATACCTGGTCTTTAAGAAGGTTGAAAATCAAAATACTCCTCCAGCAGCTATCCTGATGCTTTTGGTAATATGGAAGGTGGTATATTACTCCTGGCAGACTCCAGCATCGTTTGACTCCACTTTAAGGACGATTTAGAATCTCTACTGGGTGCAGGAAGAGGGTTGTGCTGTACTTTTCAAACACCCACAGCCTAATTCTATTATAGTCAAAGTGGCACAATCCAGATTGACAAAAAAGACACGTGCTACTCTGACTGATAACAAAGGGTGTAAGATTGACACCATGGCCTCTAAAATGCATTCAATGGCAGCTTTGTTGCTCAGAATAGTGTCCATCTCATTGATTGCCTGCCTTTTGGACAGTTAGTAAGAAGGTAGCATGGATCTTCCATTACACAGCACAAAGCCTAGTGGTGTAGCATATTATTACAGCAAAACATGCACTGGACTGTAATATACAGGCTAATACCCTAGCTCTCTGTAGACATTCCTGGCTCTGTTCCACCAGTCTGACACACGATGTGCATTGTACAACTGAATATCTCCCATTTGCTGAACAAAGAATGAGAAGTTGGAGCAGCATGAAAACACCTTTGTTCATTTACTGTTCCATCACAAGATTGTTTCCCACTCCTTCTTGAGGATTTACCTGATGGTTATATCCACACATTCTAAGCTGCAAGACACAGCATGTCGTTGGTTCACATGAAAATAAGGACATTTTCGAAAGGCTACATGCACTAACTGGGGACTGCTACCTGCCTAGAACCTTTCACTGGTCCTCTCCAAGCTTAAGGCACATCCCTTTGAGTCCATGGCATCCTGCAAACTTCATCTGCTCTCTTGGAAGACAGTTTTCTTTGTTGCCATTACATCTGCTTATAGAGCCAGCAAACTGGCAACTTTAAGAGTGACCCCCTCTTCTTCTGTTTTCATAGGGACAAGGCAAATCCCCTTTGAACAAATCTTAAGGGTGCCTTAAGTTGGAAACATCTTGAAGACACACAACAAACTCTTTTCCATGGAAATCTCTTTCCTGCCTGAGGTTCATCATCTGACCTTGAACACTCCGTTTGTAACTTAATGTTAGAAGGACCTTTATGTGTTTCCTGGACCAAGGAGTGCTGGAGAACTCCTCATCTCTTTGTTGCCAAGGGCACACATAAAAAAAGAAAAGCAATCACATTTCAACAATTTTCCCATTGAGTGGTGAATGCTGTCTGCCTCACATACTCCCTTACTGGATGCTGCCTATCCACAGGGGGTTAAAGCTCATTTGAAATTAACAATGGCCACTTCATTGGCAGATATTGGAAAGGTTCTTCTTCCAGACCGCTGCCACTCAGCCACATGGATGCAAACACCAATTGTAGGATTGGTGTTTATTTCCATTCTGATACAGCTTTTGGTAGGGCAATCCTATTGTTGGCCCTCACATGACCCCTACCATCCTCAGTGATGCAGCTTTCTATTTTCCCATATGTGTGAGTCATGTCACATAGAATAACAATTTGCCTGCATGTAACTGGCTTTTTGAATGGTCATCTGTGCACTAACAAAACTCATCTTCCTCACATTTTCATGTCTCCCTTTAATCCAAACCTACCACTTGGCATATTTGGAGCTGGGTTATGTGAGAGTGCATGGTTATAACCAAAATGCAGGTGAGTTCATAGTTGAGCACTTGAAGAGCCACAACCACAATTTGGTAGCCTGTTCTTGTTAAAAAAACATGCAGCTCAATAGGTACTCTTTCTTTCTGAGAGTCTCATGATGTCTTAATCAGGAGGAATGTCATCATGATGTCATCAATCAGGTTCACGAGTAGACTAAGACAGTTGTGTAAAAGAAAACTGAGGAGCTGTCAAATTTAGATCTTTCTCTTCTTTCTAGGTGGACAAATTGTGGCCCTAATGTTGTTTTACAGCTCTCAGCTCCCCCAAACAGTACTTTTTCTAGTAGCACTATACCCCTATGAAGGACTTGTTTAAAGAGCCAGAAAATTACCCAGCAGTAAACTTCAAAGTCCAGTCCCTGGCATCCACAGGGTACCCCAGGACAAACACTTCCACATATACAAATGATTCTTTGCACATTTGACAAAAGTAGGGGGACAAAAGGAAAATATGTTCTTGGTATCTCAAGCTGTTCGTGACAATTATGCTCCGCAGATTTCTTGAATGTGTCCCATGAAAGCATATCTTGTAATCCTAACATTAGTAAGGAGCATTATGATGTTGTGGATTCTGTCTTCATTTTCTAAGATTAGTATTTTTTTACAGGATGGGTGGCTTTCTAGAGGGAATAGGGTCAAATAAATCTGCCATACTGAGAAAGAGTTGCTGGTTTATATTTAAAACTAGCTCAGGAACATACAGCTCAGTGGGTACTTGTTTGGGTGGGTCCATTACAGTTGTGGGTTCAAATAACAGGTGCTATCATGTTGAGGAGGGTTGCTGTTTGTAAGGTGGTCTGGTATAATTTCCCATCCTTGGGTTTGTAAGATTTCATCATAACTCTGTGCTGTTCAAATGAAACATTTGTTATGGTTTATATTCTTGTTGGAGTGGGGAAAGAAGCAGTGCTGAGACGACAAAATATTGACTTTGGGACCATAACAATCTATCTGGCCATACTGGAGGTTATATTCACTACTTACTACTGGTTCACTGGTTACTAGGATAATTTTTCATCTGCTAATGAAAATAATCTTTTGGAATTGTTCCTATTCTTCTCCTTTTTGAAATTTCAAGAAGCTGCATACAGCTTCTAGGTAAATCAGCACAATAGCAAAGATGATAGCAAAAATGTCCCAGATCCAAACCTACACACACACACACACACCAGCCAGAGCCATGTGCATAACTCTATAAGGCATCTGTGTGCCCGCTGACCAGTTGTTCATCTGTACAGTTTCTTCTATCAAACAGATGATAAAGCAGTATTTATGGTATCCAAATGTTAGATCTTGTAGAGGAATTGTATTAGTGGCAGCTGGTTTATGCCCATCTCATTTCCAGCTAGGGATACATGCATAGAACTTTTCTCCTAGCTGAATCAGGACATAAAAGCAGATACACATTAGAGTAATAATAATAGTTTTGATAAATAACCCCATAGGAAGTAAGTGCTGTTGTTGTTGTATGCCTTCAAGTCGTTTCTGACTTATGGTGACCCTAAGGCAAGCCCAAGGTTTTCTTGGCAGGTGTCTTCAGAGGGGGTTTACCATTGCCATCTTCTGAGGCTGAGGGTTTGTGACTTGCCCATGGTCACCCAGTGGGTTTCCATGGCCAAGCTGGGATTCAAACCCTGTTCTCCAGAATCATAGTCCAACGCTCAAACCATGCTGGCTCCTAAGTAACTGCTTAGAACTGCTTAAATCAAGTAAGATGTGTTTTGATTTGTATAGGGTGAACTTTTCCTTGCTTTATTGATAATATGTGAATTATGTAACCTGGTTTTTGTCAACTTTTAACATTAGCTGTATGGTTACTTTTGATGTTTCTTTGTTTTTTGTTGACTATTGATAATGTCTATGTGTTCCATGGCTGGGATTTTAAAAATGATGAAAATGGTTTTTATTTTTTTCCCCATTGAAATGCGTGACCACTGAGATATCATATCACAAAGTGATTTTGAAATTCTCACCCAGTTTCAAAAAGGGATTACCATTTAAAATGGGAAATTACTAATCACAGCAGAGCTTGGGCTCATTGAACTACCTGTTCTTGATTTTATCCTGGCGCATGTTTCCATTAGTCGATGAAACAGTAATTTTTATTCAAAACCTTATTTTAAAATGTGTTAGATGATATAATAAAACTTTATTTTTGTTAACTAGTCACATCGGACTCTTAGTCAATGAAATGAATTATGTGATGATTCTGAATTTGTTGTAAAGGGGTCATATAATACCAAAAGCACATATTTCTGGTTGTACTCTGAATACAGTATGAAGATTAGGGAACATGATATCTAACATAGGAAGGTTGTCATTTTAAAGATTCATGTCAAAGAATAAATGAGAGACATTCCTAATAAGTAGTCTGTATTCTACTCTCAGTTATTCTACTCTGTATCAACTGTATGAGAAAGAGACTGTATTAATGCATGCATTCTTTAAACCAGTAGCACATTTTATTGTAGGCATTTCTTTGTAGGCTATGACAAATTAAAATAGGTCTACTGTGTGTACCTGTTTGGATGTGAGAACTCGGAGACTTCAGATACCCTGTTGATGGGATACTGTTTGGTGTGTAAAGGATGTGGGCAGTCTTATCTAGCTATCCTTAATTTCATACAGATTTTTTTAAAAAAATGCCTAACTGAAACTGATATGATGAAAGAGGCCTTAAAAAACACTTTAAATTGTTAAAAGCCCTATGTTTTCGCTAGAATATGTTTTCTAGAAATCATATTGTGTAACTCATATTGTTCATGACTTGGAAAGGAGTCGCTTTAAATAAACAATTTCTGGTGATCAGAAACTAATAAGCCAGGACATATTTATATGCAAGAAAAGGCAGAGAGTAAATAATTGCACTGGTGACCAATACTGTAATAATCCTGTTTTACAATATGCACTTGACAGGTTGTAATAGTGCTAATTGAAGAGACTAATTCACACTTGCTTCATTCTATTCAAAGGCAAAATCAGCAGCTTGTTTTGCTTTTGACCAGATGGTCCTGATGAACACCTACTGTGCACTTTAAGTGCTTTACTAGAATTACAAAGGCTGGGGGGCTGCGTCCAACTCAGAATGATTTGAGAAGAAGAGGGGGGGAAACCCTTCCCTGCTCAATGGATTTGGTGCAACTAAATTAATTCTAGTGGGCCCATTACACATTGAGCCCCCTTTTCAAAGTCCTGAGCCTCCTCGTTTGTTCTGTAGCAAGGAGAAAGTGAAAGGCAGATTACTGCAAACAGAAATAAAAAAAAGTGCTCTGAAAGGGAGAAAAGAGGCCTTGAAGCCTTTTCATATCATTTTGGGTTTTTCAAGTGCGTTATTTTTGGGAAGAGTGGATGTCTGAAAAGCCAATTGGAGTTTTTTTTTTATTTTTTTGTTTTAAAGTGCTCTATTTAAGTACCATGAATATAAAAGCAAGAGCAACAGTTGACTGAGTTTACTGTGGTAAAGCTTTCTCTCCCAAGGATGAATCAACTTCATTATAGTTGGCGCTTTGTATTTTAATATGAATGTGAGGTTAGTTTCACAGGACTGTGTCTGTTTAGGATAATTATAATTTAATATTTTTCCCCTGTAAAGTTATCACTGTAGGGGTCTCAAATTCTAAACAGAAGCCAGACTTCTTTTTCTTCTTCTTCTTCTTCTGTTGTTGTTGTTGTTGTTGTTGTTATTATATTAGTGTTATTATTATTATTATTACCACCACCACTTTGAAGTCCCTGAGAGTTTAAGACTCAAAAGGACCCTAATTTCTGAAGAGAGGCTTTTTCGAATAGCATTGAAGCAGAGATTATTATAATTAATTAGAAGTCACACATCTGTTAGTCTTTGGATTGTCTTATGTATCCGCCTTGTGTATCTGTGTGTATCTGCGTAGAGCACATATGTTTATGTGTGTGTGAATAACAAATGCGCACAGAGATGCATGTGGTTGCTGATTATTCATAGCCCATATAAATAAGAATGTAAAGAGTCACATTAAGAAACCTGCTTTAATCTGGCATCATATATGTGCTTACCTGTGAGTAGCGTACCTTATAATAATGAAACTTATTTTTCAGTAAATATGTGTAGTATTGTGCAGCTAGTATTACACACACACACACACATATTTGTGATACCCCCCCAAACAACCTTCAGTCATTGACTTTGATTTTTTTTAATGGCAACTCAAAGGTTTCGTGATTGTGTTCTAATTTTACTAATTTATGAGGAACCATAATTAAAAACATAAGAGATGATTGCAATTAGTTACAAACTTCTGAAATGTTCTTTACTGCATCCCTGCTAGTATAATGCTTAGTACTGAAAAGATATGGGCATGCAATGATAAGTAAGCAGCTGTGGTGAAAAACAGAAACTAATGATCGAATTGCTCAGATGGAGTAATAGCAATAAAGATGTGCTCAGATCGAGTTATAGCAATAAAGATTTAAATTTTACTGGATATAAATGTGAGATCTTTCTGTATGGATTTCATAACATCTGTGTCATAAAACATAGAATATATGTTAATTATATTAAGTATAAATTTATACATTTTATAACATTTTATATGGTATATGTAAATCTTAAACTATAGAACAATGTGTCATGAATGACATAATTTCTCAAACATGTCTGTTTCAATGTTTTAAACAGTTTTTCTGACAAGAAGAACTAATATCTTGGAGTTGGGGAACAGATGATAGGATAGGAGGGAAGGGAGAAAAGGGTTAATTCTTAATACACAACTTAAATACAAGGAGTTGGGAGGGTTGCTTGCGTTTTCCCCCTCCCTCAACTCATAATATTGGTATCTTTTATGCCATTTTAGGTAACAATTATGAGCCTTATTAATCTGGTCATTTTTCACCTTGCCTTTTAAAAGTAGATTTGAGAAGATGATTACTTTGTACCATCAAACAATCCAATTATATTGATAAGTAGGGAGGTGCTAATGAACTGTTAACTCTGGCAAAAGTTTTCTGTAAACCTGTGTTAAAAATAATCACCAATTTGAAAGTATTTCTTAAGAGATAATTCAAATTGCTCTAAATGTTAATGTGAATCTGCATGTATTGTAAATTACAGTATAGGAATACAAGAAGAGTAAATTATTACATAGATACAATTGTTAGGTTAAAGTGAAAGATATTTTGCATTGTATAGTAGGGCATTAGATTTATTTTCTATACAATGGAGTCATGTTCAAGCCAATTTTTTAACTCCTGATCTTACATCATGTTCTCTAACTAGATGGATATACAGTAATACCAAAATAAATTCCCATTTAGTATGTATATTGCTGAATCTGTACATACTAAACATACTAGAATGCTATGACCTCCTGAGTTTTAGTCATTTGGGAGCAATTTACAGGTGACATTACTTCAGTATGGCTGTACTAGTATATGTTGTAACCTAACATTAGAATATACTGTAATTATAGTCATATTTTGGTACTGGTTTCTCAGTCATTGGAAGAAAGTACTCTATAATTTTTTTTTAAAATCTCCAAAACTGCCTTGGTTTAAACTATACCTAGAAGAGAACTTGTGTCCAAATATATTGATTGTACTCAAGTGATATAAGATGTACTTTATATATAAGAATAAAATACTCCAAAAACTCTTTGTATCAAAGTTTTTCCTTTGTCAATATATAAAAATAATTGGTGTAAATTATACCAAGATGAAGCTCATTTAAAAGGTAATGTAGCCTCATAATCACCCACAATAAATCCCTGTTACTGTTTTTAAAGCCTTGAGCAAACATTTGCAATAAGTGGCCAAATTTATGCCTTGCTTTGTGATTTTTGCGTGACCAGACAGAGTGGTACAGGATTGTTTTAAGGTTTTTACAGCTGCAAGGGAAAAGCATCTGTTCTTAGAAAATCCGGCATTGTTTAATTTTGACACTGACTCTTCCATGCTGTTTGTACCAGGCCCTGGATTAGATACCACCAAGATGAGATTTGTTTTAAGTTGCTTCCAAATGCAGCTGTCACCAATGATGGCCTGGTAGATAAACCAAAGACGATACAGCTAGAACAAGCATCTTTTTATGGTGGGTCGTCACAGTAGAAAACCTCAGAGGAGGAATGCTAATATTCCCTCTTACAAATAGCTAGAGCTCTCGTCTGGTGGGGAGCAGAATAATATATTTCCTATAATTGTGATAATAAGGTTGTGAACTTAACACGTATATAGGCAGTTTCCTAAAGAAATGAACAAATTGATTTTTAATACCAGTACTTGTTCGTTTGTATTAAATCATTGTGAAACCCAAGTAGTATTAACAGCACTATTCAGAACACACATATCTAGTAAAAAAAAAAAAAGGAACAATTTACAGCAAACATTTCTCATCTATCATTCTCATAAAAGCATTAAGTGTTGTTTTTAACAACAACCAAACACTTATTTTCCCATATTCTTCCAGAATTATATGAATTTCTACCCAGGTGGTCCAAAATAATTGATATAAAGCCAAAATGTGACTGCCTGCATTACAAAATGTTTAATTTGCTGATGAATTGTGCGACTCTTTCATCATACATGAAAGCTTTCACAGCAAGGAAACATCTCTGTCTATAGATATTGATGATATTAAAGAAATTGTACATAGGAGCATGCATCTTGTTATAGGAATTTTTTTTTTTGAATACTCAGTGAAGGTTAAAGCTATACTTTTTTTAGATTGGGGCATTTAAGACCTACAGTGCAGTTTTATGTTCAGGAATGTCAGACTTGAACTGGGCAGAAGACAAGATCAGATTCTTCTCTTTCACAAATTCCTCTGAGTAACCTTGTACTCAGTCATTGTCTCGCAGTCTATTCTATTTTATAGGGATTTGGAGGGGATATAAGGGGATATTACCATATATTAGAGGTGAGGAATATGTGGCCCTCCAATTATTTTTGGACTATAGCTTCTATTGTTTGTCAGTATCATTGCCAGAGGTATAGCATTATGGAAATTGTAGTCCATCTGGACAGCCTCAGATTCGCCAACCCTGCCATATAAACTACTTTGAACTCCTTAGTAAAAGAAAATGCTACAATTAATCTGTCACTAATGAAACATCTACTGTAAAACTGAACAATATGAAACAATAAACCATCTGTCTAGTCACGATAGCTTACTTAAAATTAAGTTTTCATTGTTGTGATCCATATCCTTATGGTTCTGATAAATGGTTATTTGAGCATATTACCATTTTATAATCAAAACAAAAAACAAAAAACAGCAAAAAAATTCATAATGGCCAGTGTTCATGGATAGCCATCTACATTTCCCCCCATGGGGACTGTTTTTTTCTGAGACAGGGGAGCATACTCCCAGGAGTTGCTGATCTAACTAATCATCTACTAATTAGTCTATGTTATATGCTGTCTTTCATATAAAGGTGCCCAGTATAGCTAATGACATAAAATTCAACTGTAACAATAATAAAAAATCCATTAAAAACTAACAAAATTCAGAGCATATGGCAATTAAAATCCAAATCCACTATGTAAATTAGATCAACTCCCGCTGGATTATATTTCTTTTCAAAAGCAGAGAAAAATCAGCAAGGAAAGTGCCAAACAGCTCTCCCAGTGCTGGAGGCTCTGCTGCATGGGTGCAGAGACTTTAAAGATATTCTTATATGTTCCTGCCAAATGTGCCTCAGATACATATGAAACATGGAGAAGGGCCTCTGTGGCTGATATTAGAAGTGGACAGGTTCATACAAGAGGAGACATAATAACAGAATTCAGTTCCCACCGATGCCAACAGGAAACCAATGATCAGAACACTTGTACACTCTAGGGTTGTGGTCTGTAGAAGTTGGTATCTAGAGGCATATTATTTCTGATGCAGAAGATAGTGTAAAGCTACCATGACTAGATAGGTGGCCCATTAGCTTTCAAAATATTTAAAGGTTTAATTTTAGATCTTTTAGGCCCCATTTCCACTACATTTTGATTCGAAGTGTGACGCAGGCTATATGACCCTCGTTCACACTCGAATCGACTTCCGATCCTCATCGGATCGATTAGTGGAGGAAAGGACCAGGTTAAAAGCAAATAGCCCGGGCTTTCCTGACACTAGTTTTAAAGTGGTCTTTTTTTGGAAAACACGATTCTGAAGCGTTTCCAGTAAGTGGGAACGCTGGTCAGAATCGTGTTTTTATTTTTGGAGGGGGGTATTGATCGCAAAAATCAATCTTGTGCATTTGCAATCTTGTGCATTTGTGATCTTGTGCATTTGCGATCTTGCGCATTTGCAATCAGTATAATGAAGAAAAAGAAACACACACACACACATTTGCTCCTGGGGGTCCTTCCTTCCTTCCTTCCTTCCTTCCTTCCTTCCCTCCTTCCCTCCCCCTTCCTTCCTTTTTTTCTCTTTTTCTTCATTAAACTGATCACAAATGCACAAGATCGCAAATGCACAAGATCGCAAATGCACAAGATTGCATTTGTTATCTTGTGCATTTGTGATCAGTATAATGAAGAAAAAGAGAAAAAAGGAAGGAAGGGGGGAAGGAAGGAAGGAAGGAAGGGCCAACCCCCCAGGAGCAAGTGTGTGTGTGTGTTTTTCATTTTCTTCATTATACTGATCGCAAATGCACAAGATCACAAATGCACAAGATCACAAATGCACAAGATTGATTTTGCGATCAGTACCTCCCCCCCATAAAAAAAATTCCCCTCCGGGAAGGGGATGGGGAGTTAAGAGCTGTCACCTTATATAGCAGCTCCAGTGGGAACGACAAGCGTTCCCAGCTAAGAAAGCGGTTCCGAAAAAGGCCCCTTTTCATAGTGGGAACGAGGAGCCTTTTGGAATCACTTTCATAAGCAGAGCACAGCCCAGTTCCAATGCAGGGTTTTCCACAAGTGGGAATGGGCCCTTAGATTATAAAATGTTTGCTTAGTTCAAAAAATAGTTCATTTTTTGTTTACCAATGCATTGTGTTCTTGGACTACAGGAAAATATATTCATGGGATTCAGAGGTGTGAATCCTATCTTGGTCTTAAAGGGTGCAAATACAGCAGCATTTGGAAGCAAGTGTTAGAACTAAAACTATCACAGTAGATTATAAAATTAAAAATTAATACTGAGAACTCTACTTTTCTATGAGGACAGGTCCCAAGAGTAAATAAGGAGCATTCAGAATATATATCTTTTATGTGAAATACAGTGGGCCCTTGGTATCCACTAGAGTTTGGTTTTGGACCCCACATGGATACCAAAACTTGTGGATGCTCAAAAATGGTGTCCCTTTTATAAAATGGCAAAATCAAGGATTGTTTTTTGGATTTTAGAAAAAAAATATTTTCAAGCCGTGGATGGTTGAATCCATGGATATGGAGGGCCAACTGTATTCCATGGAATAGGGATTCAGTCAATATTGAAAAGTGTTACAGCTTGGGTGTAATCCTGGATTCAGCCTAGAACCTGAAAGCTCATATATCTTCAGTAGGCAGGAGTGCATTTACACAGTTAATGCTTGCACATTCACTGCACCCATTCTTAGAGTCATTTGATCTGGGCAGGGTGACACAAGCCTTAGTTACATCCCATTTTGATTACTGTAACATGATCTACATGGGACTGTCTTTAAACAGTGTTTAGAAATTTTGACCAGTCTAAGGAACTGTTACCAAAGTTTTGATGGTACCAGTGTCAAACAACTCCCTTGTTACAACCAGCTCCACTGACCATCAATCTGTCTCCAGGCACAGTTCAAAGTGCTGGCTATAAAGACCTGTACAACTGAACTCCAGATTATGTGAAAGAATGAGTTTTTCCATGAGTCTTCATGAGCTTTGAGATCTTTGGGGGAAACCCTTCTCTTGTCTTTGCCACCCTCATAGGCATCTCTGGTGGGAGAGGACCTTCTTAATCTCAGAAAAGGTCTATCCCATCACCGCGTGCCGTGGCCCTGATCTGGCCTTTGCAGGGTACAAAAGGGAGCTGCAAAAAAGCAGCTCCTTTTTGCGCCCTGTACAGGTCACAATAGCTGCATTGCTGCAGCTTGGTGGCACTCCTTCGGCCACCAAGCTTTGGAAATTATTTGAATTATTTGAAAATGTAGGCTAACTCAAGCCCAAAACACACTGCAGAAATAATCCAGTTTGAGACCACTTTAACTGCCCTGACTCAGTGTTAGGGAATCTTGTTTATTCTGACACCAGAGTTCTCTGACATAAAAGGCTAAATGGGCTAAACAGACAGGCAAAAAGAGTTGCTTTCTGACTGGCTTGAAGGTGTGGCATTTAGATGACACATGCCTTGAAGCCAGAAGAAAGTTTCCTCTAGGCGCCTTATGCAGAGAAAAGCCGTTTAAAAAAAAAAGCAGCTTTCCCCCCGCTTCTTCCTGGCTTGAAGCCATGTCATGTGGTCATGACATGAGCACTCCAGCTGCCTTGGGAGCCAGTGGTGCGGTTGGTGGGAATTCAATGTGGCTTCAGAAAAGGCAGCTTCAAGCCACTTTTTCCTGCCCATCTGTTTCACTCCAATATCTCACAGAACTACAGTTCTCAGAATTCCCTAGCGTGGAGCCAGGACGGTTAAAGTGGTCTCAAACTGGATTATTTCTGCAGCATGTTCGGATCTCAGTTGCAGAATCTGTAATAAAAATATTGAGATATTTCTTGACCCAGGCTAATAATTCAATCTACACTGGAAAACATTTACAAAATGGCACAAGTAGATGACATATTAGAATGTACAGTGCTCCTGCACCATATGTGGGCTTGCCATATGCGGACTTGAGGTCACACATACGGTGAACCCTAATATGATGAATGGGACACGTGTCTGTGGAGCACGCCATGCTGTGTGCTGCGGGGATGTGCCCCGCTCAAACAAATGAGGCTTGATCTTATGTGGAATTTCCCTTATGTGGGGGTGGGGGTGGTCTGGAACAGATCCCCATGTAAGGCAAGGATACACTGTAGTTAACTAAAGGAAACAGTTTTTGTCATACTATCACCAGTGGCTGTGCCTGGTGTCGAAGCTCATGAATGCATAAACTTTGTAGATAGTGTGTCTTGTCCTGTGACAGGCAACCCAACCAATTACATGCTGCAGTTATAAAAACAGTCGATGTATTATCAGAGATATACATTGTGTTCCGAAGATATAAAAGGTATCATTTTGACTGTTTAGTAAACGTAATGGCTCACTTCAAGGATGGTACTGGCACAAAGTACCTGCAAAATGTGTTTTTTAAAGGGGAAACAGTTGGAATACCAATTACTAGCTGTTGTAGAAGTGCTCTATTAACCTTTAATTTTACATGTTGCTTATTTCTTGTTAATTTGTGTTCATTGGCTTCAGTCTATTCACAGAAGGTGTTTTGATTCATCAGAACCCTCTGATAAAACAACAGAAGGGGATGAACTGTTAATTTATTCCTGCACCCTTTCCATCTACTTTGAAACAAGTGTTAGAACTGGCATAGAAATGGGTAACAAAGGTGAAAGTGGCACTGGCACAAAATAGGCACCCTTGTTTCCATAGACTGAAAGCTCTGCTGGACCAAAGAGTGCTCTGCGAACAGTAAGTTGTACCACAGTCTGATATTACTAATGATATAAAACCTTTTATCACTTAACAGTTTGACAAAGATATTTGCATTTTATAATAGAAGGTGAGAATGAATAAAAAAGTCTTTACAGTGCTGACTGGTATAATATTTCAGCTCACCCACTATAGTTATTGTTTTAAGTTTTCTTACATCTATCCTATGCTTGTTCTCTGGATAATAAAATACAGATGATTAATTGGCACACAAATAAACAACATTGGCAATATAACCTTACATTATGTTATGGAAATGAGAAGTTTAAAATACTTCTGCCATAATGAGAACTGTCATAATGAAGAGGTTGTGAAATATTTTGAATGCAAATTCAGTTCTTTTTTGAGAGAGAATATCTGCACTGATCAGAAGCATCCAAGCGCTTTTAAAGTAAATACCTTATTGTTCATTTTAGCAAAGCATGAGTTAACTGTTGTGAAAGGAACAATTTAAAATAATTGTTTTAAGTTAAATTTCAATGGTATATTTAAATAAATTTAGAAGTAAGAACATGCCAAATTGAAATATATAATTTGAATTGTGACTAACATCCTGATCTTAGTCAGGTTTTATGCTGTCAGAAGACCCAAATAACTAGTTCCACATACCCAAAGGGGCTTTAGTGTTTCTATCAGCTTCCTCTGCCACATACTAAAACACTTCTGAAACTCAGGAGGCTTTCTAAAACAGCTTGATGGCATTCTTAAGACCTTGTGCAGTGTAAAACCATTAATGGGAAACAATTTTGCCAAAATCAATGAAACGTAAAGCCATACAAAACTAGTAGAATTTAATATATTCTTACATGCTTAAATTGAAGTCTAGGTTTACAGTACATAGATTAACAACTTAAGTTGGTGTTTAATTAAAGTATTTTAGTAGGTTTCTTTTTAGCCTACTTGAATCCAAAAGACTCAGTGCATTGAAGTAAAATATAGACATAAAATAGCTATGAATACTTGGAGAAATACCAGGTGGCTTCTAAATATATTTTTTAACAAAGAGGTGAACTTTGGTTTAGTAAAGGAGTATAAGACATGGTTGGGGGAGTATTGCCTCTGTGTCTGTTTAGGATTCTGCTTTTAATACGTTTATGGCCACATAATGCTGCCTCTTAATGCTGCCTGTTAATGATAAACCATGTTTTATTATTATGGGAACTTGCCTAGCTTCCCCTTAGGCTCTCATGTTACTCTTGCATTTCTCCTCCTCAGTGTGTCTGTGAAATAACAAGTTTCTACTTCAGGTTAGCCATAGTTGATTGTATTGTTTGAACCCTAAACTGGTTTATTTGAAACTAGCCTTTGGCAGTTATATAGTTATAGTCTTCCTCTTCCACAGAATTAGCAGTTCCTCCTATCACCTGCAGCCCCTAATTCGCCCTCAAAATCTGTTCCAGAGGGCTGGAATGCTCCCAACCCTGAGAACATTTTTGGACAGTGTATAGGTTTGCAGGATAAGAGGAAGGGGAAGGTCCCATTGTACTTGCTGAAATTAAGAAAAATAGAAAAGAAACATTCCAAACTTTTTCATTGCCAAAGAAGGAGAAGAGAAGAGCAAGAACACAAAGCAGGTATGGTTTGTTTGCAGATTTTGGTTAATATAGAAGGTAGAGAAGTTTAACAGTTTCTGATCCTTACATTAATTATAGTTTCTGAAACAGAGGTTTTGCATTTCCCCTGATGGGGAAGCTATATGTACTCCTGGTGCAGGAATAATAGAGAGAAGAATGGCATCCTGGAACCTTAAGGTACCTTCATTTCCCATGCTTTTATGTTTGCCGTCCATAAAAACTGAAGTTGCCTTGACTGTTAAGAATATAATGAAAGCTACATTGTACCAGACCAAGGTATGCCTAGCTCATAATTCTGCTCCCTCTGGCAGGTTATAGAATGGATCAATCTCAAATTATTTTTTTTCAGTCATGATTTAAAGTCTAGTATAAATGCTAGTACAGTGGTCCCCCGGGTTACGAATCCCCCGGGGTACGAAAACCCCGGGGAACGAAAGAGCCGGGGCCGCAAAAACGGCCCCGGGATCCAAAAGAAACCCCGGGATCCGAAACGGAAAAACCGCGCTGCCCCTTTAAATTTGCCTCGCGGTCCGTCCACTAAAGCGGTCCCCCGGGAAACGAAAATTTCCGGGTTACGAAAAGTAATCCGGAACGGATTACTTTCGTAACCCGGGGGACCACTGTATAAAATAGTTATGCCTCAGGTCTTGATAAAGGTGCAAACTGTTGGGATTGTCACAGGATGAAATGTGATGAATGATCATGTTTAACTATTACTTTTGAATCCCACAATTAGAACTGCTTAGATTTGGATTGATGGTGGAAAAGTGGAAAAATGGATTAGCTACTCATATCAGACCCTTTACACCTAAATTCTTCTAGATTTTGACATTTTAAAAAGTGTGCTGATCCAGTGTTTCCCACTGTTTCTGCTTCTCAATAACAGCTGTCCTTAACTGGGAGACTTGCTTCTTCAGGATGAATTGTTTTAGAGAGGAATCAGGTGGCAGATAACTATGATTACAAAAGTTAAGTGTTCTTTAAAAAAAATAAATTAATTTGGGATTGGTCTTTTCTATAACTGTCAGCTGGAGCAGAATTCTGATCTAGGCACACTTTGGTCTTGTACAGTGTAGCTTTCTTTATATTCTTACAGTCAAGGCAACTTCAGTTTTTATGGACTGTGGAGACAGGATCATGGGAAATGCAGGTTCCAGGATGCCATTCTTTTCTCTGTTGTTCCTGCACTAGGAGCACACGTATCTTCCCCATCAGGGGAAACATCTCTGTTTCAGAGGCAAAGAAGAGAAACCATTAGGTAATTTTCTCTACCGTCTATATCACCCAAAACTTGCAAACAAACCATGATCCCCAGATCATACTGGCACTCTTGCATCCTTGCAGCAATCTTTAGATAATAATGCTTTTGTTAAAAAGAGTGTCCTCTCCTATTTCCTACACAAGCAGTTCTAGTCAGTGGTTTCAGAAATGAAATTAGATACAGAATTTTTGAAATGGATTTTCCTGTGGTTACCTTATTTTATTTGTTTACTATTTATTTTATTTTAAATATTTATGTCCCATTTTTCCAGCTCACAAACTGCTCCATGTGGCTTACAACAACACACTGAATAATCAACATAAATTTTAAAAAAGTAAATGACATAGCAAAATAAAACAATCCAGAAAATGAGGAGGGAACAAAAACATAAAAAGAAGACTCCAAAACAAACCAGCAAGCATCCAAACCCCCAACTAAAAACAAACAAGCAAACAAAAATGGAGCAGAAGACAGTCTGAACATCAATTGGGACATTAGGCTAATGACATTTTAAAAAAGATTTCAAATCTCATGAAACACTGCCGTTGTAGAAGTCGAGCACATCTCCTAAGGCAAAGTGTTTCCATAACCTGGGCACTACTAAACTGAACAGCTTGCTCCTGCAATCACCTACTGAAGCTATGATAGTTGTGAGGCATGGAGAAGACTTCTTCCAAAATAACTGAGTTGACAGGAAGTTGATAGCCCAATTTAATGGAAGATGATACTCTGATTTAAGTATCCTGGTTCTAGGCCATATATAATTGTTAATGGAGGTGACAAGCATGTTGTACTGGGCCTAGAAATGGATCAGAAGCCAGTACAGGTGGCATCAGAAGAAATCATAGAATCATAGAATCATAGAGTTGGAAGAGATCACAAGGGCCATCCAGTCCAACTCCCTGCCATGCAGGAACTCCCCATCAAAGCATCCCTCACATATGACCATCCAGCCTCTGCTTAAAGACCTCTAAGGAAGGAGACTCCACTACACTCCGAAGGAGTTTGTTCCACTATCAAACAGCCCTTACTGTTAGGAAGTTCCTCCTAATGTCTAGGTGGAATCTCTTTTCCTGCAGTTTGCATCCATTGTTCCACGTTCTAGTCTCTGGAGCAACAGAAAACAAACATGCTCCCTCCTCAATATGACATCACTTTAAATATTTAAACAGGGCTATCATATCACCTCTTAGCCTTCTCTTCTCCAGGCTAAACATACCTAGCTCCCTAAGCCGTTCCTCATAGGGTACAGTTTCCAGACCATTCACCATCTTAGTTGCCCTCCTTTGGACACACTCCAGTTTCTCCACATCCTTTTTGAATTGTGATGCCCAGAACTGGACACAGTATTCCAGGTGAGGCCTGACTAAAGCAGAATAGAGTGGCACTATTCCTTGATCTAGACAATATACTTTTATTGATGCAGCCTAAAATTGCACATGATCTTGCAGTAGCTCATGGTGTCATCATCCAATGACCTTCATTTGTACTATTCTTATATCACTAAATGGCAATAATTGTGACATAAACAACTAAAAAAATCAAAACGACACCTTTAACTTACAATATCATACATACAGCCTAAATGTATTTACATGTACATAGTTTCATGTGGTTAAAGTGAAAATTTGGTAAGATGTGATGTTAAAGAAAATTTAAATTGAATAAATTTAATTATTTTGTAACACTTGGGAACTCCTTTTTCTTCTTGCTCCACTCTTTTCGGTATTTTAAAGAGACACAGACAAACCCACAGCCCATTTCTGCCCAAAGGCAAATATTTGGGGATCAGTGGTGTAACTCCCCCTTAAAGTGTCATTTGGTGTCCCCCCCCCCGTGATGCCCCTGTACCAGTAGAATTAATGTTCCAAAAAAACCTAGCCCTGATTGCAAAGTCATGGCTTGAAAAATTTTGTGTAACATTAAAACAATAGAAAGCCACGAGAGAGAGGGTTCTTCTAGCTGGAAAACACATTTTGCCCGGTTTTCATTTGTCCTAATCAAGATGGTGGAGGTGCTTGGAAGCAGACCTTTAAAGACATAACCTCCAAAATTCCACAGATGAAAACCAGGAAACATGTAACCAAGCAGCATCAGAATATAATCAAGATGGCAAAGGTTATTTAATGAGGAAGAACACACAAGCAAGGAATGACTACAATAATTTGTTTTTGCCTGAACCAACTGGCTAGGACAAGATTCTCTCCCCTCCCCTCTTCTCTTCCTTGCTGTTAACCGAGTGTGAACTACTTTTGCAATTTGAACTCAGTATGCAGCAATGGAAATAATCCGGGGGAAATAGGAAGAGGAGAAACTGGGACATTTTAAAAGCAGCTGAAAAAGTGAGTCAATAGAGGATTAGTTGGACTGTCCCTGCCAAATTGTGACAGCTGGAGGGTATGTGAAGATTATCTTCACATGTGGGGAGCCTGACATGGGACTAAGTGATCCTTTGCCCCATTATAAAAAGGGCACTGTTAACCTGAAAATGATACAGGAAACCCTCCACTAAATTAGCTTTTCATCCTAGAGAAGTCATGCCGCCAATAATTTTGGGTGCATCTTTGGAAAGCAGCAAAAAAGAAAATTCCCAAACAACCAAGAGTTGGAATGATTTTCCTGCCAAAGTAAAGCTAAAGTATTGAGGGAGTTTCAGTGAAAGCAAAAAAGATAAATAAGAAAGGATTATGATGGAGGTTTAATTATGGATTCTGTAGAGTGGCCACATAATGCCTCTCTTTTTAGAATGTTATTGCTGATGACACACAGTGGAGGTTATGGACAGTAGGTCCAGAAAAGGGGGAGGGGGGAACATGCTCAGTCAAAAGACATAAAAATATGTGTCTGAAGAATCTAAGACACACATCTTCATGGATAATTACATACTGTTAAAATAAAAAAGGCATATAGTGCTCCTTTTTCTTGATCAAGATATGAATTTCTTGTGTTTCTATTACATTTTGAAGTTGTTAATTTAGACAGTGCTCTAGAGCTTGTGTGTCTTACAAGTAGTTACCCTCAAATTCCATGGAACTTTATTTTCGTATATAGCTTGTTTGGGACTGGGACTTCACAATGTATCTGACAGTATTCTTCCTTTCTTTTGTCCCACTCCCCCCAAAAACACATTCTTTATAGGTTGTGCTCTAAGAATGCAGCAAAGCAAAATGTTTCACTTTTAGTAATGTTCAAAGTTGGGTTAAAGTGTATGATAATCTAAATTAATATATTGGGTTAACATGCATGATAATCTAAATTAATATGTTTATTGGTTGACCAAACAATAATAACAACAGCCCACCATCGTTTCCCATTGTTGAATAGCATATCTGTTTATACTTCTTGTACTGTGTGTATACATTAGATGTATCCATCCCTTTCCATTTTCGGTCTGTTCTCTGTGGCCACATCTGACTTTTAGGATCCAGAACAGCATGCATAGTGAAATATTGAGAGATTTTGTTTTCAGCTTTTAAAAAAACAGATTCTCTGTATTGAAGAGTCCGATACAATGTTCTGTTCAATGTTGCAGCTGCTTGTGGTGGTGGTATGGATGGAATTTCATTGTTCAGGACTGTGGGAGTGTAGAATTCCTCTGCAACATAGAATACCAGTGTCTGTAACATCCACAAAGCCACTGGCTCCCCACTGTCACCAGCCTTCCAGCTTCTTCAGGCTTTCAGTGTGGAGCTAATTGGTTCTCCAGGTTTCTGTTGCCCTCTGTACCCATGTCAGTAGCTGTTTTTCTCTGTTGATGCGCTCCATGTATCAATGTGTATGTTGTATTATGAACTTCATGTGGAGGAGTCCAGAACACATTCATAAGGTTTGTATGGCTATGGTTTTTACTGCATACCAATCTTTTGTTACTGCTTTTATGACCTAATGTTTGTCTGAGAAAGCCTCCGTGCACCAGATGGCCGTGTTAGTTCTCAATCAATTCACCCACCCTCTACATAGACCAAGTTGGGTTTATCTGGCCAGGATGGATTTGTGTACACCACTCATGGCTGCTCGGCCAGCGAGCTAGGCAACTCTTGTGTGCTTATGCAATTTTGTTAGTGCAGTTGTGCTATATGCTGGCATAGTAAAGTTTAATAGTACCAGCTGTTTCAGATCGGTCCTTTTCTTTGAAGAACTCTTTAATATTTTAATCAAACACAAACTTTCCAGTGCCATCATGAAATTGAAGAGTGTAACAACAAATTTATATACTTAGCCAGAAAACAAAAACAAAAAAACCAGTGGCTGGGAGAGATAGTTAAAGAATAAGAACAGATCATAAGTTAAAATACTATAAAAATGTAAAAGGACAGTTGAGCTGTTAAGACAATAGGATAAAGATATTTTCTTTTGATATACCAGGGACTGGCACCCCGTTTGTGTCCATTGGCTGTAATTGTTTCATTATTTCTTGGAAATTTGCTGTAGACTGGCAGCTAGTGGCAGACCAGCACCAGTCAAAGGACCACCACTTTGAGTAGCATTGCTCTAGTGCATTTTGAAACTGCAAACTATATATTATAAAAATCTTATTGAATGATGAAATTATTTTTTATTGTTTAGTCTCACTTACTACTGGTTTTCAAAACATGTAAGTTTTAACTCTAAACTAGGACAGCACTGTAAATAGCCTATCAAATAAAATCCAATCTATCAGTCCTGTACTGTAGCCCCTTTTGTGTTTCACAATTGTGGTGTTTTTGTGGGTTGGTAGCACAAGCAAGGAACATATCAAACAATTTTGCGGTCCTTTCTTTACTTTGTGTTTTTTTGTGTAAAAGGTTGGCAGGGATAGCATAAATTCTTGTGGGCTTGAACCAGAGGAGCACTCAGCTAAGTTCTAGAGCCACAGTAGCTCTGGGTTTATACTTACTGAACAGCTGTTTCCCACACTGTTCAGCTAACCAGTTTTGAAACCCAGTGACGTTCTGTCACAAAGCACAACACAGTGTAATGATGGGGCATTGGTCTTGGCAGTATCTGACTTTAAAACGTCAAAAACACAAACCTGACAAAAATTATGTTGTGTTCTTTCTGTATGAAATTATTATTTTCTCAATTACATGGAAATCTGCACTGATTTTATATGAAATAGCTGAGCAATTTTTAATGGGATTTACCACTGTTGATTAAAATCACTAGCAGCTTGTGAATTGTATTGTCAATGCTTGTATGTTAATGTTGGAGTTATGACAGAATGGGGAGTGCTGTAGGGTTTTGCTAAAGCAAACAACAACAACCACCAATTTTGGGATATACTGCATAAGAAATCATTAATGAAAAGGCAGTTTTTATAATAAAAAAGTAAGTTTGTGTAGTTAAAATGTACTGCGGCAATTGCTTGGTACTATAACACAACTTAGCTCAGAGCTGAGATTAGAGAAACCCTGTAGAGTGGGTAATACTTGAGGGCATCTGCAACTAGAGAAGTATGTGAATTTAGGCATGGGAGGAAGGAAGGATCTGCTTTAAATTTAGTGTAGGGTCACTGAATCTTAATGATAGATTAAATAGAGGAGGTGGGATAATGAATAGGGATATGCAGTGTGTAGCACTAATACTAGAAATCTGTGCTTTGCAGTGGTTATTTAATGTCTTTTCCCATATGGTTCTGAATAGAGCAGGTTATGCCAGGGATGAGTTAAGGAGTAGCTTTGTTAGTGAATAGTTAAATGGAAGTAATTTTTAAAAAGAGAATTCAGTCTATGACTATAATACAGCTTGTTAGTAGCTTATTAAGACGATGCAGAAATTCTTAATGCCATAAACAAAAGTGTTCATTATGAAGCATATTTATAATTGGAGGACATTCCATATGAGAATGTGTTGTATATGTAGTAGAATTAAATATTTTACTCTTACAGTCTTGTGGTAAAAGGATGCAGTAATTAGAGCTCTGAAACAATATTTTCCCAATTCACCTTTGTTGTTATAGTAGTCAAATTTCACCTCTTATAGGAGTTAAGGATTTGAGTTAGCAATATTAAAAAGTTTAAAAGGTAAGAAAAATAGATGGTGAAAATTAGAAGCAAAAAAGAATTGTTGATCTGTCATTAGCCCACATGTGTTTGAGACCAGTATATTTCAATAGTTAATGTGAGCATTGCATTTCTGTGTGATCACTGCTTATGTATAGTTTGCATGTTTGTGGAGACAGTGCCAGCAGTGGTGTTACTAACATGACTGTGTACAAATCCATTTTGATGAATTTTTGTGTGGCTCTGGTTTTTTATGCTGATTGTCACTGTACACACTTGATACCATTATTTCATTTCATAGAAGGTTATCATACTGCATTACTGTCTGGGGGTGCTTCTTGATCCGTCACTTCACATGAGAAATCGGGTGAATGCGACAGTCAAGAGTGCCTTTTATCAGCTTCAGCTGATACCCCAGCTGCGCCCTTTTCTGGAACCTAGAGACCTCGAAACCGTAGTACATGCAGTGGTAACCTCAAGACTTGATTTTTGCAATGCCCTATATATGGGGCTGCCCTTGTGTGCCTAGTCCAGAAACTCCAAATGGTACAGAACATGGCAGCCAGGTTGATAACTGGAACAACTAGGAGTGATCACATAACACCAATATTAAATTCACTCCACTGGCTGACTATTAGTTTCTGGGCACAGTACAAGGTGTTGGTTATCAGCTTTAAAGCCTACATGGCTTGGGCTCAACTTATCTAAGGGATCACCTTCTTCCATATAATCCGGTCCGTGCACTCAGGTCCTCTGGGAAGAATTTATTGCAGTCCTTAAAGACCAGAATGACTGCGACCTCCCAGAGGACATTCTCTGCAACCGCTTCCAGCCAGTGGAATGGCCTGCCAGATGAGATCCATCAAATTACCAACTTAGACAGCTTCAAGAAAGCTGTCAAGATGGATCTCTTCCGGCAGGCCTTCCCGGAATAGTACTTGGCCAAAATGATCTCTCCCACATATGCTATAATTTTGCCACCATCTTGATTTTAATTATTTTAATGTTTGCGTAATTTTAATTCTTAACTGTTTAGTTCTTTTTTAAGGGGAGGATATTGCGTATATATTGTTGTACTATTTTAATGATGTACGCTGCTTTGATTGTCTTAACAAAAAGTGGGATATAAATAAAAGTTTTTTTTATTATTATTAGATTTATAACCTAAATATTGATGAGCAAGTCACTGAATATCTGTGAATGCTCAGTTGAGATTTTGGAGGATAATGAGAATCAACCTTTGCTCAGAAAGGTTTGGTCTGGCATTCTCTGGTTCATTACTATCTCACTTTATCCACAGATAAATTAAGCCGCATAATCAAAGAGTTCTCAGGTTATTTTTTCTTCTACTCCCAGAGAACGCTCCTATCTTCTTTTAGAAGTGACACAGTCTTGGGGGTCTGTGAATAATATCTTTCTTGCACTTGAAATTTCTTTCACGAATATTCCCTTCCCTGAGGCCAGATAGTTGGAAAGGTTTGGAATAAAGCTCTGTTCTCAGTTCAGTCTGCACACTTTCTTCACAAAAGTCAGAACAGTATAATTCAAGGAAGGTGCACATACAGAGTTCTATACAAAGCTAGATCAGTTCTAGGAAAGCAAGGCAACCAGCTAGGGTACCAAAATTCCAGAATTGTGCTCCTCTTGGAGAGAGCAGTCCAGTCTGCACTTTTGGAAGTTGTATACAAAAGTAACTTAATTGATCTCTGGAAGAAAAATATCACTAGCACTGCAATTGTTTCCTTATCTGCTTAATAAAAAAATATGCCCAGTTTTTGCTGTGGTCCTCAACAATTTCTATGCTGCTTACTAATGTACTAAGTGGTTCACAAAGTGTAAGCTAATTGCCCCCAACAAGCTGGGTATTCATTTTAGCGAGCTACAGAAGAATGCCAGGCTGAGTCAACCCAGAGCCTCTGCCTGGTATTGAATTCACAACCTTGTGGTTTGTGAGTAAGTGGTTGCAGTACAGTCATTTAACCACTGCCCACCAGGGCTCCATATGTAGAATAGGGAATTTGGGAACTGAACCTATTAGTAATGACACAATACTCTAGATGCTGTAGAAGTTCAAGAGGGTGTTGCTGACAAATTGATTCCAAAAAACACAGGTCCAAATGGGAGCTCGCCAATACTGTTGAAGAACTCAAATGTGAATTTGATGATCTTTGAACAAAAGTAGGTATGTCCTCTCTGATATCAGCCTCTGTAGCAGAGTACTGGAAAGTATCAGAGGGATGGAAAAATACCAATTTATAAGGAAAAGGGGGGGGGGGGAGAGATTCCAGGAAAAGATCCAGGAAATTACAAGCTAGCTAGTTTAATATCTCTTCTGGGTAAAGTGGCTTTAGAGAAGCCAAAGTTAAACATTTAGAAACAGATTACTGAAGGAGAATCAGTATGGATTTTGCAAAGGTAACTCTTCTGTAACTCACTTATTAGTCTCCATGAAAGTGTCATTAAGAGGCAGGTGGTGCTTCAGGGGTGATGAATTCATTGTGGATTTTATGTTTTTTCTCGCACCATTGCTCCCAAGTTGAATAGGAGCTTTTCTAGTGCCAAATTAGAGTCCAGCACTAGTGCAGATCCTGTTCAACTTGGAGCATCAATAGGAGCCATGGCATTGAAATTCAGAGTGAGCTTACTACCTTCTGGTAGTGTATCCATATCTGGCTCTAGTATCAAATATATAGACAGGATGATCCAAATTCATATGACAAGAGAAGCAGAGTACCACGGGATCTTCTGGTTTGTCATTTATGGGCAGTATGTTATGTACACTGTCCAATTTCTACCACTTTCAGAAAGAGCTGATAAAAAACCATGCTCTGTGGTTTGTTTACTGTGTTGTCTGAACAAGGGCACATTCTTCTCTCTGGAGTTCTTTTTTTATGAAGAAGGGTTGCAACCTCTGGGGCTTTGGGGAGTAAATAAAAAGTGAGCAAAGGGGCATGAACATGACAGAAGCTTAGAGAACTATGCATAGTGTAGAGAAAGTGGATCGGGAGAGTTTTTTTGTCTCTTCTAGGATCATTCAGTGAAGTTGACTGGTAGAAGATTCAGTACAGGCAAAATGGATCTTCTTCCAACAACACTTCAACTATTGGATTTGCTTCCAAAATAGTTATTCATAAAAAAGAACAACAACAATGTAGGTCCAAACACCCTGCAGAAATAATCCAGTTTGAAACCACTTTAACTGTCCTGGCTTCATGCTAGATAATTCTGGAAACTGTAGTTTTGTGAGATATTTAGTTTTCTCTGTCAGAGAGCTTTGGTGCTACAATAAACTACAATTCCCAGGATTCCCTAGCACTGAGTGAGGGCAGTTAAAGTGGGTCTCAAACTGGATTATTTCTGCAGAGTGTTTTGGGCCTCAGAAAGATTTCAAAAGGAATTAGAAAATCTTGGAGATTAAGGTTTTCAATTACCTCTAGTCATGATGGCTATATATTGCCTCAAGTTTCAGAAGCAATATGTTTCTCAGCACCAGTTGCTTGGCTCACAACTAGAAAGGTGCTATTGCCTTGATGCTTCGCCTGTGGGCATCCTATAGATATCTGGTTGGCTTCTTTGAGAACAGATGTTGGACTTATAGACCTTTGGTCTGACATAGCAATCTCTTATGTACTCGCAGAAGTTGTAACAGCAGTCAGAATGATTAAAGGATTGACAAAGCATGGAATCTAATTTTTCAGTGTATGTTTATGTGGGTGAAATGAGATTTCATATGTATGTTAGTGAAGGTGTCCAGGAATCTGAACCCAGATGAAGGGATGTGCTCCACAGCAGTGTGAATGTTAAATTACTAAAACAAAAAAGTAAAGTATTACAATCACTTCTTTGTATTTTAATGTATTATGCTACTCAGTTAGTATAAATTATGCTACTCAGTTTACAGTGGCCCGGAAGAGATGGTCTGGAAAGAGTGACCAGAGGCCACTCCAGCCAGGACCACAGTGACCACATAGTGCACTCCTGAAGTAGTCCCAAACCTTGCAGTCCACAAGTTGATCTAAATTGATTCCCTTTTAGGCCAGCTTTTCCCAGCTTGGTGCGGCCTTGGTGTGGCTTCTGGCCATGTAGGGGCATCCATCATCCAAATGCCATGTTCCCAAAGTGTCAGAATTTACTTCATTTGGTCCTTGCTTCAGACCAATGAGGCCCAAGTGGTATTGAGGTAAAGGGAGACATCCTTGTCTTAGTCTGGTTCCACCAAAATTGTTTCTCTGAAAGAAGATAATGAAAGTCTTTCAGTCACACTTGACCAAATCTTTTTGCTTCTGGACTCTCATCTAAGATGTGCTCCTGAACAGAAACTATTTGGTGGTTCCTCTTCTACACAGGCATCTGGTTAAGGCAGGTGTGATAGTACAATGATGAGTGGCTGCATGATGTCATGACTCTCATCACCAAATGTAGAGGAAAGCAGAGCTGAAAACACAAGAGAGGACATCTTGAAATGTACCATCTTGTTAGTGCAAATCTGAGTTCACCAATCCAGTATAACACCTCAGCATTCAATGATTTTCACACTATTCAGAGAAAATTTCATGTTGCAATAATATAATGTTGCCAATATCTGTATGTTCTCCTTGTTGTTTATATTTTTGTCCCAATTTTCTGGAAAACTCTTAATGTCTGTTAACAGGGAAATTTTTATTCCTTCCCTAAAATAAGGTTTCACTTTCTTTTCACTGTCTAACCTCAATGATTTAGAATAACCAACATCTTTTGTGTTACCAGTACTGCAGCCAAATAAACACAGTGTGAAAGCTCATACTAAAAAGGAATACACACTGCAGGCTTACACCAAACTCTTGGCCCATATTTTGTCAAGCTGGAAAATGTCACCATATGTGCCAAGGTATCAGACCCTTCCAAGTGTATAATAAACAACTAAGAGCCTCCAAACATGTTCATCCACAATCAACATGAAGAATCCTGCCATTTGTTCTCATTTCCACTCTAGATAAATTTTTTATTCATGCACTGAGATATTGTGGTCACTGTTCAGGACATATAGACAAGAAATTGCAGTTTCTGTCTCTGTTAAGCATCCCTTTTATGCCGTTTTGGGGGTGGGGGGATTGCCACTTGAAATATTCTCCCATTCATTTCATTTAACTCCTAGAATCCCTTGCTTGGCCTATCAGCTACAGTGGAATATATAGTGGGGCTGCCATATCAGGGGGCTAGCCATCTGCAGATTGGAGCTCCAGTGGACTGCCTTGCCCCACATTGCCTAGCCAATGGTACTGCAGCTGTACTGTCTCAAGCATGAGTATGTTGCTATCCATGGACTCATATGGTCATGAGCTCCCATGTTTTTCCCATCCACGGGGCACCCCAGAACCAAACCCGTGCATATGGAAAGGGCTCACTGTAGAAAAAAATTGAGAGAAGTCTGCAGTAACATTATGTATGACTTTTCCTGAGGGAATATAGACCTTCCAGGTTCAGAAGTACAGTGCCTACCAATTGCAGTGTATGAGAATTTGTTTTCCTCATATCTTTTTTGTGCTTCACTGCGGAAATGGACTGGTGGACTACCAGTAAATGGATTTATCAGAGCAATTCTTATATATTTTTATAAGTGCCAGTAATATATTGATGCGTGCTAATAACTTATATGATGTTTTCATTGTAAATAATCAGAGCATAGTATCAAGCTGATGGATACCAAAGCATAACATCTGGATATATTCCATTGCATTCTATGTTACTCTAATGTTGAAAATAAAAAGGCCTTGGATAAGTATATTGGGCAATTGGATTTTCAAATATGCAAATATGAACAAATGAACCTTGATGTTACTAAAAGAAAACTGAACATGTTTAAGATCTATCATTTTTTATTTCAGAACTTCAGGTATTCCCTAGCATGTCAACAAAAGTTTCTCAGTTTTAGTAAACAAGGGAGGGTTTTTCCGTACCATTTCCTTTCAGAGACTGAGAGCTGTTCCAACTAGAACCAGGAAGGTAGATGACCTCATAGCCAATAAAATATTATTTGGAATAACTACAAACCAGATTAAATATGACATGAGAGATCTGTGTGATGCCTGTACAGTCAGTCCTCCACATTTGCAGTTATGGCTTTTGTGAATTTGATTATTATCTCTGGGAATCTCTAAGCCCTCCAGTATGAATCTATGGTCCATTTTCACCAGAAGTTGGAGGGCCTAGAGATTCCAAGAGAGAACACTTCTCTAGGCATTTGTATGTCCTCCAACACAATTCTGTGGTCAAATTTCCAGTGGATGATGACCACAGAGTTGTATTGGAGGATCTAGAGATTCCCAGAGAGGGATTCTGTCAGGTTAAAAAAATAGTGTTTTTTCTTGATTTGTGGCTTTTCCACTTTCACGGGGTCCTGTAAAATGTGAATTTCTCAGTCTATAAAACCTGGGTGAATGCAAATGTGGAAGGTTCACTGTATATCTCTTCTTTCAGGGCAAATTGCAGGTTGGAAGTGATTTCAGTTTGGAAAAGGAGCCCTGGTAGCGCAGTGGTTAAATGCCTGTACTGCAGCCAGTCACTCAAAACCATAAGGTGGCGAGTTCAATACCAGCAAAAGGGCTCAAGGTCAACTCAGGCTTACATCCTTCCGAGGTCGCTAAAATTTGTACCCAGATTGTTGGGGGGCAAGTAGCTTACAGTTGTAAACCGCTTAGACACTCCTTAGGCAGTATGAAGCAGTATATAAATGAAGCTGTTTGTTTGTTTGAAAATACTTCAGGATGGAGGAAGATCTCCTTTTGTAAGCACTGTATTAGTGTTTTTTGTGGAGCTTTCAGGCTATGTGGCCATGTTCTAGAAGAGTTCCTTTCTGACGTTTCACCAGCATCTGTGGCTGGCGTCTTCAGAGAATGATAGCCTGGAAAAGGATTGGAGATATATATCCTGTGTGACCCTGGGAAGGAAGGAGTAATTAGCAAATGTATTGTTCTGTTGCTAATGGCAGTCCTCTGCAACTGCCATTGTTTTGCAAAGCAGCTAAAAAAAAAGGCACCCTCAAAAGCCTAGGAAACAGAGGAACCCAAAAAAGGACCAAAAAACAAAAAACAAAAACTGTCTGCAAACATAAAGAAGTTAAATATTTCCAGAGAACAGGTTTATAGAGAATCGGTGTGGCATAGTCGTTTGAATGTTGGACTATAGAGCTAGAGAATGGGGTTCAGCCATGAAATCCGTTGGGTGGCCTTGGGCAAGTCACATGCTCTCAGCCTCAGAGGAAGGCAGTGGCAAACCTCATCTGAAGAAATCTTGCTAAGAATACCCAAGTTCACTTCAGTGTTGCCATAAGTTGGAAATCATTTGAAGTTACAGAACAACAACAAAAGGTTTTATCATTTGCCACTTCCTTCCAAATCAGTTGTCAGAGCATAAGAACCTTTTTTTTTTCATTTGTACCTTCATCTCATTAGTCTTTGACTAGTAGCTTGTGACCCACATCTTTGTTGTTTTCTTGACTGAATGGCACCGTTTGCACTAGAATCAGTGTTTGAGGAGTGTAGGATGGATAAGGAATGTCACAAAGAAAGGAGAAAGAGAATGGGAAAGGAGAAGGTTACAGATAAGACAAGACAGAAGCAAATATTTTTTGAAAATCAAAAGTAAGATAAAAGAATTAAATAGCTTGAGGCCTAGTCCTTGAGGGAGAGCGGCCGAAGGGGAGACCGTTCCCTGAAGAACGGTCTGGAAAATGCTGTCCAGGATCGAACTGCCGATGCTGGAGGAGCTGGAAGTGAAGAAGTTGAATGTGAGCTCAGCGGTACTGAAAGTGGCCGCTCACCATTACAGCTCCCAATGTGACAAACCCAGCAGGGAGTTCATGCTTTGCCATTGGGAACAAGTGTGCACTGGGTTTCTTTAGGCAGATCAAGCTGCACTGTGCTGAGCCATTGACCCAGTATTGGACCTGCCTTGCCTACAATGGCATGCTAGAGCTGCGCCACTGCCGAAAACAGCAACAGGCCTTTGACAAGTGTGTGCTGGACAACTGGGCTGGGTGAGACCAGATTTGGGCCAACTGTAAAAGGACACCAAAGTGAAGACTGACCAGCCCCTTGCTGAGAATCCCTATCATTCCAGGGAAAGACCCCCCCACCTAACCCACCTATTGAAGGCGAGTTGAAGCCTGCTAAATATGGCAGCCGGCTGTTTTTTTGGAACTGGTAAAGGTGTGTTTGTGTGTGTGTGTGTGCAGCAGACAACTGGGCTGCCTCAAAACAAGAAATTACATCTTGTGGAATGTAAATAACTCTTTACTGGCATGTATCAGATGCTGTCTATATTTGCTATTTGTACTTGCAGGAGGGAGATTTGTCAACCAGTCCTGGACAGGGTCACACTTCCCCTAAAGGATGAGGTTCGCAGTTTGGGAGCACTCCTGTACTCATCTCTACAGCTGTCATCTCAGGTGGAGGCGATGGCCAGGAGTGCTTGGTACCAACTTTGGTTGATACGCCAACTGCGCCCCTACCTGGCCCAGAAGGACCTAGAAGCAGTGGTACATGCATTAGTAACCTCCTGTTTAGACTACTGTAATGTGCTCTACATGGGGGCTACCTTTGTATCAGGTTTGAAAGCTTCAATTGATCCAAAATGCAGCAGCTAAATTGGTCACAGGAACATCTAGATCGGACCATATGACCCCAATATTGAAATCTCTTCATTGGCTGCTGATCAGCTTCCGGGCACAATACAAAGTGTTGGTTATTACCTATAAAGCCCTATATGGCTTGGGCTCGAGTTACTTGAGGGAACGCCTCTCCCTACACAATCTGCCTCGCACTCTCAGGACGTTAGGGAAGAAAATATTAGAATATATAAAAACAAGATTAATAACAACTTCCCAGAAAGCCTTCACTGCCGCAGCCCCAAGGTTATGGAATGATCTCCCGGAAGAGATCCATCTTAGTACCTCCTTGGAAACTTTTAAGAGGGCACTTAAGACGGATCTCTTCCAGCGAGCCTATCTCTTCCTATGAGAATATAAGAACGAATCCCACTGAATTATGATGTCACGGACACAGACAACGATTATCATTTTAGTGAGTAGTAATTTAATGATTTTATTGCTGGAATTTTATATTGTTGTTTATATTGTCACATTTTATATTGATGTTCTTCTTGTTGTAATCCCGCCTCGATCCATGGGGAGAAGCAGGAGATATAAATAAAATTTATTATTATTATTATTATTATTATTATTACTATTAAGCTAGGCCTTGACCCTCAAAGACAAAAAAGAAGAAAAAAATTATCCTAACAAATTTTCCTCTTTAATCTGTTTTTCACCACCTAGTCTTTTAATACCTCCCTTTTCACTGTCATTAAAATTCTAAGTGAAGCTCTAGGAATGTTTACACAGTGTGTTCAATGGGTTTTACTCACAGGTAAATGAGTTTAGGTTTCCTACCTTAGACATGCTTGACTAACATGACTAAGGGAACATTACCGATACACACTGTTTCATGCTTCCTCTCTTCCCTCCTTTTAAAAAGAATCCTTGGAACCCACCTGTTCTGTAATACAATCCTGCATAAATGACCCTTCGCCACTCCATTTGTCTGTTGTATTGATCTGTTTGTTTTCCAGTGCTACCGCAGGTGCCCTTAAACAACAAGCTTTTGGGGGCATGGCATGTGATATTTGAAAGATACTATCCACTTATACATCGCAGCACAAACCATGTTATTGCACTGATGATAATCTTAAAATAATTGTGTATCCATACAGTTTACAAAGCTGCCCAGCTGTTCTCTTCAGTTTGCTCTTAATTGATTTGCATGAAATAAAAAGATACTAGGGACTTGAATTCTTTCCATTTATTTTTTCCTATATCCCAGCTGCCTTAAGAAGCAAGTAATTATAATTGCTATTTTTCTGTATTACACCTGTCCTAAAAAGCAGGTAACAGCAATAAAAAGGAGTGGGATCCAGAATTAACTATTTGTTTAGAGTATATTCATTGGGACTCTTGGAACAAGTTAAACCATTTCTAGCTAATCCCTAGGTTCTCAAATGGTGGGGCATATCTCAAAAAGGGCGCCAACCTCAGGCACTGATTAGCTCCCCCTCAGAGGGAAAAAGTGCTTCAAAGACATTTTTCAGCATCCATTTCAGTGTTAGACCATATGGCAAGGAGTTGGAGGAGAATAGAAGGAAGTGAGTGTCAGGGTGTGATGGGGAGCTTGGAGCTTGTGTGCATGTGGCAATGGTTTGGAAAAGAGTTGGCCTAAAGCAGTGGTCCCCAAACTGTTATCTTTAAGGAATTTTGGACTTCAGCTCCCAGAATCCCAGACTATTGGCCAACATGGCTAAGGCTTCTGGGAGCTGCAGTCTAAAATCTCTTAAGGGCACAGTTTGGGGACCACTGGCCTAAAGGATGCTTTCCTTTCATTCACAGAGCAGCTGGTTTCTGTAAGAGCTTGGCCTTATTGATGATTGCTGCTCCAAGCATTTCTCTTTCTTGGGGATTGGAGTGTCCATTGAGCATTTCCAATATGTGGGACATTGTTTGTTTTAAATGCCAGTCTGAAAAAGAGGCAAACATTTTAAGAATCTGATTTTGTCAGTTGTTCTATCATCAGTTTATGTGAAATAATGATAAATCCTGCCTAAAAGGAGCCAGTCTATCATCTGTTTATGTATCTAGCATATAGAGAGTTAAATCCTCTACTTTAATTTCTGAAATAAATTCTTCCCAGGCAAAATGATTCATTTTAATTTTATAAAGAAATGTTAATTATATAAAGAAATTTTGCCTCTTGACTGTCGGTTGGCTAATTTGGGCTTTGTGCTGAAGTCACATTCTACTCATTCTGTATCTGTAAAAATACATTTTTTAATTTACAGTTTTAAGTTAAAAGGAGTTTTCATCATAAAGAGGACAAAAGTGAACAAGCATCAGGAATCTAGGGATCAGTTTTTGGTCCCTGTGTCCCACTGTGGGCTGTGCTAGCCCCCTCAACAAAGGCTCTTGGGATTGGAGACAAAACAAGTTATACAGGTGGGGTCTATACCTTGTTCTAAAGGTAAGCCAATACTTCTGGAGCCTTACATTTACCCCCCCTTTTTTTTCTTCTTCCTCCTCCTCCTCCACTGCCACCGCCGCCGCCACCACCGGTGGAGTGGCATCTGCAGAGACCCAAGAGTGCCTACAAAGTAGTCCTGAGCCACACATAGCCCAGACAGACAAAATGCCCCTAGAGCAGCACGCAGCAAAATGAGTGCAGGATTTTCCTCCTTGTCCTATGGCCTGTATTGCTTTCCTTTTCTATGCAAACCAATATTTAATATCCATGCTGAAGTCAGATTCCTGGGAATATTAACAGAATTATTTTACCAGATAAATATATTTCTGAGCATCCATACTGCAAAATAGCAGCTCAGCCACTGGATGCTATTAGATGTCAGATAATGGCATACGTATGTATTTGTTATATGACACACCTTAGAACTTTCTCCTTTGTAATGGAATTTAGTGCCATTTTTTTCATATTCACAGGCGACAACAGCACTAGCTCATTTCCTTGCCTATGTTCTGGGACCTGTAAATGCTTTCAGTTGCATTGGCTCCTACTGAGGCTGACACAGGCAGTGTGTTGGCACAAATGTCATCAAATATTATCTATACTTTCACATACCTCTCCCTCATGTTAATGGGGTTACAGCCTAGACTGAGTTCTGGACTTCCAGGCCCCTGCTTTTTCATTCTTGGGTCTTAACCTGCATAGCAATATGCTTCATTCTGTGTAAAATTGTTTCCAACATAGAATCTTAGAAATTTTTAGGCTATGCAAGTACATTTTTAAAAGTTATATTGGCAGATTTTTAATCAATTACATCTTTTGGCATTGCACAGGATGAAAATAAATTATTATTATTATTATTATTATTATTATTATTATTCATTTTAAAATACTGTCTGTGATCAGAATGAGTGAGGACTGGCTTTGGCATATTTTCAGAACCCATTTGTGAATATAACCTCAACAGTTTGTTTAACCAAACATTGCCCTAATGGTACCTCCCAGCTGAGGCCTGTCTCTAACAACTAGTGTATTTTGCAACGAGTTGCTCAACAGATGTCATTCTGGTTGAATAATGAGGCAGAATACTTGTGCGTTTGCTAACGTTACTCGAACTTTGATCACTTTTGTTCAGCACATCAGTCTGGCATTGTGCTTTATACCAACATAACACTATAACCAGAGCATGCCTTTCAGGCTTAGAATAGCAAAGGAATGTTATTGAAATCAGTGCAGTTACAGATGAGTGAATGGAAAAAGGAGAATACTGTTTATTTCATAATGCTGTTATGTTGTACTTTGGAATTAGAAAAGAATGTAAAGAATCCAAGTCCAGATTTTAGTTATTTTTATTTCACACACTTTGTGGGGGATTGGGGATGGAGTAGATGGCCATTTGCTTTATTTCCCTTGTGTGACTGCTTTTTAGTACGTAATATTACATAGATAAAATGTTAGATTTTTGAGATGGAGACATGCAGAATTTCAGTGTGGTCATCTTGCTTTATTATTCCTATCATTTTAGAAAAACAAAACATAATAGCATGGTATTTTGAGAACCTATATACATTAATAGTCACTAGGTCGCCTGCTGAGGATAAAAAAATTACAAATTAATTCAGCTGGTAAGTGATCAATCGGATTTTGCTTTATGCAAGTAGAGAGGGAGCTATGCTGTATCTTGTGGCCTCTGGAAATGACCACTACAGCTTAAAATGCAAAGATTACTGTTATCATATGATTCACAAAAAATGATGGGAAAGCTGTATTCCTGTAACTTTTTTTCCTCTTGAAAATACTGCTGGTAACTATTAACAGAGCATACTCAGGATGAAAAAGATACATCATGCAGTAATGGATTGCATTTTTAATTGGTACAGAAAGTATCGTACCTTGAAGCCTGTCAGATTTATGAAATAAGCTTAAGTAGAGTAATGCCTGCTTGACCAGATGCAGGGAGTATGGGGGAATACAGACTGGCACTTTGTGCCAGCCTGTGGGCAGAGTCATGGCATCATGTCCACATGCTCGACGCCATGACTCTGTCCCATCACACCATGACACTGTGCCCCTGTTTACACGGCACACAGCATCATGGCATGACTCACACACAGTACCCAAATGGCACAGCATGGAAGAGGCATCATCATGCCGTCCCGTCACGGCTATGCTGCCCCTTCTTTGTGGAGGCTGCGGTGTGTGGTTGCCACGCCCCCAATCTGGGGCAAAAAGGCCCCGAAATCACTATGTGGCAGTTAAATACCTAAGTGTAGAGAGAGAAAATGTATGCACTGAGGTCTTAGAGAATGTAATGCAAAGAAATACAGACTTCAGTAATTATATTAACGCTTTATTTATCATGTATTTGTGATAAGAACAGTTTAAAAATCATTTAGACTGTAAGCCTGAGGGCAGGGAACCGTCAAAATATAAGATTGTATGTACAGGACTGTGTAAATTTACAGTGCTATATAAATAAAGGTTAACAACAACAACAACAACAACAATAATAATAATAATAACAACAACAACAACGATGATGATGAATAAGCACTAAGTATTGCTAACAGGGAAGTTTTTCTTTCATTTAATATGTTGTTTGTTGTTGTTTATTTGTGTTATTTATTTTTGTCTATTTTTAATAATATTTTTTTAAATATATTAAAGCTTAGAGGTATGTAAGTAGAACTTAACTAGTCTCCATTCATAAAGCAGCATTAACAATAGCAAACAAACATCCTGCATTTGTAAAATAAATAATACTTTTAGTGAAGAAAGAAAAAAACCCCCATATGTTACTTCAGTTATGGGTGCAGGTGGTGGAATGATTTGTAAGAAGTTGTAGTGCAGTAGTTACACAAGTCTCCCAGAAGCAGTTGAAAAACATCTGGAGGGCCACATGATTTCCACCCTACTCTCCCTGTGAAGTTCATTTGGTTTAGGAATATATTTTATTTTATTTTATTTTTGATTTATAAGAGTATTTGGGCATGTTGCAGTTTACAGTGTATCATTTTGGAAGATGAGCTCACTGTAATCAAAGACAGGTTTGGCATCTGAGATGCAAGTCCAGGCATACCTTAGGGGTGAAACAGATTGCCTCTGCCAAAGCCAGATTGGAGCTGCAGCAAGCCCACCCTGCGGCCCCAGTCCATCTTGAAGCCAGCTGAAAAAGGAGCTGTAGAGATCCACTCCTTTTTTGCCAGCAAAAAGCTGGCTTTTCATGCCCTGCAACATCTTGAAGCCGGCTGCAAGGTGCACCTGTGGTGAGCAGCATATAAATGCTGCACTGCTGGAGCATGTTGAAGCCGCCCATGTCTAAACAGCTGGGCTGCTTCAAGACGTCTTGTAGGCATTCAGCATCTAAACACTATGCCCCCACGGCCCCCAGAAGGCGGCTTAACCCGACCATCTGTTTGGGGCCTTAGTTAACAAAGCCTTTGACAAAGAAGCTCCTATTACAAAGTCTTTTTATGACTATATAACTCCCCTTTCCTCCTTGTTCTCTATCTAGCTGGAAGGTTTTTTTAGCAGCATTAGTATTGGGAGGATGGTGAAAGAGGGATAGAGAAACACAGACTTTCAGTGCCAGGCTACAGCAGCATATTTGCAGTAAACAAATGTACTAAAGCTTGCACTGGCAAGAATGAAATTCAGCTCTAGCTGATCCAACTATAGTTGTATGTGCCTGTTTAAAAAAGGGCAAGGTAAACATCCACTGCCTCCCAATTCCTTGACAGGGCATCTATGAACAATAAAACAGAGAGAGGATGGAAAGCAGGTAAATCTGCCTCACCAGCTCACAACAGTCTGATTAAAAAAAAAAAAGATTTGTAAGTTTGGCCACCAAAATGGAAATCATAAGAGGGGTGGAGCATGCTGAAAGTAAAAGGAATTTTGGAAGGATTACGGGAGAAGCTTTCAAATGGGCTCTTGAAGGTTCAAAATGTATTTTTTTCATTTCTGCAGGGTGTACATTACCTAATTGTTTAATTTCACATGTGCATATTAGTAGTTTTGAATAATATGTTTGCCGAAAGATATTAAACCGCTCTTCTTTTTCATGGTTTAAGAACCTATGGGGCTTTCTAGATTGGCAGGAAAGTGTGACATGAAGTTGCCTTTTCCTTAATGCTTAGCAGCTGCACCACAGCCTTTAGATGGAGCTGCGCTGTTCCGCAGTTTTTAAAAAAGAAGCTAGGAAAACCAGCACCTTTTTAAAGGCGCTTCTTCTCCCCTAAAACGCAAAAAAAAGCGTTTTCATGGCACACTTTCCCTTTTTCTCATCTAAAGGCTAGAGTTTCATGCAGCCATGAACACACTTCTTTTTGCCAATCTAGAAAGCCCCATTGTCTATTTTTTCCACATTATTCCTGCCTCTAGTAGCAAATTTTCTGTTAAAGAAGTAATGCCCAGGAAATGAAGTATACCTGCTATTATTGTCCAGGGTAGTCTTCAGACCATTGATGGCATGTTTAGGTATTTTTAGCTGGGCAGCAATAGATGGCAAGAGTGGTTTTGAATTTTGTTTTCTGCATCTATCATAGATTACATTATTTTTGGATGTGAGTCTCCTCTTAGTCTTCGTTCTCTCCTTACTTCACTGGATATTGTGGATATGGGCTTTAGATAATGTATCTTGTGATGTTATCTTAGATGGAATTTAGAAGCATAAGTATAGGTATAAGTAGCAATAAATAGACTGCTAAACTAAGATGACAGCTATGTTTCCTGTATTGTTGCATAGTTGTTTTTACACTGTAAACCTGCAGTGGAATTTTGTTAAATTGGTGTCAGTGGAAGCTACTTTTTAAAAAGCCTACTGATCATATGTGTGTGGAAAAGCATCCAGGATGGGAAGGAGAGAGAAGAACAGGGACAAGGAAAAAGGGTCAGAAATAGAGAAATACAGAAATAGAGAAGGAGTTAAGAAAAAAAAATAGATGGAAAATGAATGGATTATGGGTGAATATGGGTGTGAGTGAAAATGAGTTATTTTCTTTGTCACCATCTAACCAACATGGCCATGTGACTCAAGCAGATTTCCTCTGAAGCCATGTAATGTTGAGGGAGGGGTGTTTTAGGATCTGCCTTGCCTCAATATTTTCTACAGTTCTTTGAAAGTAATATGAATCTCTCTCTTTTTTCTATAGGTTTTTACAGTGAAGATACTAGAGTTATATTTTATTTTATTTATTTATCAATAATTATTTTATTTTTCTTATTTTCTGGGTTTCTGGTTATCATACAGTATTTCTGAGTTAGCCATGTGGTTTTTAAAATTTTTTGCATGGTCTTTTGAGATGGGTTTGATGCTAAAATGGTAATGAGTGAATAAAGAGTCATCCTAAAATAACATTGGCTTCACAATTTGGAAAGCCTAGCAAAAGTCTAATGTAGCAAAGTAATACCAGTAGGCTGGATCTATGGTTTCTAATGTGGCAGTGACTGTAATACTAATGGGCCCACCACAGATTTTGCCTTCTTACAGCTGCTGTTGATGGATAATGGACTCTCTGGAAATGTATGTGTTTCAGTAAGGCAAATTAGTAAGAAAAAATTGATGGGGAAGGAGGGTACTCTGGATGAGCAGAAGTGTCTTTCTGGTTGCATTAGGCTTTTTTAGCCATCTATGAATTCAAGCCATTATCTTTCAATAAGTACCGTTTTTTAAAAGTGATAGTGCACGTGAACTTTAATTTTGACACAAGCTCTCAATGTGATGTAATTTAAACAATGTAGGGGTGGGGCTTGGAAAGCTCACAAAAGCCTTTTTTGTGGCCTTCAGGGTCCCTCCTACCTGGAATTCCCCTCCAGGGGGAAAATCACAGCCCTGGAAGTCTTCAGAGGTCCCCTACACCTTGTTTTCAATGCTTACAGGAATGGTTGGAGAAATTTGAAATTATTTCTGATCACTTCTCGGTTCTCTAGAAAAAGTTGCCATGGCTTGTAGCAAGAGTGGGGCATGATGAAGATAGTTGCAGACCCTCCATAATTGCCTAGCCCTGGGTTAAAGTGTTTGTGTCAGCCTTACGAGATGCAAGGCCTCCAACCCTAATCAGTCTCAGCCTTATGGACCTCACACGAGCATTGCGAGGATAAAGCAGGGAAGAGCTTATTGGAGAAAAGATAGGATATAAATGCATATAATAAATCAATAAGATGAGAAGTCTGTATGGCTGCCTTGATCAAATGGTTTTTTCTGCTTGAGTTCTACATATGCAAACAAGTAACATCTGAATGGATCAATTTATAGTTTTGAGGCTAAATGATTTAATCATTTTCATTTTTTAAGATATAGAAATTATAAATTGCAATACCAGCAGCTTGTAAACAAATGTGTGTTGTTTTTGCAGGTTAAACGAAACGTTTATGATCTGACTAGTATCCCTGTTCGACATCAGTTGTGGGAAGGTTGGCCTGCCTCTGCTACAGATGACTCAGTAAGTCAGCATTTTTCTTGAATTTGCCCGCAAATGATACCTCATTTTTCTAGTACATATTTTGCCTTTGCTCTCAAATTCTATCAAAAACACTAACTGCATTGTAAAAATTCTGTGTAGGTATTTTGCTAATTCAGCACTTGTTGCTTAACAACTTGACCAATCCAGTCAAACACTGAAGCATAAATCCTGCTAGCCAAAACCATGGGAGGCTCCCTGAGTCAGTGGAAATGTGCCCAATCAAGACTTAAACAGGTTCCATTGGTTCAATGAGTCTCCACTAGTTGAGGCTGGCATTTGGATTTTACAACCTTTGGTCTTCCAGGTGTTTTGGACTTCAGCTCTCAGAACCCATCATCATTGGTCACGTTGGCAGAGGCTGCTGGGAACTGGAAGTATTAAACAGCTGGTAAAATCAAATATTGAAAACTCAGATCTAAAGTATGAATTTAGCAACTTGCTTAAAACTTGTTGATTAAAATGAAAATTTATTCAGCAGAACAGTTTAGGATTCCTATTGTCTGCAGTGAAAGAGATCAGAATTGGCTGTGCATGCACATTTGTGGCTTGTGACTTTCATGTATACCAAATGAGAGAGCAAGAGAGAAAAATCTCAGGGAAGAAATATCTAGATCTTTGTCTGGTAGAAGATACTAGATACTAGTATACCTACTTTTTGTATGATCATAGGGGGGAAAACACACATGTTCCAGAATCTCTTGTTAATCTATTATTTTAACAACTTTTAGAATTTTGGAAATAATGTATCCACGGGACAACATAATACAGTGCATTCTGATTTTCATACAGGAAGGCCTGATTCAAAGATCATTTGAAAACATGTTTAAGTATTACCTGGAAGTTAAAGCTGAATAAACTATGCATACTTAATTTAAAAAATCCATCAAAATAAATCAGACTTAGTGTTAAATAATCATAGAAGCCATCTTGTGATATGAAGGGGATAGGACAACGGGAAGGAAAGGAAACAATAAGGCTTTCATGAAAAGAACGTTTTAAAAAAAGGACTGTGCCATCTGCCCCAGGATGCCTCCTTTTAACTTTGTATTAAGAAGCCATGCCCTCCCTCCTGTCCATCTGCCTTGGTCCTGGCCCCAGAGGGAGAGAAGAACCACTGGACCTCACCCCCTTTCCCATCACCTTCCCCTCTTCCTTTTGTGTTGTCTCTTTTAGACTGTAAGCCTGAGGGCAGGGATCCGTCTAATTTATGATTGTATGTACAGCACTGTGTAAATTTACAGCGCTATATAAATAAAGGATAATAATAATAATAATAATAATAATAATAATAAAAAACAAAACAACTTTGTTGTATGTGCATGTCTGACGATCCACTTGAAAAGCCCTTCTGGACTGGAGCCATAGTTCTCATTTTGCTCTCCCAGTCACTGCTGTAATGCTTGAGATTTCTTGTACAATAAATTGGGAAATGTGCTTCTGTGCGCTCTCTCTTTCTCCCCACCCCACCCAATTTTTAAAAGTTCAGTTAGATTTTGAATGCAAAGGATGGCTGCCCATGTTTGGCAGAACAGTGCCACACTGGTATTTTCAGGGAAAGTAGCTAGTCCTTGAGTTGGAAGTAGAACTGAAGCTTTAGATAAAAACAAACACAGACAAGGTTAATTGCAACCTCTGAAATATATTGGTGTGTTGTCATCTGTTGCTAGTTGAGTTTAGGCCAGAAAGGATTTGAAAACCCATGATTTGTAATCCAAATGCCAGCAGCTGTTTGGAAAACAGCCAGTGAAACAAAAAAGCCTTCCTGTAGGATAGGATGTCCAGCATGTATAAAATGTACAAATCTGATTTAAACTCTGTTTTAACAAGTGACAGTGTTGCAGGTGATATTTCTCCCTCTTTTTTTTCTTTCTTTTCAAGTTTAATGAAACTGGTGATTGTTAAGTCATATGCTTGAAAAGCAGATGAGTCCAGAAAGCTCTTGGCTTGAAACTGCTGCAGCTGAGGCCTCTCAGCTGTGTAAATACTTATGAACGTGTTACTCCTCAAAATATAATTAATTTCTATCTGAAATTAGAGCCTCCAACTTAATATTTATGAAGATTTAATGTTAGCAATTACGGTCGGAATACTTTCTCCTCCTTTGTCATTTAGACAATTCACTCATAAAGTTTATCTCTTAGATTCTGCTTTCTAGAGTCAGTATCTGTTTTAAATTCCTGTCTTTTGGTTATAACTTCATTTTTGGCAGAAGGCTGTCTCAGTGGTATCTCTCAGAAGCAGAGGTCTAACTTCTAGAGTTAGAAAGAGTTAAGAGTCAAAGAAGAACTTGATTAAAATACATTTCATTTACATTTCATGCAGTGTAAGAAATACTTTGTAATACCACAGGAGTGTTTTTTTTTTCCAGTTCAGTTCTCGTTAACCTTTGCCTTAGCAAACAGGACAACTAAATAGACTTCCAGTAATTAGATTCCTGTGTAATCGAGTCTCCTATGAACCTGATAAGCTTTGGTCTTCTGCATTATCAGAAATGCATCAATGTCAAGAGCCTTTTTAAAAGCACTGTTACCACACTTCCTATTAGAACAATGGCATGTTCTTCTTACTTTTTGTCTAATGAAATATGGGATACTGTATGACATGTCAATAACGCTTTCAATTACTTAAAAAAATTTTTTTTTGCACATTTTGACAAAGAAAATTGGTATCTAAACCTCTACCAGTAGGGGAATGTTTTCATGCTGTGTCAGTTTAACTGTGAGATACAAGGAGCTTGAAAGATTGCTAAAATGCCATTTTACACTTTAAGAATGACATTTTTTTCTCTAGTTTCTGCGGCATATGAATAATGCCGGCACTGGGAATTTATAATTGCTTCATCTAATTAAAATGCAAACACAATGGATGATTTCCACTTCTTCAATTTTCAGATAATCTACTTCAGGAAAAAAAAACCCTCTGATGGGTGTGAAAAGATTTCACTTGCCATGATCTGCCTTTCTGTTATTTGCTATTGTCAGTCAACATGGCCTTATAAATTAGGGAGAGAATCTAAGAGGAAATCAATAGTACACATGTTGTGAATAACTTTTCTGAGCAGTTGGGCCTTTTAATATACGTAATTTTATTGAACCTAATGGGCCAAATTCAGTGTGACTGTAGCAATAACATTCTGTCTCTCCTTTCTCCCTGGAACCCTTCATGGTGTCAGAAGCTTGCTCTGGAGAGTTTCTGGAGCAGGTTCTTAGGATGCACAGGAGTTGCAGGAGGGAGGGACTTCTCCATTTATGTCTGCAGAAACAGCTTCCATTAGCAGAATGATATCATTTGTGACCTGGTAACAGATCATTCAAAATCTATTTCACACAAGGTTGCCACCTTCGCAGTAGCAGCCCAAAAGATTCATTGCAAATTTTTAAAACATCAGGAGTGGATTATGAAGTGCAAATTATAAAGATCAGTTCTTATAGCTGCTATTATTTTTGTTGGCTGGCATTTTATCCTGCAAAATTATTTTGTTTCTGCACTTTTAAAAAAAATGCTTTGTGATTCCTTTGTTCAATTATATATGCCAGTAGTATGCTCTGTTGTCTGAATATTTTAGAATGGACTTTGTGCCACAGACAAATAAAGATTCATTGATAGAAACTTGCCTTAATGTAAGAAATATACACAAACTGTATGTTTAATTATATAAAATATATACATACTGTATATTTAATTATATAAAATACTGTATATTTAACTTTAATTTTGCTCTTTCTTCCTGATTGTTTTATAATGCATTTTATTTTAAGTACTGAAGCGTAGAGATGCTAGCCTGGATGTGTTTGCCTTTCTTTTATCTCATGTAATTACTGAGGATACAACTAAAGAGAAGTTTCTGAACTTACAATGGGATTGTTTTTCGTTTCACACAGGAAGACAGAATATTAATGTGTGTGGGGAGGCTGAATAATGTAATTCTTCTTTTTATATTATGCTTCAATAGACATTGCATAGTGGTTCCCCACCCCCGATATTAATTAGAAGGTCATATATCAGATTAGTTAGTTTCAGGTCGAATTCCACATCAGTAACAGCAGGTTCACACAGGAAGCTGTGAACCAGTCCCTGTACATAGAAGCTTCCAGCTGGCTGCAGTAGTTACAGGCTTTGTTAGTTTATACAGTCAGTCAGAAAGCGTTATTCAGGTGGCTCAACAGTGCCGCCACTGCCATCCCCTGCTTATTCATCTGTGTTGGCAGTGGTGGGGATTTGTTTTAGGCTAGGACTTGTTCCTCTTGTCTGTCTGCTATTCAAAGAGGGCAGGTACTGCCAAGCGGGTGAGTAGGCAGATGGTAGCAGAGGTGGTGTTGCTACATACAGTCAGAACCCATACTTAATACAGCCAGCTGGAGGCTTCTGTATGCACTGGCACTGATTAAAAGGATACTGTGTAAAGTTCCCCAAAGTTACCAAAGGATTCAAGAGGCATCGACAAATCTTAGGATATTTTTTGACACAGAATTTTCTGAGGATTAGGCTGAAATGGGGAGTTATGGAGCCAATGTTACATATGAGATCAGGAGTTAATTTGGTTTTTCATATGCCATCCGACATGTTGCCATCTTGCTTGATACAGGTTGAGATTTCCTTATCCAAAATGCTTGAGCCAGAAGTGTTTTGGATTTTGGATTTTTAATTTTTTTTTAAAAGAATGTTTGCATATGCTTAATGAGATATCTTG